>JAZDUH010000060.1:10587500-11187500 GCA_036419115.1 Scarus forsteni | reverse complement strand
GTCAACTCTTTTGTCTTGTGAAAACTGTTCTGTGATATGAACGTTGCCTAAAAAACACAATAGCAGTAGACTCACAAACGCCAAGCATATAGCCAGGCGCCAAAAAGGGGGGATAAAGGAGAAGGAATCTAGGGGCCCATGGTTGACAGGGACCCAAAGAGGCCCCAATCATAACACTGACAAAAAGTTAGTGCACTCAGTAATAAAAGTTAAACATGTATTTTATATGCAATGTATTGGTAAAACTAAGTGTATATGTTTTGCAAACATTTATCAACACCCCATCCCAATCCGATGCAATCACCTGTGAAACTACAGTTTTGGAGATAAATTAAACTTGCAAGTTTAATTATCATAAAAGACAATTGTCCATTTTGTTTTTGATGGTGTTTTCCCTACATATTTTATTGCATTTCATTTTTAAAGGAGAGGTTATATTGTATTATGTAACTTTTGTATTTTCAGGTAATTATAAAGAGAATTTTATGTTATTTGCAGTATTTAAAGAAAGAGATGGGTTTTCACATACAGAGTATCAGTCCTGTAGAAAAATAATAGAATCTAAATGAATTTCATTGTATTTTCAGTGTAACATGATGTTCTTTTCACATATATAGGAATGATAGTCAAAAATATCATTAAAATGCAGTTTTATGTGAAACAGAATTAAACATTTCCACCGACATTATGGCCAGCTATGAGCCCAGTAAGATTTATTTTCATGGGGTCCGTCATCCCTGGCAGCCCCCCATAGCATCAGGCTCATAAACAGATCAAGAAGTCAAAGAACCGTAGGCTAATCTACATGACAAGAAAAATAAGAGGAAATTTGCCTGTTTGTTGAAGATGAATCCTTCTCTGATATGTCCTCATGTTGGAACAATGAAAATGAGGAATAGAAAAACAACAGACAGATTTAACTGGGGACCGCAGATGTAAGTATGGTGAACATATTAAATTGTGAGCTAGCTTATGAGCTAACCACAGATACCAGCTAATCTTGCCTTTCAGGCAAAGATAGCTATTTCCACTTAAATCACATGGCCATAATTGTTCTCAGTCTTTCCCCCTCCCCAACTACACAATGTGTGTATATGTGATGAATCTTGCACAGCATTTTCAGCAACAATCTATGACTGAAATAAAATGTTGGGTCATTGGCTGAACAGTTAACCCAACCCAATTCAAGACAGTGAATAGCTCCCTGGTTAGTAACTTCCACTCTCCTAGTGTAAGGTAGTCACTGAATGGACGAAAAAGAACCTTAGCTTGGTTAGCATGGGCTGTACAGGCTAACCTTAGTGCCTTTCTTTTAGGGTCATCGATATATTCTGGTAGAAATTGTCAAGTCAAGAAGACTTTCACAGGCACATTGGGTATAAAGAGAGAATCACAGCTTTTTCAACAAGAGGAGTAGAAGGAGGGGGTTAAATGAATCAAGGATAGGAGGGCGTTCATAGAAAAAGAAAAAAGCTTAAAGACAAGAAGAGGACTACTGGAGTGGACGGGAGGAGGAGAGGAGAAGATGTGATGGAGAGAGGAAGAGACAAGTGGAAAGAGAGGGGGGAGAAAGGGTCAAGATAAGTACAAATGAGGGAGCTACGGGGAGAAATTAAAGGACACTGCAATGTTGGGAAGACTTAACAAACAGAGGCAAGCCAAAAATGAAACAAACAACAACAACCAAACAAACAAAAAGTAGAGAAAACAGGGAGAAGAGAGGAATATGAAGCCAAAATAAAAAAAGTATTTAAGTGAATATGAGGGGCCACCAAATAAGAAAAAGAGACCCTGAAAAAGCAAGTGAAGAGAAAAGGTGCAGGTGCTGATCAAAAGTCTGGATGAAGGGAGGTACAACCAAAATGATGAGCAAAGTAAGTGTGAGAAAACAAGAAGTAAAGACTAAAAAAAGGGGGAAAAAAGCTACACATGAGGTATACAAGTGCCAGACTGTAAAAGTACAGTTACAGCTGAAGAAGAAAGATTAGGATGCTGTATGAGGTATTGTGATTGACATAAATTATATTTCCAAGTGAGGCAGGTGCATGTTCTGCATCTCTAAAGAGCAAGTTATGTCTACTGGGGTTAAACTGATTCTTCATCCAACATTTTCTATGGATGAACAGCACTGCGCCACACCGTGCCGCCCTGTAGGGGGAGGTCTGATCCCCAGAGAACCACAAGCTCTCATGAGAATAGCGATGTCACACGTTAAATAAAACATGTTATAGACTGAGAAAAGAAATAAACAACACCTCTCTTTGCTTCTCCGAGGTCCCTCTGCTGGTCCCAGCCACACAGCTCAGTGATAGAACCCATATCACTTCTGTCTATATCCTTGTAGAAAGGATGTTTGGTGTCATATTACAATTTCTATATTTATGTACTTTTACGATTCACTTTTCTTCGTCCATGGTGTCGTGCTGCCTCTGGGACCCTCTGACCGACTGCTGACCTGATGCTCGTGCCTCCGGTTGTGACATAGTGACAACCTATTGCGGAAATTTGCATTAGTGCTTTCTTAATGACAGTGAATTTATGAGTTTTGGAAGCGGCTGCGCAGAAAATAGACCTGAAGCGAATCTTCAGCGTCGTGGTGTGAGATGTCACTTCAGCAACAGTGGAATTTCTCTGATAGACCAGAATGGGAGCTAAGTGCTCTGCAGTGCTTTGCAAGGCGGCGCTTTTGCGTTATGTGGAATTTGGGAATAACTTATACATCCACACTAAAAGGTGCAGTGTGAAGAAATGGGCATTTTAGACAACATGGCGGATCGTTATGTTGGCCTCCGGGGAGACCCAAAGCACAAAAATATAAAAAGCTTTTTTTAGCTTAATAAAAATGTAATGAAAGTTTTATGGGGATGATTGTACAACTATTTCAACAGATTTTACACACAAAAGGAAAAATTATATCCTATATCCTGGTGAATTATATCCTATATTCACCATTTCTGTTTGTTTAAAACAGAACCACTGACTGACCGAAAAGTCATGTTTTGGTTAGTGGAAAGAAATGTATTTATCTGGAAGAAACCAGTGCATTAAAGTGCATAACTCTACACATATTTGGCATTACATTACAAAAAAAAGCCAAGAGAAACTTTCTATGGGTTTTTAGACTGATGATAACTAAGGTTCTGTGGGGAGATAAACATTCATACATGTAGGAGCGAAAACTAGAGGAGGTTCCTTAATTTACTGCGGCGATCTGCACCATTTCTGTCGTTCCTGACTGCAGTTTGTTAGCAATCATCCTTTCAAAGACACAAGAAAGCTTTATATTCAAGGGGAGCAATAGCCTATCAGATTTTATGTTGTAGAAGAGTTGTTCAGATCTATGCACATGTCCACTATGGATCCTTTTTCAGGCATTTTGCAGAAGAATCCACTCAAAAACCTAAAAGATAACACTGTCTTCCAGAAAAATGAATGTGGAAAGTTCCAAACATAAACCACATATTTGTCATTAGAACCATGACAATGGATGTCCTCGAACCACAACAGAGGATTTCTAAAAAACCCATTCTGTTGTGTGTTTTGAAACTTTTCCAAACAGTAATGACAGTGTCAATAAGGCTTGGGTCCATTTTAGCAAAAGTTTAATAGTTTGGAAAAGCACTGACAAAGTCATCCTGTGAGTGAATGGAGACTTACTGTAAAAGAAAAAGAACTTTGGCGTTTTTATTACTGACCAATTATTGGAAAGGCTGCGCTGATGTCCTGCAATAAAAGAATTTAATTCTTATCAAAAGATGAGGCAGCACCAAAGTGACCATTCAGTATGATGGGTGATTTGATGTTTCTTAGCAGTGGCAGGGTTTTAGTGGCTTTTAGTTCTTCCAATAGAACTGAGGTTCTCAAACCTCTTCATCCACATCCCCCAAAATAGCAAAGATTGTTCTGCCCTGTCCTGGTCATAATAGACATTTAACAGAGGCAACGCTCTGGTCTGTGTGGCTGCTTCTCCCATCTCATCTGATGTCACAGGAGGAGACTATGTGTACAAATGTGTGTCTATTTCAGATGTTATTAACTTTTTTCACCCTGTCACATCTAAAAGTAGAGTAACAAACCTCTGCATTGCACTGTGCCCAAAGATATAGAACAGCTAACAACTGATCCTTCTAAATGAACGTTTTCCAAACATTTTGTAATGCAAAACACTTTTGCTTCGGAGTCCTTCACAGGATCAAGGATCCGTATAAAACATTGGGTGAGACCCTTGGAGTGAGCCGGTAAAGGGCACAGTTTTTGCTGTGAAAAAAATGGATATCTGGATGGATAAAAGATGAATGTGTGGATAGCTAGACCAAATTAATGATCATGTTTATGAACTCCATCTATGTTTTTAAAAGTTGGACATCTGGATATGAAAGCATTTCCGCCTGTTAGACACCTGCTCTCCATCAGCTCTGCTGGTCAGCAGCTCAAATGGCGCTCTCACCTGTTCACCAAAATTAGTTGTGAGATTTGATCCATCACCACATGCATTCATTGTTAATTGTCCGTGTGTTCATAGGTTTGTGTGCAAAAAATAGACAGTGAGAGTGTTTTGTGTGAGAGAGATATAGAGAAACAATGCTCTCTTTCATAGGTTGTTCTTCTCTATATATGGGCCCAACATGTACGAATTTACTGCACAGGTTGCGTGTCAGGTCAGTTGTCTAATGTGCAGAGGTCCGGGTGTGTGGATTTGATGGTGTGGTTGCAGTTAGCAGGTCAGGTTGCAGTTCAAGTGTGTGGTTTGTTGCATTGGACCTCCGCAAGATGTTGTTTGCATAATAAACAGCTTTAGTCAAGCAATTGCTGAGGGTGTTTATACCAGGTTTTTCTCTCAGGGAATGTCATCAATGCAGCACACAGCACTGAACATACGTAAAGACGTGTATGACATTGTCGCTTTTGAAAACGTGTGAGCCCAACTTTAATCAACACAGGAAATTTAAAGGATTCAATAAAGGAATTGATAAAGTACTGGTATTAGAAATCTTAGTAATTCCCATGGTTGGAGAAGAAGACAGAGCAAATTAAGGTGATCCATGCCATCAGTAATCAGTTTGCCTTCATTCATCAGCCAATCACAACCTTTATAATCCTTGTGGGCCAAATCTCAGTTAATTTTGAGGATTAACTGGGGGGCAACTTGAAGTGGACTGCAGGCCTTAGCTGGCCCTTGGCCTTAGTTGGACACTCCTTATCTAAACCTATAAAGGTTGAATAACACAGCAACAATCTGTTGTGTCAAAAAAATAAAGCAGATATACCGTAAAATACCAAATAAATGCCCGGTCCAAAATAAATGCTGGGTGTAGTAGTCCATTTTGACGAATAGACGCCTGTTCCAAAAAAAGCCTGGTGTAATTTATTCGGCACAGCGTACGAGCTACGGTCAAAGTTTACAGAACACACATGCAAATGCTAAGCTCACAACTGACAGCTGACACTTGAAAAGAAACATGATCAGACTGTACCTTTCCTGTCGGCTCGCTTCTCCTTCCTCTGTATGTCAACAAATGCATGTTGGTGTGAGGCGCTACTGGAGAGCTGAAAGCCAGAATCTTACAGAGTAGGGCTTTGAAAATTCAAAGAAGAAGACGTTGCCACTGTCGCTTTGTTTTTTTGCCCTTAGCTAATGTCAGGAGGCCGGTCACGTCAGTTGGGGAACATTGCTGCTTATCTCCATGGCTCTGGTGCAGCGGGAAAAAAAAGAAGACCTTTACTTAACTACCAGTCGTTCATGACCAGTATGACCGGACAAGAGTATAACTTCAGTACTGTAATCTTGCCTTGAAAATGTACAGGTGTTATTCATACTATTGTAAATAAATAATTATTTTTCACGTTTTGCTAAGTAAAATTTTTGTGCAAAAGGAATGAAATGCCTGTCCCAAATAGTCGCCTGGTCCCAAATAAAAGCCTGGCCTGCTCAGTAATAGAAGCAAATAAACGCCCCAGCTACTATTTGGTATTTTACAGCATAAGAACAAAAAACTGATATTCAACTTGAGGCTGTTTGTAGAAATACCAGAAGTCTCAAACAACCCCATGGCAAAAAAGGTTTTTTACCATAAAATAACATGTTTACAGCCATCTTAGGGAAAAATCTGGATGCATACGACTCAGGAGGAGGTGAAGACATTCCCTCTATCTTTACATTCTGTTAATGATTACATCGGTCACGCCTCTTTACTTTGGAAAATCAACATGATGTGTCAAATCCCCCACTGTGGGTGCAATATGTCAGCACTGTTTGACTCAATGTATACAAGCAAATCCTCTTCACTGACAAGCCTTTGTTCCTTCTTTTATTGTCATCCTCAGCTCAAAAGAGCTCATGTTTTCTGCGCAAAAAATGGCACATTGTCCTTGTTTCATTTAAGGACTTTAAAGGAAGCAGTCACATCATCTGACAACAAATCTGCAAACAAAAAGATGGGATTTTAAGCTGCTCCAAATAGTCTGAACAGGACAAGAGCCATGTGCTGCATTGTTCTGGTTGTGAATACCATGTATTGACAGTTTCATTGTGTATCATGGAGAAATTTTCATTGTGAATGACAAAGCAGGATGACACTTAAAATAAAATGAGTGATGGCAACAAGAAAAATGCAAAAATGGTTAGGAAGAAAAGATTCGAGAGGATAGGTAAGAAAAGTGAAAAAAGGGGAGAGGTTCTGCAGATAAGAGGAGATGAAGGTGATGGGATTAAAGAAGAGAAGATAAAAAGAGAAGTAGAGGGAGAAAAACAAAACCTGAGAAGTTCCCATCAACACAAACTTTCTCTCTGAACATAAAAGCGTTTTTACTTTTCTCCATCTGCTTCCCTTTCCTCTGTCACTTTCTCTCTTCCAGCCTCTCTCCGTCCCTCCCACCACATTCGCAGGGTTCATCTAAGTCGCGTTGACGCCCACTCACCTCCAACATGCTACCTCAGTTTCCATGGAAATCGAGTAGCGACCGTGCTTCATAAATATATACTTTAACATCGGCATTCCACAACTCATTAAGAACGTCTTTGGATGATAAATTCATCTCTCAGGGTATTTTTCTTCTTTAAGGGACCACCGTTGTGAAATAAAGGGACCTTTTTTTCTACTCCAGTGTGTTTGTTGGAGCACTGAACCTGTGAGGTTATCGGGATGTTAAAGTGGGAGCTGCTCTACCGAGCACAACATGATGGTAAATGTGACCCCGGGGGGATTTCATGAGCACGGCAGCACATTTTCCATTCACGGCTCATGATGAAGTCAGAACAAAGTCTATTTTGTTCAAATGCTCCCACATAAGCAGTCATTCATTCAGCATATCTAACACATGTTAATATTAACCCTGTAACCACCACCTTCTTGTCTTTTCTGAGAATTTTTTCTGCTGGTTGAAAAGTTTCCCGAACAGCAGAGAGGTGAGGTCAGTAAACGTACTGTGCATCTTGATTGACCAACATAAGCACACACACAGATGGAGTCCCGCCCCCTCTCCATCCCCTACATCTGTTCCACCAGCATCTTAAATAAAATTAGTTTCCACATGAATGTCTTTTATTGATTTTGTTCTCAAAAGCCTGCAATCATTAACATCTTAAACAGATAATAACTTAAATGGATCGTCCCCCAGCTACAGATCATTATTTCCCTTGTACACAACAAATAAGCAGCATTGTTTTTGTATTGATGGCCTTTAGGTATGTGACCAGCATGGAGGCCTGGAGGTTAAAAAGATCTCAGGAACAAAGCTCTCATTTAGAGGTCACAACAAGACATTATACAGTGGAAAGATGCATTCACACTGAACACGAGTTAGCGATTGAGATCATGTCATCCACCAAAGTCGTGTTGCCTGTCCGTAAATAGCTCATTTTGTCATTGTCAAATTGGTCAGTGACGTCATGCCCGCTCGAGTTTCACTACGATCATATCATGTATCATATATTTATATGAATTAACTGACATTATTCCAACTGTATCCTTTTCACTCATCTACCAACCACGAAATACTGCAGCTGATTCAGTTGAGGAAGGACAGGACCACAAAGTACTGACACTTCTGCTGTATAAGGCGGAACTACCATACTCACTAACTAATTTTCCCACATAGACATTAGATTGTCACTCTGTGATCCGACCCATACAACGCTGACTGGCTGTCGCATCACAGCCCATGTGATGTCGCTTGAAAATTTTGTTTTACAACTTTTGCGACCAAGCAAGGCAGCCAGGTCGTGCATCCAGAGCTACCTGCTAGCGCAACCAAGTTACCCAGAGTGCATCTGTACCTCGCCACATCATGGCTGTACATTGACTTTACATGAAGAGTGGTCGCCCAGGTAGCCCAATTTGCATTCTGTGTGAATGCACCTGAAGTTGAACCACCATGTTGTAGTTCCATAGTAGCTCAGTAATAGCTTTTCAGTTTCACCAATTATGTTTAACCTTACAACATAATATAAGGTTCTTTTGTTTAGATTATCACAAAGAGCAGAACATGTCATTTTCATAGTTGTTTGTTCTCTCCAGAGCTTATCATCAGTAATTGTCAAAAAAAGAACATTAAAAAAAATTCAACAGGCTTTTTAAGTGCTAACAGTCAAGGGAACCAGCGCTATGCTAATTCCACAGTGGCATGCAAAAATGCATCACTCTATTATGTTTATGACCTAAAAATACACAACTGGCTAGGAAAATGTGTAAAATTTAGTTTGAAGACGCTTGGCAGTTTTGGGAGTGATAAAAAAAATGAGTCATACTTATGCTGTTCAGATAAAATGACATAATTAGTGGGGTAGTTTGAAACCACATTTCCAGTGGACTTGAAGATGTTAACCTGTTAAAGTAACCAGAAGATGGCAGAGTTAGCAATGCTAATATTAGCGACACTTTGCTTGATATTGTCACTTAATGTTGGGTTGCTAACTGTTGTTGTATTCAGGCAAATTAATGCCACAGTTCCCTGCTTATATACTCATTTGTTCCTTGTTTGGTTTGGATTTCACGTCCATGGGGGCAGAATTTTTGTATAAGAGCCCTGTTTTCATGTGGTACCTGATACTGATGGACAACTGACATAAAAACTCTAAAGTGAGTGTGAGTGAGTATGCAGTGTAAAGCTGGTTTGAGAAGTCAGAGAGACTAGAAAAGTGCAATATAACCTCAAGTCCATTCACCATTTTACCATTTTGACACCCCAGGCAGAGAAAGTCTCCTGCTGTGTGCGGGCATGCTTGACTGAAAGGTGGTCTGAGAGGAAACGTATTGTCTATTCATTAGAATAAGACTACAGCTACTTCAATATTTTGCAGGTTTCATTTGTGAGTTTGTTCTGCTAATGTTGGATTGTTGCAAGGCTGCAGCAGTCTCTTCCTGTTTTTTTTTTTCCAAGTGTAACTAGAGGTTATATATTTATGTATATATGTTCCAGGACATTTACATTTCTTTATTCTGCATGCATTAAACAACATATGCTGTAAGCCTGAGCAGTTGGCTTCTTGTCAAAGTCTAATCGCAGAGATGATTCCTGTTCAGAGAGACTCTGGTTCCAGACGCAGTATGAGGAATTTATGGAGACAAAATTGAATCCGTGAAGATTTAAAGAAGCGCAAGTTTGTTGGATTTTGCAAAAACATGTTTTTTTTTTTCAAAGTTGAATCAACATCCAACTGCTCATTAAATCTGGTTTTGGTGATTTGTGAGCTGAAAGTGTCTATTAATACTTTCACAGGATTAGGAATGTTCCATAGCTACAAGTTTATCTCTACACACCACCATGAGTGAATCCTTGAGTTAAGGTCACTGGAGGAGATGTTTGTGATTTACATCAGATTGTGGGTTAAGGCAGACTTCTAACTGCAAACATGTTTATACTATATATGCCTTTATTTATAGTTTTGATCTTTGTGCAATTTATTTTTAGACATGAATGAAATCGATGCTGCTAGTGGTGAGTGGTTCTGAAGTGTAGGACAAGCACTGATATGGAAATAATGTGTTTCATATTCCAGTATTCTTGATACATATTGATAAGTACATGTGGAGACAGACTTCAAAAGATACTACTGGCCTGTGCTTCTTGGCCGGTGGGTACGGACTTACAATGTCCTAAAGCTGCTCTTAGTGACTCAAGTTTGTGTCTGGAAATATAGAAACCCAAATTCCAATAAAGTTGGGACATTGTGTAAAATCTTGATTAAAAAAGAAAACAATATCTTGCAAATCCTTTTTCAGCCTAAATTCAATTGTATAACTATGAGATATTTAATGTTCAAACTGACAAACTTTATCGTTTTCATGTGATTATTCACTTATTTTGAATAAATGCCTGCAGCACATTGCAACAACTGGGACAGGGGCATGTTTACCACGGTGTTGCTTCACTTTTCATTTTAGTAACACTTAATTATTGTTTGAGAAATGAGGCAACAAACTGTTAAGGCTATTTGGGTGAACATCTTTCTCATTCTTGCTTGATGTACAACATCTGACAACAGTCCAGGTCTCTGGTGTCACATTTTGCATTTCATAATGCACCACACATTTTCTGTGGAAGACAGGCTTGGTCTACTATGAAGCCATGCTGTTGTAGCACATACACAATGTGGGTTGGCATTGTCTTGGAAAAACAAGTAGGGACGTCCCTTAAAAGACATCAATTGAACAGCATATGTTGCTCCAAAACCTGTATGTACTCTATCTTCCAGCGTTAATGCTGCCATGAACTATGTGCAAGTCGCCTATGCCATGGGCACGAACACCCCTCCATACCATGCTGGCCTTGGAACTTTGGAACTCTGATAACAGTCTAGATGGTCCTTTTCCTCTCTAGCCTGGTAGACACAGCGTCCATGATTTCCAAAAACAATTTGAAATGCGGACTTGTCAGACCACAGCACACTGTTCCACTTTGTGTCGATCCACCTCTGATAAGTTCAGGCTCTAAGAAGCCAGAGGTGTTTCTGAATGTTGTTGACATATGACTTTGGCTTTTTACGTAGAGTTTTAACTTGCACTTGTAGATGTAGCGATGAACTGTGTTAACTGACAATGGGTTTCTGAAGTGTTCCTGAGCCCACATGGTAATATCAAAGGTCACTGCATTCGGTGTTGGGTTTCTGTCTTGTCACTTATGTGCAGAGATTTCTTAGAAATATCTGAATGTCTTGAAGATATTATTGACTGAAAGTGATGAAACCCATTCCTTAGAATTGCATGTTGAGAAACATTGCTGATAAACTGTTGGACTATTTACAGTTGTTCACAAAGTAATGAGCCTCGCCCCACCCTTGCTTGCAAATAATTGAGTCTATGGGGGATGCTCCTTTTATACCCTGTCATGACACCCACTGTTTTCTACCAACCTGTTCACCTGTTGAATGTTTCAAAGACGTGTTTTGTTTAGCATTTCTCAACTTTCACTGTCTTTTGTTGGCCATGTGTCAACTTTTTTGGAATATGTTGCAGGTATTGAATTCGAAATGAGTTGATATTTGATAAAAAGGTCATCAGTTTGAACATTAAACATCTCGTCTTTGTAGTGTATTGATTTGAATATAGGTTTACATAGATTTGCAGATCATCATGCACTGTCTTTATTTACGTATTACACAACATCCCAACCGTATTGGAATTGGTGCTTGTAGTATTTGATGTTTAGTAGCCCTACGCATTTAGTATGTTTGGGTTCTGGACATGTTTTAAATGATTTGTGATTTCTCATCACAGAGTTGGTGCTGAGTGCAGATCAGTGATGAACAACTAATTTAGTGTAAAATGTGAAAATAAATGTAATTTGAAAAGTTTTTAGAGATATTTGAATGTCTAACACTCCCCCCCCTCCAAAAAAAAAAAACAAAAAAACCTGTTTGTCCAGTCAAGTAGTCAGACTGTCAGCAAATGTAAACACAAACACACGTACATACACTGCTGTGTCACGCAAACACACTAATGTGTTGAAAGGGAAATACATGCACACACACATACACAAACACACTTGCACTCTGTCTCTCTCTTTGGAGCAGATGGCTCCACAGTCATAGCTGATGTTTCACACATCAATGAAGCACACCATGTACTCACAACTACTGAAGACACGCATACACACACACAGTAATCATGGCATGCAAGTCACATACACAGAACACACTCTGAAGAACATGCTTGCACACGTACCCAAGGAAACCAAGAAGACCCATGTTTCATACACAGTCCGAGTGATTCACATGCACAAACACACGCATGTGCATGGGGTGTCCTCATCAGTGTTAATTTATGGAGTGAGGAGCCATGTTGTTGGCAACATATCACAAACCTAATAACACACATGCATCAGTCTTTTTCTCTCATCTCTCCATCTCTTACACACACTTAAGGCAGTGATGGCAAAGGGGAAGCAGGTTATAAAGCAGTATTGTCAAGGGTGTTGTTAGGCCTGCTGTCAAATGGTTGATAGCAATGAGTAAGAATATTGCACCATAACCTGGTGGCTCAAGGTCATGATTACTTCTACAAGACAGTCAGCAGCACATCAACCTTTAATTGAAAGCGCAACAACATGAAAACCTCTAACAAACAAATAAAGCCAAAACTATCCAATTGTAATTGTTGAAAATGTTTGACAAAGCCAGAAAGATGTAGCCTAATCTATTTGGCCAGTGAAGCTGCTTATCAAAAATCATTCAGCTGTGACCACCACAGTCTCACACTAACTTTAGATAAACCTTTTATCATATGAATACTTTTTCAACCAGATGTTACCAAAAACACTGAATGAGTGTAATGAAGCAAGCACATAGCATTTGTAGCATCCAGTAGGAGCTTGGTTTGGCAATATTTTGAGCCAAAACAGGAGATTAAGTTGTATTTAGGCTTTGTTTGGTTATATTCAAACATACCCACTCGACCCAAGCAGCAAGTAACCAATTTCAGCACTTATATTCAGACATTAAAACAAATTAAGGACAGAAAGCTAGCACTGCGAACATTAACATAAGCCGCACTCAACTCTGCAAACCATTTCACAATTTAAAAAAAAATGAAACAGAGGGTTGTAAGCTTTATAAATAATGCTGTTTTCTGTGGTTAACTATGTATTTTTCCGAGGTGCTGGTTTGGTGGAGTGGTTGGCAACTAGGCACCCCATGTACTGGCTTTTGCCGTTCCAGGTTTGAATCCCGCCTGTGACCAGTTTGCAGAGTGTCTACCCCTACTCTCTCACCCCCTTTCACAAGTCTATCCACTGTCTCTCTCCTATCAATAAAGGCATAAAATGCCCCAAAATACATAAAAAACCTATATATTTTTCTGATAAAACCTACATAACTGATTCAGTTGTTATTGTTGCATAATATGTTTTTTCTTTTAACCCAGAATAGCCTACCCCGGTAAAACAGCCTGTGCTTAAAAGGATAGAAGCAATGAGACTGTGGCCTTTCTATATATGTTTTATTTAGATTTTATATAAACTAAATGTATTTGTCTGGTTTAGCTGACTGAACCAGCTGATCTTGTCTGGACTTACCAGTGCTCAACGACTGTGTTGTCTGTAGTTAAAGCCCAATTTCTCAGGGTAGCGAGCTCAGCTCAGAGCACAGACTGTAGAACACATGTGGAGGCATGGCACTTAACTGATCAAATGCCACAAAATAATATGGTCAACCAAACAGACAGGGCCCACATGGAAGCCTTAAAGATGCAAGAGCTATAACGATGCGTCTCATACACACTGAGAACACAGGTGGGTCAGAGGTGTGCGGGATGTGAAACCTGGCTGACTCGTTGAACAGTAGTGATTGTGAACATAAGCTAGCAGCTCTCAAAATCAAACATACTGAAGATGGGTTTTGAAAAAATGAGCTTCTTAATGCCTAATTAAAGTATCATACAAAATATATTTGGTAATTTTTTTAATCAATCTACAAAATTCATTGTGAAAATTCTAAACACTGAACATCTAACTGGTTTCTTTTTATTGCTTTCAGCAAAGAAAGTCTAAGGAAAGTCTTCCTCCTCAAGAGCATCAGTTCACTTTGCACATGCGACTCAGGAAGCCTCCCAAACAAAATAAATTGCTTGAAAAAGATTGCTGCAGAGAATAAATTATGTGCTCAGAAGGAATTTGATGTCAAATTTTGTGCCAAGTAGGGTGTAGAAAATCAGTGTTATTTAACTTACTGGAATCAATGTTTCTATAGCAACACAACTGTGGCCCGGCTGATATTGGGAAAGGTGTGAAAAATTCCCTGACAGCTGGTGGGCTATCATGAATTAATGTTGCAGCAAAGTCATCTACCTGATTTCTATAACAGTGCACATGTGTGTACACCGCCTCAATGCTTTTAAATGTTCTTTTAATAAATGAAGACTCTGGACCGCTCAATGTGGTTTTGAGACGAGTGGTGTTGACAGCATGAGTAGTAATACAGAAAGACTCCGGCAACATGCCCAAATATCTTTGGCACAGTCGAGCAATTAAGGTAGAGAAAAAAACAACACTGGATTCAGGGTGTTAGGATGATTTATTTTCCCTTTAAAGAGGAGAGAAGAGGGTGATATCAGCATGCAGTGAGATCTGTTTGCTGTGTGCTGCTTTTAAATGCTCACCTGTCAAACAACAAGTGTCAGAAAATTTCAGGAAATGAGGATTGGAGAAAGAAGCAAGACAGAAAAAAATCAGGCTCCACTGCTTTGTAATAAAATTCTTATCCTTATTTATAAAGAGACTAATTCTGAAATCAGAAAAACAACAAAGGAAAGATGAGTAAAACGTAATGTTGTTGATAATATGAATGCATATTATGGTATATGTAGATATAAAATTTTTGGTTAATAAACCGACCAAACATAGCATCTAAATATACAACTTATATGGGCTTTAATAGCGGCAAAATAAAAAGATGTACCATAAAGCTTCACCACATCATTACTGCATCGGTACATTAAAAACTGAACAGTTTCCTTTTTCAGAAGTGACTGTTGTTTTAGTTTTGCATCTGCTACTTGAACAAATAAAATTTAATTTAAAACAAGAAACCAATTTGTGTAACGACTTTTTGTGCCTGGTTAAATCAGCATCAGAGAAAGCAAAAAATCCAATGTCATGAAGCCGTAGATTGTAACAAGGGCCAGTTGTTCATTACAGCCATAGATGAGAAAATAAAAGTAGCAAAAAAGTTTTAGTTGTGATACATTGTCATGCTCTGCTTTGTGTGTCAGAGGAAAAAGAAAGGACACTCTCACCCTGACCAAACAGCACCCTGCCTAATTAGGTCCATGTGGTTTTGTAGTTAATGTAAACCACTAAATAGAAATATGATAAAAGTCTGCCCTCATCTAAAAGTGTGGGGGTGAACAACAAACAGTGTCTTCACTTAAGAAACCATTGTTGTCTGTCTTTGGCTGCTATGTACTTTAGTGTGCTGATATAGATTGACTTGATCCAGTGCTGAAGCCATTTATATCTTTATTTTATGAGCCTATTCAACAGCCTAATTGTCTATTCAAACTGAAGTACCGCTTGTATTATGATCAAAATGATCTAAAAAAGCTGCTGAAACAAAACATCTCTATTCACTCAATGGCAACTTGTTTATGTGAAGCTCATTCTATGATTAGCATGTGACCTCGGACAATTTTTAACGTGTTTTGTATATTCTGTAGTCATGGTCAAGTAGTCTCAATCTAAAAAAACAGACCAGGAAATGAAGTGTTTGTTAGGTATTTTGTAAGAAAAAAAGAATCTAGCACTATGTTTTTGCTGCAACACACTGAGAATTAAGCAAAGTAACATGTAAAGTGACTTGCATTGATGTGAGTTAAACAATCTTCTTTAAGTTTGTAATTAAACTTGATATCATTACTAGAATAAAAAATAGATAAATGATATAAATCTCTCCAGCTCAATGCTTGTTTAAAGTATTTCAGAGTATTTGGCAAAGCAAAGAAAAGCACAAAAGCTGATATGTATCTAAATTAAACTTCTGTTTTCCCCAAGACCTCTATAAATGTCCACATAATATCATTATAATGATGGCTAAATAATCAAAAAAAAAATCTGGCATTTCAACAGCCTTGGTTGCAGACAAAAATGCCTAATTCAGATGTAGGCTTTGACAAAGATGCCAAGGTGATGCATTTTTTTGGTGTTTTATTTTTGCTGACATATTAAAGACAATTAAATTTTCAAATGTAGACAGCAGTTTTTAGTCACCAGTGTTGAACACATTTAAGCACAGATGTCAGTGATGCTTATGGAGTCAGCCCTTCTGAAGGGACATAATTTCCTTTTATTTATTATTTTTTTTCCGACATTTTCATTTGCTTCTATTTCAGCTTTGTTAATTGGTCAAACTATGATCTACAACTTTTGGGACCAAAAAATAAGGTGGGATCAGGTTGTTTTGATGAAATAAAAATGTAAACAAAATCCCTTACTTCACTCTCTTTTCAAAAAGTTTACTGTTAGATGTCCCCAGATCATATTATGTTATGCTTTGCCTAAAACTGCATTAATCGTCCAAAAACTCATTAGTTTCACCGATATTTCATCATGGTCCGCTCACGCTTCTCCTCCACAACAGTCTGTGTCGCTCCAGACATATTTCAGACATACCTCTGAACTGAAGACGTTTACCTCCGCGCATGTGCAGTACGGCTCATTGTTTCAGGGGAAGACCGCCAGCTACTCAACGACTTTCTTCTTCCACTTTTGTGCAAAATGGACAAATATCTATCGGATGAAGATGTCGTGGAGGAGAACTTTGAATATGATGGGTGTCCTTACACTTTTGAGCCAGAGTTTACCGCAGATGAGGAGCTCATCGAAAGGAGGACGCGGAAGCAAAGAGAAGAACAGCTGGCCAGAGAGCAGTCTTTAGTTCAGAGGTCAGAACAGTCACGAAAACATGGGTGGAGCAACACCAGACCTTCGTGGAGGAGTAGGGCGAGCGGACCATGATGATATATATAGGTGAAACTAATGAGTTTTTGGACGATTAATACAGTTTTAGGAGTGGCGCTATACATGCCCTATGTGCTACCATTATACGGAATTCCGCTGCTCGATTTTGGATCTAAATATCTCCTGAAGCACTGTTTGGATCAGGAAAGCCTTCTGGGTGAGTATATTGTTCTACCTCATTCTATTAACAATGTGAAAGCTGTAGAAACTGAACTTATCCTTTAATCATGACTGTCTTTGTATAAAAACATTTGAGCTTTGCCCTACCCTTTGTGAAAAATGGATGCATTTTTCATAGCTTTTGAGTGTTGTGTCCTAATGCTTACTGCAGTTAGACAGACATGCCAAGACATGTTCCTTTCACTATAGGGCCATATGAACATTTCAGAAGGTGGGTCAAACAACTTGTTTTGGGGTTTGTGGAGAGGCCAGGGACATGTTTTTTGTGTTAACATTATGAAAAAGTGCATTTTAAATAGAACAGGCCTTGCGGATAGACTTTGTTTTTGACCCTGTCTTGATGTCCAACATGACAAACAAGTTTCTCCAGAAGTTTGACTATCTTTGCAGTGGTTCCGTTATTATGATATATCTCATAAACTTACTTGGCTCCAGTTTCTTCCAAGGAGATGAGAAAGTCTCACTTCATTACTCTTATATAAAGATAAAAAGAGATTGATGTAATCAGAAATGCAAAGTGTTCCTCCCACACACATTACTAATAGCCTGTTCACTGCAACAAGTGTGAGGTAATGTTTTTCATATCAATCTCTATTTAAACGGAGTTACCATGCAACGAAAATGAAGGACTGTAAAAATAGATAATTGGATCCAACGCCTTTTTCACTGACTTAGACTGTGTATTATTAATCATGGCAGACTAAATCATCAGAAATATTTCCTGAATGTCTGAAGTTCGCAGCTTTTTAAACTTGCAATTGCACATAAATGTTTTACAATTTTTCATGGTAGGATTTTTTACATTTACATTCACATTACATCTTATAAAGAAAAAAATATGAGCATTTTTATATAGTATGAAAGTGAAGTTGTTCAAAGTGATCTGCCGACTGTATTCATCCTCTGATCTGTCACTTTACACTCTTTGGCTTCATACCTCTTCCTCTCCCTGCTCTCACGCCCCTCTCCCGCAGTCCCTTTTAGCTGGCACCGACATATGTCTCCGATTTCCGTGCACACAGCATGTTATGTGATTTTAAAAAGACGTGATCATTTCTTGCAATTTCATCAGACGTGCCTGCGCCAAAGAAGTTGGAGATAAAATTAGCGCTGGTACATGAGAAACCAAGGTGATGGGTGATTGTCATGTGTGGTTGTTTGCCAATTAAATCCTTGATATAGCTTTCTATTCCTGAGCGAGGTGACAAACGCAAATGCTTCAGCTTATTTGTGTGTGTAATTAGAGAACATTTATTTATGGCAAGTGTTAGCACTGGAGACTTTACCTTATGTTTTATGAGTTTGTTTCAGTTTAATAAGTGTGATTGCAATGAGTTAATGAAGGAGTTTAAATGACTTTTCATCTGTTTAATTAGGTTTGAAGTGGTACATGGTGAAATATGTTTTTTCCCTAAATATTTGTTTGGCTACAAAGTTTGATCGTAGTTGAAGTAAAGCAGAAACGAGCTATATGTATGATCAATAAAGCTGACTATTGTGCTCATACGGAGCCACTTTTTCTTAATTCTCATGTTATGCAATTTTCTGATCTGTTTTATTATAAAATAATGCAAATTATGTCCAAAGCAAAATCAAAAATGCTCCCTGACTTAATACAGAGGTTCTTTTTAATTCAGGACAGTCCATATAATCTCAGAGGCGTTTGCAAATTTACTGTACAAAAAGCTAAAAAAGGTATGAAAAGGAGATGTGTCTCCATTATTGGAGTTAAATTCTGGAATGATGCCAGCATAAATTTAAAAACCTGTCATTCTTTTTTTGTTTTTTAAGAAAATGGTTTGTAAAACTATTTTTGAAGCTAATAAGAGCGATTAAGTATCTGTGTTGTTGCTTCTTTGCTTTTTCGGAGGTTGGTAGCCTAAAAAAAAGTTGACAATATAGGATAGGCCTTTATAAGCAATTTGCTTCTGCCTATGCCTTTCAGTCATTATTTAACACATGATTCTTGGTTTTGTGAATTTGTGTCAAATGTCAATATTGTGTACAATATTTGGTGTTGTCATGACTGAATAAACAATAGACAAAAAATGTTCAATCTTGTGCATATAGTGATTAAAAATTAAGATTCCTTAGGAAACCCTTTTCCTAAATATAAAACACTGTTACTTAAGAAAGCTGTTGTCAGTGAGGAGACTTGTTGGTGAATCATGTCCAAATTTCAGAGGAAAGAGTCTGGTTTAAAGTTGCATGCGCACAATAGGTTTTTATCGGCTTGTGGTATCATTATACCCCCAAGATCAAATGCTCTCCTGACAAGTCAGAAATTAGGCATTGGTAATGGCATTTAGCCTCCTTTACCCATTCTTCAGAGGAATAACTAGCTTCTCATGTAAGAGAATCCCTTTTTTTCCTAGATTTTGAGCTGAGTGGCTTCTTCTTTCATAGGTGTAGGGAGCTACCTGATCCAACTATCAATAATGTCTTTAATACTATGAGTACTATTGTCATCCAATGTTTTCTCTGAATTTCGTTGTTTAATGGCCACTTATGCTGCCATTAAACAGGTAATCCCTATTTTCCAAATAGGTTGTTTCCACAGAGAACCCTGGATTGGGCCATGATTTGTCCATTCTGCATGAAAGTCAGAGCTCTGGACTGTGAATGGATCTGCCACCTTGCAGAATTTGGAAAAAACAAGAGCTCATCTTTAGTTCCAACAAAAGTGATAAATAAAAGCTTAACATTGTGTAATCTTTTGAAGAAACAGAAGCAGGCATGGATAAAAAAAACTGCATCTTTAGTACAGAGGAACTGAGTAGGTTAGCACTCCTGTATACAGTGACCATGATGTGTACGGTGAGGCTACAATGCTAACTCCTTAACTTATATAGAAGGCTAAAATTTACAGAAATACAGGTAAGAGTTAGGAGAAAAGCTTTTTTTTTTCCATTGAGAAATGTTGTCAGTTTTATTCTTTGCTCATCATTAAATGTAGAAATGTGGAGTTGTACAGCAGGAAGTATCAGTGCTAATCTCTATGTGAGCAGCTGTAGTTTACAGGCTCGCAGTCACCTCTGACTGTCATCAAGCTTAAAGCACACTGATTGGTCCATGCCTCTGATCATGATGGATCTGCCTAAACACACAGACATGGAATCAGGCATATCCAGCTGCACTGCAAGCTTAGATCATCTGAAAATATGAGAAAATTTCATTTCTGTAGGCTTGCCATCTAAAGAAAAGTACCAGGGTCAGGAGAAAACAATAGTTCAAATATTCAAGATTCAAAGTATTTTTTGTCATTTGCACATTATAAAACTTGTTTCTACTCTGCTGTCCACAACGAATGACAGGGAAGAGGCTCAAAAATAATAAGATTTAAAAGGCAATGTAAAAAAAATTGAGATAGAAGCTTATAAAGATACAGTAAGTATTGCTACTAAGAGCAGGATTATTCTTTTCACTTTTCTAGACATGCATGAATAAAAAAATCTTCCTCCACTCAGTATTTTTTCAATATTTTTCTCCTACCTGCTTATACTCCTCTGTAGGATCATAGCCACTGCTTTCAAACATTCTGATCATGCCTGCTCCAAGCTGGAGTCTTATCGATCACCTTTCTCTATTCGCATTGATTTTCAATCATCATGTATCACTTCCTGCTCCCCCAATTCAACTTCTATGCACTAAGGCTGTCCTGTAAAAGCATGATCCAGCCCAAAAATGACATTCAGAGCACATTTTTTTAGGCCAAGATTATAATTGTACTTCTTCAATCCAGGTGTTTATGGTTGTATAGTGACAAAGTGCCATAAAACACAAAATGTCTGAGATGCTTCTTTGTGCCCCACAAGTCTATCCTAAGTTCAGCACACTAAAAGCACGTCAGCAGGGCACATTGACAAAAGGAGGAAGTCAACATAGACTTCACCTTCACACACATTCTTAGCAACAGATCTTTGATGAAGGCATTCAGTGCATGGGCTGTCGTTGTTTTTTTTAATAGATAACCTTATTTTTCCTGAACCTGACCCCCCTAGCATCTCTGGCCCTCCCCACAAGGGGACACAGACCCCAGACCAGGTGTTAAAGCTGTCCTGTAAAAGCATGATCCAGCCCAAAAATGACAGACAGAGCACCTGTTAGCTATTCTCGACTGGAATTGGTTTCAGATTCCCATCCTTACTAATAACTGTGTAGGGCGAAAATCCCTCTTCAATCTTTGGGGGGGACAGCAAACAGTAAAATTTCAGAGATTATTTCCTAATTGCACATTAAAATAAATGCTATGTTTTTGTTGCGTTGTTTTGAGACTTTCTCAAATGTCTTGCATAGCTTTATTAAACAATAACTGTAGGTCAGTGTTCCTTGCGAGTTCATGTCCTACCTGTCTGCAGGTTTGTCTATGCTCACTCTATAAACTAAATAGTGTGAAATCACCTGACTTAAAAAATAATGTAAAAAGTGTTTTTATTGGAGGAATATGAGGAGTGGAAATTAACAGTCAGAACGTAATCAGAAACTGGATGTGTTCAAGTGAACATCTAAGTCCAATTTAGAACTACTTTCTTTTTTAATAAATAAACTGGAATAGAAGCAAAGCAAATACATGCTTAAAGAGAATTCTAATACAGTGTGATACAGATTCATTACAAACTAAGATGAAAAGATGTGCTACATACAGTGCAAAATTTAGTTTAGCTTAAAAATAAACACCCTATTTACTGCGTGCTGTGTTAATTTAAAACATGCCGGCAGACTTCGAACACAGGAGTTGAAATTTTGCTTTTCATGTTGTGCTTGTTGAACAAGTGGAGTGATAAACTGCCTGCCTCTGTGTGCACAGTGCTGGGCAGCAGCTTGGACCAAACCATTGTGCAGGAGGGAGCTTGTCCTCTTTAACAGTTAAAATTGTCTGACAATGTGTTTTTACAATTGTTACTTGTACCGTCAAAACACGTCGCTGTACTACTAGAAAAATCTTACTTGAACAGGACACGTGCCCTGCATCCCCCCGGGATTTGTGCCTATGTAGCAAAGTCATCCAAAGACTAAAGCAAAGATCATTTTGCCTTAAGTTCTTCACCTTTTCTTGGGATTTTTTTTCAGTGAAGCACAGACAACATCATAGTTAAATTAGGAGAATCAAAACAGAACCCCCCCCCCCCCCCCTTCCCCAGACATGCTGTTACATTGTTAAAGTCAAAGTCTAAATTTTATAAAGTCAGAGTGTTTAGAGGAGTGACCACACATTCAGTCTATAAAAATTTGATCAAGGATTTTTATTAACTCTGATCGGAGCCCCATGTTTCACGCAGCTCTTCATCAAGCTCAGAAGACGCTGCACTGTGCCAGAGGCTTAAAAACACTCTTTCTAAAGCACATGTTCGTCTCCAGTAAAACACAACTAGATTACAGTGTCAGATTTGATAACGTATTCCCAGCTCTGCTGCTCTCCAAATTTAGGATTTGCCCTCGTTATTATTCATTAGAAATCATAAACACGAGTGTTATGCAAGTGTTACATTATGCATTCATGCGATAATGAAAAGTCCGACATCTGCATGTAGCAGCCAAACACTGTTTTAATAAGCCTCCCAATAAAAGAGCACAAGCACAGAGCGAGGATGCAGCTGCAGGACGCTCCAAGCCCTGCTGCAGCCTCTATTGTGTTTCTTCAGTTAATTACAGTCGGAGTCAGGTGCATTGTTGATTTACTGAGAGGCCGGTCACTCACACAGACTGATGGCACCATCATTTCTCCATGGCATGTCATCATAATTTAAGATTTATGAGGGTTATTAAAAGTATTGACATAAGTTAAAGTGAAATATGATCTTACAGTGAGAACACAAGAGGCAAACGGAACAATGACAGGGTGCTGCGTTACCACCTGAACACTAATTCAACACAAAATATCAATCCAAACTGTAATTAATGATTTTAATTACTCCTAACGTTAAAGAGCCATTTCTTATCAGGGTCTGTAATGAGACACAACCCTATAATCTGAATGTGTTATTTCTTTTTAAGCAAGAAGCTTGTAATGATTGTGAATAAGCAACATGTACCTCTTCCTTTGCACATCATACCAGATTTTCCAACATATGACAAAGCTGTCTCCTTCTTTTATCTGTATTTTTTTTCTATGTATAACACCATTGTGCAAAAGCACAATGGAGTCCACTTATAGGTTAGCAAATACTCAATCACTCAAAAACCTTTTTAACAGACACATTTAAAACAGTACTTATTTCAACAGTATACTGAACTAAATCCATGAAGCCCTACATCACCCTAAGCAACACCAATCCTAATTCCAATTTCCCATCTCCTGATCATGTCTTGGAAAGACAATTATCTTAAAACAACTCAGGTTGAATAGGAATTAAGGGCCAGATAAATAAATGCATTTATTTATTTCATATGCATGTGTGCAAATAGCGAGGCAGATACAATTAATCAAAATATGACACCCCAAATTCTAAACAAATTCATATATTCAAGGCTGTCTCTTGACCATCTTACACATTCATGTCTCACACAAACGCCTGTGATTTTCACAGTCCTATAACCCCATTAAACAACATATTTGCAGGGTGGTTCCCTTACACGATCCTGAAAACGTGTTTGAATTAACAAAACATTCTTCTGACAAGCATTACGTCAAGATATCCAAAGGTCAGACGTCAGACCTCAGACCTTATAACCCATTTTTATTTGCAAGGACAAATCAAACAGACACTCTTGGTCTCTTGATATGTGTCAGTCACTTTGACAGCATTGAGGGCATAAACAGTGTCAGCTAACATGAACCACTGTTGTGGCTGCAGCACAAGCTTATTGGATTGTATCTCTACAAATTGACATTTCTTAATATCCCTGATGTTAAGAAATATCAATTTGTGATGTATCTGTTAGCCACAAGTCATAGACATAATGATATCAATTTAAACACCACAGTATTTATAAGAACATCTCTTCTGTTTTGCTCAGTACTGCTATACTTGAGAATCTTTCCCCTTACACTACTGCCAAGAAAAACATCTACAGATATAAGTGAGAGTTTCAGTGTTCTTGTTGTGTTTGGAGAATTTTTTCTGCTGTTTAGAAAAGATGTGAATACTATTTTTTTTAATGACAAGTTAATATCAGCTCAATAATGCTCGTTATTTCTGGAATCAACACCAGCTGTCACGTCTGGTAAATGTTTTGTTAAAACATAATATTCCAATGAAGTTAACAGAAAAAATTCATACCAAGATTTGGAAAAGTCTGTCTCTTACTACTGTCTTTCTAACATACAGATAGAGTGGAGATTCTTACAGCATAAATCCACTATCAGATTAATGCTCCTTTCTGGATTTTCTCTCTGAGATGGGGCTCTGGAGAACTATAATTTAAGATTGTTTCCTCATCAGTGCATCCAATTGAAAAATAACAGTGTTTCGTTCAATAAAAATAGAAAAAAAGAACGATTAACCTGGTTAAAACACATAGCTGGCAAACAAGACAGTCAACTTTTCAACAGTGTAACAGTGTACAGAGGGAGGCCTTTCTTGCTCTCTGGGCCATGGGCACAGATGGGACAAGGGATGGGGGGATATGTCCCCCTCGGATTCATAGTAGCACTGATCCATCCTCCCACTTTCCCAACATAAGGGGAAAAATATCAATGGTAAAACAGAGGATTCATTTCTCCAGGTTTTACATTGCTTTGGCATTGAGAGCCCAATATTTGTGTGTTTTGACTAATGGTATTCAGGTTGTGAACTAATGTTGGAATTTGCAAGTCAGAATTTTTTTTTTATGTATTGTTTGGGCATTTTGTGCCTCTATTGATAGGAGAGAGACAGTGGATAGGCTTGTGAAAGTGGGTGAGAGAGTAGGGGAAGACACTCTGCAAACTGGTCACAGGTGGGATTCGAACCTGGACCGGCAGAAGCATGTACATGGGGTGCCTGGTTGCTAACCACTCCACCAAACCAGAACCCCAAGCCAGAATTTTAATCAGAAAACCCACATGATGTTGGGCCTCCATCTTGGAAAGTCAGATTAATCTCACAAAGTCTACATAGAATTCCTGCTATCTGCTGCTTACTTAAACAGAAGTTACATGTTTTGTTGTAAGGCTGGGAAGTGCTGGGAGCTCTCAACATTGGGGTTACTCTGATCAGAGCTCCAAGTTACGACTTCCTGTTGAAAACGCCATAATGCAAAATCTCACTCCCCAGGGTCCTAAAGAGGAACTGGTAGCTGTGCCTGTCCGCGGATTGAAAACATATTTGTAATCAACCATAACTCAAAAAAGACTCTATAGCCTTGCTGTGTGCCATATTGACCAAGAGAGGCTGGACAGGCACAAAACTTCCCAGCAGTATGTTTAGAGTAATGCGAGGGGAAATAGTATTTCTGGGTCCTTCAGTGAGTCCGGTTCTAGACAGTAAATTTGTTTGGCTGCACTAAAGAATATCTACTATTGTCATTTAAAATGTGAATTTCATTTACAATAAAAACACTTTATCTTGTTTTTGTAAATATGTTGTTGTTCCTCTGAGTCCATACACAAATGTATACTAAAACGTATTTTGCATAAGGCATCAAGTTTTGTTGGGTGTTAGGCATTTCAGACAAATAAGTTTCATCATGTGTTGAGGTCGGCCTTTTTTGATCATGTTCATTGTTGTTCATCCATGATTACAAGTAAGAGTTCTCCAATGGCTTTTTAGTGAAATCCACTGGCCTATAAGCTATTACAAAATTAAATTCTTGAGTGCTAGTTAAAACCCAAATATCACAAAAATAACTTTTTGAGCTGAATCATTTGCTGACAGCTTGGTCCCCCCCCAGTTCAAGAATCCCATCTGTGCCCCTGCCCAGGGGGGATTGTTGTGAATGCATGATGTTGAATTAATTCTGTCAGATCGTTTTGCCTAAGACTTCACAATTTTTATGTTTAACTTTGTAAGAAGAAACTTAATGCCTTGTTTTTCATCATGCTTTTATAATTTTCTTGTAATTAAAACAAATGGTTTTGCTTCTGATGATTCACTGATCCATCCTTCCCCCATCCATTCATAATATATACCAGCTATCTTACTTTCGTCTTAAGACAAGAGGCTTAAGAAAAGTTGCTAGTCAATTTCAAGGCTTACATACAGGGATAAACTATTCATATTTATATTCACATTCACATCTATGGAAAATTCAGAGTCATTCATTAACATAACAAGCATTTTTTTTGGTCTGTATGAGAAAGCCAGGACACCCATAAAACTTACTGATGGAAGGCCATCACCAAGATATTAGCCAGAAGACTTCTTGCTAAGATCTGATACCACTTCCCGGCTGCACCACAAAAATGATACTAATGCATGTTAATGCATTTAACCAGGGTCTAACAAAGGAGATAACAGTAACCCCAGCCTGCATGGAGTATGTCTGCCTTCACAGTTTGACCATACTCCAGTATGGTCAAACAGCCTGTGTCCACAGTCTGTCTATGAACCATCTCCAGTGCAACTGCACTAGTTAGCTGGAAATACATGTTCAGTCTGTTTTTAGTGAGAGCCACTTAGAGCCCGCATCAATATCTGCCAAAAACAACAACCCAGAACAGGGAAAGAAGCACTCAGAGTTTTCCTGATTACAAAATACGACAGAAGTAGTCGAAAATTATGTTGATGCAGTCAAGAAATTGACAGCAGTGTCTTGTGCAGCTACGGTTTTCTTGTGATCATATCGTCTTTTTTTTAAGCTGAAAACACCTCCAGTGGGTGAGGATATGGACCGTCGGTCAGAGCAAAGCCGCTGCGTGGACAGGTGGAAATTCAAGGTAATGGCTCAAGCTGAAATCTGACCCGAGAGACCCATATCATCTTTGGCGATTACAGACCGCCAAGCATCTAGCAAAAGCCTTTTAATTTTCTTTTATTGACATCTGGATTTTAAACTACTGGTTTCAAAACAGACTTATAATTTGGATTTATGTATCTAATAATTCTTCAAGTTTAAGTGTGGTTATGATAGCTGCTTGGAGCAGGATGATGATTGACCCACAGCAGATGCAGCAGACAAACAAAAGGTTTTTGTTTGTTTGTTTTCCAGGCCAACAATCAAAGGTGCTGCATTGGACTGTTCCATTATGTTGATGAGCCTAAATGTTTTTGAATAGATATATAAATATAAACTGTATATCATAATAAATATAAAGGACATTAGATGTGTTTTTGCAGCAGTACTCTGAGTTAAAAAGTGTGATTTGTCTTCAGATATATCTTAAGTTGCAGAACCAGTGAGACTCCATGGCAGGATCAATAAGCTCAAATGATATTGATTTTCAGGTTTTAAAAAATGAGCAAGTTGCAACAGAATTTTGATCTCCATCCCTTTCCTCCCTGGATGTAGTCAGGTGTGCTCTACGTCCCTGTACCTCATAAAAACCCTCTCTTCAAAGTCTGCAGGAATATTTTGTTGTGTCTCCACAAGGACTTGCAGTAATTATGTTTGTTTGCCTGTGATGCTCCATAAAAGCGATGGAGAGTGGAGGCACAAGGTTAAAGCAGAGTGTAGATTAGGTGAAAAGTAAAGAAAAAGTCTGCTCCATCTGGTCGGCTTAGTTCTTTATGTGGAGCTGCAAGACTGAGTTTCTCTACAGCTTCTGTCCAGTGCGATCTAAATAAATGCACCAAAGAGTTTCAATTTTTTTTTCCATATTATTCTCCTGACACAATCGTTTTTGGACTTTTGCATATTTGCTGCTTACAAAGGCTCTTTAAAAGGAAATCTGTGGCTGTAAGAATCAAGCGCACCAGCAAAATTGTGCATCAATCCGTGTAAACACTCTGCCTCTGCATGTGTTTGCAGTAAAGGAGCATAAGTGCCGAATCAAACTGAAGGGAAATGTAAAGAGAAAAAAACCCTCCTGACTTTTTACTGACCTCACACATCAAACATTCTAAATGTAGGACACAAGATGCCAAACATGTTTAAGTGCAGACTCGGAGCCAGAGGAGCTCTTAGTGTAAAAGAGAGAGAAGAGTGAGTGGCGGGGGGGAAACCCTCTCAAGCTTCCCCACCCCCGTCTCTCTGCATCTTTTCTGCCTGCGAGTCAATTAACCTAATGGAAGTGGCAATTAATTAACCCGGCAAACATGATGATTAAGGAGCTGACAATCAAAGCGAGTGGGAGTGGTTTAAGTGATGCTGATTTAGAGGTAATGGCTCCTCTTTGATGGAGGATATAAAAGAAACAAAAGGCGCGCATGCACCCTGGATTAGGGCGGATTTATGCCAATTAAAGGTGCTCAAAGTCAGGAGAAAAGTTCCAGGATTGACTTTCTAATGGCGATAAACCTGCAGCCAGGACATCAAATAAACTCCCAAACTCCCACTCTTTTCCAGAGATCATTTTCAAAGACATTTTCTGTGACAATTTATCTGGTGTGACAGGAGCACATCCCGCCCCTACACAGATATGTTCCTGTCTGTGAAAGTCACATTCAGAGGGGTGCAGGATCACTGACACCATCAACATTACAGGCTTGAAGATGACAACAAATTCATTAAAGGACAGTTAAAATGTGATATGCAAATGTCAAGCACTTTATTTTATTATCTCTACAGATTGAAGAAATTAGTAAAACATTAGTTATTACTTAACTGGAGTCTAAAAATCAACCATTTCAATCTTTTTACCTCATCAGAAATGCTTTATTCATGCACGGGTCAAGTGTTAGTAAAGCATTTGTGAATACCCTGACTCGTAAAGATTTACTGTGAAACATAGATGCTGTTTTCAACACCTCTGTAAATTATTTATTGGTACATGAGTACAGTTAAAGTTAATGTAAGGGTAAGAGTGGAAGTATTAATGATCAATAAAAGATTATAAAGTTCTAATGAATGAAAGAATAATTAATGCCTCATAGATCAGTGGTTCACAACTGGTTAAGCATCAGCACCCACCACCACCATTTAAATGACACATAGCAAGGCAAATTTAAGATAATTAATGAATACATGAAATATCTTTTTTATAACTTTTTTAATTTGGAGACAACATCTGGACCTAATGCTGGTATAAATGACATGAATGCATTTCATTTTCTGCATTTTCATGCTAACATAAACTGTGCTGTTTTATAGATTTTACAAAAAAAATGTACCCGTCATGGAAAAACAGTTTTGCTATTTCCATAAAGGGTAAAGGTAAATCACAAGCTTGAAAGGGGTGAAATGATGTATCATTACTCAGGGCTTTAATGCATCAAAGACCTCTGACCAACTATTTTAATGTTTTTTGCAAACACGTCCACTGAAAACAGCTCTGCAGCCCACTTTAAGGTCCGGACCCACCAGTTGAGAATCACTGTTTTAGACGAAGATCTAATTGTCTAATAAGGTGGGTATGAATAATTCCTTACTTAACTTGCATTTATTAATAAAAAATAAGTTACATCATGTTTTATGAACACAATTAAAAGGCTTTATGTGTGTGTTTGCTTATCAGTCATAAAGCATGAGGAATGTAGCTTTATTTTTTAATTTAAGTAATAAATGTAAACATTGCTATAAATACTTGTTATTGTAGTATGGGAATAGTTCAGTGCAGGGACGGGAGCAAGGTTGAAAAAATTAATTGTTCACTTTTAACAATAACCTGAAATATTCATTAATACATTGAAACACTGAGTTCAGTCTTTACTAATCCTTTATTAACAGTTTACTGATCATTAAAACATTAATTACTGTATTGATTAGTTAGAAATAATTACGTATGGTGTTACTTAAGTTTCTACTGATGATTCACTTGATTAAATAAATAAATATTCATTTTTACTACTCACTGTCATTCATCAGCCAAATGTTGCTTTACACTTAAATGATCATAGTAAAAGTGTAAATAAGTGTTAATAAGAAATCATTTATGAACACAGCTGTGAATGCTTTATTTAGTATCACTAAAGCGCTGATGAAGCCTAAGTTAAAACAACAACCTATAATGAATCATTAATTACTCATGACTTAATAAAAGGTTTTGAAATTACTTCACTAACTACTCAGTATTTAAAGTATCTACCTACTATACTTTTATTTACTATTTCCTTGCACCACCTCCTCACCTTCAGCAGGTTCAGAACAAAGTTTGCAGCAGATGACAGTAAAATATCTTTAAAATAACTAAAAATTAAGAAAATACATTAGCTGTTAAAAGTACAGCTCTCTCTTTCCCTCTCATCTGTGTGTTCAACATTTTGGCCTCTTATTATGTGCTAAAATGTAATCATGACAACATGAGGAACAAAAGTAAGTAACTTCTTATTTAAAGTAATTAAGATTTTAAAAGTAATACCATACCAGCGATCAACTGTAAGTAACAGAGTCAATGCCCAACATCAGTAACACACTTTTCTGGCGCTTCAGTGAAGTGTCATAAAATATCACAAATGACAAACATATCAATTTCAGCCTGTGTACATGAAGAACATATTAATAATACACGTGCTTTAACAATATCTCCTGCCTGGCTTTATACATAACTGATGCATTAACTCAGGTGTTTAGGTCATAATGATTCACGAGTTATCAATAATAATTATGATTTTGTCTGCAGTCAAAGGGACAAGAGAAGAAAAGGACAAAAAATATAACAGTCTGCTTAATTTCTATATATCCATGATCGCTTCATCATAATGTCCTCACTTCATCATGTTTGCAGACGCTCAAATAAAACAGAACACTGATCTGTCTTATGTTGCTCAGTAACATGAACACCATTAATTAATCTTGATTTATGATGACACCTTTATTAATACATTTACTTGTGCATGAAGTCTGGATGAGTATAGGCTCATTGCTGATACATCATCATTAAGACCCACAAATCTATTATTTTTCATGCTTAGAAATGCCCCCAAATTCACTACAATTTGTGGACCGCAAACAAAAATATGAATCACTTAGTTTACTCACTTATACATCATAAGTCATTAACATGTCATTTATTATTGTAGTTAAGTAAGCTTTATTGATGCGTTAGTTTAGGAATAGTTTAGGGCAGAGTGAAAGTTTAAATTATCAAGCATTTATTCAATTTTTAATAAAATATGTTGAAATAATAATCTAGCTATACAGTTGATTAGTTCAGTGTTTAAACATGCTCTACAAATACAGCATGAGAACATTTATGACTGAGCTTATCAATAATTAATGCACATAAAAGCTTCAAAGGTAGTTAAACCTTCACTGATCCTTAGCTATGGTGTAATTATGTGTGATATAAATGGTGTTACACCTTATCTTATTAATGTAATGAAAGTGCAGTGTTACAATTGCTTTGGGTGGAATAATTATCCCTTGTTTAAAGGCAATGCAAAAGTGCTGACAGAGTTATAAGACATCATAACAAGCGTTCTTGCACAACTTACAGTATCTGATGCATGAGCCTTTTTTAGGTGTGGTGTTGCTGTCGGTATTTTGACCACCCATGATTATCACAGTTTTATGCTATTATTTACATAAAGAAGCACCTTTAAGTGTTTAAGAGAGCCCTGACTTTTTTGCTTCATTTCTCATCTCCAGTGTGCTCTCTGTTGCTGTAAATCTGGTCTGCAGCTTTCCATGTTTTCAAGGATAAAACTTCAGAATTAAATCACCGTGATATGTATTTTCTGTCTTCCTCATAGTGAAAAAAGTGCAGTGAAGAGGCCTTACCGTGCTTCTTTGTCCGTTGGTTCCTATTGGTCCCCTGAACACCCCTTTGATGCTCCTCAGCTGTCCGTCACGCAGGTGGGTGGAACTGATCACAATGTAGTAGCACGCCATTGGGCTTCACTAAGTTTCACACTCTTGAAACACAATCTACCTGAAGAAAAAGCCCTTCCACTCTGCTACTCACACTCTCCTCATCTCCACCTCTATTTTATAAAGAAGAGGAGGGACTGATGAAGTCAAAAAAAGAGGAAAAGGAGGAGCAGTACCCCCTCCCTCCCTCCTCTCCTCCTCTCCTCCTGCTGCTGCTCTGATTTATTCTCTCTCTTCTCGGAAGTTTTGTGCCGGTGACTCTCTGACTCCCCGCTCCTCTTCCCTCGGATTCTGTCTCCTTTTTAAATATTTCACCCTCTGCTTCTCTCTTATCTTCCTCTAAATGTTTTTATTCTCTTTCTAAATCCTCCCCACGTCTCCCTTTAATTATTTCTCAGCCTTTTCTCCTCTCAAGATGTTTTGCTCCCATCTTTCATTCATCAATCTCTCCCTGTCATTGGCTCCTTCCCCTCCTCTCCTTTCCCTTCTCTTATTCTTGCTGAGTCGAAAATTTCTTGCCGAAATCTCAGCTTGATCATTGATCAGCCTTGCAGTTCCTCTAACTATCTCCTGCCGGCTGCCTCTCCTCCACTTCAGCCCCCCTCCTCTCTTTTGTTTCCCTCCCTCTAAGTGGAAAGGAGGGATACTTTTTCTCCTCCTCCTCCTCTTCTCCCTTTCCTCAGTCTTTGTTTCTCTCTTGTTAGTGAGGAGAAGAAGAAGAACTCAGTCTTTGCTGTCAGAGGCGGCGTGCAGCTTCCTCTCAGATGCTCCTCTCCTCTCCTCTGCTGCCTGCGCTGCATGTGTTCACTCTCCTCCCTCCCTTCTCTCCTCCTCCCCTCTCTCTCTCTCTCTCTCTCCTGATCTCTTGCTCTGTGGCCAGCAGAGTGGTTTGCTCCTCAGTTACCCGCGGTTACCATCTGCCCTTTTAACGCATGGAGTGCTGACGCTTGCTCTCTCTCCTCCCCTCTCCATCCCTCTCTCTCTCTCTCCCCTGCCTCTCTCCTCTTGCTGCCTTTCTTCTCGCTTTAATCATCTCCTTCTCTCCCTTCTTCTCTCAAGCCAAAGGAGACAAGCTCCACCTACTGGCAAGCAGGGAACATACAGAGGGATGAGGGAGACACAGCAGGAGGGAGCCTCTGATTTCTCCCAGGTTATCTGTGAAATAATGGATATTTTATTAATGTTTGGGCAAGAGGTGAAAGTGAGAGTTAAAAAAACATGACATGAGGTGCTGGGGTTTTTCGTCCTGGAGACATACTCCATGCAGCCTTAATCACTACTTTTGGATCGGGGTCCTTAGCCACAGAAATACATTCAAAAAGAACATTTAAAGTCACAAATACTCTTCAGTATGAAAGAGGAATCAGATAGCAAATAAGACCCCATCACCACAGCCCAAACCAGCCTTTTAAACTGACTGTTTAATCATATCCTTAGTGCAAGGGGAAAAAAAACCACCAGCGCTGAACTGTACTGGGGGAAAAAATATATTTACTTTTCATTCATTCATTCATTCATTTACTTTACCATTTTTCCCCTTTTGGGGTTGTGGAGGGGCTGGAGCCTATCCCAGCTGTCATTGGGCGAGAGGTGGGGTACATCCTGAACCGGTCACCAGTCAACCGCAGGGCCACAAAGAGAGATAGACAAACAGTCACGCTCTCACTCATACCTAAGGGCATTTTAGAGTCACTAATCAACTCAGTGAGCATGTTTTTGGTCTGTAGGAGTGTTACAACCCTGGCTCGACAGGGAAAAGGGAAGCAACACAAAATAACCAGTTTTTAAATGGTTTAAATAAAAAATATTTATTTTTAAAGCAAAGAAAGCAAGAATAACAAAATGAGGTCAAACAGGGCAAACTAAGAATTACTTGTAAAAATAAAATATTGTCAAACTGAAACACAAATACTAAGGACTACAATAAACTTAGAAAATTCATGAACAAAGATAAGTAGTCCAAAAGGCTAATCTAAACAGGAATACTCACAACAAAAATAAACAATTCAACTAATGCCCTTTAAACATAGAACCTCCAAATCATAGGAACACTGGTAGTACAAGGAACTTCCCATAGGCTATATAACAAAGATTGTCTAATCTAAAGGTGCAGGCTTTAGAACCAGCGACCTTCTTGCTGTGAGGCTCGTGAACTGGGAAGAGGTGAGTGGGAATTACATCCTTTTCCAGGTAGATGCTTTCCAGTTACGAGCTGATAAAGCTGAGGTAGCTGAAGGACGTCCAACTTCAAAGTGGGAAATTTCAGCCAAGGGGAGCAGTAGACATAATCTAATTTGCAATCACAGTTCTGTGATTAAACAGAACGCAGTATTATACTACAGCAGCAAGGTCTCCCAGGTGAAGACCTCAGGGCAGACCAGGGCTCCAAGAAATGTAAACTGAAAATAAGAAGGAAAGGTGAAGCGAGAGCAAGGATGCAACATTCTCTTGCTCCTGATTAAGCTTAATTTGAAGCATTCACTCAATGCTGCAAGTTAATTTGTACTAATCAAACAATTAGGTATAATATACCTAATGAAAAAATGCATGATGGATTGATGGTCTGCGACTGGCTTTGTTTTTTTTAAGATGTTTGACTATAATAAAGACAAATTTCTCATCAGCTAAAGTGAAAACATTCTGAGATCACCAAGTGTTAATCTACACCCCCACTGTTTTTTTAAATAAGACTAAAATGTGACATTTAACAAAAACTTGATCTCCTTCAACTCCATAAATCACTCCCCCGCATAAATCACAGAGATAAAATATTCAAATCAGCAAAATGTCATTTTCCCCTTTACAAGCAGCTCAAATGGTCAGACAGGTTGCAAAGAAAACTCAGCAGCACAATTATACGAGGGAAATGATTTAAAGTGGATGTGAAAAGGAAAAAATGAAAAGTCCATTACAGTCATACATAGCATTAGAGGACTGCAGCAGGTCAAAGATGAACCTGGAGGTAACTCTGAAAAAGCTAATGGACATTTACAGCCGACAGTTTGGGTGATAATTTCAAGATTATTTTTCATTCCACACCTTAAGTGGTTTGAATTATATGAAAATGGGGAGTTAAAACCTGTCTGGTGTGTTTCTATGGCGCCATACTTGTGAAGTGAGAGCTGGAGGAATGTGTTTAATGGTTTTTCTACTGTTGAAACATTTTTTTTGAAATGCCAAAAGTTTGATTATATCTGTCACAAACGTCCCTCTGGGCTTGAGGCTAAAGCATCAGATACTGGTATGATCTCCATACCTCATGCAAATGTAATTGATTTTTGATTTTCTTTCTATCGATGACAAAAATAAATTAAATTGGCACAAGCTCTTGGATGAGTTTCATAAATCAACTTGAAGACATACTACTGTGTCAATGACATGTATACATTAGGTGTCACATAATTAATCTTAAAATCAGAACTGTAAAAAAAAAAAATGCAGTCCCGATAATGTTAAAAAAAAAGAAGACTAGACTGGCTTAAGCTGTGGTTTTTTATTTAAATTATGTTTATTTGGTTGACATTTTAATGTAGAAAGATATAAAGAATCATAAACAGAGCCACAACCTAGCCCGTGGTAGCTGGCTGCATTGCCACTTGGACACAAAATTGAAAATAAATTCTGATGTATTCAGTTGCTTTCACACCTATGACTGTGCTCGTTTTGTACCAATTCATGTGATAAAATGTTACATTTCTGCATTTTACAAAATATTTGTTTCATTCACGCTGTAGTATTGTAAAGCAAGCCAAATCACACGTCAGTGAAGAGCTGTTCACACTTCATTATGTATGACAGCATGTGTTAACTAACTCCCAGTGCGGATGGATCTACCTGATTCAAAAATGGCACAGCTCAATCAACATCCCTTGGTGCAGGAGGAAGTAGCCGGTACAAGTGGGGCGACAGCAGGAAGCGACTGCACGTTTAGAAATCAGATGCTAACAGCTTCAATAGCGGTTTCATCTACTTTATTTATTTTCTATTGACCCATGTCCTGCAACATTCAGTTTCTTTGCTCTTTATCTTATCCTTCAGTTCACACAGAAATGCCTCTTTAAAGACAAAAAACCCTTAAAATGCTTCATTGTTCACTTCCTGGGCTTTATTATGTCATAGCCATACAGCCTCCACCTACATGTGTGATTTCTGCCCATCTGCTCCATGACTGCTGTGATATAAAATGTGATCTAACTAAGAGCTGAGAGGAAGTCAAAACCCTCATAAACAATTGGACAGATGTTCTGTTTTGTCACTTGTTTAATAAAAGATAAGAGAATAAAACAAATAAAAAATAATTTTGCAAAACATGCAAAAAATTAATATGCTATGAATTTAATAGGCTAAGAACAAACTGGTGCTAAAACACAAAATAGTCTTTCTGAAATTAAAACAGAAGATAATATAAATATTAACAAAATACATTTAAATAGATGAAAAGCTATACTATAAAAGTATGTCATGTGTTCACTTTCAGACATACTGTATGACCATTAGGTGTTAATGGCCTTAATGCCTTCAGGTTGACCATTCCACAGGTAGAGGCCATAAGAGTGAAAAGATGCATCACTGAATGTTTTAGTTCTGCTTATCTCATCTTCATGATGTAATGAAAAAATATATAAAATGAGAGCCTGTTACATTGTCAAACTCCAGTATTGTTTTGTAGGACATCAGGGCCGTTCTCTGATGCTGTAAAGGCCTTGCCTACCTTGAGGAGGCACATTTAAAGGTGTAGTCAGCGATCTTCTAATCTTCTAATTTAGTGCAGTAATGACAAAATCACCGTATCATCATCATGGAAACGGCCGTAGAAACTGCGTGGCTGACCAATGTAGCCAAGGTAACCCCGACTGTTTTTCAGCCATTGCTACTGCACCTATTGTATCTCTCTTATGCTAACTGCGCACGCTACGCAACCTACGACTCCCCCTCCCCCCTCTGTCTGATCTGCGCATGAGTATGATTGCCCCCTGGATGTGGGGGGGTGTACCCTGTTTTGGTATCTCAGCCCAAGCCACAGTATTTACCTGCTGAAATTCAGAGCCAAGGCTGTGTATTGAAACCAGACTTTTTTTTCAACGTGCTGTCAGTGGTGACATCTTGTGAACGGAGAGGAGAAATACGGGGATTTTGACAAATAGTGTATTAGATTAGAAGATTAGAAGATCGCTGATTACACCTTTAAGTATTCTAATTCTTCTGTTTTGACTCTAAGCAGTGTGAGAAAGAGAATGCGGGAAATTAAAAAGGGGTGATTATGACAGCGCCAATGAAATTCCATTCACTTTGGAGCCAAGATGATTCCTGCATGTACCAGAGTTATCAGAAGAAGAGCTGCTGAAGATGGAGACTGAACAGACCAAAAGGAATACAGAGGAAACATCCACAGACACTGGACATCAAGATAGATTCGTAAATACAAAGTAGTGCGGATGTTTGAACTGCGAATAACCAGAGGAAACAGGTGATACGGACGGAGGTATTACTCATCAAACAGACTTTCCTGCTCTTCTGGAGTTTTGTGGACATTCTTCAATTTCCCGAAGATAAACTGAAAAAACGTCCCAAACCTGAAGGACCTGATGACAGTTTCTGCTCAAAGTAAGTAATAATGATATGTCAGAAACAAACAAGAAGAGTAGAGGAGGCTGTTTGTTTATTATAACAGTGCATTATACTTGTGTCTGTGTCTCTCTCTCACACACATGCACACACATGCATTGATTACTGTGTTTTAGCCTCTAATATATACAGATGTATAGATATACACACAATCTGTCAGAAAACAGGTAACGAGAGATGCATTTGCTATATGATGAAACCCCATGCCCTTGTTACGCAGAGGAATACAGTGAAAGCTGAGTTCTCCATGATGCACATCTGTTTCTGCATCAAGCGAAGCAACACAAAAACCCCATCTCAGAAATTTTATCTTATAATGTGCTTACAATTAGTTTACAACCAGCGTCTGAAGCCGCTAGCTTGCTCTGTTTACAACAGCTGAGAGTGAGGCAGGTGTTATTTAGTGGAGGGATACATGACATGAGTTGGCTTTGGTCCAGATAAACTTTATATTTCCGAAATGTTAATGCATTTTAAAACACTCATATGTAGTGTACTCTTAAACTGTGGTATTACTTTTTGATTTGAGTTCTTGTAGGCAGAGAAAATACCCTTTGTTTTTGGTATGGTACTTTCTTGTTAGCGGTTATTTCTTCGTCACAGACTCTTACAGTCTGCGGCTTACTGAGGGAGAGGAGAGAACTTTCTACTGCATCTAATGTACTTAGTGACCATATGGAGCTCATACAGCCCCACTTCAAAAAAACTGAACTATCCCTTTTAATCAATGAACTTGTGGGTATTGACAAAGCAAATGCCAAAATTGACCTTTCTCCAATGGTTTCTCAGGGAAGCAAGGGTGAGGAACTGGTCTTTGCCAATCTCTAAGAACTTGGTCCTATATTTTGGTACGTTGTTATACCAGGGTTGACCGGAGCAAACGATGCTGCCACTCAGCACACAGGAACACTAGCTTACAGTTGCAGAAGATTTCTCTTCCTTTGGGTGCTACAGTACATTTCACTGTGTCCCTCATTCCATGAATGCACGATCCTTACAAAGTATACCTTGTTGTAAAGTTGATTAATCAGGCTTACCAACTAGATCAAATACAACACCAATTTGTAATATTACAAAAAGGAAATAATCAATCAAAATAACATTTCCAAGCTTCTTTTAAGGACTTAACGTGCAAGTGCTCCAACTACGAAGAACATAAATGCAATTAATACAAGTCTTTGGTGAAACGTTGATTACTTTATTGAAACAAAAGAGTTAAGACAGAAATGAAGACAAGTTTAAAAAGACTACAAATTGTCTGGACTGCTAAGATTCAGAGACCTATCTTCGAGCCAAGACAGAAATATATTAACTCATAACTCTGGTCCCAGGCTGCAACAGCTTTGACCAAACCAGAACAATTCAGCAGAACATTCCAGTGCTCTGGATGTGAAAGAAGGGCAGAGGTATTCAAAGATTTCAAGCAACATGTAGCACTTTAAAAACAAATAAGAGAAACAAACAAATAGTTCTCCATGGGAGGTCAGAGGAGGGAGATACTAGATCTCTGCAGGGCGCCAGAAAGAAACTGGGCAGGCGAGCCAGACAGAGCGGACTCACACAGAGAAACACAAAAATCAAGATGGAGAGAAACAAAGGCATGTAAAATAGGCTCCTGAGCCCTGAACAAGAAAAGAGTTTTTGGGTGAGTCAAGTGTTCAAGACTGCCTTCTTTTCTGCTCCAAAGCTGGAAAAGATCAGCCTCCTAATGGGATAATCTGCAGTAATATTTGATCCACAGTGCCATTCAGATTAAGATCTGCGCTCATTAGTAATTCCACTTTGCATTATGTCTCTATTTCTCTGCCCCAGCGCTAATCCGTCAGACTCTATGGAATCACATATAATCTGTATTTAAGAAATGCAAAACATGAGATTTACATTTGAACTAGTGCCTGGCAGTCATACGCCTTTATGAGGTAAAAGACTGCCAGACAGTGAGTGTAGATGTTGGGCTGGGGTGGATTTGTATTGGTTTGATTGGTAAAATCTAATTTCTTCATGTTTGTGATCAACCAAGCTAATCAAGTATATGGGGATCAAATTGATTATATAAAACTAATAATAACTGAAAATTACATTTGGTTACTCAACTTGTCAGCCATGGTTTATGTCTTTTAATGTCTACAGAAACTCTGCAGACAGCAATAAAAAAAACAGACTTCAGTCAAGTCTGCACATAGGCACACAAATGAAATTTAAGGTCACTAAAACTGCTGCTAAGAAAACATCTGTGTGTGCTGGTTTGATTCCATTGTGACATTACTGTAGGATTTTGTTAAATCCACCAAAAAAGTTATGTTTTCGCCAGGGTCTGTTTATTTTGTTTGTGTCATAACTTAACATTGGGCCGTATTGTTAAAAACATCTCTCACATCACTTGATGGATTTGCTTCAAATTCTACACAATAATATACAGAATATGACTCTGTCACCATCATCTATTGGCAAAATCCATTAATTTCTCCTTGGCTGCTGTGAGGGTTCCATCCCCTTTATGTCATTATGGGAATTGTATTTTTTTTAACTTCTTTTATTGGGTTTTTTTTCCAAATACAAACAGAAAGACAGCAAATCCAACACATTAATAAAACATAATTAATGTACATGTAAGTAAACACAAATAATCACAAAGGTAATTAAATGAGAATTGTAGTTTATTTGTATACTCAGGTCAATATTTTTAAGCCTATGCCTCTACATTACCCTGCTTCCCTTGCAATGCCAGTGGAGGACTTCTCCACATGAACAGACATGAGCAGAGACTAGGCCGTCATATCTTAGCATGTGGTGATCCAGAATTGTGTCCTGAAGGAGGTCTGTGCTCTCCAAGTGTTTTTCTCTCTGTTTACCAGAGCAGTGTGCTGTGGCAGACCTTGCTAAACTTTATTGATTTCAGCGCTGCTAACTGGACTTTTTACAAGTCTACACTCTTACAATTGCTCTTCCCCTGTAGCCCTTCTCCTGGTACATTTACACAAAAGCACAACAACAAATCTCCATCATTATAACACCTCAAGACATTCACATTTGTTCTATGAGGACGTTATGTGTGTCTCTGTTCACAGTGTGATACTGACACAATGCATGCACCCCATACACACAAAGACAGAGACACACACTCACAGCACTCCAGTCTCTTCTTGAGTCCGTGCCTCCCTCACTAGTTCTGCCCTCTGATGCATCCTCTGGAGACAGGGGACATTCCCTCAATCCCACCTCTACAACATTCAGAGTGGAGGCAAAGTGTCCCAAGGTGTAATTACTAAATATTATGGCTTAAAACGGAAGAAAGATTGGAGCTCATATTACTGCTTAATTTCACACTTACAATCTCATGAGCCCATTTGACATTTTGGATTCGTCTCAAATTAAAATCTAAATGAAGAAACACTCACAAAGAATGCTTGCAAGCACTACCTAGCTTAGTTACATTTCAAGCAGGACGCTGGTTGGCTTCTACCAGCTGGAAACATTTACAAAGTTAAATTGTCATTGCACAAGAATTTCATGAGAATTTTTTCGTGTGATGGACATTGTTGAAAGGTGCTGGCAGCATTTTACAATGTTCTTACACATTTGGGCATTTCTTGTGGACAAAGATTTAAAAAAAAAAACATTGTGTGACATTTCTAAACTGATTGGGAAAACAACTGTTTTCAAAATTACCAGCCTGTGCTTGTACAAATTCTGAAATTACTTGAATGTTCTCATGCTCAGCGAAGTTCAAAAAGACATTTTTGGAAAAAAGTGAAAATAAGTCATTTTCAAAAGACAAAGCCATCAAGAAGGTATAGCTCCTTAAAAGGCCACTTCCAGCTTGCAATAGTGGCTGATTTGTGCCATTATTCAAAATCCATGAATTAATCCAGTCCTGATCAATAAGCTGACAAGCTTAGAGGTCTCAGGGACCTTGACATTTGACCTCCATGATGTACCACGTTTAGCCTTCAGTCAGGGTGGTGTTTGTGCAAAGTTGGAAGATCTTCCTTAAAAGAGTAACTGAGATACCATGTTGCATGCAAGACATGAAAATAGGACCAAATCATTCTGACCTTTGACGTCCAAAATATAACCACATTACAGAAACAAAAAAGGTCCTGAACAGAAGGACGGATGAACAAACAAACAAGCCAGTGACTTCATCCCTGACTTTCACTGGTGTCTCTGGTTCGATCCGGAGTCTGGTCTCTGATTTATTTTCCATTTTAGTTCTGCTGTTGTGCCTTTAAATGCTTTTCCACTGCTCTGGTCTCAGTTTAGTGAGCATTTGAGCCCCCAGCAGTAATCAAAATAATCATAACAAAAAACAAATTGGTTGACATGGATCTCAGAATTTTCAGTGCAGCTAAATGCTGTTTTCTTGATCCAAAATAACGTAATATGCATTATTCATCGCTCCTATTACTTTACTAAACTTGCTCAAAAGCTAGTGAACGTGAGCTGTTTGTCTTCTCCCCTAAATCAGAGCTGACTGAGCAGAAACAAGTTATTAAAACTTAAACAGATGATTTATGGATTTGTTTTTCCTTTGAAATTAAGTAAAGCTTTTCACCTAAATTAATCTCCATTTAAATGACTGCATCAAAATTGGATCAACCTGCGACAATCAAACACTCTGTTTGCAGACCAATTTGGCCTTACATTTGTAAATACTCAAACTGAGAATAAGTGAGTGTTTACTCATTTATGACCAAAGAGGTTTTGTCCTTGTAAAGAAGAACGGCCCGATACCACCTCCAGAGTTTGTTCTGTTGAGTCATGGTTTGAAGACAAGGATTGTAGTAAACAGACACAGTTGATGGTTTGCAGGAGACAGGATCAGGATTTCGGTTGTGGTGCAAAGTCAAATATTTGGGTCAATTTTTCCTTTTTTTATTATTATAAGTATTTTAGGGCATTTTTGCAACATAGTTCTCAATGCTTTAACCACATTTTAAACTTAATTCTACAAAGACATCCATATGAATAAAGAATATTATCATTTTGTCTTTTCAGACTGAAGACTTTTGAGGCAATAGTTTTTCCATAATGCCATTAAAGTTAGGATTTTATGTCTTGTGACATTCAGTTTTTGACACAAATGAAAAAGAGGCAACACTTGGGAATGAAGGGATCCCTCCTTTGTGTTGGTTTTAGAGTTGGTGACAGGAGCTCTACAAAGGTGGGATGGGATCTTTGGAGCCAGGGCAGCACAGCACTGGGCTTTTGTGCATATCTGCCTGTTTTATGTATGTGGACAGAGCTAGCCGTGGTCAGTTCATGAATGTCATGAATGTTTTTAAGTGAAAACTTTGGGAAACAGACTTTCTGAATGCCACTGTTTTAATTAATGACTAACAGTTGTTTCCTGACTTCATTTGTACTGCATGAGCCTGAGTGACTGTATGATGAAATTTTATATTGCTGCCATTCTTGCTCAAGAGATCTGGTGATCTCAATGGGACAAACCTGGTTAAATAAAGGTTAAATAAAATAAATAATAAATATAAATTACTGTGGCCAAGGCAAAATTTTGATTTGGTGCTAACACAGTGGGATATGGAGAAATAAGTCAACCAGTTACATCACCATCATGTCACCATTGGTATCTAGCCCAATATTATGTCTGATATTTTCATTATCACACAGTTTTCAGATACAGTTCAAACAGTTCACCAGTTTAAGGTCTACTGATCTCTGTCTATCTCTCTCTTTCATCATTATATCACCACTCTGCAGCAGGCTGCCTGTATGACAACATATGGTGGCTTATCTGCGTGTCCCACAGACTAATTAATATTACCCCTAAAAACATAAACGCCTACATCATCTACAAACCTGCAATTATCATTCTCAGAGATTTCAGGGTCTATAGTCTTTTCATTACTGCTGTTTAGGACCAATTCCAGACACAGAGCTTGCCTCTTCTCTGTAAAGAAACATACACAATGGTGTCCCTCACCTGTCTGTGGTACGGGGCACAAAGTGAGTGAGGGAGGGAGTGCATGTTTAAGCAAATAACAGTATGCACTTGCGGAGCAGCAGACCGAGAGAGAAAGGGAGAGAAAACCTGGATGGAGAGAGACAGAAAAGAAGATGATGAATTTTGCAAAGCAGGAAGAGGGGCGGCAGTAGCTCAGTGGGGCGGCAGTAGCTCAGTCCGTAAGGGCTTGGGCTGGGGGCCGAAGGGTGGCTGGTTCAAGTCCCGCCGGACCATGTTTGGAAGTTGGTTTGGTAGCTGGAGAGGTGCCAGCTGACTTCCTGGGCACTGCCGAAGTGCCCTTGAGCAAGGCACTGAACCCCCCTCCAAAAAACACTGCTCGGTAGCGCTTCTTCAGGAGCAGCAAGCCATCACTCTGACATCTCTCCATTGATGCATGATCTTAGGTTGTGTTTGCATGTGCATGTGTACTTCAGCCTGTGTTTGTGTAGCATGTTCAGCAGAGTGTAAAGAATTGAATTTCCCCATGAGGGAAAGGATGTTAAAAAAAAAAAAAAAAAAAAGGAAGGGACCAGATTGTGACCTGGTAGCTGAACAGCGGTTGGAGCTTTATCCAAAATAGACAGGACTCATGTGTGCCCCCACACACACAGAGCATGGTGCCCGTTGCATCTGCCTATACTGTCTGTAGGGAGGGCCAGCTCTGTATGTGGAACTCGCTCCTTTGAGGCCTGATGGTGTTAACAAGGTTCCGTTTTCAGCCTAAAACTGACATTTTTAGTTGCATTTTCTCCTCCTGTTTACATGAGAATGGTGTCTGTTGTGTCTGAATCCACAAACTTTCTAAATCAGGGTCCAGGGTGGAAAGCTTTGAAAGCGTATCAGGGCCCGGCTCCATGTAGACGGGGACGTCACCGCATGCGCAGTACTCTTTCACATGAAGGCTGCGCACGCATACCAGGAGCAACAGCAGCTTCGGTCTTCTGCAGAGTAGCATGTGTGCTGCTTACCGTGCTCCGTTTATTATCCAGGCAAATCTATCCAGAGAGATTTTTAGCACAATGAAGATTAACAGAATAGAATTGCTCTCTATAGCTCTCTGTATGTTGCTACATTAACTCTTGTTAGGCACGAAAATTACAGACAGGGACTTGAGTTTTTTTATATGAATAAAAATGTCTTGTGATGTAATGATGCTGGAACCCTTACCACAATACTGGTACAAAAAAGAGCCAATTCAAAGCTTTATGATGGAGAAACCTGCGTCAACATTTTACACACATGCCAAAAAAAAAACCCAAACAAAAAAAAAAAAAAAAACAGTGAGTAATAAAACATGGTTGATTGCTCCTAAACAGAATACTGAGATTTTCCTTTGCCAACAGTGGGTGTTAAACTTTACAAACAATTGGAAAATTGGCCTTAACACCATGCTAACATAAGAAAGTCACTTGGCCCCATGTGTCGACAAATGAACACAGCAGAAAATGGCCATAACGACATTACTGTCTCCCCATTTAACTTAACTTAACTCTATACATATCAAAAATTAGGGAAAAAACATTTCTTGAGAATGTGAATGTGTGTTTACCTGACAGCTTTTTGCACATTATACCCTGGTATTTATATGAGATTTATTGACCATACACAAATGCCAGCAGGTAAGGTACTTTTTGGAAAAACATGTTCTTGGACATAAACAAAGTTGATTTGAATGATGAAGGCTCAATATAGGAATGATCATGTTGCTGAATCCATGTAATCAATACTGTTGTGACAGTGAGTCAAAGTGTGGCAGTTTATGGCCTTAATGGAACAGTTGCGATAAATTTGATATTACAGAACGCTGTAGTCCTATTATAGCAGACTTATGACCCTTTTCCACTAGCACGCCTTGGTCCTACTCTACTCGGCCCTACTCGATTTGCAGCGTGTTTCCACTAGCCCGGTACCTCCTAAAACAAGCTAGTTTTAGTACCTACTCCACTCTGGTTCCAAGCGAGCTGAGTCGATACTAAAAGATGACGTCACCGACTGCCGCCAATGATTGGTCAGACAATGTCCTTATTGATGAGTCATGAGCACGACGACCTAGCATGCTAGCAGTAGCAACCGTTAGCTTACCCTCATACGTCTTTTCTTTGCGGCTCGATTGCTCTCGTCCTCGGCTTGATTCTGTTGTATAGCTTCCAAAACTCTCCTGTGCTTCGCAAGGGGTATTTCTTTTTACCACCTGCAGCCTTCCCCTGCTTTCCTTTTTTACTCGGTTTGTGACAATAAGCCACAGATTGTTGTGTCACGCTCAAAATGACGTCAACGCAGAGCCACTCAGCGACACTGCACTCTGTTGGGCAGGTGACTGGGGCTAATGGAAAAGCAGCGCAAGGCGAGTAGAGTAGAGCCGGGTAGAGTAGAGTAGAGTAGGGCTAGTGGAAAAGGGCCATTAGTAAGTAAAAATATAAATTCCTGTTAAATCACATGCCGTCTGGATTATTGTAGGGAAAATAATGTTAAAAACAAAATGCAAGTGTCCATCAGAGCCATGTGGGGCCATAGACTTCAACACACCAAATCATTTATATTTCTAAATTACCTAAACAAAAGTATTCAAAGGCTTTAGTGACTGCCCTGCTTGCTTGTTTCTCCTAGTCCTGCTGTGCTTTTAATCAAATACTGTTGATATATTTTGATGTATTTTGTGTGATCACACCTCCTATTCATTAATTCAGTGTGATGCTCTCATGAATTTAACGTCAATAACCCAATTCACAGATAATGTGAGATGTTCCCTGCCGGCTCGTCTTGCGTTTGTATACATCGCAGGTGTCCTCACCTGAAGAACCACCGATCTGTTTGGAAATAGACTTTCTTTCTTTCTTCTTTCTGTCATTCTTTTCTTTTCTTGTCTTTCTTTCTTTCTTTCTTGTAGACTGTGAAAAGGGATTTGCAAGAATGTTTATTTAATGTGCTAGTGCCTCCTGATGTTTTCAGATCCCTGCTGGACCTTGTTAAGTAAAAAATGCACCTAATGACCTTTTGCAAGAAGGGCAACCTGTGACGCTTCACTGAACAAATACTGCTGCAGGTCCAGACAAATTTGTATTAAGTACACAGCGACTCACTTAGCTGCATCAGAACACCTTATGTCATGTTGTACTATAAGCAAATGCATGAAGCTATGCTCTTCAGTCCACTGTTTTCTAATCATTTCACTATTTTCTTTACGTTGACCCAAAGCCGAACTGCAGATGTTTTCATTCCACTTCATTCATTAAAAAAACTGAACAAATCCTCAGCCCTCTCTCACACTGAATGACTCTGAGTTACTACATTTGCATTGGCGTCGGCTCGTAAAACGATTTTCCTCTGCAGGAAATTGTGGAGACTCCCCAGAGTGTCTCTCTGGTTTAGTGACCTAATATTGTTGTTGAGCTTTGAGAAAATAAAGCACACAGTAAGAGGCTTATCTGATAAATTTCCTTCTGCTTTGGCTCCCATGATCCAATACTGCAATAAGATTAAAAACCCTCCCACCGGCTGCACTAGATTAATTTCACACAAATACAAATCTAACTTTTTACCCCCTGTTCAGCTCTTTCTCTTGTTTAGACGCTGTATATATGCTTCAGTTTGATTTTGTATCTGTGAGCGTTCACAGTTATAGGCCCCTTGTATGCCATTCTGCATGCTTTATCTCATGTTGTAACATTTTTGTCTGATTTTTCAGAGCAGTGTGGAGATAACAGGGGTGCTAGTAGATGCTTGGGGATTGTAGAGATAACAGGAAATCATTATAAGATCTAATAATGTTGTGTTTTAATTGAATGCTTGGTTTGCCAAACAATATACCACACAGAAAAAAATAACGAACAAACTAATGGGAGGCACATTCACACATATCTTTTTACTCTAATAAGTAGATAGATGTCATGTTTCAGAGAAGCAGGATTTGATGCTAGTGTGTTCAGCTACTGCGAGCCAAGAATGGTGTCCTTGCTCTGCAGCAGAAGGGGCTCCAAACTCCTGATCTGGTGACCGTGAAGGCCACATTGTGACATAATTTTCATGCTCATCAAACCATTCATCCAGTCCTCGTGCCTTGAATGTAAGTGTCTCTTTGTTTTCTAACTGCACTTGTTTGCTCTATGCTTCTGTGCTGGCTGAATCATCACAGGTAAGTGTCATGTCTTCTGACTTTTAATTTGTATTTCCCATCATTTGAAAACAGATTTTTCAGCAGCATCTGAATATAGGATAGCTGTTGTTTTTGGAATCAAAGTGAGTTTATTTTATCTTTTTGTGGAAATGTCAACTGCTAAGGACAGTAAAATCTAGGTAATATAAAACCTTTGAAAGTCAAAGTCAAAACATAAAACATATGAAGACAAGGACAATCCTTCATTATGTCTTTACCTATCAGCATTCCTCAGAATTAATGCCAGCCAGCACCAGGATTTTTGGTAAAGGTTTGTAACATTTCAACTCTTCATTTACATTTTATATAAATAAGCCAGGGGTGTCCAAACAATAAATGTACCTACGGATAAATTAATATGGGGTCCACATTAGAACATGTCTATCACTGAGAAAATAGAAACTTTGGTTACAGCGCACTCCAACATTATAGTCCTGTATTTATTCTAAGAAAAGTGTAAACATTCTGGGAGAAATGGAAATACGAAGCTGTAATCAAAATATTTACCAAATCCTTATAGATGTCCTTAAGTTACAATAAAAAATGTATTTTTAATGTGTTTGACAAAGAATTGATGTCAATTTATGTCTTAAAATTTAGCAAAACCCATTTTTCTGAATTCTCTCTAATTCCATGGACATTAACAGGAATAAATGGTTATGTATGGAATTAGAAAAACACTCAGACAGCACAGCGCACCCAACATTATAGTCCTGTATTTATTTTATACGGACATTGTGGAATGAAAAATATCAACATGCAAGAAGTGCGATCATTGTTGATATAAATATCATCCAGTAGAGTGGCCTGGTTAGTACTGGATCTTGTAAGTAGGGCACTGATACTGCATTCCAGTTGTACTGAAGTCAGGATTTCTGAGTTCCAAGAGGGGATTTCTGTTGAACAAAGACATTTAAGCCTATGGACTAAATAAAGTGAATTTGATTGTTCAATGAAATAATTAAAACTTTAAAAAATTTCTACTTACTCATACATCTGTTGAAATATCATGTTTTTATTGTATTTAACTGCATGGATGTCTGCCTCTGACAAACAAAATGTTTGGATATGATACAGTTCATTTAAATTACTCCCAGTTACAGATTAATTTTCATGAATTCCTATAAATTAACACAATTTCCATAATTTCCATGGAATTTTTCCAGTCCAAAACATTTCCATGATTCCCCAGCTTTTTCATGAAAATGACTGAAAATTACTTTGCAATTTAAATTCTTATTTATTTACAAGTACTACTACTTCTTACAAAAAAAAGCAAAGATAAAGCAAATCTGAGGTTACATAATTATGTCTATTTCTGTTTCTGTTTCTGTTAGGCATATGGTTGTATTTGCATCTGTGGCTAAATTACATTCTGTGGGTTTTGTTATGTTTTATTTATTTGTACAATTACAGGGTTTATGAAATAACCAGCAGATGCCCACCCCTGGTTCGACAGAGTCAGATTGGGATGGATGGATGGATGGATGGATGGATGGATGGATGGATGGATAGATAGATAGATAGATAGATAGATAGATAGATAGATAGATGGATGGATGGATGGATGGATGGATGGATGGATGGATGGATGGATGGATGGATGGATGGATGGATGGATGGATGGATGGATGGATGGATGGATGGATAGATGGATAGATGGATAGATGGATAGATGGATAGATAGATAGATAGATAGATAGATAGATAGATAGATAGATAGATAGATTGATTGATTGATTGATTGATTGATTGATTGATTGATTGAGATATTAGTTATTTTAGACTGGCTCGATGCATTGATATCAGACAGTGTCCCACATTGTCCCGCATAAACACAGTCTTCATCTTGCATCTAGTAAATTGATGGATAGACAGACAGACAGACAGACAGACAGGTAGGCAGGTAGACAGACAGACAGATGGACAGACAGACAGGTAGGTAGGTAGGTAGGTAGGTAGACAGAGCCTGCTGAGGAGGAAAGAAGGATTCACTGTAAAAAGAACACTTCACAATTTGAATAAATTCATATGCTGATTAACATATTTACATGTGATAATTACATGTGATAATGTGCACTTTGCTGAATTCAAATGGCAAATATGCAGCTATGCTAATATACATATGTGCATATTAATGAAGAAATGCATACAAGAGACTGTGTAAACAAACAGACGCTGTTATTATCCTGACTTCCTGTTTACTTCTCTGGATATTTTTGGGATTTGTATGGAGGATTTTTTTTTTATAAAAGGCAGTAAGAAAAAAGGCCATCTATTACTCTTCAGTCTGCAGTTTATCAGACCTAATGAAACCTAACAGTGCCAGATAACATTGTGCTGCTTTAGGGGGAATTATTCAGCATCCTGCATGTAGCCCACCTCCCCCTGTCTGTTAATATTCTCACAGAGAGGCCTGCACAGACTGAGATGCTGCATAGACCCCACGAGACCCTGCAGATGGGACAGCTTGTGCCATACCGTGGGCCGACACATCCAGACGGTAAAATGTCACAAAAATGTCAGGGGAAACCCGCCTGGCTTCATAGCAGATACTCTTCGGTGATACACCATTGAAGAGGACCAAGGAAAAGGCCAAACTCCCCTCCACTCTTGTGAAACCACAGACTGCATATTGGCTCTGTCGCCATTAGTCAGACGCTGGTTCAATATTTTATTTGTCTGTATTTTCAGCTGAATACTATAACGAGCTTGATTGTGTATTTATTGGGTGTTTGTGGAAAAATAAATCTGTGGACCTCAAATATTTCGTTTTTTACTGTGACAGTGTCCTGCTTTTTGCAGTCCCCTCCTTTAAAGGGGCGTTAAATAATCCATGACCTTTTTATGGGACTACCAGGAATTCAACCAATTTGGCAGAACTGATCCCCTTCTCCAATTCATTGGCTCAACACCAACCTCCACTCGTCTCTGCAACCCCAGAGCACCCGCAGCCTGCAACTGACATAAAGAATAAAAGCTGCATTTTGAATGTGAGACAAATAAGCCCTCTAATTAAAGCCAAGAAACTGCTCAAGTGTCTCTGGAAAGAGTAAAACATCCGGATGCAAAATGCTTGAATAATAATAGAGCTACTGGAGATGCATCTTATTAAGCTGTTAACAGGAGTTGTGTCCCAAATCCAAGCATGCCCACATTAATGACTGTGCTCCTGAAAGGCTTCATAAGTGAGCCCTGATAGATTCCAGCATTGCTTTATACATGGACACATAACTGAACAACAAACCAGCTTTGTCATATTAGCAACGTTTTTTCATCATGTATAGTAAAAGTAAAATAAATCTGTAGTATAATCTGTTGGCAAGCTGCAGATTGCTTGGGGAGCTTTCTCCTCTGTTTCTCAGTAAAGTCAGCCAAGAATATGTTTTTCCAAATTGCTGCCTCTGTATATCTAGTTCTTAATTGCTGCAACCCACATAGCAAAAGAGGCAAACAGGGTTTGTGTTTGGAAGCAGCAGTAAAACAAAGAAAGATATCGCACTCAGACATGGATGAACTGCATGGTGTTAAAATTTGATGATAATGTGAAAACAATATTTAGAAAGGTTGGGCTGCCAAGTGTGGTATGCTTTGAGCTTCTGTGAACATTTACCTTGTATGACATGTTATGCTGTCCTCAAAGATAGAAAAATAGCAAGATGGCTCACTTGAAGATTCTCCGGCTCACACTGTATATGTAGGGTTGCAGTTGCTCAGTCTGAAAGGACTTGGGTTAGGCACTGCAGGGTGACTGGGTCAAGTCCAGATCAACAATGTTTGGAAATTGGTAGGTAGCTAGAGCAGCGCCAGCTGACATCCAGCGCATCGCAGAGGTGCCCTTGGCCAAGGCACTGAACCCCAAAACAGCTGGGTAACACTTCTTCAGGACCAGCAAGCCATCACTCTGACATGTTAAGGATGTCAGAAAGATTTTCAAAATGTAGACACCAAATCCAATTAACCTAAGCTACTGAAGTTGGATGGGGGATAGAGACAGTCAGTATGAAAAGAGGTGAGAGAGCAGTGGTAGACAAAGGGCCACAGAGGAGGATCGAACTGCATGGCACCATACAACACAAGAGCCCAATATGTGATATGTGCATGGTTTCAATCCACTCTGCCAGACCAGCACCACACTAGCTACATGTTTGTTAGTGGTCTGAGATGTTAACTCGAATAAACTGTAAGGTGTTCATTTAGAATTCATTGCTCATCATAAGGTCATTGCACTGCATCATAACTTAAAATAACCTGGTATGGCTAGCTTAAACCTTTAGACATTCATTCATTCATTTTCTATACCCCTTTATCCCTTTTGGGGTCAGGGGGATGGGCTGGAGCCTATCCCAGCTGTCATTAGGGGATAGGCTGAGTACACCCTGAACAAGTCGGCAGTCAATCGCAGGGCCACATAGAGAGACAGGCAACCATTCACGGTCACACTCATACCTAAGGGCAATTTAGAGTCACCAATTAACCTAATGAGAATGTTTTTGGTCTGTGGGAGGCAGCCGGAGTACCCGGAGAGAACCCACGCATGCTTCGGAAGACCATGCAAACTTCACACAGAAAGGCCCCTGGCCAACCTGGGAATCCAACTAGGAACCTTCTTGCTGTGAGGCACGTGCACTGCACCATTGTGCTGCCCCCTTTGGACATTTTCAAAATTAAGTCTAAGAAGAATTTGACCCTGTTTAAACCTCATTATAAATTAATCCCAACAGACTCAAAGTCACAAGATTTAATACTGTGTGTAAAAGCATCCCAATGCACCCAGAGAACAAATCAAGGTTCAACAGCTCAGGACAGGGTCCTCAGCGAACCTTCAACATCTCTACACCTCAAGAAATTCACATTAATTCCACAATGACATAATTGCATAAATTTAAATTGCAATATGTCTTTGAGAGAGAGTAAGAGTGCAATATGGTGTTTCAATGTGTCCCCTTTGGCTCTGTGGGTTTCCTTCCCACCTGTGTTGCACATTTGTTTCCACCTTTGGAAACAGAACAGAACAGAACAGAATAAATATTACGTCTTGAAACAGCAGAATGAATGGGGCCTGAGGTGCATCCACAGTGGTTAACATAACCGCTTGTGCCCTGGGCCACATTAAAGGCTGCCAGCTGATGTATAGCTTTATATGAGCTTTAACATAGATCCTTAGTTTCCAGCTATGGATCTTGGCCCCCTTGTTGGATGCAAGAGACATTTGTTCTGGCTGCTTTGAGGTTGCCAAACTAGTTTTTCGTATAATACAATAATAACACACCAAAGGTTTGATCTACTAAAGATTTGCGTGCATGAAAGCGTGCAAATTTGATAGCGAACACAAAGCCTATTTACTAACCGGGTGCACTGAGGATTGAGTCTGTCAAATGAGCAAAACTGCACAAACAATCCATTGAGTATGTTTGCTTTCATGAATCAGAATCATTATCAGAACATGCAAAATACTTGGAGGAGATACAAATGACACAAATCATTTTGCACCCACAATGTGATTATCAATCTTGAAACTGATTGTGGTTGATGTTTTGCATTTATATTTAGCACATTTGAAAGGCGGGTGCAAACTGGCACAGCGTTCAAATGGCTGCAGTCTTTGTGGTGAGAAGGAGGCATAGGTGCAAGGATAGAGAGTATCTGTGTGAATGTCAACAAATTTGGACTTCTAGAAATAAAAAAACAGAGACATATCGTCTATTCAGCCATGCCATTTTGGAGTGCAGGAGGGATTATCAAACATCCGATGATGATTCTCGATTGAAGAAAAAAGTTATAAACGTTGTCTTTATGTTCATGACAGACAAAAACCCTTTAGAAACAATCAAATCATATTTTTTCTCATTCTATATTCAACAAAACACATGAAGCTAATTCATTTTGAGTAATTAAATAACTCAATTGAATCCAACAATCTGCTCATCACAGAATGTTACCTGAATATGCCGCTCAGTTGGAGAGATAGCTATCTTCTGCAGCCCTTCACCTGTTTTATTCACACAGGTTTTATTATGGGAAAGTTCTGCCTTTGTTCTTCTGCAGACATCTTGCCATCTTCTTTTTATTTCATGAGCAGATCTTCTGGTTTTGCTCACAGCATTCACCTTTTCACAGATAGCCTCCCAAACCATGTTTCTTCTTTGGAAGTGCTAAGATGTCTCTTGTGGAGTTCACCAATGTGCTTATTTGCCTCCTCCACCATGACCTTCAACTCCATGGCTTCAGACTTTTTTTTTTTTGTTTACTGCCGCTCTGCTCTCCTAAACTCTCCATGTTAACAGCCAGTAGCAGTAAATCCTACTTTATATAGGGTGGTCCGCACCACTTTTGCACCTGGTATCAATCACACATGTGATCACAGCAGATCACCCGCAACACACTCACTAAGAGCATGCACAATTTTTTTTTTTTGTTTGCCCACGCAATGTCGTGCTTGTTATTTGGGGTCTTAGTAGAACAGGCTCTTAGTGTATGATTTCTTTATGTCTGTCTTTCTGTGTGGATCAGTTCTCTCTGGATTGTGGATGAAAACAGACAACTTTGATGTGTAAACTAAACAGAAATATTTTACTTTTTTCATGTTGGGGGGTATGCCTTTCCAGAAGTGCAACTAGAGGAGAATTTGGGAAAAGATGTTGTAATCCACTGCCTCCCACCCAAAAACATTTTAAAACAAAAGAAATCTGAAATGTTGCTTGAAGACACACATAATAATTGTCACTATCATGAACTGACTTTGTGCATTTGGCAATAATTTCCTAACAATTTTATCTCACTGAACACAATTTACAAAGAATGAGCTCAGATTAAGGATTTTCTATACAAATCAAGAATTGGACTAATTTCAAAATCCTTGCACAGACAAGAACACGAAATGTTTCTCCTTTACAGTTCTGCATGTGAACTTGAGCACCGTGGACTTGGTTTCCATTTAAGCAGCTATCAAAGCTTGATAGGATATGAAACCTTTGTGCGCCTTGAGTCTGCAGCATCAGGAGCTTGTCCCGGTGGAGTGTGTTGATTAGCATGTGAGCCGACTGGATTTTCCCTCATTATCTAACAAGCTAATTACAAGCTAATTATTTCAAGGGAGCGAGGTTAGCTCATCAGCTTTACTAAGTTGTCAGATTGATAGAGGCAATGCAGTAGAGAGAAATCATTATTACTGACGGGTGTACATGTTTGTGTAGAGGGGAGATGTAGGAATAAAGTATTGCTTCAAAGAAAATTGGTACATCTTTAATCAGAAAAGACTGAGTACAAAAAGTCTACAATTTTGACAAACAAAAGTATGGAGCAGTAACAAGAGACAAACACTTTTTTTAACCAAAATAACTATGAAAAAATGAGGACTCATTAGAGCATACATGTGGCACTAGAGCAATGTCTGTTTATAAAATGTAAATAAAAGCATACTACACTGATATCATGAGAACATAAAGAGCCCATATTTTTACTTTTCTCACACATGCAGTATGTTCGCTGTTGGACACAAATCTCTTAACTCCATTTTTACTGTTTCACTCTATCATTGGCTTGCCAGTCCAAGCCAAATGACCTAGACTGGACCATTTCAGCAGGCAGGTACTGGTGCTGTAAACAAGGGAAGTGGGAGAAGTTCTGGTATGGCAGACTCTTCATTTTGAGCGCAGAAGTAATGTATCACACAGAGGAGACCTGTAAAACACACTAAAAGGTAATTTTAACTTGGGTTTTTTAAAATGTTTTTCCAACTTTGCTGAGGAATGCCAAACAGAGAACTTGAAAGCATTGAAAAGAAAGTTCCTCCCTTCATTAATGGCATTATTTGTTGTTAAACTGATTTAAGAACATTGAAAATAAGTTTTTGGAAACATATTTTTGTGGGATTTTACATTTTCCATCATACTGTATGTGACTTTTAATGGGAATAGAGAACAAGAAATGGAGAGAATCTTTACCACCTGTAGTTTCCATTAGCTATATGAAGCTCTACATTTAGTGTAAGGGGCGTGAAAGTTTTGTTCTTTTAATTAGTGCTGTCAGTAGATTTAAAAAAGTGAGCTACTAATTAATTATGACATGTAATTAATTTTTCTAATTAATCGTTTTTTTATCTCAGTTAAAAAAAATGTTGAAAAAAGCCTCAACTTGACTTTTTTTTTTCATTGAAATTCATTAGATACGTATTTGTTGCAGATCACAAGATTGTTCTCCACCCCCTAAAAACTCAACCACAAGAAGCCTAATGCATAAAAACTCGCCAGCTTTAGCGGCCCAATCAGGGGACAGAGGTGGAGCTGTGGATGTGACAACAACAGGAAGTTACTGCCATGTTTGAAAACAACAGCGGCAAGTAAAGCGATCTTCATGGATGCAGCAAAATCTGCAGTTTTATTAGAAATTGACTCGATTTATTCCTTTAAAAGAGGAGCGAAGAACATCCTTCAAACTTTCTTTAATGGAAATCATGATTTTGCCCTTCTCCTGACTGGAGATCACCACCTAGAAACCGCGAGACACGCGGAAATGCTGCGCTAACAGCACCAAGCCGTAGTCATAGTTACCCCATGATATCAAATATGCTTTCCTCAGAAGTTTACTGGGAGAACTTGGTGGGTATTTTCTTTGATGAGATTCAAAGATGCATCAATCACAGATGCATCTGTGTGGTATCATTTCATAAAAAGTAAGATGATAGTCTAATGCTGCGTTCACACCGCAAGCGACCCAGCTACCAAAATCGCGTCGCCCACTGACGTATCTTGGCGCGTCCATAAATACCTCAGTTTGGTCACCGTTGCCGTCGCTCGGTGACATCACGTCCGCTCGAGTTTCTCCACGATTATATCATATATCATAAAATAGGATGTATAAGCGGACATTATTCCAGCTGTATCCTTTTCATTCACTTATCAACCACAAAACACTGCAGCTGATGCCCTGCAGCAGCATCATCTGTCAGTTTCCCGCGGTCCGTCTAGGCGGAACTAATGTCCTCACTGACTAATGTTTCCCACACAGACATAAATTGTTCCTCTGTAGTCCGGTTGAAAAACTGTCTGTCAGGGACACCGTCACACACCGCTGATTGGCTGTTGCCGCACAGCCACATATGACATCGTCTGAAAAGATGAACTTTTTTTTACTTTGACATCACGCAACACACTATGTGGTAGTGTGAAAAGCGGCTGTTGCATCGCCGGAGGGTTAGTCCCGCCCCATCGCGGCAGTACATTGACCTTGCATGGAGAGTGATCGCCGTGTAGTACAAGTAGCGTGCGGTGTGAACGCAGCATAAGGACTGAAGTACTCGTAGTTTAAGCTAACTGCTAACAACAGGGTGGAGCTGCTACATCATACTGTAGCTTGATGTGACTGTTCTGTGAAGAGTGTGACGAGCAGACGGATCGTCCAATCATCATCTGACCTGGTATTTCAAGGTTTGCCCCCCTGAAAATAACCAAACAGTGAAATTAGATTAAAAATTAGATTAACGCAATTAAAAAACATAGTGCGCTAATTATGACTAAAATTAATTAATCTCAATTAACAGGATAATTTCGCACCCCTACTTCTAATACACTCACAAAAAAACACATGCAACCCTAGTATTTCTCAAAAAACTGCCATGATTTGCCAGTCAGTTGGAGAGAGTGGGATAGGGGAAGTATTCAGGGCTCAGCAGGTGAATAAGTTTGAGTGAATAACCCTGCTGTTCACACATGCAGCTCTCTCATGTGAGAGAAATTTCAGGGTCGTGGATGGGGTTAAAAACAGTTTCAGGAACACTTTGTGGTGAAATATCTAGGGGCAGAGAATCACCCATAATCTGTTTATTGTAGTCTAAATCATGGACCAGTTTGTGACATATTTGCATAATTACCACTAGCTTGGTCTGTGCTCACATGGAGGCATTTACAAGCTGACCAAAATGTGGGACGTGAGAGGAAAGTGCTCTCTAAATGGACAGAATGGGCTGTGGCATGAATCCCAGAAGTAAACAAAGACTTTTTTGGCTTGTCTGTGGCTGCCTCAAAGTCACCGTCCAGTTTCAAAATGGATGAACAAATGAACCGATCGCTGTCGATTCAGGTCGTTGACTTTTATATTGTTTGCCTCAATCCCCTTTGAAATTTTTAAAGTCTCACAGTGAGGCACAACTGCAGCTTGAAAATGACAACTAGATGTACTAAAGTAGCCAAAAGCACTTATGAAGATGTTGCAGGAGTCGTTCCCCTTCCTGAATGATGATTTTCGTCTTCGTAAAAGTTGTTTAAGATCTGTCAGCTGTGCCTGTGGATTTGAACACAAATGCATTTCGACAGTATCTGGGCAAATCCAAAAAAGTGCAACGCTTCTGCAGTTTGTGGGATTGTGGTCAGACAATGTTCTTACTATGAGTGAACCACACCAGAGAAGGGGAAATATTGTGGGCAGAGACAAATCAATTCAACTGTGTTCAGCTGACATCTGTCACTCCAGTACAAACAAACCACATGTGGAAATGGCAGAGAGACAGTCTGTTATCGGATATGCCATACAAACAATTGTATGTTCATGGTTTGTAGTTCTGTAGTTGCTGGTAGAAGCCCGGGTTGGGTCGAATTGTAGGCCTCGCCTGCTTCACCTGGTCGTACGCATCATCAAATGTCAGCCCCTCCCTTAACATCAGGTAGCCAATGACAATGGAGGACGAGCGTGACACTCCTGCATTACAATGGACGAGCACCACACCATCCTACAAGAGACAAAGAGAGGAAAAAATTAACTTCAAATGTTTCAGAGTCCAGGGTCTCATTCCTTTATTACAACATTTTCCTCTGAAGTGTATGAAACATTAAGTTTATTAAATGAAGCTCTACATTTCAGCAGGTTCCCAGCAGGTATGATGTCTGATAAAAATACTCATTCTGGAGTTAAACAATCTGTGCCATCATTTTACTCTTAAAGGATGATCCAGGATGGGAGCTGCAGCATGAATGTGTATGCTGAATTTCCAGCTTTAGATGGCAAATGTTCTCATTTTACTTTTTGCAAATTAAATGTCACTGCTGTTGTGCACAAACCTCAGATCTCTTTTTGTTATGTTTGTTTTTTCATAGCACTGCTCTCATGTTGGAGAGAAGGATCATATTAAATATATAAGGCATGAATCGTTAATAGGATGTCTTAACATATTAAACATGAATTTATAGGTTTCAACTAGTGAGTACTTACATGACAATCTAAACTAAACTAACAAAAGTTGTATAATATAGTACTGCATTGGTAAAATAGTTAAAATTAAGCCTTTGAATTTAGATAGAGTTTAAAAGAATGGCAGTAACAATGACATCTGGACAAAGAATGAGATCAAATAAGAGAATTTCTTCACACTCCTATGCTTGTTATTCTCATTTAAATCGAATCATAACATGCTTTTTAATTTTCCATTGAACTATTTTTAAATGTATTACTTTACATGTTTAAAATCAAAATATCTTAATCATATCTAAATCTAACATAAGCAAGGAAGTACATCAACAAATCAGTCAATCAACCCTGATCATATGGCTCTGGTTCACATCAAATTTTATTTCAAGGCAGTTTACAAAAGAGCTCTGTTTCTGGTGTTTTACTTTATCATTCCATCTTATTAATTTTTTTGTTATCCATTTTGTTTTTTTTACATATGTGTTTTATTTTATGAATCTAATCTCATAATGAGCCACCTGGTGTACACCTTGTTTACAACTAACAACAGTGACAGTGGCATGAAAACTCTTTTGTAAACAGGGAGGAAGTTAACATTTAATAAATGACACTGTTTAAAAAAGTAAATGATTCAAAGGGTTTGAAACTGATCACAGTTGGTTTAATTAACATTTTAATGAATAATCCCTTCTTTTTTGGCATGATGGATGTGTTAAATCAGCCTAATTAAACAATATCATCATTTATCTAAAATAGTTAACGGTGTGAACTGTACTTTTCATGTTTTTTTCCCAATCAAACTTTCTTTTTTGACATTCCAACATCTCAGCATTACAGCGAAAACATGTCAAACAAGTCGAGACGAAATAAATCAGGCTCTGTGGTTTGTTAGTGTGTGCGTGTTAGTGTCAAAATTTGAGATATGATTAATATTAATGTTGATGTAATTATTTTACTGCCTAGAGTGCCTGGCTGGAATGAATTTTTTAAATTCCAGGCACATCTTCAGACAATGTGTGCAGGCCCTGGGCTCAGTTCTGAAGCTCAGCATATTGACATATTTGTCTCTTTTATTCAACACGGAGCCTCCCACCACAGAATAAAGTCTTTCTTCTGGCTGAAATGGAGCAGAAAGGAAAATGCAAGCACAATTATATTTTACATGTCAATCAGCATGCATCCAAAGACATGAGATTTAAATGAGCTTCTGTTACATACGCATACAGCTGCAGTAATTGACATGTTATTGCTGATATTTGTGATTTCATCTCAAACTATGAACCAATCAGGTCGCTCCTCTGGGTGAAACAATCACATGAAGCACACAAAGAACATACAGAGAGGCTGGATCAACAATCTCTCTATAATATGTTTCTATCAATCAAAAAGCATTTTGTGCTGCTTTATGTGATCTATGCTGCCGTCTGCAGCCGCTGCAGCTCCATCTGAGATCTCCTCGATAGCAGCAGCAGCCGAAGCACTTGCGCTTGAGGTGTTATGTTTCTGGGTTGTCTAACCATCTGTACGTCAGTCTGTCTGATTCTTATACACATGATTTCTTAAAGGTGCTTACAATGATTTACCTCAAACTTTGCACAAAAATTCAGACAGACTCAAGAATGAACTTATAAGAAGGTCAAGATCATGATGTCTTTTGCTCATCCCCTGTCTGTGAACATAACCTACAACATCTTGTTATTTGGCCTCATAATCACCGCTTCCCTGTGAACTCTTTAAAGAATTTCAACCATACTTTAAACAAACGTCCTCTCTGACTCAAGTTAATAAACCGTGAACTGGTTATATTTTGGAGGTCAAAAATCAAAGGTTAGTTGGTCATCAAGTTTTTGTGTAATTATCATTATTGGTATTTTTGTCCAACTTTGCAAAATGTCCACTCTGACTCAAGGCTGCACTGGTTAGACTTCAGTGGTCAAAGGGCAAGGGGGTGACCCTTTGTATGTGGTTATAACTTATACCACTTTCATACCAAAATTAGTGGGTCAACACAGGTTTTTTGAGCAGTTAACCCGCTAACAATCGGCAAGTGACTCTTTTCCCACTGCCAGCAGACCCAGGTCTAATCAGCAGCAGATGAGCTGCGTGGCTTTGTTTATTCCTCTGACGCATCATGCTGATGTCATCACATCATAATGACATCATCAGCGCGACGTAGCCCCTCAATGTAAACATTGGAAAGGAGCATGGAGGCCTGTGGACAAAGTTTCTTTACTTAGTACTTTTGTCTCTCTTTAAAAATGTACAAACTCAGCGCTGATGATTCAGAGGCAGATGGAATTTCTTGCTGGGACAGCAAAGAGTCATGTAAGTTACAGGTAGAGGGGGCAGGTGTGATATAAATGCTGTGGGGACATTACGCCGGCATCATCCGTAAATAAGCAGGTATGACGTTCTCATTGAAGCCGATCGGAGGCGAGCCGTTAAAAACCCATGTCGCTTTCAGTGTCAAACGACCCAGGTCAAAATGCCGATTAAACCCTTTCAAACTGCTAACAGGAGTTGATTGTGACTGGGTTTAAACAGGTTTTTAGGTCAGTCTGAAAAGGGTATTGGTAAGTTTTCTGCAGATTTTTCTGTGATTTGAAGAAATGGATGTAATACAATGGGCTTTGTCGAAGAAAAGCTAAACGCTGAAAAGAATCTTACCGTTATGCATTGCCGAGTTAACATAGCTTCTTGAGTAGTTTTAACCTTGAAGTAGGTTATTCACGAGGCTGTCAGTGGCACCATGTACTGCAGTGGCAACCGTCCACCACTGGAAATCTCCCTCCTGGGACAAAGCTCGCTAGTTCTTTTGTTGGCACTCATATTTACAAGTGCCATGGGGTCTATAGCAACTCACTTAAAAAAAAAAAAAACTTTACCGGAAAGGATGCTGAACTCTTTATCTAATAAACAAAGTGGACATAACAGATAACAGAAGCCTTATCACATGGGATGCAGCATTATTAACACTTTATTCACTCTGACAACTGCACTGAATAAACAACAGAAGATAAAACACAACAGCGATATCTCAAGAACATTTTGAAGGATTTCGGTCAAACTTTTCACAGATTTCAACTGTGACCTGAGGAAAAAATGATTTGATTTTGGAGGTAGAGAGATTTAAGGGACTTCTGTCAAGCTTTGCTCAAATACAGAGGAATAAAAATGGCAAGCGCTGGGTTTGATTTCTTTTTTATGAGTTTAAAAAAACAGAAAACTTCTGCAGACTGAAAATAGCTAGAGCAAGATAATCCATCACAGCAAACATGGCGACTTAATTTGGTTTTGTCAGAGTTTCTTGTTTTGCTGTTATTTCATTGTGCTGGAGCAGAGTCTTTTCATATCAGCGCTCACATCGACTCATGTTCTGTTTACGGTCAATCTCCGACACACACAAAAACACACACAGGGTGTCGCACAGAGAGAGAGAAATTCAAGATCTGCACTGGAATAATCCTACTGCATACAGCCTGTGAAGTCACAAAAGGAGAGGTGTAAGCGGAGAACATTTTGACCCCAGCATGCTCCTCTAATAGGTATTCTGACCACCCACCTGGCCTTTGTGCTGACTTACTGATAGCTGACGGCTGCCGATGTGTGTAAATGCATCACAGTGTGGGAGCGGGGTCTCTGTGTGTGCACGCTGACATGTTAAATTAGGTGGCTGGTCTAAAAGATGGCATTTTTAGGCTGCACAAGTCCCCTAAGGAGAAGTGGATACAGATATATTTTAATAGATTTGATGCATTTTTATCTGGAAAACCCAGAAACTCTGGTTTGTGTCCCGTGTACATGGGTCTGCAGCTGTCAGAGGTGGGAGATGACTGAGCCGTCTACCCCAGTAGCATCTCAATGTACCGGCGCTTTTTACCTCTGCCAAGGAGGTCATGTTTTCGCCGGGGTCTGTCTGTTTGTCTTTTTATCTATGAATCTGTGTGCCTGTTAGCAAGATTACGCGACAACTACTGGATGGATTTACATAAAAATATTACCAGAGGTGTGGTTTGGTCCAAAGAAGAAGCCAATGCATTTTGGTGCTGATCCGATCCAGATTGATGTCACAAAAAAAACATTTAAGTTTATATTTGCAAATCCCATTTATTTATGGCATTATGGCAATTGCAGTTTATTTTCAAACCGACCTCTTGTTTTCCAAGTTTTTCTTCTTCTCTGTGTTGCATAGTCAAGGCAGGTCAAACAGCCAATCAGAAGTGAAAGCTTTGCATGCAAAGTTCTTCTCATAGACACAGCGGAGAGGAGAAACTTTTGCCAATGGAGAAAGTCTGGAGCAGTTCCTAGAGCCCTGATCCTGAGATAAATTAAGGCAGCAGTCTCCCAAATTGTAATAAACATCCCAGTCCTCTATAACTCATTACTGTAAGTCCATTAACATTATAAAAACATATGTGGCAGCTCAGCTAACTCCAGATGTGCATGTTAATCTCTTGAAACAAGGCTGCTGATAATGTCAATAAGGAAATAGTCCGTCATTGCAGAAGTCTGTGTGAGTGTGAGAATAAAAACCTAGCCCCAAATTCCACATAGAGCAAACGCGCTGACTGCAAACTGCAATCTGTTGACTGGTGCCATAAATTGTCACTTCTTGTGCTACAGCAGCTAAAACAAAAACAACATCCCAACTCATTGGTGCCCCCAGGCATTGACTCTTTGTTTTCACATATCTCTGGAACTGTACAACAGATCTTTGTGGGTGGGACAAGTGTGTTTAGAGGCTAACTCTTTTGTTAGTCTTTAGAAGCCTTCAGGGCAAATATATGTATCTCTAAAAATCTGTTAACCCAGTCATGGGGTGTGGGGATTTATCTGGAAATATTGTTTTTGTGGATTCACAGAGATTCAGTCCTAGTATGGGATTCTCTTCATTGCATTTTGATTCAAAAATGTAGCAGTGATGTTATAAGACCTTGATTTGGACCAACAGAGAAAGAGCAAACTTCCTTTCTTCCTATTGACAGATCAAAAGGGTCCAATGTCTTCTCTTGTCTTCGTAATGTTAGTGTCAGATCAGGAGCAGCCATAAGACAACATACAGTATTTACACTATTTTCATATGATCGTTCATTTTTTGCTAATAAGTGGGGTAATTGTGGACTAGGATAGGTGGTACCAGAATGTCACTACTTGGAACCAGCATGTACACAGCCTGGGTCTGGAGAAGGGTGCATGCTGTTTTGTTTCTTAAGGCCAGAGAAGGTAAGATAAGGTAAGAATTCACACCAGCATGGTGGGCGTGAGAGTTGGCACAGAGGAGGGGTACTCTGGGACGCCAGAGTTCACTGACTGGCCTCTTTGAAGAGTCATGGGGGCTAACTGGATGAACACCTACGATGGGAGGTCTCCACTTGATGACCTCAGTGAAGTTCTGGCTCTTACTTCTCATCAGACTACTAGTGGAGTTAGTGAGCCAGTTAGAGGCTGTGTAGTAGAGGAGACTACCTGGAGCTTGCATGTACGGAGCCTGGTTCAGAGGAAGGCGGTAATGCTGTGTCAATGAAGGGCCATGCAGCCGATGAGGTAACACGACAGAAATGTATGTAGATGCTTGTGGAGTACGTGGTCTACATGTAGCGCTTATCCATTCATTATAGCACAAGTACCATGTATTTATTTTGTTTGAAAATTTTTGATTTGTCTCTATGATAATTAAACGTTCAATAAATCAATCAGACATAATAACAATAATAATGCAATCATATTCTGCAGCTCAGGCTGTCCAGAAAAAAGATTTCAATAACATGGTTTTGCATGAAAGGGTTGATTTCCTTAATGCATTATTTCAATAAAAATCCAGGCAGACTGAAAACAGCAAAACTTACCTGGCATTGCATGAAAAAAATCATCCCTCCATCTATGAGAAACTTTTCTGATTTTGCGTAGAATGCCCATACAGATCAATGCTTCATGGAGTACTTTGGAGATGCACACCTTTTCTGCCATTATTGGAGTAACATGGCACATCAGAATATATTTCTCTGAGAAAAGGGCCTATAGAAAGTGTTTGGGGAGGGCAGAACCTTTCAGAAGTACATCAGGCAGTTGATTGGTCGATTGTTCTGTCAATCACATATTATGCGCTAAGATAACATTGTAGGCGGGTGCTACTGGGCTACGACATATGAGCCATTGTGTTAAAAAACTTTGTAGTTTTTTAGTGTTGCTTGTTCTTCATTTGGTAAAGAAATGTGGTCCAGATCTGATAAACTGCCACATAAGCTGTTAGCATCTGTCCGACTACACATTTCTTGCTGTCATCTTGCTTGCAGCTCCCACTTCTTCCTGCTCTGGACTCTGATTGGGCCGTGCTGCTTTGAGCCATTCACATTTGTTGTACATTGGAGCTTGGTAAGATAGACCTTTCTGATTAATACACGTTAAATCGGGCAGGTTATTGTTGGAGAGAGGGAAGTGCAGAATGAAATGGCGATAGCTGGCACGACCCTCATCTTCTGGCTTACATCCCCACCTGAGGTGAGGGCACAGCTGGTAATGGAAATACAAGAAAGCTAGCACATATTAGGAACTGCAGTGTTTGGCATGTTGAATTTGGCCTTTTGTACTAATAAGGGTGGTTGCCTTTTGCTTCACACTCATCATAAAGCTAACACTTTATCAGTCCCAGAAAATCCAGGCTTCCCTATCAAATCTAATGTGCATACACTTCATATATATTTATTACTACTTTCTGAGGTTTTTATCACCACTTTAGATTTGTCAGTGTGTATGAAGTGAAATCATGATTTGCTTGTAATATGTACTTCATCTGTGTATGTACCTGTTCTCTTGCTTGATCAATAAAGGAACTGCATTCCTCTAAATATGATGTGATGTCCGTGTCTGGAATGTCAAGGATCTGAAGCCTCTTGTAGACCAGCCGATCTGGGAACAGGTTATCGACTCCATAGGCCACATTCAGAACATGTGACACCTGATGAGAAGAGAAAGACATGAGACTCTTTGAGCAAATGACCCCCTGAGCATTGACTTGTTTAAAAGGCTGTTTTTGCTTTGCTGAGAGAGATATTCTGTCCGTCTTTATTGATGACATGACACCACCTGAATGTGACTGAGTGAGAGGGCAGGCAGATGAAGAGGGCAGGGCTGAAAGGGAGAGAGAAGACAGATGAAGAGGAAAGAGAAAGAGTGGAGACAAGGAGAGAAGACAGATGGCTCCAATTCATTTTGCAGTATCTGTCCTGTCTCACTTAAATTTAGCCTACATTGTTCTGACGTTTCCTGCCTCTGGACTGCTTTTACTATCTCACATCCCTCTCTAACAGATAAAGAAGAAGTCGCTGATAATCCATATTTTTCTTAGCCCTAAAAGCATTTCGTGGGTTTCAAAAGCCTTGCATATTTTCTGATCCTTTTGTCTGAATAAAAGTAGGAATCACTTCTGAGTTGTTTAAATCTTCCATAGATTTCTTCCCTACATTAGCGGCATATGGACTCATCACTCATGTTGACAATTCTTTAGCTTATGATGTTCATTTGGGGACAGGGACTAAAAGTGCTTGCTCCTCCTTCCCCAATTTAAATGTAATACTCAAAAGTATCGATGGAGCTAAAGTGAAATTGGCTTGAAATGCAAAAGCAGATACTCAAGGCTACTTTTCAAGATGGCTTTTGACAAGTGTCTTTTTTGGATAAGTACACACTTGGGATGGGAAATTATATGATTACCAACGCCAGGAGGTTATGTTATTGCCAGTGTCTGTTTCTTTGTTAGTTTGATGGTTTGTATGTTTGTTTCTCTGTTAGCAACATAATTCAAAAAGTGAAGGATGGATTTCAATGAAATTTTCAGGAAATGTCCAGATCTGGACAAGGAACAAATGTTTAGATTTTGTGACTAATCCGGATCACCGCCTGGATCCGCCATGATGAAAAATGGGATTTTCGTAAATAACTACTGAACTAAAATAGATATCATTATGAATCCAGTTGCTGATGGTATGTTTTCATGGTCAAGGAATCTAAATATTTAGATAAAATAAAGGTAGGACTAATATTTATGGTGAAAATCACAATATGGGTGAGGACTGTGGCGCTGGTGGAGGTCAAAGCTCTCTGAATGCTTTTCTAGTTTTATAAATATTAATGCCGTGAACAGTTCTGAATTTCTGTGTGTGAAAAATGTTAGCCTATAACTTTTTTCAGCGGCATCAATATCAAACACTACAATCCTGAAATTCAGTACCACGCAGCATTGATAAATGATTCTGCAAGTTGCTACTGTGTCCACTTACTGACATTATTTTTTCAAGGTTATTTTTGGGGCATTTTTAGGCTTTTATGACATGAGAGAGGGAGAGAGACAGGGGCTCGGCTTGTGCAAGGAGGCGAGAGAGTAGGGAAAGACACTCTGCTAAACCAGCATCCTTACTGCCATTATTTTGAACTGGGGGGCACTGAGCTGCTATTATTTTTGCTGACTGCCTTTGATGAGACTGCGTCATTCTCTATTTGCAAATCAAGAGAACAAAGTGGAAGGCACTGATAAGGGCATTGATAAGCAAAAAAAAAAGCTAATGATATATTGAAGGATTTGTAATCTATTTTCACCTGACATTGGGTTTCAATTCCCATCCCCACCACAGACTATGTAAAATATGGACATAAGAAACATAACCTGTTAGTCTCAGGGAAATGTTTTTAGATGATTGTTAGTGGTTGATATTCTGAAAATGCTATCTTACCTATCTTTCAGTCATCTAATAACAGGGAAAGAAGTTGTGCTGAGGCAATTTCTGGGACCCAGTAATCAGTGACTATGGACCAACCTTTGGCCAAGCCTGCAGAGCCCCTGATTACTCAGAATGATGCCTAACCTTTAGGATTAATCAAATCAGAACAAGTGGATAATGACAGAACTTGATAATACATTGTTTATACCCAAAAATGAGTCACTGATAAAAAATGTTGAGCAGGGAAGTAAACATCTTTATTTTTGCTTTAAAGTTTGATATCATAACAGAAGGTCAAAGTGACGTAGACTTTCTTCTCGTTCTCATTTCCTACATTCTGTATTAGAGGGAATGACATGTTATATCACTGTTTTGCAAAGATGGATGAATTTCCTTAGTGTTGTGTAATTTCTTACACAACACTAAGGAAATTCATTGGCTTTTAGACAAAGCCTCAAGTGGACATTCAAAGTACTGCAGGTGTTTTTGCACCTCTACATACGCCTCATTTTTCAGCACCAAAGGTATCTGTTTTTCTTTCTTTCTTTTCCTATTAGCCTTGCCATGATTAGTTTGCTGTTTTATTTGTTTTGTATTTGAATCTTGTGCTTGTAATCCTTAAAAAGCCAAACTGATTCCTAAATAACAAGACCATTTTCACGTTTTGTTTAGGCTCTCTGCAGTGCTGCCTTCAAGGCCCACTGGTTGAAAAGCTGCAGCAGAGCTCCTTTTGTTGTTGGAGAACTATTAAAAACACATCAGTGAGTCACAATGTTGCACGGGGTGACATATTTCTCTATAACCAAGAATAAACAAAAGCTTTATTTGGACCAAGTCTCATAAAAACACCCCTGCTGATGAGAATATTTGCTTTTGCATCCAAAAACTATAAATCTTAAGAAAAAATGTCAAAACAAATGAATAATTAACCAATGATTCAAAAACATTTTCTTGGGTTGAAAACTTTAAAACTTAATGAGAGACTACTATGCCTTTCATGTATAATAAAACATTTATTCATATTCAAGTTCATTCAGAGAACCAGTGGAGCTGAAAGACCCAGAGACATAGATATGTGCACATAGATGCTACTTTTTCTGGTTCTAGCGAATTATCATCATTATCATCAACTTTTTTTTTTTTTTTTACCTCCACCAAGGATGTTGTGTTTTTGCCAGCATTTCATCATTTGTTCACTCAAAAAGTTGAAATTTTGATGAAATTTTCAGGGAAGGTTGGTCATGGCACAAGAAAGTAATTAGACTTGGTGGTGATCTGCAGACCATGGAATAATTTGACAGATTCATTAACATAAACAGATAGCACAGTTTGCCAAATGTTTTGCTAATCACTCAAAAGGTTCATCACAGATTGTGATGAAATTTTCAGGAAATGCTGTCATGCAAAAAGGAGGATGTGATTAAATTTTGTTAACATTTTGCAATATGGTAGCTTTTCACATTTCGCAAATAACTCAACAAACAGTAACAGGAACGCAGTGACTTGTGCTTTCAGAACACTTATATACAGATACATCCACTTTTGGGCCTTTTAATACTTTCAAGACAGACCAGAGAATAAAGTAACACATAAGAGCTAAGTTACTGGTGCCCCTAAATCATGTTTCTTTATCGGGCTGACAGTTCTCTTTAAAAAGGACATATTTTTAGTATTATATGCAATTTAATGTATTTACTCCATCTCCTCCTCTTTCTGTTGCCAGCAGGTGCCTAAAACATCTCGTTACCCCAAGTCTTCTCAAATAAACCCTGTGTAATAGGGATGGGATGAAATATCGTTTGGCAATATATCGCGATACAGTACGTGACAAAATGCATCGAGTTTGAAAAAAATGGATCGTGAAATAAAGACGTCACGTCCGGTAATAGCGCATGTGACCAGAAGTGACGACAACAAACATTAGCACCAACTACCTTGCCTCCAAAAAGCCGAATGATGGAGTCGAATGAGGTTGAAATTGAGGACTCTCCGCCTGGATACAAGTCTGTCTGGCAGTATTTTGGCTTTCTCATTTAAAAAGACAAAGACGGCAGAAACGAGCCTACCGCTTGTTAGCATACACTCTCTCTAACCTCTTTAGGGTTAGAGAGAGTGTTATTGTTTGTGTTTGGCCTGTTAGGCCTTGTGTTTTCCTGTACGCAACTCAAACAAAAAAAAAGAAGTTGTAATTACACAGAACTTTTTTTTTTTCTTTTTTACTTTTTTGATATTGTCTTGTGACGAATCTTATTGTGACCCGGGCATATCGAGGTGCAGCGTATCGTGAGTTTAAGTGTATCATCCCATCCCTACTGTGTAAGGTCCTACCTTTGTTTCATCATCAGTTCTAGCCCATTAGCTTGTAGCAAGCCCATTACAGACCATACATAAGATATTGGCAGTGTTGGGAGTAATGCTTTACAAGTAATGTGATTACTGTAATGCATTCCTTTTTACTGTAATGTAGCAATGTAAGGCATTACAATAAAAAGGTAATATTTTACTCTGTACAAATGTCAGTAATGCAAGTTTCAATGCATTTTTAATTAACCAGAAATGAAGGTGTTTTTTTTTTGTTCGTTCAAGTACAAATATGGCAAATTCTCTGTGAGATCAGTGGAGGTGAAAATTCCTCCGCTAGGCCTAAAGTTACAGTATCTCTAACACAATTTACCAGAATTTTACCTTTTGTCTGTTTTTGCTATGCTTGTTTCTTGTTTTGTGCCATGAGCCATCAATGTGGCTATTATATTCTACTGTTTTTAGCTTTAAGCCGAACTCAGTCAGATAGCCACAACATCACCTTCCACTGGATGTGTAATGAGCTTTTTCAGCGTAATGAGCAACATTTAGAATGCCGAATCCATATTTCCTGTTATTTTGATGAGAGTAACTTAAAAGTAATGCGATAAGAGTGTAATGCCTTCCATTTCAAATACAGTAATATTATAATGTAACTAATGATGATGATGGATGCCAACCACCGTAAAACCAAAGAAGAAGAAGAAACCTCGCGAGAACATCCACCTACAGTAGCCTGGGTGGCAGCTATCGCGAGATTAGAGCAGCAGAACAAACTTAGAAAAACAAAGAGTTTATTTTAGATTTCTTGTAAATCTGTCTTTAAATGTGAGGGATACTGGAGCTTGGTTGGGGTTGTGGGACGGCTCACAGCGGGTTTCCCTTATTTTCAAAGACAAAACTTGAAAGGTAAGCATTCTCCGGTGGACTCTGATATGTATGAGCTCGGCTACGCGCACCGAGTCTGTGCACGCCGGGAAAATGCACGCGCAGTAGGCGGGCAGAATGGCGACGGGATTTGATTGGTTTAAAAACAGGTATCCCGGCATGATTATTGGTTGGTGTTTTCCCTGTTTCACTCCTGCTGTAGATAGTGGATATTTTTCGCTCTGCTTTAAGAACACATTATGAGTTGATTACCATCGGGTCATAAAGACCATTTTAACCAGTGTATCCAAATCAAATCGCCAACCCCAGCTTTAAGAGAAAGTATTACCTCTTTCGGTAAACATTAAAATTGTTCTCAACATGTTGCTGCTAAAATGATTGAAATAAACATAAAATGATAGTCTATGAACCAATTGAACGTATTTTTGTGCATAAATCAGGTATTGTGTATCATGAGAAACCTGCTGATGCAGCTTATTCACCCCTTTATATTAGGAGACTGTCAGCTGTTTCAGCCTTCATGTTGCTGATTATTCTCTGCCATGTTTTCACAGCTGCATTCTCAAATCGAGTTATGTAGCAATTAAGTCAGTGACACAAAAAATATAATGATTGATGATGTAATTTGGGTCCACCTGGTGGAATAAAACTGAATGAAGCATAAATGGTACAATTTTCTTTTTTCTCTCTCTTTTCAGGCATGTAAACATATTTGAGGAAAATGGTGAAGGTAGGGATTCACTGCAAATATAAAGCTGGCTGTTTTTATCCTCACATGTTGGGTAGTTCAGTGAAGAAAGAGAGACATGATGGATGGAGAGTCAGAGATAAATCTAAACCAACGGGAGGTTTATGTTAGTCACAACATAGCAAGTCTAATTAGAGTTTCCTCATCATTTAATATAAAATCTGGTCTGAAAACCTGGATATTACAGTCATGTAATTTTTCTTGCAAGAGTTGTTTTTTTATCTCCCAAAGAAAAGAGACTTGATTTTCAAAAAAACTATGTATTCAGCACGGCGATTGGATCTTTTTATCCATATGCCAGTAAGTGTTCATTACATGTTGTGCTGGGAAGAACAGATCCTTTTATTAATTGTCCTCGGAGCCCTCCGTTAAGCCTCCTGAGCTTTAATAGCTGTCTGGGAAACCCTGCGCGGTTTGGTTATTAGGCGGTCAGGGCTTCATCACAGTAACAGGAAGTGAAGGCACTTGTAATCTCTCCAATTCATCATCCAGAGACTGCACAGGCAGCAATATGCTCATGCCTGGGAGCAGCCTCTGCAGAGAGGAGTAGTCACATTTCTCTGATGTGGAGACGCAGCAGCTCTGAGACTTAGTGTAATCATTTACTCCCTCTACTGAGCTAAACTGTCACTGCATGAGTCATGAGGCTCCGCCGGCTATTGGCTGGTTGTCGCAGAGCCGCAGGAAAGCACACCTACGCGGCCGCCTCTAATCTCATGTCACTACACATGCGATCACTTCAAGGGAAGGGCATGCCCGCTGTATTGATCCCCCCTGTACTGACCTTATGTCTCTGCAGGGTGTCAATGTCATGGGCTGCATCCTGAGAGGCTGAAAAGACAGAAACAACTCAATGAGGAGACGGACAGGAGGGTATGCTTCTGCTTATCAGAACAAATCTATTAAAATGCTTCCTGCAGGCTGACAATAATGGCGTAGTTATTAATTTAAAAGATGATACTTTTCCCACCACCACCACATGAATATTTATTAGAATTGCCCTTTTTATTTTCACTGGTGAGAAAATGTATCACTCCCCTAAGCTTTGCAGAAGTGTTACAATGATTCAGATTGTAATACTAAGAGGCTCAGGGATCTTGGAGATGTATCCCAATATTAAAGTGCCAAAACAGAGTCCACAAAACACATCATGTTTTCCTGAACATTAGGCAACCACTTGCTAATGAATGGAGAGCTACCCATGATATAGTCCAAACACACCCTTGACACACTTATAACAGACTCAATGAGTTAATCCATTGTCTGTATTGTAACCTGTTATGCAGGATATCAACTTAAGCTCCATCTATAGCTGGTGTTTTTGGATCTATTGTGTTGGCATTCTTTTGTGTTGTTTGATCAGATTCACCGGATGGACCGTTCAATATTGTTAATCATTTTTTTAAACCTTTACTTTAACCAGATAATTCCCATTGAAATCAGGATGTCATTTACAAGGGAGACCTAGCCAATTGGTCAGCAGCACACGATGTAATAAATATAATTTCAAGAAAAAGTTTAAGGCAAAAAATAATAAATAATGTGGAAAATTATTCAACAATTTAACAGGGAAAGTGTGACCGTTTTGAGAACATTAACAATGTAAAAAGTTGTTCTCGAAACAAAATGCCCCCAAACTTTTGAGCTCAGTTGCTGCCAAGCCTACTCGCGATGTTACTCTTCCAGTAACATCACGACTGATCCAGATTACCACTACTGCAAACATGTGTCATGGACAGAAAGGCAGACAAGACAGCAGAAGGCAGAGCAGCAATTTTGAGAGAAAACAATGCTTAAACAAAACAAACTAGGACGCAGACTATTAAATTAGTAGTCAACCATTTTGATTGTCGATGTCGTCATGACTAGTTGATTAATTGTGGCAACCCTAATAAAAACACATCATAAGATTCTCATTTCCCACTGAGTCTTCTAAAAAGCATATCCAGCAGGTGAATGGACAATGGTTTCCAATCACATTTATAACTGGCCAGTCAGATAACGTAGCAGGCGGGAGCTACTGGGCAGTGTGAAGGACAGAACATGAACCCTTTCAAAAAAAGTCTAGTCAAAACATGTCAGATGTGGCAAAAATCTCCTTCCATTTGAGAAGCATGTGGTGTTATTAGTTTTCCTTAAAATAAAGAAACATTATCCATCTGATAACACTTCTACTGAAGCTATTAGCATCCATGCTAATCTCTGTCTTAGCAGACACTTGCTGCTGTCATCTTGCCTGTAGCACTCACCTCTTCCTGCTCCACAGGACACTGATTGGGCTGTTGACATTTTGGGCCGTTGACACTTGTTGTACATTGGAGCTTAGTAATATGGATCTGCCTGATTACAGACATTAAGTTGGGCAGATCCATCAACTGTGCAAGTTTGGTGGGTATTATTTATGAATTTATCTTTTTTGGCCATTGGTTAATGCTCCCATATTTCTTTTGGTGCCACACCTTTACCTCCTCTGTCTGATAACAGTGGTGCAAGGATGATGTTTTTTTTGTTGGCCAACCAGGACGTTAACATCATGCTGGTTACCTCGACTAAAAGCCTATGAGCTATTTCACTGTGTTCTAGGATCATTGTTAATAACAGAGTTCTTGGGGAGCACAAAGACATGACACATGCATGTTTAATTCCTCATGATAATCTTCATAGGTACTCTAGGTACCACAAATTACCATCGCTGGTATTTGATTATTGTAATATTCAATTGAGCATCAAGCAATCAAATTAGCACTTTATATTTTTTGGGCGATTTGCAATACAATGATGCACTTTACACTTCAGCACTTCAGCCCTCTGCACTTTAACCAGCCCCTTGACCTAAATGTTTTTCTGTTTTTTTGATGATCAACTATGTTTGCTTTGTTTCATATTGTTTGTTTCGCTTTGTCTTTTTTTGTTTTTTTTGTTTTGTCTTGTTTTCTTTTTATTGTGTATAAATGTTTCGTACAACACCAACCTGCCAATGGGACTAGAGATGGAAATTAGCCACACGGCTATTCTTACATGTTTACATTTATATGTTCATTAACATGTATTGTCCCATCTTTTAAAAATAAACAAATCTACAAATAAACTAACCTAACTTTTGAACAGGGAGGCGAACCAGCAACTCTAACAGCACAACCTGCTGTACTGCACCACCGAGTAGCACCTCCATACTAGATCAACAATGACTGAATGTTACTTAATCAAGTAAAAAGAACTAAGCACAACACTGTAAAGACGTTATGACAGAAAATGTAGCATTTCATCCTGATATCTGACATTTGAGGAACAGAAAAATGATCATTCTAATAAAAAATGAACAGGACAGTTTATTAGACTGTTTTTTTTTTTCTTTTATTGAATCCCCCCTCCTAACATCCCACAGCAACAGCCATGAGAACCAAATAAGCCACGACCACCATCAATACATGGATACATATTATTATTATTATTATTATTATTATTATTATTATTATTATTATTATTATTATTATTATTACCCATATTAAATGACATTTTCATTGTTGTATATCATCTCTGATAGTAGCTCAATTATTAGTGTTTGAATTCTATGCTTTGTTTTGTTTCTATGTATTTTATTGTTATAGTTCATGGACTAAAATGATTGTTCTTTTTCAGAACCTCTGTCTTTTCATCATAAGTGAGATTCACTTTTATATATTCAGAAACACACCTACAGTGTTTGGATATGAGAGTATTCTGATTGTATACCTTTTCTTTAAATGGGAAGCAATAATGCTGTTTTTTTCACCATTCTAAATGTTAGTAAAAATTTGACATATTGTTTGAATACACACTAAGAACACAAAAACAAAAGAAAAGGAAGCATCCACTCAGATTCTTTGTGAATTTAGATAAGTAGTCTGTACTCCCTTTAAGAGAAGACAGTGGCCATTAAAGGACACAGGAATTTATCAGGTTTATAGTTGCATATTAAAAAAAATCCAGACTTTTATTACTTGGCAGGGTGATGGTACATAAAACTTTAAAGACGAGAGCTACTGCCTGGTGGTTTAATGCCCTGTGAGCTTTAAAATTGCCAGACAGAGAAATACAGTGGAGGGTTTTGGAAAACTGCGCTGGTTTCTGTGGTGGTGTGATTGGGAAACTGGAAAAAATGTGAAGATGCACTTTAAATAATCTTTGCATCTCAGAATAAGTACAATGACAAACTGCTGCATAAAATACATAGGGATGCACAATATTGTTTTTTTTTTTACATTATTTAAAATGTAGATTATTATGAACTCAGCATCATCGATACTCATATTTTTGCCAAAAGCATTAAGCCTCCACTTACTGCAAATTAACTTGTTCCACACATAGTAAATCAGAGTTAGAAACAGATATGAAGCAAGAAAAGCAACATTTTATTCATAAATAAAATAAATATAAACAGAGGGAAATCAGTGCTAATGAGGTAAACTATAATGCTGCATTTGTACATTCTACCAAAATTACTGCAAATATATGAGATCTATAGGGCCAATGTGTGCACACAGAAATATCAGTAAGCATTATCATAGCTACCAGTACTTGTTATCAACTTTTTAGGCAATTATCTGCTGATACCAAATTAGTTCTGCTAATATCTGAGATCGCTGAAAGTAAATTGAAATTATGTATAAGGCTGTATTGATGTTTGGCCTCCTATATCATATCAATTCATTCATTTAATTAAAGTTTACGTTTGTGCTGATTCGATAAAAATTCCTCCATGCTGTCTTAAAATTTTGTACAAAAAAAAATGGCCAAAGTGACTTTAAAGGAAAAGTTCGGTTTCTGCAGCTTTCACATTGTTTATAGAATGAAGTAGAACAATATACTCACTCAGAAGGCTTTCCTGATCCAAACAGTGCTTCGGGAGATATTTAGATCCAAAATCGAGCGGCGGATATCCGTATATTGGTAGCACATAGGGCATACAGCGCCGCTCCTAAAACTGCATTTAATCGTCCAAAAACTCATTAGTTTCACCAATATTTCATCATGGTCCGCTCACGCTACTCCTCCATTACAGTCTGGGGTTGCTCCACCCATGTTTTCTTCACGGCTGCCACGCATGCGCAGTACGGCTCATTGTTTCAGCGGCGACCGCCGGCTACTCAACAACTTTCTTCTTCCAGTTTTGTGCAAAATGGACAAATATCTATTGGATGAAGATGTTGTGGAATAGAACTTTGAATATGATGGGTGTCCTTACAGTTTCGAGCCAGAGTTTACAGATGAGGAGCTCATCGAAGGAGGAAGCTGTACTGCGCATGCGTGGCAGCCGTGAAGAAAGTTTCCAGTTCAGAGGTCAGCACAGTCACAAAAACATGGGTGGAGCAACCCCAGACTGTAATGGAGGAGTAGCGCGAGCGGATCATGATGAAATATTGGTGAAACTAATGAGTTTTCGGATGATTAATGCAGTTTTAGGAGCGGCGCTGTATGCCCTATGTGCTACCATTATATGGATGTCTGCCGCTCGATTTTGGATCTAAATATCTAATCCCTCATGGTTCATGCGATAACATATTCACAGGCAAAGGACAACTATGAGGTCCATAACCTTAACATTTGACCCCCACAATCGAATCAGTTCATTGGGTCAGAGATTACATTTATATGAGACTGAGAAAAATCCCTCATGCTGCAGCACAGCGCAAAAGGATAAACAGGCAAATCAGAGCAGAACACAAAGGTGCATAAATATATTATTAATGAAAGCCCAATTTAACTTCTCTCCCAGATATGTGGTTAAAGAATAATACTGTTGACTTTGAGCTTACACTGCAATAATAGCTCTTATTTTTAAAGCAATTATGGCCCATAACTGTTTCAAGAAAGCAGACCCCCCACATGGATACAGAGTTGTAAACAAAAAACAGTGATTACAATGCTGCAGGATATAATCTCCTATATTACTTTGGAAGAAAACATTCAGACGGAAAAACACTTTCTGAACAGCTGCAGTGCCAAACAGGGAAGATATCAGTCAGCAGAAACCAACAGTAGAACAGCTTAAAGCAACAGATAAAAAAAAGGAGAGAGATTTGTATAAGAGCAGCAAACTGAGCTGAAAACAAACAGCTGAAACAAAAAGAAAGTATGTATCAGTGGCTGAAGAGGAAGTTTATGATTTGAATGATATGATTGAGAAAAGTGTTTCATGAGGACAGCTTTGAAAATGAGACTAGAACTAATGTGTGACATTTATAGGCCCCTATAAGGTGAACGAGAGCCTGACAGTGAAAGCACTGTGACAGATCAGGACATAGGGTTGGAGTTGGTTTAGCTGATACATAGCAGTACATGTTGCCATCGCAAGTCAATCAATCGATCAAACTTTATTTATATAGCACTGTTCCTACAACATATGTAACTCAAAGTGCTTGCAGAAAAGAAAACAAGAGGGGAAAAAGGAATTTCAAACTAGGCACCTGTCAGGGGAGCACAGTGTGGGATTGAAAAAAAAAAAATCTCAGCACATGAGCAACTTATTACAACAAACACTGAGACGAGCACATGGGGTCAAAAAAGGGGGGGGGGGGGGGGCAGCCAGCTGGGGCGTTGATTTGAAGGGAGAACCTGTGACCTTGTCTTAGCTCAGCTTGGAAACATAACAGGAAACAACAAACACTAAATTTACTAAAACTGACCTAGAAATGAGTGGATTTGACTCTAGTAACATTGATGTGCTATTAGTTAATGGTACAAGAGGATATCTTTATGAACCAGAGTACACAGAGGAAGATCTTTAAAAGATTGAGGTAAAAAAGAAGGATCAAGAACAGAGACCTGGTGGTGCAGCATGAACTGTGAGCACATGTCTGCAAATTGGAGACCCATTGCTGGAACGAGTGGGATTTAGTAACACAGCTTCTCCTGGACCTTCTATTGGAGCTCTTTAATTTTGGTGAGCCTTAAAACTGCTGTTGTATGATTGGTAGAATGGTGTGCACTTTGAAAGTATGTAAAACTACAAGCCAAATTTAGTGAAGACCTACCTCCTAAGACTGAAGGTGGAGTTAGATTAATACAGGTGTTTTGCTTAAGTGACCACCACCTGAGACCCAGTCTACTGATTGGGGTTGCTGGCTGAGGGATGTAAGCCCTTTGTCGCATCATTTTGTAGAGGAAAATTTAAAGTCTACTGTAAAGAAGCTTGCTGTAGCGTGTTGTCGAGCTAACATAGTTTCTTGAGTAGCTTTAACTTATAAGTGGGTGCAGTGTACTGCTACCAGCTTTTCCTCCAGACATCTCCTCCCAGGAACAAAGTTCACAAGATCCTCTACTCAAATTTACCAGTGCCATGGGCCAATATCAACCCCACTACAAAACCCAAACTGACTCTCTAAATAAGGCCAATGTATTTGTTTTTGATGACTGCTAAAGTATGTTCCTGGTCACTATTGTTCAAAAATCCTTGTAGATTTCATATGCATAGTACTCCTGATATATGTCTGAGACACTTTTTTCGAGTTCTCCCTTTGAAGGCTCCATTTACCACGTGGTCCCTGTCTGCTCTGACTGCTTTACAGGTCAATTCTGTGGTGACTGGTCAATTCAGGGCTGACCTGTGCCATGTTGTTAATGACTCTGTATTTAGTCTACAGTCTACACTCTGCAATGGACTTGCTACTCCAAGCCAATGAGTTTAACCTGACAGCATAACAATGGTAGGACGTTACACTGCAGGCCCTTTTGTGAGCACCTGGGAATGAGATGTTATAGGCAGCTGTTTGTGCCACAAAAAGGGCAAAAGGCTGAAGTCCTGACGCTGAAAGCTTTTTCTTGTTCATAGAGGTGCTCTTTTATGTGGAGGAGACATGTTTATTACACTACAGGGCAGATGAAACTTAAAAAAACAAACATGAGCTCTTTAAAAATGTACAGTAGTCACATAATCTTTAAACTGAAAAGGCCATTTCTGATTGGTAAAAATCTCTCACAGCATTCCTAAGATGTCATGATTACAACCAAGAGATGAACATAAGACCCACTGACTTTGACCTTTAACCTCCAAAATCTGTTTAACTGGTACCTGAGCCAGAAAAGACATTTCTTGTTAATATGAAGAGAATCCATTTGATAGTTTGACAAACAGCTTTAATGAACAAAGGGTGAACAAGAGGTTTTTCTTTGATTTGACTTTAACCCCTGCCTTTCAAAATGGTATCAGTTTTTTCTTGAGGAAAATCCCTCTGAAGCACTCTGTAGGGACTGGTGTGATTTATCAAAAGCTCAAGCACTGACCTACGACTTCCAAAATCGGATCAATCTTAAATTGGTCATTTTTGTAGTTTGAAGAAAATCACTTGAAGCATTCTCCAGATACTTGTTCACATGCATGGGGTAGATGGGATTTATCGTGACTGTTATGTGTGTGGTGGCAGCTAGGGTTTCCTCTCTCTGTTTCCCCCCTCCCTCTTCCCTCTACCTGTGTGGCTGCCCCACCTGTGTGCTGTTTAGCACTCAGGTGGAGCAGGTCAGTATTTAGGGAGCATGAAGAGGAACATGGCAGAGAGAGCTGGAGGCTGGGCGGCACACACACACATATTTACCTGGCAACAGGTTTGAGGAGGTTTTCTGCTTGCTTTCCTTTTGTTTAAAGATTTCTTCTTTAATCATGTTTTTTCCTCTCTCCTCCAGGAATACCAGATTGCTGGGTTTTGTTATTTTAGTTTGGCTGTAGTGTGCTGGTAGTCCCATTTTCGTGGCTTTATTTCTTTAACTGAAGCAAAGCCTGCGAGCTAGTTCAGGCAGACAACTCGAGCGGCGCTGCTATTTACATGTCACATGTCACATTCACATATCAAACGTCACACTCCTTACATCAATCCTCCAATCACACTCTCCACCTCTCAATTTGGCGGTGTATTTAAACTGGGAGTTTACCCATCCCTCCCTCTGCTCGGAAAACGTCTATGCTGCCAGACACTGATTGCTGCGTGTTCTTTCACCCCCACCTCCACCCCAGCATCCACCTGCAGGCTCCAGGGGGTGTTCTCATATGTTTTGCTCATCACTCCTCCTTGCCTTCATGTAAACATTTCTGTAAGGAGTGATGAGACTGGGGCCTGGACGCCAAACCTGTAACATGTATTTGCAGCAACAATAAAACAATTGAACGTGAGTTGACTGACTGAACTTAGGGTTATTTTTGGTTAGGTAGTTTAGTTACGGGGTGGTGGCTGGTTCGATGGCCCACTGCGTGGTTAGCCATGTCCACCATCCCTCTTTTGTTCTTTTTGGCCAGCGCCTGCAGCCTTTTTATTTTATTTCCTTTTGCTTGAGTAAATAATTGAGTTGTTTTGTGTTAAATAAAGTATACATTCTTTTTTGAAACTCCTAACCCCTTTGTTTGTGTCCTTTTTATATGTTACTGGTCTCTTTGGGTTTGAGCCTTAAACCTTTAATTTGTGATTGTTATTTTTATGCTCCAGAGGCCGTAACAGTGACCATGGCCCTGAACCTGTTACCTCCAAAATGTATTTATTGTATCCTGGAGTCAGAGTTGACATTTGAGCAAAGTATAAAGAAATTCCCTTGATGCATTATTGGGATACTGCATTCAAAAGAATGGCCTGGATGGACAAAAATAACAACAACATATTGGCCTCTGGTGTTACTTGTGAGGGGCATAAAAAGGGTCAACAACAGCTGCAGTTAAACAAATCGAGGTAAAAAATGACTAAAACTATTAAGAAACATTAACCAGTGGGGTACTTTAAAATACAGGAGAATGTCAGCTTTGCTTTCTCAAATGCAGTGAAAGTCCAACTTTAATCTGGATAATTATTTTGCTGAGGGAATATGACAGGACAGCGACTATGATGGAAGGGATTTCTCCAGATTTCCCAACTGGCCGCTCTGCAGCAGCTCACTGCCTTCAAAGCAGCAATATTTACACTTCACAGCCAAAGCCACTTTCACATAATGCCAAATTCATGGTGTTCAGAAGTAAATCTAAATCCAAAAGCTTGAGAGTCTTTGGAAATAATCCAGCTATAGCCCATACGCCTCATCAGTGTAAAAGGAAAAGATTTGAACTGACACATCTTTGAAAGGATGCGGGAATGCCAGGATTTCTGGAGCATTTTTAAATGTGAGTGTGACATGGGAGCAATTCAATCTGTTACAGCTACAGAGGACACAACTCGGTCTTATTTAAACTGTCAGCAGCAAATGTTATTAAAAAATCTATATCTAGAAGTAAAACTGAACAGTATGTTTAACGACCCATGAAAACCCCTGCTTTCACTCCTCCAGCACTTACTCATTCTCCCTCTCCATTGTTCTGTGATTTTGAGGTTTTCAGATTAAAGATTGAATGTTTTTGTGCTTTTGGGCACATCTGCCATCAAAAACATCTAAAGTCTTTGAAATATCTTTATCAAAAATGTACTGTTTCAAGATGAAAGGGTCTTTTTGTCATATGCAGAGAGAACAACATCGAATGTATAAATAAATTCTGAATTTGCCGTCATCTTTGAGTGCCATTTTCAGACAAACAAGTTCAAAGTAGTAAGTCAATAAAATCTGAAGAAGTTTAGAAAATGTGTTTTTGCTGTCTTTAAGAGGAATTTAATTTAATTTAAGAGGAACTTTAAGAGGATTCTCTTTCATCAGCAACATCCAGCACATGACATACTGCTGGTATTTTAACCCTTGCCTGAAATCACAAGGCCACAGACTGCACAACACACCACTGATATCATGTCCTATTAAATTAAGTCCCACCTCTGTTTCTGTTTCCTGGCTGCTGCTGAGAGAGCTTGACACCAATATTTTCAATGCTGACAGAAAGGAATTAGTTTGTAAATTGTTTCACATAAACAAATAATGATTGCTCAAACCAAACTAATTGGATTTGAAATCCACCCCTACACACAACAACAAATTAACTGGCACAAAGGCTGGAAATGGCTTCTCTGGTCTTTAGGTCAACCAGCACATCATCAAATGTTAAGTGCACATTGATGTTTATGTAATATCAGAACATAAGCAGCAACTGTTGTCCTTACAATTGATTCAACTCATCAAAAAGACAACAGTTTATGAGACTTTTATTTTTGGCCATTGCTGCCTTGTTTGCAGAGCCAAAGTGAACAACTCATAACAAGAGCCCGTATGGCAGTAAATTCATGACTTGTATGCCTGACACAGAGTCTTCTTAGCATTCTGCACAGGTGTCTTTCCTCTTTTTTAGGCCCTGTTTACACTGAGACACTCTAGCCTAAAGCGTTTTTCCTTTGCATAACCAAACTTGATCCGCTTTCAGACGGAGACGTTGGAAACAAATGACACCGCTATAGTGTGCATGCCAGTTCAGTAGATGGCGGTGTAGGTTTGCATAGAGGCAGCGCTGCTACAATACATTTACGAAGAAGAAAAACTTTTCACAAACAACAATGACAAGTGGATGCACAAAGACGCAGGAGTCTCTTGTCTGGACTACAAATCTGTCTGGATAGTTTTGTCTGGCTAACAAACAGGGCACGGTGAGCAGCACACGTTACTTGGTAGATGGTCAAAACTGTTGTTGTTCCTGAAGCCTTCATGTGAAAGAGAACTGCACCTGCGGTGACGTCAGCATTGCACCCTGAAACACTCTGACTCTGGTTTACATAGAGCTGCATGGAAGAGTGTTTTGAAAACTTTTCACCTCTGGCCCTGGTTTCAAAACTTTGCAGTCTCCAGCACTCCAGGTACTGTTCAGATGTAAAGGCGAAGCCAAAACGCAATGAAAAGTCTTTGGATTTGGCCGTATTCGACCTCATGTAAACAGCCCCTTATTAATGCAGTTTAACCCTCAAACATGTGCTCCATTCGTCAGCAGTGGAGAGTTAGTCCTAAATTGAGGAGTGGTCCTACCTAGAGAACAGAATTCTGGGAATCGTCAAAGTTGGAAAACTTCTTAGGGAATTTGGATAAAGAGAATAAATGAGAGTATATGGAAATATATGGGAATAAAGCTTAAATTTACAAAATTGAGGGTTGCTCCTTAACAGGGATTTTAAACAGCAGAAGAAAACATATTTCAGCTTAGTTTCCACTAATTAACCAGACTTCATGCAAGTATACTTCAGAAATCAAAGTTGTTCCTCCATCACATGCACACAGCATACAGCTTACTGCTGGGGTATCGAGGTCACACACCCAACATGCACAGTGCATTCCTCCATCATGACACAGATGATCCTTGAACCCTGGACCACCAAAGGTACAGTTTAGAACTCAGAGCACAAGACTGTTCTCTGCTTAACTACATAGAACTACATGAAGTAAAGATGTTAACAGTTCAAAAAAATAATGTAAAGGCCCAATATGTAGGATTCCACTTATTCTGCTCTCGAGCTCCCTCTGTGGTCGTTGGTGTAACTGCACCGTCGTAAAACCCAGCGCCGCACAACAGCGTGCATTTGTTTACATGAAGAGGAAGGAGCAGCGAGCCAAAAGGACCTCCAGAGAGACATATAAACCATGTGGACTGATAAGGTACAGTCTGAGCATGTTTCTTTCCTAATATATCGTTTTTCAAGCATCAGCAGTCAGTAGTTAGCTCAGTGTTTGCATGTGTAGTCTATAAGTTTGACCGCAGCTTTTAGCCTGGGGCGAGTGGCTGATGTATAATGGCGACCTAGGAGGGACTCGTTTGTTACCCGCTCGTAGAGAAAACTTTACGTGTTACAAACTTTGTAAACTAAGCTGAGGCCCTCTGAGACATGACTTTGGTAGGATGACTCTCTGCTCTCTGCAAAGCTGCTAAATATGAGACGAAGAAAACGCTGATAATGACGGAGCAGAGTGACGACACAGCCGAGCTACACCATCATCTACAGTTTATGAAACACGTAAAGAATAAACTCCATCAGCTGAGAAAAACTTTAACACGTACGAGTTAGACAGTGGGCATTAGGCAAAAAGTTACGCTGTAACGTCACGTCTGTTCATTTGTATAATTTTCTGCTTCCATGTGTATGTTAGACACAGGACTGAGCCTCCACTTCAGACCCCTGAGAAGAGAAGAAGAATCAGAGATGTGGAGGTCTGGAGGAGCAGAGAGAGATCCAGCTGACCAGAGGAGACCTTCTGATGTGTTTTATGTTATGATGTGCAAAACTCACAAATATAATACTGTGTAACTCATTTTATTAACATTAATAAAGTATATTTAACATAAGCTGCAGACCTACTCATTTCAATAACAAAAAACTTTTATTTGTTCACAAAAGGCAGTTCAAATCTTGGGAGCAGGTTGGTTCAGGACGTTGAATATCGAGTTATTAGGAAATCTGGGTTATGTCGTGGTGTTTGCTGAAGTACAAAATAAAACTACTTACCATTATACAATTAGAACAAATACAGAAAAAAATTAGGCGATAGTAAAACTGAGTGTAGGGCTAAAATAATACAACAGAGATAAAGATCGAATTGGAAAATATAAAAATGCCTGAAAGGCAAAGAGAAAAAGTGTTACAACACTGAATATCAACTTATAGAAGCATGTAGAAATGTTTTTATTCAGAGTAAATATGCAGGATATCAGACATGATTGAAGAATATTCTCATGTGTCAATACTTCAGTGTTTACTAACTTGGAAAATAAAACTGGCCCAAATCTCCCCCTTATTTACTGTATTATACAGCCAAAGAGCTGAAGTGGAAATGAAAGAACTGCAGCAGGTTTCTGGATCATTGAAGGCTCGGTCCATTTTGAATCCTCATCAGAATAACGGCTTTCTGAAGGTCTTGATGTAATTGTGTTCTTCTGTGTCTTTAAAATCCTTTAAACTCCAGCTCTGGGATATTTTTGATTGTAGTTCTGTTGATACCTTGAAAGAGAAAAGAAATGTATTTTACAGTTTTTTATTTCACATCTGTTTAGTTTGTAGTTGTCAAATACCAAGTATTTCGAGTACATGTTGTTGTGTATGAAGATTAGATGGATTGCAATGAGTAAACCTGTTTGTTATTTCACCATGAAAGAATAAAATCTTTATGAATCCCCCCCCCCTCAAAAAGGCACATTGTTACTGTAAATATGGCAGGTATAGAAGAGATCAGAAATAAAATACAGTATTTATTACACTATTTGATTTACAGGTTTACAGAAGCACACTGCATTGTACCTAATTGTCATTTAATACAGACTATAATCTTCACACAGTACATTTTTAACTATTTGGATAGATCAAGCACACGAAGGTTCATTAATGACAGTAAATAGTGAAACTATAATCATAAACTTTGAGCCCTGCAGACATTTGAGAAAACATACCTCCTGTTTTCTGACTCCTGTGGTGGTGTTAGTGTCTCCTGTCTGAAGCTGATGCTGATCACCTGAGTTGATACCTGAAATAAATACTGAAGTCAGTGAACTGGACAGAATATATAATCGTCATCTCATGCACCTGCGTTATGTTTTCTATGTAATCATCTCCAATATTACAGAATAACAGGACATGAGCTAACTTCAGATCATCTGATTGTTGGCTGACAGCCTCTGAAGTGTTTAACACTCAACATCACTGCTGTACTAATCATAATAATATTATCAGATTCTAAATCTAATCGATCATAACTCATAACAACAGCATGTGAGGATAACACACATGCTAACAGTAACGACCGAGCCTCGTTACAGTAAGGGCGTATTTCTTTATTATTTCTTTGATCAGTAAAGTGACAGAATAAAACCCCAGCAGCTCAAATCAAGTATGAAACATATAAAGACTTTACTCACCCTCTCACAGCAGCAGAAGAGCTCACAGTCTGACTTCAGCCTGTTGATTCTCTAAGTTCAAAACATCGCTAAAAGCCCGTCAAGTCTTCTCTCTGGTCCAGCTTTTTACTCGTTTTTTCCTCCTCTTTCTTTCCCAGTCCTCATCCGTCACAGTCCTCTTTCATATCATAGCCTCAGCTTTCATAAAAACAGGACACACGCGTCTGTGATCCTCTGTTTACATCGGCCATAAGCTGAACTCCTCCGGAGCCGTACAGCAGTTGAACCGCTTTACGGCAGTAAGCCCCGGCTCGCGCCCAAGAGTTACTGAGCGCCAGTGAAGCTGTCACGGCTGCACAGGGGGAGAGAGGGAGTGACTATTCACATTATTTACTGACTCTCCACTGTTAGAAGGCCTTGAAAACAGTTAAGATAAGGTGTTAAAGTTACATATTGTTACTTTAAACTTGATAAAGTTCTACTTACAAATACAATGTAAAAAAGGCTAGTTGTTTTAACCTAAAAAAGTTAGTGAACTTAAATTTCTAAATTCAGATAACTTAAAAATTTAAGGCAGCCTGGACACTATCTTTTTAAGTTAAAACAACTAGCCTTTTTTACAGTGTACATCTGTTGAAATTTTATGCTTTCAAATGTATTATTTTTCCATGATGTCTACCTATGACAAAACAAAATGTTTATATTTATCTTTGGATATGATGCTCTTTGTAAAGTTTGCATAATTTGTTCTAGTTAATTACCATTATTCCCATGGAAAGTTTCTAATTTGGAAAATTTCCAAAATTCCCCATCTTAATTCCCATGGAAAGTTTACAGAAATTACCAGGAAAATTTCCACCCCTTGCAACCCTAATCCTATCTTGAAGACACAGAATAAGGCTGTACTTTAGACCACCTACAACTGTGTCTAAAGTTTGAAGTCTGAGTCTTTTGAACATGCTTTCCAGAAATAACCTTAGGTGTGTGTTTCCCTTTCTTTTTTCTAACATGCACCCCCTCAAAAATCAATACTTTCTCACTCATTTCACTTAAAAGGTCCAAGTTAAGATTTTTCCCACACAGTTAGGCATGTGATTGCTGATACTTGAGTGTCTAAACACAGCAATCGATATAACTTTTGTTTTTATGTCCACACATCACATTCCCTTCAAACACTAAGATAAATTATTTTGTATTCTAACCTAAACATATGTTCAAGAGTAGCAAAAGAAGATGGCAAAACTACAAACTTATGAGCTTGAAATACTTAAAGAGAATATGTACCCCCAAAATTAAAAGAAAAAAAAAGTGTCGTATCAAAAGAAACAAGGTTTAAAGCAGCCAGTTGAAACACAAAACTAAACAATTGTAACATAAATTTCACCTCTCATGTAGCAAATAGCCAATAGCAGTTAAGGGTTTTGGACTGGCTCCTCAAGTTGCCAATCAAACCAAAGGGGGCCAAGGCCATCATTTTGGCCTTGCCATGCCAAGGCTAGCTGTGACATCCCTTTTGTGATCCTGTCTCCCTTTAAAGATTGCCCCCACAATTTGAGAAAAACTATGTCTACCTAACAGACCCAGAGATGACGCTGTGGTGGACAGTAAGTCTTCCAGCAGCAACACTGCCATTGATCAGTCAAGTCAGCAGTACACGGTCTAATGGATAATTATTTGCTTTAAAAAACGTGATCAAAATGGATAACCTGAAAAAACAAAAACCTCACAGTGTTTTCTTGTACATGTGATATCTATGAATTGTCGCTGTTGGGCAAAACCCCCTTATCTCTATTTTTGTTTTTTTTCAAGGGGCCGCACGATGGCGCAGCAGGTAGTGCACGTGCCTCATCCCCGGGTTGGACAGGGCCTTTCTGTGTGAAGTTTGCATGTTCTTCCTGTGCATGTGTGGGTTCTCTTCAAGCACTCTGGCTTCCTCCCACAGACCAATCACATGCTCGTTAGGTTATATGGTAACTCCAAATTGCCCTTTGGTATGAGTAAGAGTGAGGAATAGTTGTCTCTCTCTGTGGTCCTGCAATTGGCTGGCGACCAATTAAAGCTGTGGTCTACGATTTGAAACCGCAGCCTGACCCCTCTTCCCTCACCTCTCCCCTCCGTGTTCGAAGATCCCGCCCCCAGCTCGTGGCGCTTCATATAAGCCCCCTCGGACTGAGCTACAAGCGACTAGCATAATATTTCAGCAGCAAACGCAATCAAAAACAGCTCAGCTCAACTGAAAGTATCAAACACGACAGACATCCCCCTTGTAACACACAGCCGTAGCCATTTCAATTGAACCGGCGGCAATGCCGGTCTGGCGCTGCCAGAGCGGAGCCGATTGTGGGGGAGGATTTATCTTTCTCGGCCTGTCCTTCCCAGCTCAGCTTACAGTGCTAACGATTAGCGGCTAACAGGCTAACCCGCCCCGCCACAAGTCATTAGCCAGGCCAGGCACAGACTAACCAGAGTTATTCAGCAGACATCTCCCACTGTAGTAAACAAAGCCATTACCTGATCAACCAGGGGTGAAACGGCCGATGCTGAAGGTCTGACGGCCGGCTGAGGCCATTCGTTAGCCGTTAGCCTGCTAACAGGCCTCGACCCGTGGGCAGAGCTCCGTTGGGCCCCGCGGGAGAGGGAAGCGGCTTCCCGGTTTCGGCGCTAGGCTTTTCCGGCTCCATGATAGTTCAGTAGCTAACGCTGCTAGCTGCTCACCGGAGGTAGAGGGGAGGAGGCGGGACCACGACGCACTACGCATGATGCTGCGTAGTGAGGGAGACAGGGGATTGGATGGACTCATGGACCAACTCACGGACCAATTGAACCTTACAGGCTTCTAGGCTTGATTGGTCAGCTAGTATGCAGCTTTGCAGCGGATATACTGAATGGATTTTTTTCGTTCTTTTTGGTCTTTATACTGTGTAGATAGGACTGTAGGACCATAACAGCCTTATAAACGGTGTTATTAAAATGTACAAAGCTTCCAAATCATAGACCATAGCTTTAAGGGTACACTCTGCTTCTCGCCCAATGGAATAGGCTCCAGACCCCACAACCCAGAAATGCAGTTCATTTCAGGAATTGACACAACTATCATATGTGTATTCTTGTTCAAAGTAGTGTGAGATTGGATTTGTACATGTGGGGATGGGAAAAGTCAACATTTTATTGACATAAATACCACTATTAATCGTGTTTATTGATCCCATTCATTGTCTTTATTGTTACTCCTGTTGATTTTCAGATAAAAAGTCGAACTTCATGTACTGTCTGTGTCACACACATGGCCTTCCTGACATTAAATGCCAAGCTGCCTCGAAAGTGTAGCAGCAAATTACTGCTATGTCAGTCTTGCTTAAAAATACACAACCACAGACATTGCATGTTGCTCTGATTACGTCCTGTCCTAATTGTTTGCAAAGTAGCTCTCACAAGAGCTTTGAAATCATGTTTAGGGCCACTGGGGAAAAAAATGGAGACCAAATTTTTTTAATTAATAGTTCTCTATTTTGAAGAAAAAAAAGTCAGAATTCTGAGATTAAAGTCAGACTCAGAATTCTGACTTTTTTCGCAGAATCCTAATTTTTTTTTCTTTAGAGAAATATTAATTTTAAAAAATCAGACTCCGTTTTTTTTTCTCAGCGGCCCTAATCCTCTTCCATATGGAACTGTTTGGCAGACATTAGAAAAAGAATTGTTGCGCATAAAAAAAACAAATGATATGGTGGGACCACTGTTCAATTCCCAACTTCATGTATAGGCCTTTAGCAGCTTTGATCGAGGCCTCATGTGGACACACACCGAACTAGAGCTGGGCAATTAATCGAGTTTTAATCTGAATTATAGTTACTGCCTTCCACATTTATGAAAACAGTAATTGGGGTTAAAGATTACCGTGCCGTTTAGGATTTTTATCATAATTGAGCAACTCTCCAAGGAATTGTTTTCTTTAGATTTGACATTGGTTTCATTATTAATTTCAAATCTGAAGGTTGCCAATTTGTATTTACAAAAGAATAACAAACACAAGGCATGTCACACCTTAAAAATGCAGGTACATAAATCATCTATCAAGATTTTTTGTACACCTGGACTTCTTTCTTAAAGTGGTAATGTTGCCCCCTCCTGGCTGTTAATAATTGAGCAAGAGAAATAACTTGCAAATTATCTTAACTTTTAAGCAAGGAAGGTCCTGTCCTCTTCATTTTGCATTTTATGGGATAGCAAATGCTATAAAAAAACAAAGTTTTAGGGTGCTTGTGGTTCAGACAAAATGGCTGCTGTTTTGCACTTCCCATTGTCTTGCAAAAAACTAATAAATACTACATGTTTAACCTTTAAGACTTTTTTCAAAATATTGAGCTACAATACAACAAAACATACTTTAATATGCCATAATATTTTTTGTGAAAGAAAACAGAAAAGACAAAAAAAAGTATCTGTCAATCAGGTCATTGAGTATTTAAGGACAGCACTTAAAGCCAGATAAGTTTGAACAAATGTACCCAAATGACAAACAAATCTTTTTAGTTTACCAAAGAATGGCGTTTTGTGGTGAATAATGGAGAAGGTACAATGCTTAAGGCAGCAGAAAAAGCAGAAAGTAAAAAAAATACAGCAAGACAACAGTGACAAAAACAACACAAGCAACAAGAAGAAGGCTAAAAACAAATGATTGGCTGAAATTGTCTGGGACAAAAGAAACAAACACGAGCAAATCAAAAATGTCATCGTCTTCTGAAGAGCGCCTGTCAAAGAATCCCCTCGACAAAGAGGTCTTTCATTACTAGAGCTGAGGTGGTTTTCTGTAAACCTGTCTGCTCTGTAACAGATCCTGGGAGATGTCATAACGGAGACAGGAACACTTTATTGCTTTTAGCAGCAAATCAGTGTATAGCAAAGAGTCACCTCTGTGGAGTCTGACAGATGTAATATTTTATTGATCCCTGCTGAGAAATTCTCACTTTGATTCTCTCCTGCAGATGAGGTCAAAGCGCAGAGTCGGCTGCAGAAGTGAAGAGCACCCCAGAGCTGTGAGGGGCTTCAATGTCGGGTTGAAGGACACTTCAGATACACGCTGACATGTGAGGGGGTCAACCTGGATCCTCTGACTGAAGGTGCTTCACTGTGCTCTCCAGACTTATCCAGATTTAATGTTATTGATTTACCTGCTAATGTGGGTTTTATTCATCAGGAACAAAATAACTCCTCTGTCTCTCTGTGGACTGAGAGATTGAAATGACTGAGCGATGAAATAATTACTGTCTGACAATTAAAACCTCACAAGCTCCTGTGTGGCCTTCCCACTGTGCTACCATAAACATGTTAGAACGTCTGTCTGGAACATCTGTCCAAGTTTAATGGACTCAAGTGTGACAGAGAGTTCAAATCAAATCCTGTGGTACAATCCATGATTGTACCACAACAGAGCTGTGGTACAATCATGGAGATGATTGTTGCAGCACTACAAGTAATAGCTGTAGCAGTGACAATGAAGTACTAGAAAGACTAGAAAAAAAAGAAATACAAGAAAACACGACAATGGGGGGAAAGAACATCTTGATATTTCATCTTTCGGACAGCTTTTGTTGTGAAATACAGGCAATCAGTCATAATAAAATGCTGTGAATGTCTTTGGTCTTATATATCAGCACTTAAAAACTCGAGCTGACGGGGGAGATTCAATCATTTTAACTGAAGGTCCATTTTTTCTGTTAGGACTCACTGAATCAGGAGAGAAATGTTGAGTAATTTTGGAATAATGACACATACTGTTATAAATGACTTGCATTTAGGAATCTGTATCCTCTGTATGTAATGCAATTTGCAAGATGTTTCTCAAATGTCAAATCAAACCTAAATAAATTTGGAATAATAATCATCAACCAGTAGAGGACAATTTTAGGTCAAATATAAAGGGGCACCAGATTATGAAATATATATATATATATATATATATATATGTATATATACATATATATATAAATTATATATATATATATATATATATATGTACACACATATATATATATGTGTGTGTGTTTATAAGTATATTTTTTTTTATAACATACTGGTGTCAGATTGGTACTCGATATCAGCCGATACCCACAGCACAAGTATCGGTATCGAGAGGGAAAAAATTGTATCAGAACATTGCTAAAAATACTAGAGCAGGGTCACCACAGAGCTGACAGAATCAAAAGCATGTCTATACTTTTAGTCACTGATAAGTAGTTTTTAGGTTTGTGTTTTATGTTGGGTTTTCTGTTTGTATTTTTATAGGACGGGGGAGGGGGGTGTATTTGAAACATATTTTTTTTACTCTATTAGGAACTTCATTTTTTAAGCCTTGCAATTCATAAATGAAAATGCAAATGAACTGGTCGTACATGTTTCTAAGTTGGCACAAAATAAATAGAGAGGTTGAAATGTAGGAATGTATAACATATCCATGTAAATTCTAAATTTAATGCTGTGAAGGATCATTTTTAAATTGTGTTTTTAAGCTTTGGTGCAATAAAAAATGGCGAGGAATTGCTACTTCAACACATTTACATGTGTTGTTGCTAAAGGAGTAAGTCAACCATTGAAAGAAGAAGCCTGCTGTAGCTGAGTGAGGGGTCAACTTTTCAGCTGGCAGCTGGTGCTTGTGGAAGCACCACATACAGAAACATGGAGTCATCCAAGATTTGCCAAAACAGCAAAGCCTCTAAAGTTCTCAGTATCCAGCAGGGCAACAATAGAAATCAGGAAATGTTAAAAACTCCATATAATGAGTCCAGAGTATGTTAAATAAATCCACTTGTACATTACCCAGCAGCAGGAAGGGTCTCACTACACCAACTTGAAGGTCCAGACTTGTATCCTCTACAAATCCAAATCCAGCTCCCTCCTCCAGCTCTTCAACCTCCTCCTCGAGCTCGCCTCCATCACTCCTCCTCTCCAGCAGCTTCCTCCCTGTAACCGTGGTAACACGTGTGCACTGCTTCTTCAGGTGCTTCTTGGAGAAGCCCTGGATCTCCTGAGCAAGTGAATGCATCACGGCAGAGTTCAGAGGAAAACAGCTGCAACAAAAAAAGACTATTTGAGTAAATGTTTGATTTAAAGTCTTGTTGCTGTCTTCATATATCTGTGTGGAAACTAAAGAACATCCAGCAGAACTTTACTTTGTCCATGAAACTCATAGTCATTTGTCTCAGTCAGTCAGTTTTTTGTTTCATTTATTTAAGTCATATTTACTTTCTGATGAGAATATTAGTGGGTAAGTAGTTAGGGGGATTAACAAAACATATGGCAGCAGGAGAAAAGTGGGGAAAATAGCAATGTAAGGCTATAAAACATGCATGTTGCTTAAAAGGTCAGTAAAATTAATTTTAAGAGGTGATTTTAAGGACCAGACACTCCGCAATGACTGAAACACCGTTCATCGTATTCACTTGCAGAGCCTAGTCTCTGTGAAATAACTACAATAAAATAAAAACCGTGGAAAATACTGTCAGGAAAAGTGGAAAGGTAACTGCACGGTAACGTCTTTAGACCCAGGGTTATACTGTACGTAGCTCTAGCTCCTACACTTTAGCTTCTTTCTGCTTTGTGCACCTACCTGGTCTAAATGTAAGTAATGCTGAGGAAAAATGCAGAGAATAAACGAAGGACTTCTGTTTAAAACAGTGACATAACAAAGTGTGAGGTAGAATAACACATGCTAAAACGTGAGAGAAACAAAGCTACATTAGCAGCGCCTCACACAGCTGACAGCTGAAGTCGGAAGCTGCGTCAACGATGCGTGATGCGTTCAGGTACCCGTAATAGAGTAGTTCATCAGTAAAGTTCACGAAAGACTGCACAGGGTGTGGCTGATGACACATCTTTCAGCTTGTCTGCCTGCCTGTCTATTAAATGGTCATCCTTGCCAAATAATAAAGGTGTAACAGAACATTCACATTCTTGCAAAAAAGAGGTGCAAATATCCGTTTGTTTGCTTAGCTCTTATTTGTGGAAAAAAAAATTTTAAAAGAAGACAAATTGTTTGAGAGGTCTTTTGTACTGCCTAAAGGTCAAAATCAAGTTCTGGAAAGAGAAAGAGATATATTTTCAACTTACTTTGGAGAGCTAAAAAGTAAAAATTAGGGGATAGAAGCTTAAATTGTGAAATAGAGGGGCATGGCTATGAGATAAGAGGTTAAAATATTGTTAATCAGTCAAGATTTGACATGGGGAGTGATAGTTATGAAATGAAATGCATGACCATGAATTAAAAAGCCATAATTATTAGAGAAGTCAATGTAAGACAAAAAAAATCAAAATAAAGACCAAAGTGCCTTAATTGTAAGATAATGGGACATCAGTGTTCAATTAAAAGTCATAACTGTAAGGTGACTTCAATCTATTACCTCTTCTGCTTATCCCTTTCCGAGTCACATGGGGCTGGAGCCTTTGCCAGCTGACATTAGACAAGATTTGGGGTACACCTGAACCACTTGCAACTCCTGATTCAAGTAGGTGCATTATGTTCATGTCGATAATACACTTATGCTATCTTTTTTAACAGTTGCCGGTCAATAGCAGGGCCACATGGAGAGACAGACAATCATTCATGCTCAGGCTCATACCTAAGGGCAATTTTGGAGTCCCTAATTAACCTAATGAGCATGTGTTTGGTCAGTGGGAGGAAGCTGGAGTGCCCAGAGAGAACATGTGCATGCACAGGGAGAATATGCAAACTTCACACAGAAAGGGCTCAGCCGACGTGGGGACTGAACTGATGACCCTCTTGCTATGAGGCCCGCACACTACCTGCTGCTCCACTGTACCGCCCTGCACGTTAGTATATAATAGTTGAAATAATAAATTCAAATTTTCAACCCATACTTTGAGTTTTATGCTCATTGTAATGACAGAATTTCAGTTTCCCATTGATGTTCAACTATCCTCTTTTTGTATTTACTTATTCACTCATTTGTTTGCTTGTTTACTTGGTTTGCTCACTCACTTTTTGTTCATCACCAACATAATGTCATATCTATTTAATGACTCAGACTTGCACTTTTATAAAGAATCCTTTTAAGAGCTGGATCTGTGCAGATGTATGATTTTTGCGTACATTCTAGAAAATCAAGATTTTTGATATCCAAATGTTTGTATGAACATCATGTCAAGAAAAGCATAAGTCAAACAGTGGGTGTCTTTACAATAAAATCAAATGTTTATAGGGTAAAAGTTCATAAACTGATTATTCTTGAGTTTATAAAGTAAACAAGTAAAAAATAAATTTTCAATTCTTTCCATGTTCAGCATTAAAATTCAAACCATCACTTTGATACATGTGATGTTCTTCTTTTGTCCAAAAGTTTTCCCATGTGTGGTAAATGTTTCAGACTTTTTTTTTTTTTTGGCTACATCACTATAAAAACAAGGATAACTAATAAAATTAATAAGGACCACTAATTTATATCCACATTTCCATTTTTTTAAATGTAGCCCTTGTTTACCAAGTTAAAATCAATAGATTTTACATTTGGCTAAAGAAGGAAACTACTACAAGAGGCACTACAGTAATGTCATGATAGATAGCTAGATAGCTAGATAGATAGATAGATAGATAGATAGATAGATAGATAGATAGATAGATAGATAGATAGATAGATAGATAGATAGATAGATAGATAGATAGATAGATAGACAGATTTAGTAATCATTTAATAATCTTTTAATAATCTTTCACAGGAAGTTAATTGTATTTACGATACTATACTAATATTACTTCAGTTCATTAAAATGTGAACAGCTCTATTAACTGTCTAAGGTCCATAAATCAGCGGACATTGTTATCTCTCCACCAAGAAGGTTTCCCTGCTGCTTGTTAGTTTATTAGTTTGTGAACAGAATAACTCAATAACTTTGGACAGATAGCATTTTCAGGGAATGTTAGTGGGGGTTTTTTTGTTTTGTTTTTTTTAGTGTAGTGATGGCATGCGGAAGAAGTGATAAGATTTTGGTGGTGATGTGAATTTGGATGTGAATGCAGAGTTTTTTTTTACAAAGATTTCCTAACATGCAAGATAAGGGCAGCCTTCCACATTTTTGCTGAAATCTCATACAAGTTCCCCATAAATGATCATGACATGTTCTGGAAATGTCGGTCATGGTGTAAGGAAGATGAGCTCAGATTTTGGTGGTGACTCAAACCTGCATTAGGTTGCAGGTATGTTTTAAGGATTTCATAACAGAGCAAGATAGGGCAGTTTTTCACATTTTTGATCATTTCTCACCCAGCAATGATCGACATGCCATAGTGGAGGTTTTTTACGCTTAGAGCGCTCATAATTTGGCAATGTTTTAACAAGACAGTAAAATTGATGAGGCAGTCCTCATCCTCATTGTATCACTATTTTATCAAATAGCTTGTACAATTTAGATAGTGCAAGGTTAGAGGCATTCAACAGCTGCTATGACTGAAAACATTGCAAATTTATTTCATTATCAGATAATATATATGATTATGTACAGTGCTTGACAAATATGTTGGACCATCACCCAATGTAAGGTTTATGCCACAGATCCCCCATATTGACAACATTAGAAATTACAAAAATCATGTTTTATGTTTATGTTTCTGTAATAGTTAATACATCAGTATGTAGAAGCTCTTTAGCTGAAATGGTGTTGCTAATGTTTAAATATCAGTCATTGACATCTGGGTCATTCTGCCAAAAGAGTGAAATTTGCTTGTCATAACTCTTCAAAATTAAACTTCATTTTTCATTCAATTTCAAAATAGAATTTAGTAATATACACATTTACTCATTCTAAATGAGTACTCATCAATCTCAGGCTACTTTATTTAATTTATTGCAACTTTCGACAGTTTATTATCATTGCAATTTTTTCTCTGCAGTTACCAAAACTCAAATGCCATTTTAAAACCATGAATAAGTAAAATTATAGTAAAAATATCAACCACATACAATGTTTTCCCCTTAGAAAAATAGTTAATTTAGAAGAAATGGTTGGTAACAAGATGAAAGCACTAACATTTATGAAAAAAAATACTTTTTTTTTTTTTACTGTTACTCTTTATTAGAGTAACAGCAATGAGGGTAACAGCAATGAGTTTTTAGCATAAAATTAGCAATTGTGTGAAATCTAGCCACTTAGCATCTATGCTAGTAGCTTGAGCATATAGAGCACATTCTTAAGATTTAACTGAATATTTTACTTTTAATATCAACAAATGTTGTCTTAGAGATAACTTAGGTAACAGGGCTGAGTTTTTAGATTGACCATCTCTAAAACAGCTAATATATCATTAAATTTAAGGAAAAATAAAAGAGATAACTTACTTTTGGTCTTCCCATGACTTGCAGAAGACCTAAATGATGTCAATTCCTGCAGAACATGTCACTGGTGGAATGTTCCAGAATTGTAAAGAGAGGAATGTGTTTGGGTATCAGCAATGAGTGAAAACCTGGGGACAGCACTAAAATGTGAATTTTAACCAAAATATAATGACTTTTTAGTAAAACGTTTGTTTTAAAAGTGTAGATGGAATATGGAGTCACACTTAAATGCAAAAGAAAATTTGCTTTGGAAGGATTTTGTTCATGATGAATTGTAGTAAAGTGTAGTGTTTGGCTGTGGGGACAGGCAAGAAATGCTATGTATAAGTGTTTTGGATGTCATTTTAAAATATTTAAAAAAAAAAAAAAAAAAATATATATATATATATATATATATATATATATATATATATATATATATATATATATATATATATATACATATGTACATATATGTGTGTGTGTGTGTGTAATTTCTACAAATATTAATGTGTATGGTGTTTAGTATAATAATAAAATATAATTTTTAATGTATTATTACTTGTGTTTATACATTTAATATACGATAATATGCTGGGGACAGAAATTTCACTCTTTTGGCGGAATCGCCCATCTATGAATTTTCAAATTTACAGTACAGCAATGAAAAAAAAAACTTCCTAGCAATTTCCTAATGAAGCCTAATTTTTCAAGGGAATATTTACAACATTTTACCAGTAACTTAACAATATGTAGATAAGCCTGTCAAAAATCTGCCCCACTTGTCCAAACATCACATTATATTGAAAACATTGGAACAACTTTAACAGTGTTCTCGCTTTTGGTCAAAATATAACTTTACTCAAAAAAGTCTCAGACATTTAGATAATTTTGGTCTCGACCGGGGTCTTCAAATCTCTACAACGCCCTGACCTAAATCAAAACAATGTTGTCTATGAGTTAAATCCTGGGATGTACTCTTGGTCCGTTCGGGCACGTCGGTCTCGGAGATGTCTGTCATGAACGAGGGTTCCGTGAAGGCAGCGGGCTCCAGCAGCCTGGTTGTAAAATCAGGACACCTCCTCATCATCCCTGTGACCGAGAAAAAACAGGCAGGGAGAGACGGAGGGGTGGAGTACAGGAAGCCGCTGTCTCCGAAAATCTGAACATGGGCGACTTCTATTAATGCATTAGATCATCACAGCTTCTCTCTACCTTATTTATCCGGGACCAGAGGTTGTGGAGTTTGGTGGTGTTTGATTTTTCTGGATTAAATTGGCGATCTAAACGAAGAGGAGAAGATGTCTCGGGGAGTGATCCAGCCCAGCCAGCAGAAACTGGCAGAAAAGCTCACCATCCTCAACGACAGGGGCATCGGCATGTTGACCCGTGTTTACAATATCAAAAAGGTTCGCACACACACCCTCAGTTATATTTATTAATCATGTGGATGATTTCTGCACCTGCACCCCAAATGAATGCAGATAATATTGTGAGAGACAGGATGAATGCTTGATTAGCTAGCACTGATTGTAACCTAAATGTTGGGAATATTTCTACATCATTGCTGCATAACATATGAGCCACTTTCGGTAATTTGATGAAAAGATGAAAATAAGTGCAGTTAGAGACTTTCTTAACGTTAAATGTCTGCCTGTAGCATCTCTGTGGGCAGGCTTTGGCACGGCTAGCCACAAGCTGTCGCGTTAGCTTGCGGTAAAATAAGTCGGTTGTTTTACGATGGAAATCGGTATATGTTCGAAAAAGAACCCCAGGTATGACCAATAGAGTAATATTGTTTGTGTCAGAGGCTACAGTTTGAACATAAGCGCTCAATTTAAGCCCATGAAACGATTTTGCCAAATTCAAAGGCCTGCAGCAGCGTTCACAGCTAGCTAACGTAGGCTGGTAATGGCGGATGCCTGCTATGCTAACCGTTGCTAAGCTAACGTTAGCAACGGGCGTCGTCTCTGCTCCATCAAATGTCAAAACACGAAGCTCCAAAACACCTAAACGCCGAGAGTTATTGATTCAGACACACTTCAATTGAGCTTATATCCATTTGGTTGTTCAACATCATTAACTTCATGTGCATAAACCACAGGCTAGCTTAATTTGAGTGGGCTATATTGTTTTATAAACGTGAAGCGAAAGTAATAGAGCCAGGCTTTTCATAGCATCAGGACACAGTCTGAATTTAATCCTCCAACCTGTTTTGAAATTAGTTTTAAACGTCTTCTGTATCATAGCACAATATAGGAATCGACGAAAGGGTGATATAGTCCTGGGATGCACGATGTTGGATTTTGACTATATCTGATATTCCCAAAATAATTTATGCAGAAACACAAAAGAACAGTAATCAGACAGAATCAATCTGTTCCTCTGACTGAGAAAGTCTATTTGTGTCAGAAGTAATCAAGAAATAATCTGATTTAGACTTAGATTTATTATATTTCATCATATTACTTAATAAGTCACTTTCTAATGCAGATAGTTGGCGTTGTTTGTATCCAGGTGATCAGGGATGCACATCACACCGGTTTAATATTGGCCCATTTTGCAAACATCAGCCAGTCTGCCAATTATTGTGGGGAAAACAGACATCAGTTCTTAGATTTTTATTTTTGTTGTCTCACATCAGTTTGATTCTGATATCTGGCAAGCCCAACTGCTAATTTAATTACGATTATTTTCACAGGGCAGCAAAAAATTTCCTAATCGGACAAACTCTAATCTATTTTGATCAAACACATAAAATAAACTGACATTGTGATGACATCCTGCCACAGTAGGTTTATAGAATAACATTGGCATTGGCTAAAGTGATTATTTTAAACACGATTTCACAATCGGTGCATGACTATTGGTAACGTGCTCATTATGTGTGATTGTAATTTTTTACTCTATTTGAACTCAAATAATGATCTTAACAACTGTCCTGATTTTATTTATCAGCATTTCAGATGAGCGTTAATTAAAAAGCATGCGTTAGTATATAAAACACGATTTTTTAGGAATTTATTTTCAATGTGTGGTCATTAATTCTCCTGGACCTGCATTCCTTGCATTGCAGGCAGGAATGGAAAAAAATGATAATACAACTTAAAAAAAACAAAGTAATATTTTCAAGGACAATATAATTTATTATATTATTATCCCCTGTGGTATTGAACAGGTTTTGAAGAATGAATTCCCTCTCAGGCAGTGTACAAATCTGGTGTCATGACAGCCTAAGTACAGTTTTAGTGATGCCTTTAAATGAGGCTGTTTTGAATGAGATCAGATGTTGTTTCATGACGTATCCATGATATAAGTTTAAAAATTCTCAAATCTTCAAGTACATGACTTCTGAAAACTGAAGTCAGACTTTGACGGTTACTAATTTATATAAATGTAGACATTCTCTTCCCATGTTTTAATATAGATTTCTGTAAGTATTGGCAGTACTATAAAATCTAAAAGCTATGGTTAAACAGTACGAAAGTACACTAGAAAAGCCTGATGTCCACATAATCCACTTGTTTAGCGTCCCATCCTTACTGTGCTGGCAGACTATGTGGAAATTTGGTGTTGCTGTGATCAGACAGGTTTGGCCTTTAAGCACGAAAAGATGGAACTGTTTGTCATCAGGTTTTCTTCTAGCTACCTTCTAGTTATCTTTAAACACCAAATATTTATGTACACAACCTCATAACACAACATCGCAAGTTTATAGATCATATTTGGCACCATTTGCGTGGCTTTAAAGTCAGAAATGTTTTTCTGTAGCACAGAATATATAATGCATATATAACAAAGACTAAAAACATGTTATTTTTCTGTTTCTTTAATAGACAGCAATGCAGGATACGTGTCTTAGTATTTTCCTGTAAAGATATGACTGCTTCATTATCTCTATTGAGTCAAATTTACCAGGGTTAAATAAAACATCTATATTTTTACTATCAGCCTGGTGTACAGTGCCAGCACGTGAAGAGTAATATTTTATTCAGATAAGGAAAAACAGTCTTTGTGAAGTAGGCCTAGCAGCACTTATTACCTCTGAATTACAAGAAAAAAGTGCAACTGCATAAAATCTATATCTATGTGAATGTAACATGCTTAAGGAAATATGTATGTTAGATGTACTTTAAAAATAACAAAATAAACAACCTGTGTGTGGAGAATGTAACTTCTTAAAAACAATTACAGTTGTGGAAATATATGAATATCCAGTGCTTAACAAACTTATTAGTCCAGCTGTTATAAAAATGGGAAAACCATCCAGCATCATGACGTGCTTTTATGTGAACTCTTTGAAGAATTGAAATCGAGCAGTCCACGTCTTATTATTTTGTACTGGATTGAAGAATTTCAAACTCAATTCACCTTTTTATACCCAAATTTGAGCCAGCCAGCTGGGCTTCTCTGAGAAGTCAGAAATTATGAAACATAACTTTGAACCTCTAAACCTATTTTTTCTGTTTGAAATGCACATAAATAACTGCACTTTATTAAATTTTTAGCATGTTAGCTTCTACATACGGGTGTATTAACTCTTACGGGCACATAAAAATTGATTTTGATAATTACTGATGTGGTTGATTTCAGACATCTGTGGCATAATCCTCACATCCGGTGGTGGTCTAATAAATTTGGCGGTATCTGTATATATGTGTAAATATATATGTCCTTTCTTATGTCTTGTTTGAAAATCTTGTGATTCATTGTTAAAATGCTATCTATCACCCAGTCACAGTTTCTTGTATTGAATATAAATATGTTGAAAAGTCTTGTCAGGCTTTATTTTAGGGCCTGGTTTATTGTTTTTCAATCAATTGACCACCCGTCAAAGCACATGTGAAATACTTGAGTAAGACTGGACGCCCCCTCTGATGCAGTAAACTTAAAGTTTCCCTCACTATCCTGTCACAGACAACTATACAAAAGCAACTGTATTTTCTTGCACTAGTGACTCTTGGCTATGTTCATTATGTGTGCTATCAATGGTTTGTCTGTCAGAGAAAAAGAGTAGTGGGTCTGTTTGTGCGGCACAAGCGTTTGTGTCAGGGTATGTTTGAGTAAACTTGGAGAAAAGGAGGTCAGTCAAGTTAAACTGTGAAAGTGTCAGCCTGTATTCTCTTTATGGCAGTCATGTTTAAAGTAGCAGGCCTGTGTTTGTGTCTTATTCATCCATGCATCATCAGGCAATTTTATTCTTTCAAAGATATGTCTTTATATTTAATCTAGTACGACAGAAAAATATAGGTTTGAGTTAAAAGGTACATTAGTGTCATTATGCTGTAGACAGTATGAGTAGTCGGACACAAATATTGTGATTTTACTGCTGATATTTCTTCTCAGTACGCCCTTCCTTCCCTCCTCCTTTCCTTCCTTCCTTCCTTTTTCTTTCTGTCTGTCCCATCATCCTCATATCTAACCTCATCTGCCTCACCATAAGGCGACAGCACATTTCCACCCCATACTGTATACATATATTTTTTCTTTAAGAGATATTAACCAAAGATAGAAATAAATTACGAAACAATAACCAGTAATTCAACCACTGGGCTCATCCTGGGCTCATTTCTTCTGCGGGAAATTAGACAACCAGTTTAATATGGTCTCCATGTAACTTCCCTAGAACTCTTTAATTTCTATCAATGGCATAACTGTTTCATAATTGTAAAAAGTGACAATTTTCAGTGTGTTTTTTCTAACTTTTGGAATCAGTAATTCATGCCTAGTAATGGTATAATTTTTGTCTCGATCACGCCGGTGATCTTCCATTTTCAGCATATTCTCTCACCACTTCCCCATTTACTGCAGAAACTCATACCTGTCTCCTAAATATCTCCCTAACAGTCAACTTTACTAATTTTTGCTGCACTGCATTTAACTTTTTGTTTGCTGTGCTTATAATCGAGCCAAAGCATCCTTCTATTACATACAAGCAGTCCTGCTAACAACACACTTTTCTTTTTCTTGCCCTGGCTCACACTCAAGTAACCCTTACAGCAAATGACTTGTAGTCCGTCTATTGAGTTGACATAAAACAGAGTAACTGACAACCGCTCAACAAAAAAACATACAAAAGCTGCACACATGCAAAAGTACAATAAAGAGGTCAGTAAAGACCACACAAGACTAATAAATCCCCCTTCATCAATGTGTAGAAGAAATGCATGTAAATATAAAAAACAGATATTAGTTTAAATAACCTTCATCAGGTACAGAACCAGACGCTTTGCACTTTAGACGAAGGGCCCTAACTTTGCTACGTACTTTATGACCTATACTAAATGTTGACCAAGAGGAACATCAGCATTATGAGCTGACCTCGTGCAATAGCAGCACCATAGTTAAACAAGGTCAACAGCAGCATAAAAGTTGACCAAGACTAAACGTTATTAGTTTACCGAGAGCAACTGCAGAACTACTGTCAACAAAGAGAAACAGCAACATCATAAGTAGACCAGTAGCATTAGCAGAACTTTAATGTGACCAAGAGCAACAGCAGCGTGATTAGTTGACTAAAAGAAATAAAGTTTTTGTTAACAAAGAGCAGCTGCAGAATTATAAGTTGACCAAGAGCAGTAGCATCATTATTAAACAATCTAATGGTCATACAGCAGTATTTTATGGTTACCTGAACTGATAGGAACTATATTGAGACAAAATACAGAAGTGCTAGACTTGATGTACTTAAACAGGACCTAAAGGTAACGGACAAGAGCATGTGGAGTTTATTCAGTCTGGATATCCTGAGTTAGGTCACATTAGAAATGATGAGATTTAATCCATGGTAGGCCTGTCACGGTAATCAATAAATCGATTAATAGCACGATAAATAAAAACGTCCTCAGTCAGTTTGCTAGCCTCGATAAATTGACACGTGCATGCATGTTTGTTTTCCTGCTCTCTTCTTACCAAAGAGGCTGAATGAGAAGATGGTTCACTCTGAGCAACTGTCTCAACACCGGGGTACGTTGGTTCTAAAGCGGATTTAGCTGAGTGAGCATCTGTCACTCATTCATAGGCGGGGCCGCTTGCGCGTACACACAGAGGGAAGTGAACTTTAAGTGGTTTTAAACAAAACGAACAAGGTGTGGGCCCATGAACATCGTTTTTTGTTTGAAAGTAGTGTCTACAAAGAAAGGGAGGTGCAGCGCAGCCTTCATCATGACAGTCAGTGCTTACTGAGGTGTTTGGTCGGCAAAGGAAATGTAAATAAAAGCGCAAAATGGTGCGCGCTCACAGTGTCTTTCGCTACATTGCAAAAGAAATGCAACCCTTCAACGCGGTTGAAAAGCCAGCATTTCAGGAAATGTTACAAGCGCTTGACAGACAGTACGAATTGAGTGAGTGAAAGTACATGTCACAAACAATTAAGAACTGTACAAACTACTTTTTATTTTTTGTTTTTATGGTTGTGTGTGTTTTTAATAGTTATGTTTTTTTTCTTTACAGAGACGGTGTCGATTTTATCGTTTTCGATTAGTATAATTATTTTTATTTACATGCAATTTTTCATAAAAGAAAGTCAATTTAATTTTCATTGGGGTTTTTTCTCTTTTTTGTTTGTTACATTTATTATATTGGTTGTTTCATTTATTTTTTTAATTTTATTTAAAAGCCCCTGACTTTCCAATTACAGTTAAATACTCTTAAAAAATTAAAGTTAATTGCTTTTGATATGGTGTACTCACTTTATCATGACATATATTATAATTACATTAATGAAAAAATTACGTTTCAAAATAATATTGACAACAATTCAGTTTTTGGCAATAATTTTTTTGGACAATTATTGTCCAGCAAAATTTGTTATCGTGACAGGCCTAATCCCTGGCATGTGAATTTTGTGTATTGGTTTCGTGAGACTCTCAAGTTCACTTCTAACAAAGGACAAATTCAGCATTTTGTTATCGTAAACAAAGTTGTCATGTATTCAACTGAAAAACTCTTTGGCAAAGAGAAAGGAGGTGTTGTAGCTGTAGGTAGCAACGGTTGGCTTTACGAAAGAAGATAGATTAATGAAATTCCTTACTCTGACTTAATCGTCTTGTTTCTTCTGAACAACTAGCTGTAATGTGCAAAACCAGGCTGAGTTAAAGTTGGTTCTGTTATGAGTTAATAAAGAATTCAAATTGAAAGTTTGTCTGAAAAACTTCTCAAATGGAGATATAGGTCTGACAATCCATATGGCATCCAGATGACCTTCAAATAGACAGTAAAAAGGGGAGGTATTATCGAAGTTTTAGTAATTCGTAATGTGCCCTATTAGCCAATTTATATGTAACCAAGTTAGGTGTTTCATTTGGGCACCACTCACTAAGTGTGAGAGCCAAATAACCGGACTCTGCTGTTTTTCCACCCCGGCTAAAAGAAATAGACATAACAGAAGTTATACAGGTAACAGAAGTTTTCTGTAGATGACAACAGATTAAAGATTACTAATGTCTTTTTTCCTCTTTGTAGTATTAGTTGAGTAGCTGTTAAGGCACTGGCACGACATTAAAATTGTTGATTTTTCATCTATATCAGAAAAAATAGAAGTGCTCATAGAGCACAACCCTCCACCAAGCCATTTCTAACATTGTTAGTCAAGTTATTATCAGTTATGTGGAAAACTTATCACTTATTTCTTGTGCCATGTCAAACACACCCTGAAAACCTCACCATAATCCGTTCATACCTTATTTAGCTAACAGATGAATAGGCAAAGGGTGATGAAAACATAACCCAACACTCAGCTTTATACCACATGCTGGTCAGTGGAGAGGATAATACCCCCAACCTACCCCGCATGCACCCAAACACACACACATACAAACACACTCATTTCCCCTTTAAGCCAGGTATACAGTGTGACATCAACACTGAATTTTGAGCTGCACAACTGTCTTTGAAGTTGGGATGGATTTCTGGATTTCCATATGATGTCCTCCTTTTGTATCAGGACATATATGGAGGCAGGAAAGCACAGAGCTTCAGATGATGCTTGTTTGTTGTTTACTGTGTTTGTCAGAGCAGCTGTTTGTTTTTGTTTTGGCCGTGTTCGTTATGAGCCATGTAAAAGTGCTGGATGACTTTTGTAAATGTTTTGTCCAGAGAGGAAGTTCTTCCAGGACTGACAGACTGTCAGCTATATGCCAGGCTTTAGCCAGTTGTTTTGACGCAGTAGTTGTACTGTGATTTTTCTTATAGAGGTACACTGCCATGCAGGGAAATCTTTTTAGGTACTTGCTGTACCTTTTTTTGCCCTCTCTTTTTAAATCTATGTTGTCGGTGCCCAGACCTCAGTGATGGCTCCTCTGCAATTTACACAGGGTCCTTGGCCACAGGGTTCTTTGTCATGACTTGCTGTGACCGACAGTTCACAACCTCAACCGCCAGGACCTTCTCCTGAAGCACAGCAGTGTAGTGCAGTGCAGCCTTCGGCACCTGGACCTCAAGATAACACGTTTACACAGAAATAAAGGAAACGGTAGAGAGACAGCATGTTACTTTGCCTGTCTGATGCTCACCTCAATATTTGCCTCCACACAACCAAGAGTCTGTTTGTGGTGTTTTACTTTGAACTGATCAGATGCTGTTGGCGTCTCTGTGTTTGACGTACTGTTGGGTGGATTTGCCCTCCTCCAAAATATGTATTTAAAGAGACTCTGCATGTATCTAGAGCAGAGCAGAGTCTCACTTAGGCCACAAGACAGAAATAGTTGGTGGCTTAACCTGAAGTTAAAACGATAGATGCACAATTATGTTCAGTGTGTAGGGCACAGACTGAACGCTGTGTAGTCACTAGGGCTGAAACGATTCCACGAATAATCCCGATTATTCGATTACAAAATATCCTCAAGGCAAATTGTGTGCCTTGAAGCCTCGTTTAATATATAATTATGCATATAAAATATATATCTGGACTACTATACAGTGCACGGTGTTTGACACGGATGGTCATTTCTGTGGCACACCGCTCTGCTACCTCCACTGCTGCGCGGCTTGTAAAATCATGAAGGAAGAGCAAAGAGAGGGACAGAAAGGAGAGAGTCCGCAGAAGAAATGGCAGAGAGTGTCCCAAGTGTGTGGTCACTACAAGAAGGGACGAAAAGAAAACACAGTGCAGTCTGTTTGAACAGAGTTAAAAAACAGAGTTAGCTTAGCACGTAGCTTAGCATGATAGCCCGTCGTCACTGCTGCAGCACGTCAACAGTAAACATCCGGTCTGTGCGTCAAGTCCGCAGAGCGACACAACAGGATGACACTCATGATACATCAACAGAAGCAGCTAGTGTGATCAATAACTGAGATATGGGCGAGTAAATAAACTACCTTAATTATGGCTCCGTGTAAAGGCTGGTTCAGAACTTAAATCAATGCGGAGGCTGCTAGCCCAGAATCATGTGTATTTTGTTCACATACTTTTCACATCCAATAACTTTACATTAATTTGATTGCAGAGAGTAGAACAGGAAACACTGACAGTAGCTGGGTTTCCATTACAGTTTTTCGCAAAATAAAAGCGATATTCCTAAAATTTCGACATAGTATATTTGCACTTTGAACGTGTTTCCATTGAAGGTTGTTCTCGGCAGGAGCGTCGGAACTCTCGTCAAATATCATCCCGCGAGATTTCACTGCTGGAAGATGGACGCTCAAAACCTGTTGCGTGTAGGTGTAGTGATGTTTACATCGGCTGCGGTTGCCCTGACAGTATGGCTGTTATGTTTTTCTCGAAAATAATTGCGAGGAAAGTCTCCGTCTCCTCCTCTGTCCAAACGTACCACGCCATGTTTACTCTGAGAGAAGTGATCATGTGACCAGGTACGTCTGGTAATATTTGCTTCAAAAGTGTTTCCATAGCGCTTTTGCGATATATTTGAATGTCGAAACATCTGAAAAACCACCTCATGAAAGCGTAAAAACTTTTTAGCGATATTTTAGTGCTTTTTCGAAATTCAGGTGTTTCCATTACCAGTTTTTCATAGCGCTATTTACATTTTGCGCATATCCAAGGGTAATGGAAATGCATTTACTGAGTAGAGGAAGCAGGTGTAGGGAATGCTTTCATATGTTATAGAAATGTACATTAGCTGGTCAAATTATCTTAGTATCTAAGTATGATATTATTTGGTCCTAGAAATAAAGTAAGCAAAATAAGATAATCAATATAGTGCAGTAGTAAAGGCAATAATTTAGCAAAAAGAGACAAGTATGAATACAAATAAAATAAAAATAACCAAACTTTAAAAAAAATACTGAAAAAAGCAAGATATGGCCCAAAGTAAAAATAAAAGTATAGATTTTGATTTTGAGATCCCATTATGCTCAGAATGTTCAAAATAAAAAAAATAAGTTGTTAATTTAGGTGACCTGGCTTTTCTGTTTTGTGTGTTACTAATAATAATAATGTGTAGTGATTCAATGTATAAAAAAAAAATAGTGAGCGCAATGTAACTGCTATCCGATTACTCGATTAATCAACAAAAATTTGATAGAGTAATCGATTAGAAAAGGAATCAATAGCTGCAGCCCCAGTAGTCAGATGTACAAATTTGAAGCCAGTGGATGGGGATGTGATTGGATGGAGCAGCGCTATGGTGCATACTCTGCAAACACAGACCCTGTGGAAATTCCATGTCAGAGGACAGTAAAGCAGCAGCACTGAAGAATGAGCAGTGCCCTACTGGAGGGAATATTACTGGTTGGAATTTAATAAAGGAGATATCCTGGGGCCTTTTACGCCTATTTTTTCAATTTTTAATATACTCTTATGAACTTACGAGAGCACAGCTGGCTCTTTTGTTAGTATATTTTCCATATAATTTAAGAAGACCAAACTTGGATAGAGACAGTGTAGTGATGGAAGAGCAGTTGTGTGATTGTGGATTGAGCTTGCAGGTTATCTTGAAATCAGCATGGGGCCAGCACCCGTTTTTTGGGTATATTTGCTCCACCATTGACATCAATCTAGTAGAATTTGTTTTTTACATTGGAATAAGCAAACTTAAGGCCTCTTAAATGCACCACACACCCAACGGTTGGATGATGTCAGCGTTTTAAATATGTGCTGAGGCTGACATGTTTGCTTTGGGATTCGCTTTTCTCTGTTGTACTCAGTCATTCAGTGTGACTATGCATAAATGCATACTCAAAAAGCGGCGTTGCTGTTATGAAACACACATTACAATGAGTGTGAAACACATGGAAAAACGTCCTCACAAGAGGCTGAGTGATCTTTTTTTCCTTTTGTGGTTTGTACTGTGATTTACTTTGTGAAAAAATAGCTTAACTACCTGACATTAATGCATTCGATTTTTATGTACGTTTCATTATTTTTCAATGAAACGGTTATACTGTGTCTAGTTTGGGACTTATTTCAAATCGTAACCCCATCCTGCTTTCATCATTACACACTAGGTGCAGTTCTGTGACACACACAAAGTAGGAGGTGTAAAGCAAAGAGGACAAAATGAAGCAAAGCATTTCTTCAAGCAGACTAAACTAAGAACTAAAGTTAGTGACAGATTCATAGAGCAATCATGGACCTGTTGTCGTCAAATTTGTTTCTGCCGAAAACAAATAAAATAGAAGTTAGACTCTTGAGATGCAGCATCTCGTTTTCAGGATGGTCCTCATTTCTGAATGATAATTTTATAGAAGTAAAATCAATAATCTTACTGAAAATGAGAATTTATAGCAGTGACAAACTCATGGGTGCCAAGACCCCAAGTGCATCCCTACCATATTTGTCTCCGTTAAGTATAAATGTATTAAAGGACTCTAGAGATGAGACATCCCATTTTCAAGAGGGACCTCATGCCCATATGGCAATAGTTACTATAGATGTATCAGCCATGGATAGAGAGACCATGCTAGAGTCTAACATTATTAGTGATTATGAACTGGAATGGGTCGAACAAAATAGCCAAGTATGCGTGATGTCTGTAATTGTGGTTATTAAGCCTTAATGACTCCACAGCAGCCAAGAATACCAGGCCACCTACAAGACAAGAGCCAACTATATGAAAACAAAACGTTTTGAAAACTGCCATGGAGATGAATTTCAGAAAATGCTACTTAGAGTGTTCGGTGTTTGACAGGAAAATTGCATTTTTAGGGTTAAGATGTCAGTGTTTCTGGGTTTGTTCTGTGTGTAACATCACAGAAACCTCATACACCAGATGGGCCGTTCGATATACTTCACTCGTCCATAGAAGGTAATATGGAATGGGCAGTACTTTTCAGAAGTATACCCGACAGGTGATTGGACTGTCGTTCTATCAATCACGATCATAATTGACCAATCAGATAATGATGTAGGCAGACAAGAGACTCTTTGTAGAACAGGCTCCCACCAAAACATGTCTAGAACTGAAACAAAAATATTCTTGATATCCTGTCAAGAAATACTTTCAGTGCTATTTGTTTTTCACTTATAAAAGGCTCAGGGTCCAGATCTGCTAGAATTGCAAAAAGCATCTATGCTAATCTCTGTACTTTCTGCAGTTGTCACTCTCATAACCTCCACCTATTCCTGCTTTAAATGACGCCATTTGGGTGGTGCCGCTTTGGGCCGCTCACAGTCGGCGTTGATTTTTAGCTTTCGGTCTTATTACAGACAGTGAAACAGGAGGATCCAGCTGCAAGGCTTAACATAACAGAGGTCATTGTCATAATGTTAACATTAGAGTCTTGCTATGGTGGGAGTTAATTTTTCCTTGCTTCAGTTTTGCTAAATAGACTTTTCATGTGTTAAACAAACATACGCTACTGCTCTTATTAAATGTTGCTGCTTCAGACGACAAAACAGACCCTGCTGGTTTTTGAGCCAAACCTGGTGTTACTGTTTGACGAGTGATCCAGTGTTGAAACAGGCAAGTGCAATCTGAACTGCCTCTTTTATTTTTCATTTTGGTATCAGCTCCAGCTAACCTGATTCGACTTTGAAAACTAAATGGGAAACTTCCTAAAAGAATGCTTATAAACATCAGTCAACATGGTCTCTATTTAAACTATAGCATTAGTCAGATTTCAGATGGTGGAATAAATTTGCAAATGAATAGCAAGAAGAGATTTGCATTTTACAGACATTGTTTCATGCAGTTGACATCACTTAAAATGAAATTGTATTTCTGCATATGTTGTTGAGGAAAATATTTTTGACTTTTAAATGTCTTGTGTGTGGACAGATTGGTTTTTAAACAGGAAGGATGAATAGAGGTTTAACGCCATGTCAGCAACTACGGCCATCTCCATGGCGAAGATTTAAAACAGAAAGAGGACCTTTGTTTTAATATCACCCACCCACATGGAGTTATGCCATAGAGGCATTAAACCTCAGTGCAGATAACACACTAATGTCCATTACTTGGCCAAAGCAAAGACAGAAAAGTAAGGAAAGTGTTGCAGCAGGTGTAAACTGCATGAGTTAGATTTTGATTTTCGCAGTGTTCTGTACAGCTGTCCATAATGTCAGTCATGTTGTTTCAGTTTCTGCATAGAAAGGGTAATCACTCTTTGTTGTATTTTGACAACAGTTAAGTAAGGGCGCTTTCACACCTAACATGTTTATCCAAGTGAACTCTGGTTTACTTTTATTAAAAAGTTTGATTCATTTGGGGTGGTGTGAAAGTTGGCACGAACTCTGGTTGGACCAAAGATTCAAACTCTGGTCCATCTGAGAAGAGAGGCTCTGTTTGTTTCTTACAGGACCAGAGTTCAGTTCGCGAGTGAACCAAAAAGTTTGAACTGTTAATGAATTTGGTCTAATATCACTACAGAGAGGAAGCTGATAAAGCGTTCACTGATGCCATGATTGCTAGCACCTCAGCCCTAGGGATGGGAATTCAAAGATTTTATCAATACCAGTGCTAATAACGATCCAGTTCTTTAACAATTCCCTTATTGATTCCTGCAGATTTTCTGTGTGGGCAAGTGTTGGCCTATAGATTTTCAGTGGCAACAAATATGTCACAGCATGGATATCTGCTTCTGCAAGTTGCTGGTGCTTCCACTCACTTAAGGTTGGGCAGTAGGCGCCTTTTGCAGTTAGTTAAGCCACAATTCTAACCGCCTCTAAACCCCCTCAGTTAACGATTCCCAGCTGGAATTGGTTTTTGATTCCCATCCCTATCCAGCCGTCAGTCCATTTTACAGGTTAATGTATACAGATCCATGCAAGAATATGGTGACAAATCGCCTCGTTAATATGGAACCTGACACAAGTGAAAAGCAGCTTTCTCTTTATTCTGTGGCACAGAATATTTCTGGACTGCTCTGCATCGTGTTGCAAAAATGGACAGATGGAAGGAGCAAAGACTGCAGCTACTGCCACTTAGTGGCAGGTGGCTATATTACACATCATTTGACAGACTTTAGTCCACCTGACAAAGTGCAGTGTAAAGAAAACCAGGGAAAAATGAACCAGTGTTGCAACTTCACTCCTAAACTGAACCAACTGTCCTCTGAACTTTAGGTGTGAAAGCAACCTAAGTGTAAAAATGATTACATGTTGGCACAGCATGTGTTGATTCTATGTGTTGTGATGAAAATAATTGCCAAGAATGGCTGTCCTAACCTATCTACGTTACACAGAAAACACCTGTTATAAGACATGCATGCATGTGAGCGTGTGCGTGAGTGAGTGTGTAGATCAGTGATCCAGCCGTTTGTCTGGGTGGGCTCTTTGTTTTGATTTCTTCTCTTCTTCTCTCCGTTCCAATGCTTCCCCCCTCTCCTATGCAGCAAGGACAAGTTTGGAAGGTTTGCAAAGTTTATCACCTTCCACTGATGAAATCCCACCCACCCTGTCACCCTTCCTCAGCTCCCTCCTTTTCTCTCTCCCGTCCCCCCCTCCTCTTCTTCTTCCTGGCTACCTGTACTGACCTGTTGGGTCTCTCCTTTGTGCCTCCCTCCTCCTCATGTTTGATAGAAAAGAAGAGAGCAAAGCTGAGCTCCATTCACTGTCAGTTTTACCAGACGGCAGTGGGCGTTGAACTTCTAATTTGTATGCTCATGAAACTTATCACATGCACATTGTAAATCTGTGCTTTGTTTAGGTAAAGAAAACTTTTGCTCTTTCCTAGTCTATACAATTCCAATGAAGAAACCGTATCTTACAGACTGATTGTTTACGGTTAATCAAGCTCAGAATTAAAGCCTTAGGCCCTAGCATGAAAGCAGTAGATGTTAAGATAGTTAGATCAGGTTGCTGTTAAACCATTTCCTAGTGGGATTTAAAGTAATTTTATTTAGTTAATAATATGTGTTTTGATTTTTTAAATTTCAGAATTCACTCAAAAGACCAGGCAATTAACACACACTGAAGGTTTCCCCTGTTCATACAGAAAACACAGAAGTGCGTCCACTTCCCTCTGCTTTGTATGAACAGACATTGAGGTAAACAAACAAAAACCAAAGAGGGACCTGGAACACTGAAGTGCTGCTTGAACTGAGCCGTCCTTATCTTCCAAAGAGGAGGATTTCAATAAGAATCCTTTTTCACTGATAGTTTAATTAAGAGGTACTGTTTTATGAAGGAAGAGGCACGGCAATGCTGTGAACTCCAAGCCTGAGCGAAGGCAGTGCAGGCAGTCAGCCAGCTCTTGTAGTGCTTCTACAGTGGAGCTGTCCCTAATCACATGAAACCATCCACTCTACAGAGCCCTCTTATTTTGCCGTAGTTAATCCCTTCTTAAGAAAAAAACGAGAGCGCTCACACTGAGAGGAATGAAAGACAAACACTAATTCATCTCAGGGAGGAGCAGTATGTTTTTGTGTGGTTTACTGGGACTCTGAAGGATCAGTAAAGAGGTGCCATGGGGTGTTGGAATATTTCATTCAGTAATTAGCAGCCATAATTAGCTTTCAGATGTAGCTTTCCCTGGCCCAATGATATCCATTACAGGGTCCCCTGCCATATGTTGGTCAGAGTGGGGACACTTTGGAGAAAAGCTCAGCTCTTAATTGCTACCAGGAGCGGAGAAACGACGATGGAGGCGAGACCAAAGTCTGTTCTGGTAACCAGGCAACAGCCCCCTCACTCCTCCCTGACCACTACTGATCCTCAGCTGATTCCCATGCCCTGTCCCTTCATTCACCACGTCTATCCTTCCTTCCATCCATCCTTCCATCAGCCCCCAACCCACCCAAACCCAGCCAGCCAGCTTACTGCACCAGCCACCACCAGAACTAACAGACGGGGCCACACTGTGTTAATGAGAGAGAGTGCTTTTGTTCTGATGTTGAGCCATTAGATAGCCAGAGATTTACTTCTGGAAATAACCTAGCTGAGGCTAGCTTCAGTGGTGTGGTTGTAAACACAAACAAGCTCAGTCTGTGATGTTATTTTGATCAGCCACTATGTTGTTTTCATGTTTTAGCCCAGTAACAACCCATATTAAACTTTCTGCCACTGCCTAGAGGTGTTAGTATGAAATATTCCTCAAAATCTCAAAAAGTCATCTCTGTAGCTAACAGGTAGTCAACTCTGTATAAACATTTAAGTCAATCTAAGGACATAGCACAAACCTTTCAAAGCAGATGAGCTTCAAATGTCTTCTTATGTCCACAACCCAAACTCTTCACGTGGAAGCGTATCAAAGCCAGAAAGTAAAAAAAACATGTAGTCGAGCAACTTTTTCCTCCTTCCTTTTCTTCATGAAAAAATGTTGAGAAAGATGGAAAATATCAACAAAGTAGACTTATAGGTAAAGAGTTTAAATATAAAATGTAACTCTTGTCACCGATGTATCATGATACATACTGTAATGTTAGAGTCTTGCCATACACTCCCACAAGGTTGCCCAGTTGTCATTTTACTGAACATAAGCTTAACACATTGTATTGCAAGGTTTTGTCACCTTGTTTAGTAAATTTTGTGTTTCATCACAGACTTTAGAATAAGGTGTTTTTTTAATCAATAGAACTGCTTTAAATTCAGGAGAATCTTACCGTATATGTTAATGTTCACAGCTGCATTTTAGTTTAGCTTGATTCACAGGATTGAAGTTCCCAAAACTTGCGGGCTAATGATTAAATTTATTTCGTTTTAGCTTATATAATTACTCTACACAGCATTACTTTTCTCAGCTCTACAGTGTGTTAACCACAGGTTATTAGTTTTGTTAATTGGTGCCTAAAAGTGCATAATCTAATTTACCTATCAAACATTTTTAATGAAATTCAGATGGTGATGAAGTTGCAGATTTGTTGTGGTAAAACACATTTGCAGTAGTATGTTTATTCCCATAATTCAATTTTTGTTGCTGACAAACAAGTCTTGGATGTTCAGACTACCCAGATAATGAAAAAAATGGACCAACAAGTAAGTAAAAAAATTGTCTTTTTAGAAAGTACATTTTAATGTTGGCTGAACTAGCGACTTTAAAAAAAGAGCATTAGTTTAGAAAAAGTTCAGTTGATTATCTGAATGTTACAAAGAGTAATCATATAATCTGTGGACCACAAGAAAAGTAAGACCGAAAACTTTTGGAGTCGCATTTGGGCTAAAACATGAAAAACAACTGCATCATCCATTTAACTCACATACTTTTGTTATGAAGTAACCAGAAAGTGTTTTTCACTCTGCAGTTTCCTGGTGTGAACCAAAGGGTAACTACATCTAAGTAGCTGTTGTAGACTAGTCATGGTGTGAAGGGTAAGGTTAGAAATGTGCTGTCATCAGAAGAGCATTGTGTTAGCAAATCAAAGCTTGTGCTTCTGCAACTGCATGGATTTCACAGTCACATCTTGATTCCTTGTTTCTCATTTAACATTCAGTTAAAATCCAGTCTGCCTCTGTCACACCTCAACAGATTTTCTTTGCCAGTAGCCGCTGAATAAACAAACAACAACACCGACAATAAGCGTTAATGACTCAGGACGTTTGAAAATCTGGTCAGGTGTGAGAGAGGTGGGCGCAAGGAAACAAGCTGAGACTCAAAGTCCGAGTCCGTGTCATTGATGGGTGCTGAAATCATGTTGGTGTTGTATGTTTTTCTGTGTCAGACCCCCCCAGTGTCCAAGTGTTAAATGTGTGTGAGACCCTGCAGCCAGGGGTGTGTTCTAGACCTGGCTCTGTTGGAGTTTGGCATGCCTGTTTTTGACGTATGAAATGAATGAAGTGCCATCGGCTCAAAGACGGAGGCTACAACAGTACCTTTGTGTTTAATTGCCAACATTTGCAACGTTCTTCATGCATCTCAGAGGTATTTTGAGAGACTTCTAAAAGCTACACACAGTATATAGCAAAAAAAGATGCTTATGTGTTTGGCTAGTGAAAAAATTTCACATAAGATCAATAAGTCAATAAAGGCTAAACATACAAACTGAATTAAGGCAAGATGTCTAGTTTGAACAGCATCAGCAGATTATTAATTTAATGAGAAAACAAGATATTGCTCCATAATTTCAAAGGGAATTAAATTATTAAAGAGTGGTGCAGTAATGAGTCGTCAAACGCAGCATTAAAAAAAAAAAACTTTTATTTTCTTGAAGTGCTGTTGCCTGAGAGTCTATGGAATTTTTAATGCCCCAGAAAAAGTCTGTAGTAAATATGTTTTTTTTTTTCCAACAAACATCCGGAAACTCCCCTCTTAGAAAGTTCAGTGTTATCATGTTAAAAGGGAAGGACCACTGCGAGCAAGTTTATAAGTAGGACTACAGAAATAGGCAGAAACATTTAATGTAATCACTTCTTATTTTTGCAGGAAAGCTGTCAGACATCTTATCGACATGGCTCTAAGCTCAAACTTGGTCAGGTTATGAATAAATTCAATAATTAAAGAAGGAAGAATGTACAATACAAGCTGGAAGCTTAACTGTGGTAACATTTTTATCAGTCAGTCATGTTTAAGTTCCATGGTAGTATGACATTAGCTCTTTTCCTTTCAACAATTACATATACACCTCAGAAATCAAGAAAATAGTGTTCTTTTTAAAAGATTACCTTAATGAACTAAACATGCAAATCTTTCTAACTTTTTTGCCAAAGAGCTTACATTTAACAATAATCCAACATGAAACCTGTTAAACTTAAAGATCAAGCCACTGTGCTGTTACCTGGAGTAGCTTTAATTTAAAACAAAACAAAAAAAATACACCAAATTGGCACAATAGCCATTTTCATCTGTTGTGTTTAGGGTCGAAGGTTCATATGCAGTTGAACTTATCTATACCTACATAGAGTCTCTTGCACACTCTCAGAGAGTTAGTAAGCAAAGATGTAAGACAGTTATTGTGGACAGGAGACTAAATTGTTCCTAAGTCTGGCGAAGGGCCTGTGTCCACAGTCGCTGATTCTCCAATGGACGTGCTTCTAACTCTAATTTCAGAGGGCTACTCATCGAGGCTGAATGTTACAAGGATAAGAGAAATAAGTTCTGCCTTCTGCCATGCTATGTTTTTAAAAAATAACAAAACGTCATATATTTGTCTTCATTCAATGAAAAACTATGAATACAAAGTTAAGGAATCATGTCCTACCCCTTGAGGCATCTGTACAGCTGGATCTTGTTCCCTTGAAAAGATGAGTTTTATCACTTCTCTGCTTCCATCGTTTTTGACAACGCTGACATCAGAAGTCCTATCTGCAGCAGTGTCCCAAAAGTTTGACTGTTTTTAAATAAGAGCCCTGGGAACAGTTACAAAAGCCAGCTAAAACTGGACGTTTTTTGTCTTTTTCTTCTCTTTTTTTATGTCAGAAGTCTTAGAATGCTGTCAGCCCTAAAAAGCAGTAGCTGTGGACACAAGCCCTTAATTTTGCAGAAAATTTCTATAAGAGCAAATGCTTCGTCTTTAAGCTACTTTTAAGCTGTATTGAAATTACCGGCATCATGGTATCAAAGATCAGAAGTGCCATATACTCAACCTTGTTGACAGAGGAAACCTGTATAGGGCTGATTCTTTTCACTGGAACATCTGCCAGAATTGCTAAAGGGATCATTGAAGAATTCAATTAAGAAGCAGAACAGATAAAGGCATTGGCATAAAAAATAAAATCTTGTCAGTTCCCATCCCTGCTCGACATACAGTATGTAACATGATACTAGCTAACCAAACTAACAGGAATGTGTATCTGCAAGGATCTTACAGTAACAGTGGCAAGACAAAACCTCTGTTCAGTAGCATTAGAGATTCCTGCTTGAGCAGTCAATAAAGGAAAATATAAAAATATTAAAAAAGTGAAACATACTTTCAGTAATGACCAAAAGCATTATTTTACATGATTACTATACCTTGACCAGGCACTAGCTGTCAGACATGAGGTGCTCTGTAGTGAGTGACTATTGTGTTATTGTTTAGTCTCTTTGGGGCTTTTAAATCAAGTGAAAATCTCCACAGTCACATGCTGACAAAGCAGAATTTTCAGTCTGTGTTGTATCACATGTTAAGACGAGGTCGTCAGTCTCCTACTGTGCGTATGTGGACTAGCATGTGTTGCCATTTTGTGCTTTCATTTTGTACTGGCTGATGCTGGAAATGTTTCAGCGCCATGCAAACTGAAATCCAGGTTTAATGGTTGTGTTTCAAGCCTGGTAGCTGTGATGTGTTTTTACATTTACGGTGTAGTTTTGTGTCGTAGGTCTCACTTTGAGAACTTTTATAACTTGTTTCAACAATGTGCTTCCACTTCTTAATCGATGAGGAACTGAATCCTTGTTCCCCTGCGCGGGCAGTCAGCAAACTTTTCGACATCCACTCTGTGTATGGCACATGCATGGACCACATCCTCCTCACAATTCACTCCTACAAATTTCATAATGCATGAGTGCTGCTGCTTCCTCTCAGAGTCTTATTATCGAGGCAGATACAGGAAGATTAGTGTTGATATAAAATGATTAGAATGTTTATTCAGGGAACATGAAAAATACTTTTTCTTTGTTTTCCCACTTTGCCATTTTTCTGACTCTTAATTTAAGTTCTCCCGACCTCCCCCTCATTTCACTTTTCATTCACCCGTTTCATTCAGTCCCCCCCTTCATGCCACCTGCCCATCACTCAACCTGTCATGCAGTGCAGCTAACCAGTGATGACACCAAGTGTAAATGAACCCTCTCATTACTGGAGACATTCTTACTGGTCCTCATTCTGTCTGTGTTGGGAATAACTTTTGGCAAAGTTAAACTTTTAATGGCTGCCATGGTTGACATTTCTGAAGGCAGCCTTAATACTGTGTAATTTTAAACTGAAGTTAAAATGAGGGTCAGCTGTGAGAACAATGTGTCCAGATCAGAGCTGCAACCATTGACTGAGTGCCAATAAAACTGGAAAATAAGATAGTCAATCTGTGATTTTCAAATTAAGGAATTAGTAAAAATAAAGTTTCGTTTTCATGTTTCCAGATATGATTACAATTCTAAACCATTATCATAGTACCCACCTACACGAACTTCAACTTATAATTAATTCCATGAAAAAAAAAACATTCTGATCAATGAATTCATTGTTTATGTTGACAAAAAAGACATTAGATTTCAAAGTTAAATCTTGTTAGGGGAACATCAGACAGTATAGTTAGTTATCTGCTTGAAAATAATCAAAATGATCATTAAATTTAAAAAAAAGTCTATATTATTTTTTTAGTGTTTTGGTTCAGTGGTTAACTGAATAATTGTTGCAGCTCTGGACTGTTTTTTGCCCTCTTAAGTCCACATTTCAAGGAATATAAGCTGAAAATTTCAGGCTCTAGCTTACTGTTTGTAAACCTGGTTTATCCAAACATGAAAACATCAAATCTCTCAATTTTTTTTCAACAAGTTGGAATTTGACCGAGCTCACTCTTCAGCACAAGCCACTCACTGCTCTCCCTTTGTTTTCATGTCTTGAATAAGCCTCTGATTTTCAGAAATCTTTACATTTTCATTTACATGAACCCTTTCATGCTACCAATCTGGTATAGACTAGGGATGCACGATGCTGGATTTTTGCCAATATCTGAAATGCAAATATGTCAGTACTCATTAACAGCAATACCAATGTTAATATTTTTTCGGTCAGAATTGGCATGTTCATGCTGGGACAGATCATCCATGTTAGAAAGATATTTGAAACAAAAAAACATTTAATTCTCTGAAAATGATACTGTTAATTATGTAAGTTAAACAGTCAGAGATAATAAGATGAAATGTTATGGTACAATCATACACTGTCAATATTTCCCATTTGAAACCTTTTAAGCCAGTATCTGACATCTTACAGACCATATCATGCATCCTTAGTATAAACTAGTTTCTACTGTATGAACAAAGTGTTTCACTGGTTACGACCACACATCTAATGAACCTGTCTGCAATGCCAAGAGAAAGTGTCATTCATTAGAGAAGTACGAGTAAAACTTTTCTGAGTAGTGGGATTGAATATTTGAGCATGTTTTCATGCTTTGGCTTCTCTAACTTCTTCCTCTCCTCTCTTTTTTTTAGGCCTGTGGTGATCCCAAGGCTAAGCCCTCCTACCTGGTTGATAAGAATTTGGAGTCTGCAGTTAAATTTATTGTCAGAAAGTTTCCTGCCGTGGAGACACGAAACAATAACGTAAGTACATCTTGCATGGATATGTGCTGCGTGTAGAGCATGAGTCTCTGTTGGTGTGACTGATACATGTCTGTTTGCTCTCCTTCAAGAATGCACTTCGCTAATTCACACCAGAGAAATGTGTCCCACTGTAGAGGCACTCTCTGCCACATCAGCAGTTACATATTCTTGCCTACAGTGGGGCCTAAATCAGGGTTCATTTTAATTTTGAGTTAATGTACAACTTTGCTTTTCTGTTTGTTTGTTTTTGCAAAGCAAGTTCAGAGGTGTATCTTGCTTAGGTGGCCACCTTAATTACAAATCAGTGTGTGAAACACTTGATGTATCAGGGGAACTCTAAACACCACAGCTATTTTTGCCAATGATGCAGTGAAACTCCACTGAAGGTGATCTGAACCAACAGAGAGTTTGCCCCCTTTATTGGTGTGTTTCAGTTTCACAGTTTACTCTTTAAGTCCAGAGCTCAGTTAATGGTAGCTTTCAGCTTTATGGACTGCACTTTCCGGACTCATGCTTAACGCAGTGGGCATCATCCTGGCAGTGTTTGGTTTTTTTTCTAAACATATTTTCTCTTGGAGCACCCAGTAGTTGTCCCAATGAGGATTTGAGCACACTCAAAGCCCATACAGAAACTGTGGCACACTGCTGACAAACATTAACGTTAGGGCTGAATGATATGGATAAAATTTAATCTCGATATTCATGCCTGTTATCTCAATATCGATACGATACGATATGACTACGGGTTCAGTGAAAACCAAGCTATGCATTCAAGGGCAATCCTAAAAATTAAATTTGTTGAGTTCCAGAGCTGAACATGCAGGGCGAGACGGGGGAAGTCTATATCATTTATGTCGTTGCTTTTTCGATATTAATATCTTGGATGTTCATATCTCAATATAGATACGATAACAATGTATCTTTCAGCCCTAATTGACGTTAACCTTAATTGTTTTCATGAATGAAGTCCTGGTAAACACACAGTCCTGTCCCAGGACCTTTAAAGAAAATCATTCTCTTAATATTGTTATTGTTGGTAACAATGTTGACAAACTTCCGTGGGGAATGTTGAAACTTTTTCTCACAAAAAAAGACTGCTTCTGATATACATGTGCAACTTGATTTTCAGATTTAAGGTAACTAAATGTTGGTTTTATCAATGACAGAAATAAACCTAAACAACCTGTTCAACAATTAAAGTATTGAGGCTTCATAAGAAACAGTGCATCTTCTTATGTTTTATTTGAACACTTAGGCCCTGTTTACACGACAACGAAAACATAGACTTTTCATTGCCCTCAGTTCACAGAAGAACGAAGCCCTGAAAGTCTTAGTCTACAGACTATTGAAACTAGAGTCCAGAGTGAAAAGGTTTAAAAAAAAAATTCATGTCAGAATCTGTGTCAGGAGTCAGGAATCCAACACTGACGCGCAGCACATGCACAATACTCTTTCAGATAAAGGTTGCGCTCACATCCCAGGAACAACAGCAGCAGTTTCAGCCATCTACCGAGCAACATGTGAGCTGCATAGCATGCTCGGTTTGATATCCAGACAGAAATAACCAGACACATTTGTTGTCCAGACAAGGAACTCCTGGGTGTTCCTGTATCAACCTGCCATTGTTGTTAATAAAAAGTTTGTCTTTGCATATTCTAACACTACAAACTTTGCCAGCTACTTGCCTGGCATGAAGGCTACATCTCTTTCAGTCGTTCAGTCTCCTTGTGAAGATGGAGTGCTTTAGAAAACGCAAGGAGAAATCTTTCTGTTACTGGTGACAGTGTTGTCGTGTAAACAGGGCCTCAGAATACTGTTTTTAGCCATGAAGTTACCACAACTGTTGGATGACCCTGGATAGTTGGTCTTATTTGAACAGATTTCTTCCACTTAAAGACTTATTTAGTATATTATTGTTTTGTGTATATGTGCGTGTGTGTGTGTGTGTGTGTGTGTGTGTGTAAGAGAGAGTGCGTGTCACAAGTGAACTAAACTCATGAAGAGTCATTGCTCATCAGATGTTTCTTTCAGCTTTACTTGTTAGCTTAGCTTTTTGCCTATGTGTTATGTGAAACTGTCATTTAGCAAACTGCGTGTGCTTTTGTGAGTGATCGTGTGTTTGTGTGTGATCATGTGCGAATGTGTTTGTGTGTCGAGCTAACGGCTTTATTCAGTATATCTGTGCAGAAATTGTCTCTTATGTTGTTTTCTGCTTTGTTTCTGTGTTTGTTTGTGTTCTGCATGCTAAACTTGGCTTATTCCGGACTTGTGCTTTTTGGTAAGTTTTTGTATCTAAGTTTTTGTAACTTTTTGTATTTAAGTTTTGTAATAACGTAATTTTTGTACCTGTTTTTAAAGCTGTTTTTGGAGTGCGTTTTGCTTTGCTCTGCTGTACTCTTCTCTGCTGCCAGCTTTTTTTATTTTCTAACTTCATCCACTGAATGACTGTTTGACTGCTGGTTTGCTGAATGGCTGCCTGCTGGTTGGGTAAATGGCTTCCTGCACCAAGTAGTGGATTGGATACTTTGTAGCTGACAGCCTATTTTACTTCCCTGTCTGAAGTTAAGATCAGTTATCTCTTGAGAATTGTCTCAGCCATTACACTGTGACAAAGTCAGGGTATAAAACAACTAACCTTTCCAAAACAAAGATTAAAAAAGGCTTGAATTACTCTTCAACCACCTATCCAAATCCTGATGGTTCAAACAGGAACAGGTACGTATTGGCTGTGCTGCACAGTAGCTCTGGCTTTGGCATTGCGAGCTACATATCAGCTGAGTCATACATTTTACCCCAACAAATGCTATAAAGGAGGTAATGTCTTGAAAACAGAAAAGTCATTTGTCCAAAAGTAAACAAGGAAATTTAAAGTCTACAAAGAACCACAATAAATCTCCTTAAGGAGGGCTTGCTTTGACATTAGGGCGGGGTATTTCCAGCAACCCCTCGATACAATACGAATCCCGATACTGAGACCACGATATGATATGTATTCTGATACATGTAATTTGTGAACATTGACTATTCTTAGAACAGAATTCCAGACAAATTTTGTTTATTACTAGAAGAAAAAAAGAACAAGGCTGAGTTTTAAATGATTCTACAACTTAAGAAACTGAAATTCAAAGATGGTAGACCCAAGTTTAAATTTGGAACATGTGTTTCATCATGTAGTTTGGCCTCTACTCTGAACTGTGCCACTGTTAACGTTACTCAACGTGTATTGACAACTGTCAAAACATTGAGGCCATATTGATTCTGTAGAATCTGTATCGATACACGTATCCACAAGGAGTGCATGACGACATTTTGCCGTATTGATGTGTTGAACACAGGCCTAATTGACATCACAACTTATGTGCTAGATTGGCAGTGAGCAGAATCTGGTAATTGGTATTGGTGGTTAAAACTGTGAAATGCTTAATTCACCTGAAAATGCCCTGAGTTTAGTAGTTTCAGGTTAGGTATTTTTGATGATCATTTCAGAAAAAGGTGGATTCTAGTTTAATTTCATTTACCAAAATTTCTCTGAGCTCACAGCTTTAGCATCCATTTTTATTAGTAATGGGAATTGATTAGATTTTATTGATGCCAGTTCCATAAACATTTCTGCTTATCAATCAAATTCTGTCATGATTCCCTTATTGATTCCTGTCGATTTTCTTTATGGAAAAAGTTGTCTCACTTTAGTTTTTAAATAGCAGCAATGTCAAACACAAGGCACTTGTGATAATCAGTGCCATGCTGCATAGGAAAAGCTTAAGCAAGTTTCTGGTGCCTCTACTCACTGAAAGTTATGCAGTCATTTTTATTTTTATTTTTTTGCCAAAAAATCAATCCGCAGTTTTTACTGTCTGCTTGTTTGCAAAGCATGCAGAACAAAGAGGACAGAACTGATAAGCAAAAAGACTTTTTGAGAGAATTGTATTTGATTCTCAAGTGGAACTGTTTTTTGATGCCCATCATATGTTCAACTGTTGCCTCCCAATTTTTATGTGAGACCTGAACTCATCAGAAACATTCATTCAATTAAAATTGTGCAAAAGTAACACCAATAATTGGCTTAATAAAAGTCATATTAATTCAGTTGTTTCATCAGTTTGCGGTAAAATCTATAGACGTTACTATTTATTCAACTGTTTATTTTCAAACCAGACATTGTAATCTCACTTCTCTGGGTTTTATGAAGGGAACAAGCATGAAAACATAATTTAATGTCCTCAGTGTCTCGTCACTTCAGATATTAAAGTTGTATTTTTATTGAGAGTTGTAACTAGAGTAAAGTAAAGAGGTGGGGTTGATATCATCATAACCTGAATGCGTATGCTCAATGATATGGTAGCAGTTTTACATCACAGCCTCGTTTTTGTTACAAACCTGGACTTATGGCTCTAGATGTTTGGAAGTCGAAGTCAGCTGAGGATCTACACTGACTTTAGTGGACATAACCACATCATAACAACAAAAACTTCAATTTGTTTAGCTTGATAAAAGTTCTTACTGTGTACATCGCACTGATAGCCAATGCCAGCCCATGCTTCTTGCCTCTCAGCTGCTGGCATCATGTGCAAACCCTCTTGAACTGACCTAATTGTACAACTGAGGCTACAAAACTAGTGTGTTTATCTTATTTGTGAGGATATACATGTCTACTCAAACTCTACCAAAAGCTCTTTATTCTTAATATCTGGCTTATTTAAGCTGATGTGTTGCTCGCTTTAAAGCTGGGATTTACCTCTAGATTCTCAGTATATGGGATGTGGCATTCACATTGGCAGTGTGAGAGCTCGGACTCAGTATAAGCACAGAAAAATGAAAATTGAAACATGCTGCAGCAGCCAAGACATATCCCATCTTAAATGACCTGTAGAGATTTAGATTGGTGGTTGTGCAAGTTTTTCTATTCTATTCTATTTTGCATGTCTCCTGATAAACTGACAATCACTGAACTCCTTGGTGCAGCGTAATCACACTCCTACACCTGTCTTTTCATACCTTTCTCCACTGTGTCTCACACATATCAAGTTTTTGCAGTTTCGATCAGAAACACTCGGCTTTGGGTGCACTGGCGTTTAATTTACATACAGTATGCTTCTGTCATTTCTGTCATGTAAATAGAAGTCTTTTCTTACCTGCTGTAGATAGAGCTTGTTAAAAGATTGTAGAGACAATCTTTTAACAAGCTGAGCTTCTTTTCAAGCTTGGGTTTTTAAATTGTTGCATTCAAAAGGTTTCTAGGCTCACTCAGACGTCAACAGGTACAGATAAAGGTTTTGTTCCTCAGTGCTTTGTTTGCTGATTGAATTTCTCTACTCAATTGTGCCTCCAAACTCCTTTTTATTCAGAGACATCTGGATTATTATACAATAATGTTCTTATAGTAACATTTTACTTTGTTCATTTGTGTTTATCCTCTGAACTAATTCTCAAGACAGTGTATACTTTTACTGTTCATTGTTACAGATAGAAATAAGAGAAGCTAAAGGCAGTTTAGTAAAACACTCTTTAAAAATGTGCCTGAGACCTGTTGTACCAAAGTATCATGACTTTTTTTACATTTGCAGCTTGATACGAGATCTCTCTCAAGTCTTATTGTCAAAATGTCTCTCTTTATTTAGACTGATGAATACAAATCTAGCTATCTTCAGTTTTACTTAACTATACAGGATCTAATTTATAGAAGTCAGAACTTGTATGTATTATTAGGTTCATGGCCAAAATAACAGTTAAAATCTTGGAAACAAATTGCCTGTATGATATATGAATGAGTTATAAAGGAGTTATTTAATCTTAATCATAGACTGAATCATGTTTTATGTTTTAACTGTGTGCACTCTGCCCTGTTAACAGCAACAGCTGGCTCAGCTGCAGAAAGAAAAGTCAGAAATCCTGAAGAACCTGGCTCTTTACTACTTCACCTTTGTGGATGTCATGGAATTTAAGGTGGGGAAAATAAACACTCAATGGATTTTTGTGACACTTTCATCATCAGTTCAAACATATAAGCTGTGTTGTTGTGCTCTCGGGAGGTTAAAGGGACACCACAGCAATAGCTCATAGCCTCAAGCTGCCAGGATGGCTGTTAAAAACACAACTGAGTGATTTGTGACACAGGCAGCACAGTTCATGAGCATTTTTTTGGATGACTACTTCAGTGACCTAGCAGCAGAGACATACACCAATAGGCACACACACACACTGACACTCACAAAGCACTGTATTTTGAATGATTGCAAATTATTGCACAGTATTGTGGTAAACATATGCTGTCTTCTTTTCATATACATCTGCAAATAAAGTGGTTCAGGAATAAATCCAAAACATGGAAGTGAGTTAGCATTCAGCACTACTGGTTCCCAAGGCAAAAGTATATGGGATTTTAGAATAACTTGATGGATCGATACCTGAGAAAAGGTCTGTGATGATCACACACATACTAGAGTTTAATGTTGAATCTAAAATAATAAAATACATCTGAAATTCACCGCTATTTTATTTTAAAACTTTGTGTATTTAAAAAAATGGTTGCTAATGCTAGCAAACTGCTAACAAGGACTTCAAAAATCAAGCACAGAAAGTTCTAAAAGCTAGATTTGTTCATCAAGAATGCTGAATCAAACAACATTTGTAGTTTTCATTTTTTGTTTGCCACAGACCTCATTATGAGCAGTGATCTAAAACAGCGGAAATTCCCAGAGTTTTAGTTGAGAGAACCAGCGCGACGCTAATTTCACATACATCTTCCCTGCTCCACCCTGTCTCCGCTACATCAAGTGAGCTTACTTGTTAGTGCCTGGGTTCTCATCATGAGCTGTGTGCCCAAATGATTTGTCTCAATAAGGTGCTGTGGGGATTTTACTCTCCAATTCAGCAGCTCAAAAAACTGTACACATTGGTATTTAAACCCATCGCTCACACACTGTATTTCAAGTCAAGCTGATATAAATACTGCCACCAGCAAGCCTCTTGGTAACAGCTGTATGTAAAGCTCTATAAAGAGTAAACATATGTCCTCTTAAAACAATTTTTCCCAGTAAAATCCTGATCTGCAACGACAGATTATTTTGTTTTGAACAACCAAACTACAAAATTCTGTTTTCAGTGGCAGCTTATCACGAGTTAAGTGTCACATCATCGATTTGTTTTATTTTGCATTATACTGGTATGCCACAAAGAGCAAAAAATGGAGCTATGATTTACATGTCATATTTTTAGCTCTTACACTCAAACATATACACAACCTAAATGTGTACATGATTCTGAGGGTGACATTTACAGTCTATGAAACTTTGATTATCAGGACCATGTGTGTGAGCTTCTGAACACCATTGATGCCTGCCAGGTCTTCTTCGACATCGTAAGTGATTTTTTTAATGTTTCTTAAAATGGTGCAGTCATTAGTTGAGTTATTTCTGTAAGTAATATTTTAGAAAACTAAAATGCTCTTTGTCTTTTTGTTATTTTTTTAATCAGACGGTGAACTTTGATCTGACAAAGAACTACCTGGACTTGGTGGTGACTTACACTACTCTGATGACAATACTGTCTCGTATAGAGGAGAGGAAGGCCATCATCGGACTGTACAACTATGCCCACGAAATGACACATGGAGCAAGGTAACTTACTCATACAGGTGGTTTTCTTATGTTTTCCTGTTTTAAGTCAAATTTTGTAAAAGGTTTAAAACATCTCATTGATGAAATGGTTTGATGCAACTGGTCTGTAAAATGATCTGCTGGAAAGATGGCTGTATAACTTTTCAACAAATAAAACAACACGTGTGTGTTTGATGCATACATGCTTCACAGCAACAATAAAGGTTTCATAATGGCAATAATATATATCCATTATCTGTACCGCTTTTCCCTTGTGGTGGTCATGAGGCTGGAACCATGCAGCCGGAGTGATTCTTCCGTTAAAAATTTGTACTTGTTATTTTCTCTGTTCTTCAACAAAATATTGCTTTCATCAGTGGCCAGTTGAGTTTGAAGGCACAGAACAGATTAATGTTGATATAAGAAATGCTTTCTTACCTTCTTTTCAGTTCATAATTAACTGATATGTCTTACAACTGATTTTATTGACCAAACTCTTCATAAATAGGTTCAGTTTATAAATTAAAGATACATAAAACACGAAGGGAAAGCCCATTCCTGCTGCATGACAGATCTGCATTTGCTTGTGTAACATGAGTGGTTAGATGGTAATTCTGTTTTAGTGGCTTGTGTTTCACTCTACCTCTTAAAATAATGGCACTTTAACTCTTGTACTTTATAACATCCACTTTAAACAACAGTTATTGTGACTCTGATGCACTTTTATCATGTTAGACTGAATTATTGCTGATAAATGTGTTGTTGATGTATTGTATAAAAGCCACCAAGGGACTACGGATGCAATTTATTAGTTATGCTAACTCTGGCATATTTACATTTGTCTTCTGTACTTATCTTTATTTATGCACAATGTCCCCAACAAATAAACATTCAATAAATCAACGAACACAGAGATGCAAAATCACGTCCTTACCTTTTAAGAGTGTGACCACAGCAGGTCGATAACATTTCATTGATACAAACACAAAAATAAAATCTGTGGTCTTTGTTTACCTGACACTTGTCTGGCAGTAACCCTTGTTGCTATAGTAACTGCTCTATTGTGTCTGTCGCAGTGACCGGGAGTACCCCAGGCTGGGCCAAATGATCGTGGATTATGAAAACCCACTAAAGAAGATGATGGAGGAGTTTGTTCCTCATGGAAAGGTTTGAAAGCTGTGCTTATTTCCACTGATTCACTGACATCTTGATTCCTTTGTGCCTTTTCAGTTTGTTTATTTTGCTTTCTCTTCTGTAAGCACTGAGTTTTATTACTCTCTCTTTCATTAAAGTGAACTTGAAGGATTTTTACAGCATCATTGTCTGAGCATAGATGACTTAATCTGGCACTGTTGGCATAGCATCTTTAGTCTTACTTATTTACCAGTCAAATCCAAACTGTGCTCTGATCTTTAACTCAAAAATAAATATTGACTGAACAAATATAAAAATGCAACAAGGGGATAAATGTGCCTTAAAATGTATTCTGTTTAACTCTCTCATACTTGGATTCTCGTGCATCTGGGAGAATGATAAAAAAAAATACAGTTTCATGTAGTTATTCATCTTCTCCACGCCTTTCTTTTCTTCTTTCCCTCATGTTTCTCTCTCTTCATGGCCTCTTTTTTCACTCCCCTCTTTTTTTCTGTCCTCCAGTCCCTGTCAGATGCTTTGATCAGCCTTCAGATGGTTTATCCCAGGAGGAATCTGTCCGCTGACCAGTGGAGGAACGCCCAGCTGCTCTCCCTCATCTCTGCTCCCTCCACCATGCTCAACCCTGCACAGTCAGACACTGTTAGTATGAAGAAATGATATTCTTTATTCATTGTTTTATTCTAGAGGAATCTAGTAAGAATCAAACATCTGATTAAAACAAGAGCCTCTTTATCGTGTATACAGGATGACATGTTTAGCAAGGGTATTGTAACAAGATTAAAATTTGAAATCATCTCATCAAAGATTTTTCATCCCAATAGTCCCATGATATCTTTAGCATGCTATAGTAGGCATAAATAAGTAAGCTGCTCTGGAAGCTGGACGTTTCTTATCAGTCTGCTTGAAAACAAGGGCACCAGGGCTCACTGCTGTGTCTCATTTTACTTAAACACACCTTCACAGACAGCTCAGTACATCAGTCTAAAGGAATCTACTCCTTTATATATCAGATATTCTACTTTTTTATCTTACTACTACTCTTTTATCTTACTTTTCCTATTATCTAATTTATAATCCTGAAAACCTTTTTTGTGTTCTACGTGGTCAAGTTAATGTGACTTTTCAGAAGGCCTTCATTTTCAAATAAATTCATTTTTTTAAAAATTGAAACAGGAAGTAAGCTGCTATTGGCTTAAGTCAAAACAAATTACAAAATAAAAGCATAAGAAAGAGCAAAGCCTTAAAAAAATTTCTTAGCCAAAAGATGGATGATTTTAACTGGATTAATTACAAAAAGAAAAGAGCTCTATGAAACGACAAATATCTAAAAGTCAGAATCACAAAGCCAGAGTCTTTACAAATACTTGGTTTCAGAATCAGGAAAACTGGCAAGAATTGCTCTACACTGTCAAAATGGGCTTTAGAACAGTTTTGAAGTGCAAAATAAAACTCTATGTTTCTGCCCATTGGCTAACTTTAGTGATTACTTTATTATTGTTTTTCTGTTGTTAAATATCAATATTAATCTGTGTCAAGGTTTAATTTAAAAAAACTAAATCAAGACAGCATCCTAATGACCTAATTATTTCTGTTTTTCTTTGTTTTTCTTCTGCCTTTTTAGATGCCGTGTGAATACCTTTCACTGGACACTATGGAGAAGTGGATTGTTTGTAAGTAGTGAAAAGTTTTCAAACTTGTCCATGTCTGTATTTGTTAGGCGTATGATAAAAAGTAATCAAAGTTTCTTTTGGCTTGTGGTTGCACATTTTAATGAACTCCTCTGTGTTCCTCTGTCTAGTTGGTTTCATCCTGTGTCACTCGGTGCTGAACAGCGATGCAGCAGCGTTGTCTCTGTGGAAGTTGGCCTTGCAGAGCTCCACCTGCCTCTGTCTGTTCAGGGATGAAGTCTTTCACATCCACAAGGCTGCCGAGGATCTGTTTGTGAACATCAGAGGGTAGGCTGTGGACTGTTAATGACTGCCACATATTTGAGCAGTCATAAATTTATTAGGAATTGAAGATTTATTTGACTGTTATCCAATCTTAAAACTGAATTTTACTTTTGGTTAACTAAAGCTTGACAGAAATTAAAGTAACTAGAAGTGCCCTGAGAGCACAAACCTCTGCCAGGTCATTTCCAACGTTGTCGGGTGTGTAATTGTCTAAAATGTGGAAAAACTGCCTCTATGATCCTAGAAAACTCCTGGATCCACATTTGGATTTGGACCACCAACAAAACCTTTTAGAGGCATGTCGCTAACACAGAAACAAGACCTAAACATAACCTCTATACTAGTATTTTTCAGTGTTTTGCGTTACTGATCAGTTCAAGAATGTTTTTAACAGTCTTTTTAAGAGAAGTAGTTTGTGTTATTTGTTTACATCAGTGCTGGTTAATGCTAAGTCCATTAACCCTTCATTTGCAGTTTCCGTCTTATGTTAGTTTACATACTGCGTTTTCTGTAAACACCAAAGCTTGGCGACATAATGTCCAACCGGTCAACACAGAAAATGTACTACTAATACTCACTAGAGCAGTTGTCATGCCTAAAATCTAGACCTCTATAAGTAATCAGCACTTGTGTAAATAGAGGATTAGGTACTCTTCTTAAAATATGTCTCACTTGATGTCTTGTTTGAATGAACAAAGAACTCCAGAATCACTCACTCAACAGTTGCTCTTAACATTATGCTTGACATTTTTGTGCTTTTGTGTTTGGTTATTATCTTAGTTTGTTGTTTTGTTTGTGTGTGAGCAGTATAACTCAACAGCTCTTAGAGTATTTTCATAAAGGTTTCGGGAGATGTTTATGGCAAGGAAGAAGAAAATATTAGAATCTGGAGGTGATACAAGTCTACAATTATAACTCTATAATTCTCAACATGTTTAGATGACTCTTTCTGGGAATGTTGATCATGGCACTTGGTGGTGTCTCGGAATCCAGATGTGGATCCAGAAAATATTTGAACATTTGTTAACATGGCCTGATAGGGCAGTTTCTCACATTTTCTGTTATAACTCGTCTAGTAAAGTCAGAAATGCCTCGGCCTTGGTGCTCTCAGAGTTAAGTTCAATGCTATTTTTATTTTCTATTTACTTTAGAAATTAGTGTTCTATAATATTGAAAAGTTTGATACCATGAAGCAGAAACACAGATAGAATGTCTCAGCAGGTTCTTACTCTTCTAAAACTTCCTCCTTTGTTGGTTTTCAGGTACAACAAACGTGTCAATGACATCAGAGAGTGCAAGGAGCAGGCCCTGTCCCACGCGTACGTACATAATAATATAGCTAATCCTGTCATCAGAGTCCAACTTAACTCGTCTTGCATTCTTTTCTTTTTGTGTTCCCGCTGCTCACACAAAAGAAATCATTTTCTGATTTCTTTCTCTGCCCTCATTTTCTGTTTTATTCATTTATATTCCCACTCAAAGGCTTTTGTCTTTCCCTCGGGGAGTCTCAAACAGAATCATCACCTTCTTCCTTTCATTCACTTTTTCTCCCGTTTATCCTCCCCCTCTGTCTCATCTCAGCTCTTATCCTCTTACTGATTCTGTCTCCCCCTTTCATCTCCACTCTCATTCTTCTGCCGTCACCACCATCCACTTACTTTTGTGCTTCAGCAGGATTGTCCTCAAAGTGTCAAAATACCATTTAACCATGATGCCTGTGTGTCTGGATGCTGTGCTCTGACTTCCTCTCGCTGCCTCCCTCTCCCTCTACAGAGGCTCCATGCACAGAGAGAGACGCAAGTTTCTCCGATCAGCTCTGAAGGAGCTGGCTACAGTTTTAGCCGATCAGCCTGGACTGCTGGGCCCAAAGGTAAAACAAGGCTGCTACCCGAACAATTTAACAACACACTACATCACTGATAGCCTGAAAGAAACAATTAATCTGATTTACTTTGCCAAGAGTGTTGGTACTTCTGAACAAATTGCAAAGATGTTCGGATAATATTTTCAATCCCTGTAGCCTCATAAACCAAAGTCCAGCATTCAAGAAGATAGACAGAATCCACGTCTTTAAGCTCTAAAGAAAATGGTTTCTCGTTGTGACTCTTTTCTGTTATGGGGTAATTAAAAAAGATTATGAAACACTGCTGACCTTTAGAGATTTGCTGCCCTAGGAGTGAATTTAAAGCAACAGCCACAGTCGTGTGTTTCTTAATGAAGTCCTGATGGATTTGTAAACCGGTTTTCCTGCAGCACAGCAGGTAGACCAAGATTATTGTTATTTATGTTCTGTCATTTAAAAGAAAATAGTGTACCTGCTTTTCAGGAAAGTCCTGAGATCATCATAAGTACAAAGTAAACGGCAGTCACACACTTCCTTCACGTACTTCAGTTGTTGACAGTGACAGTACAGACTTTGGTTAATGCTAAAGAACTGCACATTTTTTCAGTAAAGCTTAATTTGACCACTTTATTAGGCTTTGTCCATTTTTCTGGTTGTTAGCAAACCCTGAGTACATTGAGTTTGAGTTGTTTATATTTGGGCTATTTTCATTTTTGGTAGTCCTGTCACGATAACAAATTTGCTGGACGATAATTGTCCAAAAATGATTGCCAGTCAATATTAATGTCAATATTACTTTGAAACATTTTTTAAAATTAATCTAATTATAATATGTCATAATATATTATAATATATATGTCATAAAAAGTGAGTACACTGTATCAAAAGCAATAAACTTTAATTTCTTAAGAGTATTTAACTGTAATTGGAAGGTCAAGAGCCTTTATATAAAGTAAATTAAACAAGCAATTACATAAGTTTAACAAACAAAAAGAGAAAAAAGCAATGAAAATGAAATGGACTTTCTTTTGGGAAAAATTGCATGTAAATAAAAATCATTATACTAATCAAAAACAATAAAAAAATCGACACTGTTTCTGTAAAGAAATAAAACAAAACTTCAATAGAAAAACGATAAAAACATTCAATAAAATGGAGTTTATACAGTTCAGGAATTGTTTGTGGCATGTACGTTCTCCTGGTCAATTCGTTCTGTCCGTCAAACGTTTGTAACATTGCTGGCTTTTCAACCATATTAAAGGGTTGTATTTCTTTTGCAATGTAGCTAACAACACTGTGTGAGCGCACACCTGTTTTATTTATACTTACTTTGCAGGCCAAACACTTCAGTAAGCGCTGACTGTCAGGACGAAGGCTCCACTGCACCTCACCGTCTTTGTCGCCACTGCTTTCTAACAAATGCAACATAACTGCTCGTCGGTGATCATGGGCTCACACCGTGTTCATTCTGTTTAAAACTTAGAATATTCCCACACTTGGGCTGTGGCAGCCGGCTTACAAACCGTAGCTTTTGTGCAATCATTCATATTAGTGTTTGTTTCCTTGTTCCTCCTCACCATGCTCACTTGAGCTCTCTGTGTGTGTACGCGCAAGCGGCCCCGCCTCCCCCATTAAGATTGTATGACTGACGGGAGGGGTCACTCCGCTAAATCTGCTACATAACCACCCCAATGTTGATACAGTTGTACAGCGTGAACCATCTTCTCATCCAGCCTGTTTGGTAGAGAGATACGAGGAAAACAAACATGCACATGTCCATTTATCGTGGCCGTTAAACTTACAGAGGACGTTTTTATTTATCATGCAATGAATTGATTTATTGATTATCGTGACAGGCCTAATTTTTGGAGTTTGTTGCTCTTAAATGCGTTTATGTCTGTTTTTAACCTCCACATTTCTGTTCCTCTATTTATGCCTTTTTTTTTCCCCTCTAGGCGTTATTTGTGTTTATGGCGCTGTCGTTCGCCCGTGATGAGATCATCTGGCTGCTACGGCACGCAGACAACATCCAGAAGAAAAGCACAGACGACTTCATAGACAAGTAGGAACATCATGCATAAACATCTGCATGAACATAAAAATGCACACTTACATTCCTCAGCCATGCAAAACTGATCCATTTGTATGTTTTGCAGACACATAGCAGAGTTGATCTTCTACATGGAGGAGCTCAGAGCCCACGTCAGGAAGTACGGCCCTGTGATGCAGAGATACTACGTTCAGTACCTCTCTGGCTTTGATGCCGTGGTGCTGAATGAGCTGGTGCAGGTATGAACCACACTCTTACAACTTGGTCACATTCACATGACAAAGGCGGGGTTTCTGAAAACCATCAACTTTTCTGTCCAGGAAAGTTCTGTTAAATTATTGATTGTGCAAACTCCAGTTCAAAAAAAGCAGGGACGTTGTGTAAAGCAAAAATTGAGTTTAAAATAGTTGTTTGTGAATCTATTAACCAATTGAATAATGACCAGAGATAATATATTCAATGTTTAAACTCATGAACGTTATTCAATATTTTTAATGTACAGACATCCTACATTAGATGCTTACTGCAACGTTAGGACAGGAGCTTGTTTGCCACTGGGTTTGGAACATATTGCAAACATCAGTTGTAAAATGTGCATTTTTGGGGTTTAAACCTAAAACATCATCTGTTTTGTCTGATTGATTGTAATTTAAAGGGGTTTTGAAAATTACATTTTCTTTTTTAATACATATTTTTTTTTTAAGTTATGCAGCACCCCAAGTCAGAGATACAGCAAAATACTTCAATGGCAATATAAACTTTTTAAAATATAGATGACATTAAATGTTTAGGATGTAGTGGTAGTAGAAATATATTGATTATTCATAGGAGTAAGGTTTAAGAGCAGGACAGTATGAGGTTTTCTGCACACTGGGCTGCTGGTTGAAATAGATAAGACATCTGTGCATAACGTCCAGTGAGGCGGCATAATGACTAGTAAATGAAAAGTGAATAGCTGTCTAGAAAATGAGTTTGTTAGTTTGTTTTATTTATTTTGTATTTGTATCCATTAAACAGGTTTTAGTGTTTATTTATATTTGTCATGTACATGTTGACAGTGTAAAGCTGGCTGTTTCTCATAGCGACTGTGCACGACTGTACACGATTGAGGAGGCTGGTGTGATCACTATGATACGGGATGAAATTACTGTCTCACCCCTGGACACACCCCGTAAATACACCGTCAGTGGCGCTGCTACAGCGCTTCAGGCTGCGTTTGTCTCGCTCCAGTTAGGTTAATACAGCGATATGAGGAAGATTCCATCCTGCTGACAGGACGTCAACTCCGCTCGAGCTCAGTTCGCGTCACATAAGCCCCGACTGAGCCCCGTCGCTTGCGCTGTCTTAAACGGGACACAGTCGGGGCTCATACGGATACATCCTTGTCAGTCGTCCTCATAAAGCTTTCAGGATTGAGCCACGATTGGGCCACGTTCAGCCCAACTGAGCTCCGTACATGCCACGCTAATACCGCTCGCATTAGGTCTGCATTAGGCTTCCACCCCGCTACACTGAGAACGGCGATTCTCCACGACAGTTTTGAACAGTTCAAAACTGTTGGGACCCTTCCATGTTCCCCGCCGTTCATCCACAACTATACAACGCTGATCCAGACCAAGTAGCGCATGCACCGCGACCAAAGCATGCTTTATAAGGACTATGACAATCGTGCACAATCGCCATGAGAAACGGAAGTGTGTGACTGGGGCTTTAGGCATTAAGTGCTGTTCTGGCAATGGGATCAAGATCTGATCAGAAACGAGACTGTTTTTATTTTATATTTCTATCTTAAGAGAATCATTTTCAGCTATGTTTTCTCCAGAGGAGAATATTAGCCAGTGATCTTTGGTTCATTTTTACCCAACCTGTTAGGCGACATAGCTTAAGTTTTGGAAAAATAACATTAAAAAATAACTTAATCCATTTAATTCTCATGAAATGGTAAAATTCACGGATTTGATCATTTCAAAATGTTGCAAACTCAACATAAAGGAAAAATATTCTGGACATAATTCTGATATTACTAATTGACACTTTCAGACCTAAATGTAAAACTGCATCAAAGAGGACAAATATTCTTTGAGTGGACTTCCTCACCCTTTTTTATCTGTTTTTGTATCTGACAGAACCTGTCGGTGTGTCCGGAAGATGAGTCCATCATCATGTCTTCATTTGTCAACACTATGACCTCTCTAAGTGTCAAACAAGGTAAACCATCATGCTGCACTATTACTACACTGAAAGGAGCAAAACTGTACTGCATAAAGACAGTGTCAGTGATATAACTCAGAATAAGTAGGCTAATATTGTGTAACTGTTAAACTGACAGACATGTTGGAAGCTTTGTTTTCTTTTGTCAGGGTATTAGAGTGATAATAATCTGGATGTTTGTGTTTGGTTTTTGCTGAAGTGGAAGATGGAGAGGTGTTTGACTTCAGAGGTATGAGACTGGACTGGTTCAGACTGCAGGTGTGTTCACAGAGGGGCTCCAATATAAAAAAGATCTTTGTTTTTCCTAATATATTTTGACATTTTTATAATAGTGAAGAACAAAATGGATAACTAAATATTTTCCTTTTTTTTTTTTTTTTTTTTCAAACTACAGGCCTACACAAGCGTCTCTAAAGCCAGCCTCGGTATAGCTGACCACAAGGAGCTCGGTAAAATGATGAACACCATCATCTTCCACACAAAGATGGTTGACTCGCTGGTGGAGATGCTGGTGGAGACATCAGATCTGTCCATTTTCTGGTGAGACACATTCACGCCATCTTGCTGGCATACATACTTTAGGTTTATATGTAGATATGAACGCCATGAGTTTTAGAGTTGTCTTAATAGTTAATTCTAGAGTGAATGTGCTTTGGTGCCAGAGGTGACGGTTATTCTCTGACATGGTGTTGTGTGTGTTTCCATGTTTGCAGCTTCTACAGCCGTGCGTTTGAAAAGATGTTCCAGCAGTGTTTGGAGCTCCCCTCCCAGAGTCGACACTCCATCTGTTTCCCTCTGCTCTGCACACACTTCATGTCCTGCACACATGAGCTCTGTCCTGAAGAGGTAAACACACACATCTGTACAACAGGCCAAACTGTCGCAGTGTTTTTCTAGAGGTTTTTTTTGTCAAGAATGACAGCGTCTTTTGTTGATGTGACTTGTTGACTTGTTTTCCCTCCACAGCGTCACCACATAGGGGATCGAAGCCTGTCGCTGTGTAACATGTTTCTGGATGAGATGGCCAAACAGGCCAGAAACCTGATCACTGACATCTGCACTGAACAGTGTACACTAAGCGACCAGGTAGAAACACACACACACACACACATACACAAGCATTAACACAAAAGTGCAACAAATTAGATTTTCAGTGACGTTATGTGAACAATGGATCATTCTCAGGCAGATGTTGGATGATGCAGTTATAGCTGTTAGATAATGAGACTGCTCTCATGAGGATGAGTCCACCTGGTTCACAGTGGCACAGTGTTAAATGTTCAAGGCTGTGTGTTTACACAACTGCTTTAAGTATCCAATAATTAGTTCACTGCCAGCTATATTGATTGAAATGCACTTGTTTTTGCCAAAATGTCAGAAAATGACGAGTTCAGAAGTTGAGTAAGATATTTGCTTGAAATTTTGGGCAATACTAAAAAAAAAGTGGCTGCTAAATCTTTTCGTTCAACAAGGACAGAGACAGTTCAGCAGATTTTACATCAAAATTTGAACATGACCAAAGCACGAAACAGTTGTCTCAAAACTTTTGACTCCTAAGCAAAGGAAAAACACAAGCAAATTTGTGGAGACATTTGGAACAAACTGAAGAAAACACACATTTTCAAGAGTGTTTATGAAGTGTTTTGAGGCAAAGTTGCTCAGCTTTTAAGCTAATAATTTTCCAATACCTTAGCAAGAACCACACACTTTAGTGAGTAGCCAGCTGTAAACTAAAGACGTCACTTACTGATAAAAAACAAGAGCAGCAACACCTTTAATATAAAACAGTGTGACTAACAGTGTGGTTTTATTATAATTGAATGCAGTCTCATTACTTTGTAACCATACCCTGTATGATTGGCCTTTTAATTACAGCAAATTTCTGAGAACTATGTTGTAATTATCAAGGAGGACTGTTGTGTTCTAGGCTGTTTGTTCTTCAGCCTACTAGTGGATTATAAGCCGGCCTTTTTAAAACATCGCCATTAAAATACCCATGAAACACTTCAAACGGGCATGCGGAGCTGTTCATTCATGGAAAGTACTGAAGGTTCTCTATAATGCTCTTAATATAGAACTCCTAACAAACATAAGATATTTTGCTGAAATTATTTACACTGATTTATAAACATAACACTTTTGAGTGTGTGAATAGTTCTCTGCACTCATAAATAATCAAAATTCCAAACGCTATCATTTACCGAAAACCTAAAAGTCATGAAAATGTTTGAGTGTAAACGTGATCTGTTTGCCTGCCACTTTCTGTTTGCCAAGTTCAAGGTGTAAATTAATCCTCGTACATGAAATACATTATAATCCTCCCATGACTCATTAAGTCTGTCTCCTCGAACACATTTAATGCTACATCTAATGAAATGTATTAATTGGACTCCGAACATTAGGGGTATCTCTTATAACCACATTGTAATTTACTTTAATAAAAATGTAATGTGTTGCTTGGATGATTACTGTTAAATAACTTTGTGCTAAGATTTTACTTAACTACGGTGGCTTTCACATCTATAGCTCAGTTGCTTTGTTCCAATTCAGGTGAAAATAAAGCTAAATATTTGCTTATTTCCTTTGGCCTTGTGTCTTTGCATCACAGCCAATGTTGCTATGACTGCAATCACGCTGGGAAGAAAGCTGCGAGGCTAAGCTATAAACGAATTGAGCCATTGCTTAAGAGAGGAGGTCAGATGTCGCATGAACACTTATATAGGTTAACATATTTATCAATGTTCGACACGTCCTACTGTTTAAGTGTCACCAAACTCAGTGCATCAGAAAGAGAAGCTTTTAATAATCCCTGTTGTCTACAGCAGACCACAGAGGACACCAGATAGCATGGTCACTGATTACAGAGTCACACCTGTAGAAGTGTCCACAAGGAAGCTGTCAGAAATGTAGAAAAGTAGAGAGCCGCTTTAAAGATGAGTTATCCTGCCTGTACGAGCTGGACTAAATTCTGGGAATCAATATTGTGTCCTGTGATGATCTGCTGTAGAGACAGGAGTCATGTAAACCTGTTTCTGTTTTCATGCTTTATTGTGCCCGTGTGCAGACAGTGACTCTGTGGGAACCAGAACATGAAGCTGTATTCCTTTATTTGCCTGGCTGCTGTAATGCAGTTATTATTACTACTGCTTCTTATACTTCTACAGCAGTGTGATGAGTTAACTCGTCACCCTGTTTGTGTCTGTTACTGGGTCAATTTTTTCCTCACACTAGATGAGCCACTGCAAGGGTCAATTGGAAGCAAGCCAAGACCAACTCTTTCAGGCGAGCTCAGCATCATTGTTTATATTGATACAGAAATGAACTATTTTGTTCGTACATATTCAAACAAATGAGCAGGACAGGGAACACACGCTTGTGTTGGAACAGCTCTCCCAGATGATCAAGTTATGAAACAACCTGTGGTCATGCTGAAAATAATTATTGGAACATGACCGTGTGTTGTGACCACCAGACAAGCATGAACAATCAGGACTTTTCTTTGTGTGGTCTTTTTCTCTGCCTTAAATCTTTAACACTCTCCACATCTGCCTCTTCCTCACCCTTTTTTCTGTAGCTGCTTCCTAAGCACTGTGCAAAGACCATCAGCCAGGCTGTAAACAAGAAGAGCAAGAAGGCAACAGGAAAGAAGGGAGAGCCGGAGAGGGAGAAGCCGGGAGTGGAGAGCATGAGGAAGAACCGACTACTGGTCACCAAGTAAGCCAGAACAAAAAACTCTGCCTTTATTAATTTCATCTCTATGTGGTGTTGTGTCTGTGTCACTACTATGTTCTCTGCTCTAGATAATCAATGTGAAAGATGAAAGTTGGTGGTTGTTTTAGTAATTTGACTGGATAGCCATTAATAGTATAAATAATCTTTGTATACAACAGTCATGATGACAATTACATTCAAATGTTTATTCTCTAATTAACAGAAGACCTTTGTAACCTTTGAGCTCTTCTTTATTTTCTTTATTTTCTCTGCAGTTTGGATAAACTTCACACAGCATTATCTGAGCTCTGCTTCTCCATCAACTACGTTCCTAACCTGGCTGTGTGGGAGCACACGTTCACACCCAGAGAGTACCTCACCTCACACCTGGAGATCCGATTCACTAAGTAAATAAATAACTCATCTGCAAAACGTTATACTTTTTGGCGTAGCTAACTGTTGTCAAATAAGGATAAACTATGGACAGATTGCAGAATTTTTGGATCTTGTTCACCTTTAATCTTCTTTTTGTTGATATTGTCCCTTAATGGTAAGAAAGGCACTTAAAAAGTAATTTTCTGGTCAAGTATAACACAACCACCCTGAGACTATGTTCACATGACGGCAGGTATTTTAGAAACAGGTTTTCATTCTTTTTTTAATGATATCCCCATCCACACAAAAACATATAAATACACCGTTAAACGCTGTTTATTCCCTTCTAACTCTGTCCATGATGTGCCACTTTTTTGCAATTTCTAAGCACAAAAAGTTACATTTTAAATTTATTCTTATCCTATTCCTGCTACCATATCCGGCTGGTGTTATGGTTGAACTTGTGGCTATGTTAACGTGTGGTCGCAGGCAAACTGAGTCAGTTTCTTTTGTGTAAATTCCATACATATCTGATAATGTTAACCAAATCCTGTTTCTAAAAAGTTTTGTGGGTACTCCTGTTCGTTTTAATAACTGTTACAACCATGACCACCACAGAGCAGGCAACCATGGGTAAATCCAGAGTCAAAGTGTCAGAAAGTCTGGCATGTAAGTAGTTCAGTTATTGACACTTGGAAACAGCAAGACTTTTGAGCACTGCAGCATATTTAAACAACAGTGACATTGTTGCATAGTGTGACATCAGCCTGCAGAGGGTCTGTGCAGAGTGTGGGCCATTCAGGCCCAAATAGAGACACCTAAAGCTGTATTTTCAAAAATCATGACTTTGGCTGGGGTTTTCAAATGCATTTTCAGTGAACTTGAACATTGTTTACGTGTGGACAAAACAACAAAATTTACAGAAAAAAACTCAGTTTTTAAAATAATTGCCTATGTGTGGACATGGCCTTAGATGAGCAGTGATGGAAACACCTTTTAAATTTTGATATTTAAAGTGACAGAACAGAAAAAGAAATTATAGAACGTTTTAAAAACAGGAGTTTAGAAATAAAACAACGGTAATTCGTCACCTTTTATGTTATTTTGCCTCTGACTGTCTCTCTGCCCCTGTTCTCAGGTCTATAGTGGGGATGACCATGTACAACCAGGCTACGCAGGAGATAGCCAAGCCCAGTGAGCTGCTGACCAGTGTCAGGGCCTACATGACTGTGCTTCAGTCAATAGAGAACTACGTCACCATCGACATCACCCGCGTCTTTAACAATGTCCTCCTGCAGCAGACACAACACCTGGACAGCCACGGAGAGCCAACTATCACCAGTCTTTACACAAACTGGTACGACCCTGCAGTCGTCTCAGAATGTGTAGTTTCCAAAGTAGAATAATTTCTTAAAAGAAATATAACACCCTTCCCTTTTCAATGTCTTCAAATGTTAAGTCCCATTAGAAATGACACCATTCTGCAGATTAGTTCAAGTTCATTACTCTAATTTTTTTTTTTTATACTTTTTGAAGTAAACATTTTGTTTGTGTTCAGGTACCTAGAAACGCTGCTTCGCCAGGTCAGTAACGGACACATTGCCTACTTTCCTGCCATGAAGGCCTTTGTAAACCTGCCTACAGAAAATGAACTGACGTTTAACGCTGAGGAGTACTCGGACATCTCTGGTATGAAAACATAAATCTGCCTTAGGTTCACTCTTGGTTACAGATCATTATTGGACCGTCAGTTGGTCTGCTTTTGTTGTTCACGCATTGACCACTACAAAATTTTCCAAAACATATTCTTTATTGTTTGTTTTCACAGAAATGCGGTCACTGTCTGAGCTCTTGGGTCCATATGGTATGAAGTTCCTTAGTGAGAGTCTGATGTGGCACATTTCATCGCAGGTCGCAGAGCTAAAGGTATGTTGGGAAGTCACATGAATATGAACAACTCTTAGCTTTGTAAAAGAAACAGTTTCATGCTATCTTTGCCTTTTCCCTTCCAGCTAAATGAATCCTTATTTTCCCTGAACTTGTGTTAAATTTGGTTGATATCTTTTTTTAGACCACACTTTTGTAAAAGGGCATGAACAAAGATCTAATAGGGTGGATAATTTAATCCTCTTAACTGTGCTAAAATAATGAAATAAAAATAAAACCACATAGTCTTTCTCCTCTGGACTTCTATGAGGAAACACAATTCTGGTTGTCTGTAGTCAAAGCTGTAAGGTGCTAGAAAAGCCTAAAAAAATATTGAAAAATACTCAGAAAGTGCTTGAACTTAACCTTTTGAAGGTTCTTGTTTTGCAAAAAAATGAAAGAGATTATACTCTTAGATCTGCCTCAAAAGAGTTGCATGAAGTAAAATTATAAATGAATTTTTTATTCTAATAAGCCAGCACTGAAGAATAGTAACACAGCATTCCATTATGTGAACTTAAACAGCAAGAAGACATTTGTCACGTAGCATTAAAGCCAAAATATTACAGACTGTCAGAGCAAATGTACAACAGAAAATCTTCATGATTATTAATGGGTTTCATTCTCTGTGGTTCTCTACAGAGTCAAATCCAAAAACATTTTTCATTACCTGTATACTTGTCATACTTACCTTCCCTGAGTTACTTTTACAGAAACCCTAGGCATGTCTTCTATCCAAGTTGATACCACAATATCACAACAGAAAGGCTTAGCTAGGTTAAAAGTTTGTCTTCCTTAAGGTAGCCCAGCAACAATTGTTGTGAGGAAGGACTCTTCAATTAAAGAGGTCAGCATAATAATGAGAGGGTCAGTATGAAGTTAGGGGAATAGGTCATTTTTTCAGTTTGTTAGAATAAGTTAAAATATGTGTATCACACCATCAAATCCATTGTTTTAAAGAACATGTGCACTCACATGATATGACCAGAAGGTAATCAGTATGTCTATCTGCAATAAGCTGCATTAAAATTAAATAACAAATAATTGTGATGTTTGAAATGTACCACAGCTACTTAAGTAAAATAAGAAACCGTGATGTTAAATCTGATTTTGTGCCACCACTGAGTTTTGACTCCTCCTTGTAGAAACTGGTGGTAGAAAACATGGAGGTGTTGACCCAGATGAGGACGAGCTTTGACAAACCAGACCACATGGCTGCCCTCTTCAAGAAACTCACATGTAATCAAACACACACACACACACTCTTACACACACCTTGATGGTGATTTTGTTTAAACTGCAGATCTGATATTTGTAAGTTGGATATCTGACTTTATTATTGAATGTCCAGCCTTTCAGGTGCAGCCACACTGACTTGTGTTCTGTTGTGTTTTGTTGTGTTTGTAGCTGTGGACAGTGTATTGAAGAGAATGACCATTATTGGAGTCATCTTGTCTTTCCGCTCCCTGGCTCAGGAGGCTCTGAGAGATGTAAGAAACACAAACTAAAAGATAAAAAAATGAAATACTTTGTTATTACTCTTTAAATCCACAAGATTTTGTGATGTAACTGTAAAACCAAAGGAAATAAAAGGGTTCAGTACCTTTGTGATTTTAAAATACCACGATGGAACAAACTTAATGAGTCGCTAATATGCACAAAGAGGGATGGATCCAATATTCTGCAATAACATTATCTAGATAAATAAGTGCAGACTCACAGAAACCAATTATGAAAGCAAATGCTGATTGTTTCTTTGTAGTTAAACCATTAAAATGATAAAGTATAATACCTATTTGCATCTGCTTTATGTCAGCTAAACAAAACAAGGCTATTTCAACGGGATCACTCGTATATAACACCCTCAGCTTAACTTTCTATTGTTTCGCTTCTTGTTTTATTTTCACATCATGGTTCAGTTTAATTTTAATCACCATACTCAGCGTCCAAACAACTGATCCCATCATGATGTGCACTAAAGGCGCCTCCCCACAGAAATAACTTCAATACTTCATTAAAATGGTTGCCTTAAAGATGCCTATCATTTTATTCTAATTGTCACAAAGTAAACCAATTGAAACATTATGTTTCAGCCTTTTCTGGTAGCAGCCAAATGTCCATATTGCAGCTGGTGTGAATTAAAATTGCTGTTCTGTTTAACAGTTTTGTGGTATTAAAATACCCCAAGTTATCATACAAGTTACAAGAATGTGACTTTTGTACTGATTTTGGATGGGGTTTTAAAGCTACTTCATGAGGCTTTAGTAGGCAAATGGTAAATGGACTTGAGCTTGTATAGCGCTCTTCTAGTCTTTGACTACTCAAAGCTGCTTTACACCACAGGTCACACCTACCCGTTCACACCCATTTGCTCTCACTTTAACTCACTGATGGTTCAGAGTTTCTATGTTAGTTACCCATCAGTATCTCTAACACATTCACGCCCTTTCATGCCCATTTACACACCACTGACACAGCAGTGGGGGCAACTTGGGGTTAAGTGACATGCCCAAGGACACATCGCCATGTGTCGCCCAGAGCTAGGCCTGAACCTGCAACCTCCCGATCACTGACCGAGTGCACTATCCAACGCAGACTGACCAGATTTTGTAACCAGTTGAAGAGGTATTTTGCTTAAATGTGAATAAAATGGGTCTTTACATTTTGACTTAGTTTTGTGTGTCTTGGGCAGAAAAAGTTGGAAAAACCACAGAAATTAAGTAATTGATAATGAATTGGATTGTTACAGATAATTTCACATCAGTGTCCATCCACAGACACAGCACAGGATCTACCTCAGGAATGGAAGCCAGATTCAATTTAGAATTTCCAAAGGTTTAGGTTTTACATACTTATGATCACAAGGCTTATTGACACAAAATCCCCTTTACCTCAGTGTGCCATCCCAGGAATAAACTTACCTTAATATCTCCTATATAACACACTTTTTTTTTTTCTTACTATTAAATAAAGTCTAATTTTCAGGTCTGTGTTATACTCAAGGACGTGAAACGTTTTGTCTCGTCAACATCGTGATTACAGCACATCTGATACAAAAAGCCAAAATATGGTCAAGGGGACTGAAATAGCTGCACTGTGATCGGTCTCAAATCGTTCAGCCCTAATTTAAACCATGACTACCTCTGCCTCTTTTCAGGTGTTGTCCTGTCACATTCCTTTCCTGGTCAGCTCGGTGGAGGATTTCAAAGACCACATTCCCAGAGAGACGGACATGAAGGTAAAGGAAAAAAATAGCCTTAGAAACCAGAGAATGAAATAATCAGTCAGTCAACAGTCCGTGTTAACTCATCTCCTCGTGTAATTCTGAATCTTTTCAGGTGGCCATGAACGTCTACGAGCTGTCCTCGGCAGCAGGTTTACCCTGTGAGATAGACCCAGCTCTGGTGGTGGCTTTGTCCTCTCAGAAAAGTGGTGAGAGACACAAACCCACCCACATAAATGTCAATTAATTCCTGCTGACACACTCCGTACTTCTAATAACCTTCTCAGACATGCAGATTTATCACGCCAAGCTGTCTGAATAAACAGCCTGGTAACTTTAACACCTTAATTGACCTTTATTTTGAGGTCTTGTTAATGTTCCAGTCACTGTTTCAGAGAGGCTATAAAATATGTTATGATCTGTTCATATATAAACCACAACAGTAGAGGACCTGGTTCCAACTGTAAAAGCAGGATGAGCTTTTGTTTTCTCAAACTGTTTTTATCGGTAGGAGTGTGGCATTTAGTAAGTCTTGAATTTGACAAAATGAGCTAACATGACAGGCCTGCTGCTTCAAGCATGAAGACTGCAGTTATCCTCCCAAAGCAAGCTTATGCTTAAGTCATGACTACACAAGAAAATGCTTTCACAAGTCCATGTCTGGTTAGCTGTCACGAGGTAGTAGGGCTGTCACTTTCCTAAAAAATCACATTTTCTTTCAAGCAGACACACGAAAAACTAAAGATATTTAAACTTGTTTCTGCATCTTTGTCAGGAGGACAACATAGATAATATCAGGACAACGTCACATAAAAGCAGCATCTGTAAAAGTGGGTTTTTGGACATGATTATGAAATGGGCTTGCTGAGGGAGACGTGGTTTACCAGGCTGAGCACTTGGTAGTAGGCTGAGAAATTGGCCCTGGGATTAGATGTGAATGAGGGGTTGGCCAGCTGTTTTGCACATAATCAACACACAGTGAGCCCAAAGTGCTTCCACATTATGCTCTTTTGATGTTTTTGTATCTTTTATGTCGACTTGGAGTGGCTTTGCCTGTCCTCATTTTCTCCAACGTGTGCAGCTGCACCATGATGTTTACCTCATTATCACTGAATGTCCAGGGTTTTTTTGAGAGGAAAATATTGTTTTGGGTTTCTTTTTTGCTTTTTATCTTTTACTAACACAAGTAGATCATAACCATCAAAGGCAAAGAATGATTTTAGTGAGGTAGAAACTTTGTACTCTTGACATAAAATATTGGTATAGATATTGGCATAGGCGATAATGAGTTTGTACATATCAACATATCGAATGTCGGCATAGAGATACATTTGCCTCTGTGTGTCTGTGCAGAGAACATCAGTCCAGAGGAGGAGTATAAGATCGCCTGTCTGCTGATGGTGTTTGTGGCAGTGTCTCTACCGACTCTGGCGAGCAACGTGATGTCACAGTACAGCCCTGCCATCGAAGGTAAGAAAATATCCAACATGCTGTTGTTTAAAACCTGGATGAATATTAAGCTGAGCTGTTCTACAAAACCCAAAAATATATAAAATATTAAATATCTTGTCTTTGCAGTGTATTCAATTGAATATAAGTTGAAAAGGATTTGCAAATCATTGTGTTTTGGGTTTTGTACTTGGTAAATGGTTTTGGGTTTTGTAATTGATTAAACACATGCAGCTTTTAGAGGAAAGCAGATGCCAAATACAGTTCCAAAGAAAACAAACATTAAAATTGTTGTTATGGAAACTGTACAGCCCTATCCTGCTGTGAATAGTCTCTGGTAATGACTTGTACGTCGTGGTATGTCTCTGCAGTGCTGGAGAAAACACTGCACAGACATAATTTACTGCTTTAATGACATGAGAGATCTCTGCATGTCAATAAGGTGGACCATCTGCTCCCTGATTGATTCACTAGTGTGCACACGGGAGTCATATCATCATCTTCATTACATACATTTTAGATAATTATTTTTCAAACCTGTCACCTGTTCAACCTTATCTGTTACCTAGGTTTCCTATTGTCAGATTCATTCAGTAAAATAAACCTCATTCTCAGTGCAATAGAGACACCCAATTGTAGTCTAATGAAGCTTTTGATGAGATATCAAAGAGGTTTGTCAGTCAGAGATGAATTATAAAGACGTTGCCTTCTAACAACCTTGAAATGCTAGGCACCATTGTTAATAAGGGACATTAGAAAAGGATAATGAGTTGTAATGGGCTTCACTATTGTTAGTATGCAGACCACATATTGGCGAGCAATTGGCTTTCCGACAGCACAGCTCGACACATGGCGCCAGTGCAGCCGCCCCAACTATTGTTAACTTCAAATTACACATCCATTTTGTATTCACACACTTTTCACGCTTCACACATTCACACAACGGCAGCAAGAAATGTGATCTACAAAAACAAGCCTTGGTTGTCAGAATTTATCCTGAAATATATCCAACTCCAGATGACGTCTTCATGTTCCTTCACTTACCGTGTGTGTCTGCTGCCCCCTACAGGCCACTGCAACAACATCCACTGCCTGGCCAAAGCCATCAACCAGATTGCCGCAGCTCTTTTCACCATACACAAGGGAAGCATTGAGGACCGGCTCAAAGAGTTCCTGGCTGTAAGGGGAAATAATGCTCTTTTTTTCATTTATTTTAATTGGAAAAAAACTTAGAAACTAAGGAGCAATTAAAGGGCACCTATAAAAACAATCTGAACAAAATCAGCAAAGATGGTTCAAAGATGATTGTAAGTATAACAAAAAGTACACGAAAATGAATATTGGCAGTAGATTTGTAAAGGGCATTTTATGTTTCTGTAAAGGCCACATTAATGTCGCTGAGACTTTCATGAGGACAAGTTTGAAAAAATAAAGTAAAAATACTAAATTTATAGCTTTTATTCGATTTTTCATTCAAAGCTGCCATAAAGCTTGAAGAGAACATTTAAATGTAAGAGTTAAACATTAAATAAAGGTCAGTTAAATTGCAATAGAAATGCAACAGCTTTTTACCAATTGCTGAAGTTCAGATGACTAACTTTTCTCTTAAATATACTGAGAAATGCCTCATAAAGTACCTTAAAAGAAACTTTTACAGCAAAGGATATCCACTCATGTCTTAACCTGTTCAGCCCCAAAGTACTGCGTTTTTGGATACTTGCATGCTCTCCAACAATAACGTAAGAAAAAGTGAACTACAGATGTAGAAATATAGTCATTTTGCACATCAAATTAAACAGGACATTTTCAGCTTGAAAGCAACATAGGCCATATATACACACACCAATTTTTGTACACACACCAAATGGGAAAATGTAGAGTTCTGGTTGATTTTTTTTCCTTAAAGAAACATTTTTAATGTTTTTTTTTAGTATATATATAATTTTAAATCAAAAACAGTCTAAAACTGCCACGAACAGCAGAAAAAGATAAAAACTGTTGTAACTGGTTGTAATGAACACTAAAAGTGACATAAAAGTGAAAATATAAAGTTTGGTACAGCCTTTTAGAAGCTTCAAATGGGACTAATGGAGCCAAACTGTGCTAAGATTCCACCCGACCACGCTGTAGTAAAACCTCTCTAACTTTGCTCTGCATCACTTTATCAGACTCGAACTTGGCAGAAGTAATGTTCACATGTTTTGGAAGTCATTCATAGAGTTCTAAAGCTGCAATTGCATCACTCTAAAGAGATATTCACAATAAATCTTGTTTTCTTTTTAGGCGAGGATGAAATTTTCAAATTATTTTGACTTCTATCTTCATTTACTCTGTCCCAGTGACACATATACTGATAATTACACATCTGGACAGATCTCACATGTGTTACTTTATTATGACACCAACGTTATTGAAATAGACCTTGTGGTTGCAGAGATATTTTTCTCTTTTCTTTAAGTGTGTTATTTTCGAGCAAGGGACTTAAAAAAGGGGACTGGGGCTGAACAGGTTAAAAGAACAAAGCGTTTACCTGTGATTGAGAAATGAAGAAGTCTTCATGTTTATATTTCCTATGCCTGCAGTAGGTTTTATAGACTAGCAATGGAAGATAAATATTTTAGCAGACCTTTTAGTTTGATCCTTATTTAACATGAAGTATTCAGAGAGGCTGGGGCTGCCCATGACCTCCTACTTCAGGGGGAAACTTGACACAATCGTTTAAAAAGCTCTGTCTTCATATCGATAAGTTTAGAGGGGAACAGAACGTGATATCTCAGCTTAGACCTTCAAATATATTTTCCATTTGTCACCCCCACTTTGTGTCAAAACGGCTTCTAATGAAATCATCTTGGTGTGAACAGGGTCAGTCATTACAAGACTGTTTGTTAAAAAAAGTCTTTGGCAGTAATTAAAGGTCATGTGTCTCTTAATTAGAGAGTCTTGTCCCTTCCTCATTTACCACATTAGCATAAAAGTCGCTGACCAAAGCTGACATTGATTCATGTATTCTGTCACTGACATTTTAGACAGTTAATATTTTCAGTGTTCAAGCACTTCCAGACGATAATGTGGACAGAAAATGAACCTCCCTTCAAAGACCATTTCTCTGACATGCTTTTGTTTCCATGGGCGCAGCTCGCGTCATCCAGCCTGCTGAAAATCGGCCAAGAGACGGACAAGATGACGACACGCAACAGAGAATCTGTTTACCTGCTGCTGGACATGGTGAGAGACATCACTCATGAGTAACATCTAATTTAGCTAATTATCAAAGACAATGTCGATGAATACAAGGAGAGACTTTTTGTTAAATATTGTTTCATGTTTGGTCTTTTTGTACATGTGGCTGTTGTTGAAACTTTGTTCACTGTGCTTCTGCCTATCTGGGCCTGAACAGTCTTGAAAAAGAGATTTTTATTATCATTAAGTTTGATTTACTTAGTTAAATGAAGATTAAAGTAAAACAATAAGATACAATCAGAATTACAATCAAAAGTCATTATAATGCCAATGTTTGTACTAGTGTAATTAATTGATTAGTTTTAAAAGGAGGGGAAAAAAAACTTGACTTTTTTTGTCAGTGCAGTCTGTGACCAGCAGATGTGTTGCTTTAAAGCAGGGGTGTCAAAACTTTTTTTTTTTTTCCAAAAGCCACAAACCAAAAAAATTAAAGGATTATTGGGCCATATTGATGAACTTACCTTAAGCATATTAGTGTTAGTAAAAGTGATGTCATGTACTCAAGATGTCCTTGATTATTGAATATCCTTGAAGACAGCTTCCACCTTAGTTTACATTAAAGGCTCAATAAGTCAAACAATTTCCCTTTGTAAAAGATTTTGTGCTGGCCAATCAGATTTCAGATGGCCCTGACTGGCCGAGGCTTGGGCATGCCATTGGTCAAGACCAGAGAAACCTTCCAAGCAGCATAGAGAAGATGCTGATGGATCATCTCTGTATTCAGACCCAAAAGAAGAACAAGAGATAATGGGCATATTATACTTTGTAAATCTGACGCTGAGAAAGAAATAAAGCAAAGAAAATGAGGGCAGTTCATGCTGTGATTGGTTGGACTTTATTAGCATCAGTCAGCACAAGCTTTATCCTTTAGTGTAGGCAAAATTTCCTTCTTTTTTGTAACTTGCTGCAGGCCAACAAAAGGTGAGCCAGGGGCTGCATTTTGGCCCTGGGCCATAGTTTTGACACCCCTGCTTTAAATGCCTTAAAGTTTAAAAGGCTTTTATCATTCATTATAGCCATATGCACATTATGACACTCTTAAAGTACATTTAAGTCATTATAACCACTCATTTTAATCACATTATGACTATTATAAAGAAGTATAACAGTTAAATTATCATGAGGGCACACACTTATGTTTATATATAACATCATTAGCACACAATAATGCATTTTAATCATTCTTATAATGCATTTAACATTTATTATCAGGGCTTCAAAGAAATTGTTACTGTTATTCAAAGCTGGTGCTGCATGCTTATTTTTCCTGAATTTTCATTTTCTTCTGAGTTTGTTTTACTTTTTTAATCAGTCCTGTTTGTCGGGAGAGCACCATTACCTAATATTTTGTCCTTTAAATTAAACCTTGCATTTCGTTTTCATGCTTTGTTCCTGAAAGTCTGAAATTTAAGATGGAATGTATGAAGAAATCTCTAAGGAAATGACATTTACCTCCAGGCTGTCTGTCCATCTGTTGTACCACGTCCTCACTCAGCAGGACTGTGGCTGCTTGTTGTTAATCTCCAACCCTCCTGTTTCAGATTGTGCAGGAGTCTCCATTCCTGACCATGGATCTGCTGGAGTCCTGCTTCCCCTACGTCCTGCTGCGAAACGCCTACCACGCCGTCTACAAACAGAGCATCAGCGCTAACGCGTAGACGCACGACACTCCACAAAGATCCACCATACTGTTCATCATCAGTGCGCGTCGCCGCACACACAGAAACAGAAACACACTACACACCTAAACACTAATCTATGCCTACAATGCCTCGATGTATCATCCTGACAGAAACAACAAACAGCCAGAGTGCAAACGTGGACATTCTTAAATGTGTGGTGTTTTAAAAAGTCCACAACAACTTAAAAAAACAAGCAAAATAATGTGACAGGAGAAAAACAGACACACAAACACAAGCTGGATGAAGTTGGGGGATCAGTGTCTTTATTTTAATCATTGTACTTTTTCATGATGTTGCCAGGGACCATTACCATAGCAACACATAATAAACCAGATGTTTGGTTGGTATTAAAGAACAAAATATAAATATATAGTATATATATAGTTGACACTAAAATATTTTCTTTTTTGTCCTTTTTTTGATGAATATTTGAGACTTTTAGTGGCCAGCTGACGACTTTTACGTGGTGATGGATTTGGATGCTTACTTTGGGAATGCAAATGATGTGACGTGGGTTTTTTCTTTTTCCCTTTTTATCGAGGCGGGCGGGTGAGGCTTCCTGGTGTTGATAATGAAAGACATGTTGCTTGTTTATCTAAGTTTACACTAAAAACACACTGACAGACATCCTGAGCGAATATAAACACACACTAATCTTCGAACATTTCATGGCAAACACTCAAACATTTGTATAACATGGTGATATTTTCTTTCTTTTTTCCAAGCTAGTCGTAACATGAGATTTTTGTGGGTAAAGATATAATATCTGTATTCTACTTTGTGTGAACTGAACTCGTCTGTTTTTAATGTTTATGTTTTGTTATTTTTATGACGACATTGATGATGATGATGACCATTTGCCAAATGTGTTGACACTAAAAAACAAAAGAGTTGTGCATCAGGGCTTGGACGTGGTGGAGTGTTTGGGTATTCATGGGTGAAATGCCATTTTAAGTGTTTTGAGTTTTGACGATGGACTTTCCAGAAACAACCCACCTGACTCTGCGGCAGCTCGGCTCAACAAAAGGAGGTTTCACACATACTTTAACGGAGGGAACAAACATTCAAACAAACCTATTCTCTTTTTATGTTATGAATTAAAGCTCCTGCAGAAACTACTCTCTTTCTCAAGTGGTGAAAAAGCCTGACAAACTGTAATCTTAACAAGTGCAATCTTCTGATTTCTTCTCAAGAATATGTCATTTCTCTTAATTTAAGCCACTTTTGCCTGATGAAGTCGAGGCCCTTGGTTCCCAACCTGGGGTCTTCACACTCCTGAGGAGGCTTCAGGGGGTCTGCAGAGGTTTACATATATTAACGACAACAATGAGACCACTGTGTGATTTTGGGTTTATGGGTTGATAAAATAAAAGTAATGTGGATTTTGGACAGCAGTTCATCACTTTTTTCACGTGGGGTCACAGTAGGGCTGAGTATTTCCAGCAACCTCACAATTCGATACATTTGGCTTTTCAGAGGCCACAGTTTGATTCATATTTTATAAGTTTGAATAATGTGCATTGACTACATCTGTTATAGACGTCCTGACAATTTTGTCCAAACAACTACAGCAAGGGTTCAAGGACCCACCAACTCAAAACACTTAAACTAAAGGTTGTCAGATCTTGAAGATGACACAAAATGTGCTGCTTGCTTCTTCTACTGCCACCCTTTTATTTGTAAACTACTCAAAGGGTGATATTAGGGCTGGGCAATAAATCGATTAATTCAAATAATTCTCTGCAGAAGATTTAAAAATTAAAAATTGAGATTTTGTTCATTCACTTACTCAAACTGTAAGTAGTTGCAAAGTTTGAAAAATACACTGAATTTTACAGTTTTCATGATGGTGGTCCTGTCAGGTCTTGCACAAGCCCTTTTATTGGCTTGTATTTATTTTTTTAAATTATATTAAATATTGACCAGAGAAAAACAAGTTAAGCTGCAAAAATCCCTCAGCTTTCAGTGTTTATGTAGACAGACCTGCCTGCATTAGAACTATGACACACACTTTAATTTCAAGAGAAAAATTCAGATTGTTTTAGGAATATATTTTGACGACATAAAGGCAGAACTTTAATAATGCATTTTTGTGTCACTTGGAGTTTTTTTTAGCTTTGAGGAGGAAAAAATTGATTAAAATCATAAATCGAGTTTTGTGGGGAAAAAATCAGGGATTTTATTTTAGGCCATGTCGCCCAGCCCTAGGTGATATTACCAAAGGCCTATTTTAGGACTGCTGTTGCAGCACTCTGAAAATCCTCATTAATGCACGTCTCTGCTAGAAATATGTAACAACATATTACCGTATTGATTTGTTTGGAGGAGGCGTAGTTCACGGGGGGTTTGACTCCTCTGGGTACAAATGAGTCAGCTCACAGGGCAAAAGGTTGGGAACCACTGGTCCAGATAAACCTCTTGTTTCATGATATAAGAGCAAAACTGAGGGTAAAAATAGCGGCCTGATGCATGTGTTCAGACTTCATGAAGAGCTCAGAGTGCTTGCTCTATGGTGTCTGTTTTAGAAAGTACAATGAATTCAAGCCTTAATTAATTCTTGTCTTGAAAAAGGATATTTACCTTCTCCTGTGAGTTAAATGTGCCTCATATTAAGCGTTATGACATATTTTGACCTGAAATAAGTTGAATACACTTGTTAAGACTTATTTTTGCAGTTTTATTGACTTACCATTTACAAATTAGGTTTTGCGGCCTTTGGCTTCTAAAGTTTTACTTTTCTTTTTCTAATTTCTCAGAGCTTGCTTCACATCGACTCTCTTATTAAATTTAAGTCCAGTAGGTGCTGCACTTTCTCTCAAGTGGTGAAAAAATAACCTAACCTGTGCAAAATAAACAGTGGAAATTGTAATCTTGACAAGCCTATTTGTCTGACTTTTATTTTGAAAGAATATTTTATTTATTTTAATTTGAGCCACAATTACTTAAAAACAGTTCAGTCCTGCTAAATAAAAACTGAGGCAGTTTTATGTACTAAGCAAAGGTAACAAGTTAAATTCCCTGAAGAAATATTGTTTCTAAGAAAAAGAAGGAAAGGAAAGTTGTTTATTGGCAGCCTCTTTTGTCATTATCAGAAACTCAAGGCTCAAGATTTTCAACCAAATGTATGGAATTAAAATATCTACATGGTGTAGTCAGATCTTCAGAACTTCAGTCTATTGCTGACCGAGGGCTTTTTTTCCTGTAAAAATGATTTGTCACTCTTGATGTTTGCTGTCAGGTCTTGCATATATAATATTTAACAAATTTAAATTATCAATACCAAATGCCAAACATAAGTCATCTGAAAAGAAACCCAGCAGCAGTTTAGATATTGAAAAGAAGCATTTTAGTAGATGCACAGATTTTGATTGACAGGAGGTACATAAAATGTGTTTCTGATGAAAATGCATTTTAGGGGACTTTAGTTTTGTAATTTAACTTTTCACTTTTCAATGCTTCTTTTGCTGCCTCTAAAAAGAGGGAAAACTTTACTTACCTTTGTCTAATCCCTCAAAGCGTGATTTACAAAAAAAATAAGTTGCAGGTTAAGCTGTTGCTCTGAGTTCAGTGGTGAAACATGCCAATGGAAAACAAACTGCATACTCTAAAATCCAAACAATCACAGTTGTTGGATTTTGTGACATATTTTTAATAGCCAGTTATGAAATTATTACGTGGACTTTTTTTTTTTTTTTTTTTTTTCTTCAAATATGCCTGAAAAAGTGTTCAGAAGGGTCTCAAGGCAAGATGTAAGACGCAAGTCAACGAGTTTCCTAATGCAACTAAAGCAAAGTTTGGATTTTAATGTATTGAAAGTTCTTCATGATTTACTCCTGAATTAAATCTGAAAAACTTCTGATGCATTGACAAATTTTAAATGTCAGGCAACTGAGGCCTTATACTGTAGTCAGGAATTTGGGATTCTCTTAACTTAGTGGGCAAATATGGCTTTTCTTTGGAGTAATATTTTTGAGCAGACATTTGACAGAAGTCCTTCTGATGTGCATTCCTGAAAACATCCTCAAAAGTTCAGGGTAACAAACCAGAAAATGTTTTAGTTGTTTGTTGATGTTTTTCTCTCACAGCAGGAGGGTTACCAGTTCCGGCTTAACAGGGCGAGAGGAAACATACCAGAGAGTTAAAATTAAAAATTCTGGAAATAAAGTCATTGCAGCTCACAGTGAACAGTTGGAGTTAACCTGGAAAATGTAAGGGAAATTTCAGAAGTGTTGTGCAAGTGTTGCAAGTATCCAGTGTTATGCCTCATCTGAGTCAGACGGCTGATGTAGTTTGACTCTGTGCTGAATTTCACTGCCTCGTCGTACCAGTGACCAGCAGCTCTCACTGGAGGAGCTGGACCTTGCTCAAAGGAAATCTACAAGAGCAGCCCTTAGTGGGAACTGTTAAATAAAAACACTTAAAATTTTTCTCTAAAATATAGAAACTTGATCCACTGAGAGGAGTAACACTTACCTGATCTCAGACGGGAACAAAAACCCAAAGCTTCAGTAGGACAGAAGAACAAATGAAAACATAAACAGCAAACAAAAGACTCCGGGTGATGTTTTCATAGCTTCCCTCATTGAAACATCCTCCAGGTATTTCTGCAGAGAATGGTCCATAAAAGAGAAAAGATCCACAATGCAGAAGGTCTCAAAATGAAAATTCCTTGTTGGTGCATGAGGTCAGGGGACAATAACCAGAGTGGTTCAAAATGACAAAACAGGAAGTCAAAAAAAACACTTGTTACATCCAAAGTGTGCAGATCTCTGATTTCAAAACAAGTCCAGCAGCAGGAGACCAAACCAGGAGGACTGGAGAGATGTCGCCTTGTCTGATGAGTTATTGATGAGATTTCTGCTGCGACACTCAAATGCTAGGATCAGAATTCGGCATGCACTACAAAAAGGCATGAAATGGTGGCGTGATGGTGTGGGGGATTTTCTTGGCACACTTTGGGCCTTTGAAGCCCAATTTCAGTGCCACAACCTTCCTTAGTGCTGTTGCTGGCCACCACGAACCGTTTTTCAGAATTCTAAATCTTCTTTAGTATCAGGCTTGGGAACCAGGAAGTGCTAAATGCTAACTCACTTCCTCTCTCTCCCTGGTCCTGGACTAATTCCTGCACCTCTTAATGGAGAGCCAAAAACTTCCTGTGGGCATTTGATCCATGCGATACTTTGTGGAAAATATGGCGAAAATTTTTCATTAAAACCAGGAATGGCTAATGAAAGACTAAGGGGCCGTTTACGCTAGGCCTAAAACGTTCAAATCCGATTGGTTTCCATTGTGTTTCGGCCTTGCGTTTACATGGGAACTCTATGTGGATTGCCCAGATCCTGTCTACCGCTGTCTACCGAGTCACATGTGTGCTTTGCATGTCAAGTCAAGAGTTTCTGTGTAAGCATAGCCTAAAAGGGTGTGATATGTCACATTTATAATTTGTAGGGCCGGGACAATACGCTTTTCTATGATATTGCTGATTTTTGCAATCTTGTTGGCTTTTTTATCCCCAGCAAAAAAGATGAACAACGATGATGCCTACAGACTATATCAGGAAAAATACACATCACATGTGAGTCCGTTGTTAGGATTTCTTCAGCAACAAATTTTAACCAGCCGTTTATACTCTGTCTATAAACGCCTGGACTCTATTTAAAAGTGGCTTATTAACACAGACTAAAATGAAGCATTTAAAATTGGGGTAAAAAAGATTTTTGAACCAAAAAAATCGATTTTAAAATCATCAAACAAAAAATCCTGATACCTATGTGAATCCATTTTTTTCTCCCACCCCTAATAATCTGACAGAGGACTAATTGGCTTCTGTATTAGAGACCCCCCCCAAACACCTTCAGATGTCAACAAGTGAATCGAGTTGGAGAGGAATGTGGAGGGGTCTGGAACTGACTCCTGTCTAAAGCCTCCAATCTATGCAAGTGAGTGGAGATGAGCTGAGACAAAGAGAAAACAAGGTAAGTGGCAACGCTTTATTTAAGCAGTCCAGATTAAATTATTAATGCCACGACGCCACTGCTGTCTCACCCTAGTTGAACTGAAAGTCATGCACGATGCTTTGAAGTGTCACATTTTGCCACTTAGTCAACTGAACCATCAAAAACAAATATGTCTGAAGGAAAATTATGAACTTCAAACAAGTCTTATAAATCTTAAATTAGTCTGTCAACATATCATTTATTTAAGTCAATCATTCCAGCTTCAGTGATGCAATGTCTGTCAAAAATTGTGTCTTCTTCCTTGAGTAGAATAATCAAATCTGAGAGCTGTTCGAGAGTTTAAGGCTGTGAATTTACATTTACTGTTTTATGTGTGAATTCCTCTGCAGTGGGTTTAACTTTGGAGGCCTCAGCAGCCTGAACTATGAACTGTTGTTCCCTGTGTTCCCTGGCTCAGTGGAGATGTGGCAGCATATTTTCTTGTGTTGTGTTGTGAGTGTTTGTTTTGTTGGTCCAGACTGTGAAAACTCATTTCCTTTAGGACAGTTAAGGCTTCTGTCTATTACAGAGTGTCCTAACCACAAGGAACCAGACGGGCAGACATTTTAAAATTGGCTTTCATTCATACATTTTCTCCTCTTTGTTGATCTTAGAAATTAGATTCAGATTCAATAACGTCAAACGGCATGTACCAAACCCTGCAGGATCAAAAGCTACCTTTTACTATTTTAGAAAATAAAAGGGTACAAAAATTTTAAAAAAGTTCATGGTTTTCCTTTCTTCGTTGTGACATGTCTGTACATGTTAGTGGATAAAGTATAAAAAACAATCATTTCAATAGGCTTCTTTGTCATGTTGATGTTTTTTAGGTCTCACATATCAAATTTAACTTAAACCTGATGGTCCACACAATTTACTGATAAATATATTTACTCTAAATACAACCAATTGTAAACAATAACATTTCTCCCTCCATTAAAAGACAAAAACACAGATTCATTCACTGATGTATGACGGCATAACTTTACTATCAATCGATCTAAAAATTTGCATAAAGCACATCTCTGTACACAAAGTTCAAGATGTGAGGTATTCATGGAGAAGGCCCATGAAAAAACAGAGACATTAAGATGTTCACTCTTGACAGTGTTTCAGTCGTTTTGCTGTTACCTGCGGCAGCCACAAGGGGGCGCTCCAAAACTTTGAAAAATGTCATTCTCTCTGATTGATGACACTTTGGATTAATGATGACATTGTACTGCTGCAATTTTAACTAATTTACTGTGCTGTCGGTCAGCAGAAGAAGAGAAAATCATTTTGTGTCCCATCTTGTCCAACTGATTTGAATCTGAGTCCAAACCTGCAGAGGTCAGCTGTAAACTGGAATTTAACATTTTGCATTTGGTCCATCTATCAGAGCAACAGAAATGTGTGATGAGAATAAAATACAAAGTCCACGAGCTGAACTTGCCATTAGATCATAAGCTAAGACAAAGATCACCTTTACTGCCAGAAAAACAGAGGAAGCGGGACTGATGAAGGGAGAACAGTAAAACCACTGCTGTGATAAAAGTGTAAGCACAACACTGAGTTTACAAATATTTAAGGTGTATTTAATTCCAGTATTGGGCAACTTAATACAAAAATAACTGCTTTAACACTTTTTGCATACTCACGCCTTGAAAGGCAAGAAATTGCCTATTAATTAACAAGTATTAGAGCCCTGCCATCAGGTGCAAACCTCTTACCTCTAAAATTACTATCTATCAGAGAAGGAACGAACACCCAGCTAATGAATGATTAAGCACTACACTGTCTTGACTACCAATTATAATTGTTGTTTTTTTTTTATTTACTTAAAAGTTTCTAAAACCCACTTTCCAGCATGACAGGTGACCAATAGCACTGTTTCATGGAAAAATAAGTTATGAGGATAAGAGTATGTGACTCATTTTAAGTGAACCAATCACATTATTGTGATTGCTGCTCTACAGGAGCAACTGTAACAATATCTGGCAATTACCATATTTCATTGATCACAGTGTGTTTTTTAAATATCTACTTATATCAATCACATTTAATCTGTCCTATCCAAAATGTAACCTTAAATTATCATTTATATGTTTGTTAAAGTTCTCAAAATTGTGAATTCAGATAATATTTTACCTTTTGCGTCAAACTAGAGAACAACTGTAGTGTAACTGTGGATGTAAATATGATGGAAAGGTCCAAATGATCAGAGCTGTCTATGACCACATTCAAATGAAAGAAAATAAACATATGCGTATTATAAGGTTGGATTGCATATACAGTAATGGACTTGAGCTTATAAAGCGCTCTTCTAGTCTATATGACTACTCAAAGCAGCTTCACACCGCAGGTCACATTGACTCATTCACTTTAACATACTGTACACTCACTGGTGGCATAGTCTCTCTGTTAGTTGTCTATTAGTATAAGCTAACACATTCACGCCTCTTCATACCCACCTACATGCCACTGATGCAGCAGTGGGAGAAACTTGGGGTTAAGTGTCTTGCCCCAAGGGCTCAAACCTGCAACCGTCTGATTGCTGACAGAGTGGGCAACTAATGCACCATTTATGGTAGCTGTGTTATATCTGAAAAACATATGGCAAATGAAGCACTTAAAAAAAATCTAGCTTGGTCCTTTTACGTTAAATATCTGTATAGCAACTGTAGGCTAAATTTTTTATTTATTCCATCAGCACTTAACATACCATCATTTTGAAGTTATAGGAATAACATGTTAATTCCTTTTGACTGTCAAACTGAAATATACTCTGACAACTCTGTGAGGCTTTTTAATAAAGATATTATTCCAATGTTGCTGTTGAGTCTTTGGCCATTTTTGTTGCTTGTTAGCAGTTAGTTAGCAACTGTTATTTTAAACACCAAACAATGGCTTAAAATTCAAAATTGGGGGATATCAGAAGCATTTTCAAATATCCTATTAAACATTAAAGATCTTATGCGTGTATGTTTACCACAAACCTTATTCTGATATTTATCTAAAACAAGTAGGCTACTCTAAATCCTGTTTGGCTTGAGAACCATAAAGAGCTAAATGCTAACTCACGTCCACATTTTTGGAGTCATTGCTGCACCACCCTGGTGTTTGTTAAGTTAATACAAATTCTTTTGCTACTAAGAGTTGGCTAGCTACTCACTCAAAAATACATTGACCTGAACTTAATCTAAAATTTGTGAACATATGTATTATTACATGAGCTTTAATTTGGGCACGAAGACTTGATTTCTGATTTTTCAACAGAGAACTCTTTTTCTAATTCGAGTTAAAAAAAATAAAATAACGACTATGAGACTGTTTTAGCTAAGCAGACTGTTGTAAAGCATGTCACATTTAACTCTGTTAGTACTCAACAGGGATTTGAAAAAGCCAGTCATATGAATGTGAGTGTAAGACCAGAAGCTCTTACAGATTTGGTCTATATCCTGGACACCTAAGGACCAGGTTGAGTTCTGTAGTTCCTAAATCTTCTCTCCCCAAACACCATCTCCTGTATCTTTAAAAATTTCCCCCATTGATCAATATCATGTCCCATAGCTGCTGTGTGTGAGGTAAAGGCCAGAGTCTGTTGGTTTGTCCAGATTATCAAAGATGTCCTCTCCTTTGTGCTGAGATGTCTCTGCTGGATCAGCCGTCCTGAGTGCTTGTTTCTTCCTCATCTTCCTCCGGTACGGTTGTTTTCAGCTTACCTACAAACACAAGTGTGACTCCAAATGAACAATATTAAAAAAAATTATGATCTTTAGTGCTAAATCTCTCTGTTAAAAAAAACATACTTTAACAAGCTCAATTAAGGACTCAGGATTAAATCAACTTGGCACTAGGTTCACGATTAAGCCGGTTAAATCACATTGTGGACAAATAGGTTTGCTGATGCAGAGCTCAATTCTTTCTTTTTTCATCTTTATTTCTACATTATATTAACTTTTCAGTGCAGATGCTCCTTGTTGAATTCTTCACTGATAACCAATGTGTCAACACTTCCAAACTCATTTTGGCCGATACCAAAACTGATTTGCCTTAGTTTCTTTTACAAAGCACACAGAGTCTTCTCTGTAACAGAATTAACCTGTTTAACAAATTGTGGCAGTCTATTTGTGCCACAAATAAGAGAGAAACAAGACAAACATCAATGTTATACTGATTTGAGTCTTTAAAACAGACATTCAGTAGTCCAAGGAGGAAACATTATGATACATGAATACATTCTTTATCTGTTATGGCTAAACACATATAAGATACATATGATGCATGTAAGACCAGTTTACTGGTGATGCATATTGGCATAAATTTTAGAATCTGTTGTTATCTGCCAGTATCAATATTGTGCTGGTAAAATATTTTTCTCAATTCTAACCTTTAAGCTTTTGTAAGATTTAGGCCATTAATACATTCTGCAGTCAACAAAGGGATTATGATCCTTCATTAAAGATTAAACAAATCTTTGAAATATGTGGATAAACTTATCCCATCTTGACAAGATGGAGGAACATAAACCACAGTATGAAACACAGTTTGCATATTCAAGAAACACAAGAATAATTAACTTAAATAAATCTGTAAACATTTTGTAGAATGAAATTGATCATATCGCTCACTAGTGTATTTTGCTCTTACACTAACTCTGCAATAGTCTGTAGAAACAAAACATTCATGTAAAACCCCACAAACGTGATGTCTGCATTCATAGCTACGCATAATATTTGAATTTAATATAAAAATACTTGATATTTGATTTAGTCCATTAGTTGTGCACTCATATTTGAAAACTACTTACTTACTTTTGAAGATTACTTAGAAGAGAGGAAAAAGCATATTTGCATAAAAGACATTTTCTAAGGAATGATAAGCATAAAGGTATTAATATTAAACATCTTATTATGCATATCAACATCTTAAGCTTAAGAAAACTCCAAAAGACAAAGGAGACTGTTTTGTCTTGAAACACCCATTTTCTCACACCTGAAATTTTGCTAAACTCACAAAACAGAAAACTGAATTACTTTTAACACTGCAAACTTTTTGAATCCTCAATTTTTCATCTGAATTTTTAATATCATCAGGAAATATTTCTGAAGCCTCTAGACTGAAAAACAGGCCAAAGGAATCTCTTCCAATAAATTGAATTTCCATGTATTTAAAGAAAAAATATAAATTTGGCTCAGATAGATAAACCCCTAAATTCTGTCTCATAGTGATTATGGTTGATTCTGTTCCTCTCCCATGTTTTTGCAGCACATCTGCAGATATTTATGTTCTACATGCACATACGTTAAATACTGAAACACAACCATTCATAAACAAACGGAGACATTTCAGCTGTAAACCTATCAACAGGAGGTGCTGATCTACAAACAGCTGGGTCACGCAGATGTGTAGCTCAACATGAGATGCTCCATAGATGTCCTTTCTTTAACATGTCCATAAGCATTATAATATTAGAACTACAGAGGTCTGTATGCCACGTTAACTGCCTTTAATTCTTTTTTTTTAGCTTCAAGCCACCAGTCCATAAGCCATTGTTTAAAGATTGTTAGACTTATAGAGAAATTCTGACCCAAAGGTGCATCCCTCATGAAATATCTAATGTACAACTCAGACAGCCTGTCTTAAATCAGATGTAACACACTATAAGGCTGCTAAATTATGGCAGGAATCATAACTGCAATTAATTTGACTGACATTGAGCATTAAGAACATGATTATTAAGCATGACACTCAATTATTTTTAAATAACTGCATCTGTACATTTTTTTCATATGATTTATTTAATGAATAATATTGCTGCAGCTACAGCTGTGTAATAACATCTAGAATTTACTTTGCATAGTTCTGAAAAGTGTTGCTTTTTTTAGTCAAAAATAATCTAATTTAAATTTAAAATGTGTGACTTGCTGACTAAAGCACAGAGAAACTGCGTACAGAGAAGAGCCTGAGTGGGAGGCAGAGAGGGAGACCTAAAATTAATAAAAAATCTTTCAGAACTGGACTTTCAAATTATTAAAACAGCATTTACAAACGCAAACAGTATAAATCTTGTATTATTTGTGTGAAGATAGTTCAGTAGAAGGTCCACAAAGCTTGCAAGTCTCAACAATATCTATATACAAAAAAATGTGTTCAAAAATCAGACTTGTGTCATTAAGTTTTTTCCAATGTGTCTCACTTTTAGCCCGATGCTAAGCTGCAGATGTGAATCTCCGTCAGCACGAAGAGCTTGAAACTCCCTTTTCTTCTTGGAGCACAAACGCTCCTTTTCCATCCTCAGAGTGAACTACACTTGTGGTTTGTACGCGACTTGAGTACTTACCTATAAAGTCGTACGCACACCAAACTTTAAAAAGTGTGTTCACATCACTCTGCAGGACCAAATTTCATGCATGTATTCTCATGTTCAAATGGCTCAATTTTATAGAGGAAATTTCATGCAGGTTTGGCTCCCAGCTACAACAATGTCTTTAAGCCGTCATGAATAAGCACAATGGATGTTTTTACAATAACTGTCTTATTAATTTATTGAAATTTAATTTAAGAAATAGAAACACAGCCTTCAGTGATCTATAAAATCCTTTGGGGCCACACAGAAGGAGTTTACAACAATATTCAGGTGATGGCCCCTCTGTTGCTCACCAAACCTGCCCGGCTTGTGTCACTCCTCCTCCCTATTCCCTAACAACCAGTGCTCCAGTAGTTCTTCTGTGAGGTTTGGAATATTTTCTCTTGTAAAAAAAATTACGTCTAGTAAGCCGGAAAAATACACCAGTTGCCAGCTCGCTGTTGTGCTGGCAGACTTTGCCCTTCTACGGCCCATTAAAAGTGTTAAAGACATGAGCTGAATTTTCTGGATACTCAAAGCTCTCCGGTGACTTTCTATGTTTCTCCTCTCTGTGGCTTGACCTGAAATCATGTAGAGGAGCTGCGATGCCGACATGCAGTGATGTTTACCTCCTCCTCTGTCTGTGATGTCATCCTCACCACCGTTAACTCTCGATGCTGGCTGGATGTCACACCACAGCTTCAGGAGAGTTCATCACAGAGGATGGATATTTTCAACTTAGGAGAAAGAGGTGAAATTTGGCCAGAAAACTTGCATTGTTTGTGTGACAATACCACTGCAAATTGTGATCCATCGGGCAAACGACACATCATCCAATGCACTTTAATTATTTTCATTACCCAACAAACTGAAATCGGTGTTTCATGTGTACACAGCTTCAGACTCACTGTTCAAAACTACGAGCATGTTTGCTTTGTTGCTTTCACAACAAAAGGAGGGTGCACTTCATTTGCCACACATGGCAAACCAATTATCTGTTTTCCATAATTGTGGGAAGCTAAAAACTTAGTTGCAATAGAAACTCACTAAATCACCCAGTGCTAATAAGTACATCAGCAGTGTTATTCAGATTGATTTATAATGCAGCACCTCTGGCTGCTGGCTTGTGCAAAACTCTGTCTTGTCATCTGCTGCCATCAGTCATTCCTCTTCTCTTCTCAACTCATACAGTATCAGCCATGGTGAAATCTTCCTCAAATCTGATGCAAGTCCCACTTGTTAAGGGTATAAATCAGTGGTTGAACCATTGGTTAAACCAACAGTGTAATGTTGCCCCAGTATGGTTAGACAGTGTTGTAAATTAGTGTACAGGTAACAAAACGACATATAAACAAAAACATTACATAGGCTACTGATCAGGGAACAAACACTAAGACTTAGAGAGAAACACTCAAACATGCAGTAACTGTTTGAATATAGTTCATCTTTATTCACAATCTAAGCCTCACCAACATGACCCACTATAATTTCAGTTTTGTTAAATTTAGCACATGTAACTAAAATCCATTCATGTTTACATCTGTATTTTTGACAGAAAAAAAAAGATGTAAATCAAAGTTATAGTATTTATGTGAAGCACAGGAGCAAAGCAGTGATGTTAGTGGAGTCAGATGAATGTCAGTAAGAGAAGAGAAAGCCGTTAATGAAGAGACAAAAATATGAAACAGGGCAGGTAGCTATCGGGAGACGGAGTCAGGACTGGATGCCTCCTTTTTGTTGTCACAGTGCAAATCTGATAAAGAGATAGAAGGGAAGGAGAATGGTCGAAGAGGATAGAAAGAAGGAGATCATGCAAAAGCAAAGAGGAAGAAAGAGAGCAGTTAGTCAACAGTGGTTACTGCTAGGATGGCAATATAGTTGTTAGTAACAGATTTAGCATGTTAAGTGTGTATGTCAGGGTATATTAAGGCAAATAACCGTAGTGTTCATATTTAAATGTCAGTGAAAGTTTTGCATGTAAAGCATGGGACGACAGACATATGCAAGCAGCTCAATGTAATCATGTTTTTGTTCTGACAGGGGATCACTGCTGGGAAACTGGAGATGCAGAAATGCTGCAATGAAACAGTGCCGGTATTATGGTAGCTCGAAGTCATGGTTACTCAACAACACCTGAGGAAATGTTCTCTCCTTAGAATTTTGTCAGAAGAACTTGGTGGGGATAGAAGTTGTAGTACATTTAAGTCATACATGATACATCTGTGTTGTGAACTTTAATGTAAGACAATCGTCTAACGACTGAAATGTGGTTTAAGCTAACGGCTAACAACAGGCCTGCTACATACTGTGGCTTGATATGGATTGGTCTGTGATGAGCGTGACTGGCAGAATGATCATCCAATCACCAGCTGCAGTTGTTTTTGAAGGTTTAGCCTCTAAAAACATTTTCCAATGGCTCTTTCCAAGATCAACAGTGAAACTTTTCCGTGACAGATAAATGGAACTGTCCGTCTGGTGTGTCAGGTTGACTTTACTCAGCTGTTTAGGCTTTACACTGGAATCTTACCAAATACCTCACACCGTTTTTTTAAGTCATCTCTAATGAGATCCCAAGCCAGGAGATCGTACAGACACAGCTTACCCACAATGAGACAGGGTGTCTGACATTGAAATAAACAACTCCTGTTGTCAGTCCTGTGTAAAACTATATGACTTTATAAACTCTACTCTGCTTGCAAACGCATCTGGATCACACCATGTCTCCTTACTCTGATAAAAATCAACAAACTAAGGAGAGCTGACAGCTCTATTGCTTCTTTTTACCCCTTTGATAATGTTAGTATGTCACAGTACTTTGAGGAGCCATGCTATGTTGATCCTGCTCAATATTTCAAAGCACTATTTAGGTTTATTACTTCTCCCATTTCATAATACCAATTGGTCTTCTATTAAATGTTGTTGAGAAGCCTGATTAGCTACCTTTACAATAAGTTACAATTTGTAAGGATTTGTGCGTTCATGGAGTGAACCATCAAAAAAGTAACAAAAATGTGATATTTTGCTTTATGAAAAAATAAAAGGGGGTGTGTGGGCCAATTTAATGATTTGTTTCCAGAGGGCAACACTATGTCATAAAAGGGAATTTTTGTCATTTGTTGTGTTGCTTCTGATTTTTTATCTGTAACAACTGTCCTGACTGTAAAGCTGCTATTGCCATGATAACTCTTAACTGTGTACATTTCGTGGTGTACCATTGGTCATAGTGTCAGTGTTTTTCAGTCTGAAAGCAGTTTACCCCCTTCACTGTTGCTCTCGACCACTCCTCTGTCCTGATTGGCTAACAGCAGACCTGCTTCATTCCCATTGGCTTCTTCTTGCCCGTTGTGATTTGCCCACATAGCGCTGGCATAGAGCTGTGCAGTGATTGGGCTGAGCTGGTCGTCTGTGTCACAAAGCCCCGCCCCAAGAAGGTGCTGCTCCGCCTCCATCTGGAGGTCTGAGAAGAGAAGAGCCCCTCTAGTGGACAGGTCATGAAACTACGGGCATGTGGCTTAAGGAAGGGGAGAGTACTAAATAATGCAACTTAAACTAATAAATTTAAAATAAGATTAAATTAAATTCATGAAGAAAGAACTGAAAATTTAAATCAGCAGCTTTAAATTATACCTTTGATTTTGTTTAAGTTTCAAGTTCTTTATACCAATTTTTAAGTTTTCTGCAGCTTTGCCTCTTAGCTACATCTCAGTCTCAGTACTCAGTGCAAATTATCATCTGACTTTTATAGCTAGGGACACATTAGCATTAGATTAAGCTTAATTATTTCCCTGAATATTTTGTAGAATAATCTAAAATTTTAAATAAAAAGGCAAAATAGAGCCAAAAGTTTTTCTAAATATAGATAATAATTGTCATTAAAGGATAAGTTCGGTTTCTACAGCTTTCACATTGTTTATAGAATGAAGTAGAACAATATACTCACCCAGAAGGCTTTCCTGATCCAAACAGTGCTTCGGGAGATATTTAGATCCAAAATCGAGCGGCGGACATTCGTATAATGGTAGCACACGGGGCATGTACAGCACCGCTCCTAAAACTTCATTAATCGTCCAAAAACTCATTAGTTTCACCAATATTTGATCATGGTCCGCTCACGCTACTCCTCCATTACAGTCTGTGTCACTCCATACATGTTTTGTGGCTGTGCTGACCTCTGAACTGAAGAAGACGAGCGCTTGCTCTGCGCATGCGCAGTATGGCTCATTGTTTCAGGGGAAGACCGCTGGCTACACAACGACTTTCTTCTTCCAGTTTTGTGCAAAATGGACGAATATCTATCGGATGAAGATGTTGTGGAGGAGAACTTTGAATATGATGGGTGTCCTTACAGTTTCGAGCAAGAGTTTACAGATGAGGAGCTCATCGAAGGAGGACGCGGATGCAAAGAGAAGAGCAGCTCTCCAGAGAGTACTGCGCATGCGCAGAGGCAAAGCTTCTTCTTCTTCAGTTCAGAGGTCAGCACAGTCACAAAACATGTCTGGAGCGACACAGACTGTAATGGAGGAGTAGCCCGAGCGGACCATGATGAAATATTGGGGAAACTAATGAGTTTTTGGACGATTAATGCAGTTTTAGGAGTGGCGCTATACATGCCCCGTGTGCTACCATTATGCGGATGTCCACCGCTCGATTTTGGATCTAAATATCTCCCGAAGCACTGTTTGGATCAGGAAAGCCTTCCGGGTGAGTATATTGTTCTACTTCATTCTATAAACAATGTGAAAGCTGTAGAAACCGAACTTATCCTTTAAGATATATTTGCATTTAGATACATCCATCCATCCATCATCTTTATCCCTTTCAGAGTTGTTGGGAATTGAAGCATATCCCAGCTGACATTGGGAGAGAGGCAGGACCCTGGACTCAACAGCTGATCACAGGGCCACGTAAAGAGACCGACGATCATTCACGCATGCCTACAAGCAATAAAGGCCCCATTTATGCCAACCAAACAACAAAAATGGCCAAAAAATGAAAAGTTTTCTTTGACCTATACACAAGAACGGTGCCCTGAGTGCCTGAATCCACAAACTTTAGAAACCAGGGTCCAGAGTGAAAAGTTATAACAAATTTTTTAGATTGTTATCTGTGTAAAAAGTAATCGGCCTTTCCCGTAGAAATGCTGACGCATGGCACACGCGCAGTACTCTTTCAGATAAAGATTGCACGCACATCACAGGAACAACAACAACAGCTTTGGCAATCTACCGAGAAACGTGTACTGCTCACCATGCTCAGTTTGTTATCCAGACAACTCCTGCGTCCACTTGCCATTTTTGTTTATATGACAAGGTTATCTTCACCAGAAAGCTTACGCATGTTGTACCACTGCTGTTTCACTACAAACCTACATCACCAGCCACTGGCCTGGCATGCACACTACAGCTCTGTCAGTCACTCTCTCATCTCCGTGTGAACGCAAAGCACTTTTGAAAATGCAAAGGAAAAACCTTTCAGTTTCTGGTGACAGCACTGTAAATGGGGCCTTAGAGTCACTCCCAGGGTTAAAGACCCTGATTCACACTGGGAGTTGAACCAGCAATCTTCTTGCTGTGAGGCATGTATACTAATTTGCTGTGCCACCATGCTGCCTTTTTAAATGTTGAATCTTATTTATACTAATACCGCACCTGATCATGTGAGTAATGACTGAATGATTTTTCAGCTCAAACAGTACATAATGTGAGGGTTTGGTGCAGAGGCAGTAACTCATGAAGCTGTTAGCTAACTGGTACACGCACACACTCATGCACACACACACTCAGACAGGATCAATAAAAGAAAAGCTCTTACTGTCTCCACTTCCCAGAACAAACTCAGTGCTGCAGTCACTGGTAGTCAGCTCAGCTCTGCACTCATGCTTGCATGTATGTGTTTGATTTTATTTTAATCTTCTTAAGAAACATGCCGACATGTTCAACAGACATCTGTTTGAAGTTAAACAGAAATCATGTCTTTACAGAAAATGAAGGTGTTGTCCGGTCAAACCTTTCTAAACTGTGGAGCTGCACACGCTCACAGGCCGCAGCCTCACAGCTCCCTCTGGCTCTGTTACAGTTTTATGAATTATTCAGTGCAAGCGATGATAACAAAATGACAACAAGTCTTTTAGAGATAAAAGCATACAGGCAGGTGCTCCCTGCATATGCTGTGGATGAAAATCTGAGTTGACAACTTCTTGTTCTGAGTAAGGGAGCTCATGCGCTCCATAAAAATAGTTCAGATTGTTTGAGGAGTATACACAGTTGTTTTGTCAATTTAGAGCACCATCCATTTTAGCACTCTGTGGAATTCATTGTTCAAGGGAAACACTGGATATTTTTTTTGCTGATGTCCCCCCTTTGTGACAGACATACATTTAGGCTACATTTGGTGATTTAATACATTCACTGTTTTTGAAACAGCCTAGAACACACTGCTACTTCACTGTGGTGTGAAGTACTGCACACTGCATGCTGTATTAAGAATATGTAGTACGACTGCCAAATGGCTGTTATTTTGTAGTATGCTGGATCCAGCAGAGCTGATTCTTCTTCTTTTCTTCTTTTTGTTTAGTGGCAGGTGGTGAATATTTTATAGAGCTCATTACTGCCATCTACTGTGCAAAAAAATGCTGATGGAAATCAAGCTTTTCTGCTTGGTCTGCTGTATTTAAACTTTTTTTTTCTTTATCAACAAAGTATTCAGTTTAAATGTTGCTAAAATGGCTTAATGTTGTCACAGTGAAAATCAGGAAATTAAGGATTTTAGCAATAGCAGCTTGCCATCAGAAAAACATCACTGGCTGATTAAATAAAAAAGGTTACCTGCTGTAAAGACTTTAAAGTCCACCAGTTAATGTGTGGCAGGCAGCACTTAAGGTTATTTCTATCCCTAGACCACTTCTGGCTCCTGTCCATCATGAGTGCTTCCTCAACTAATAGTTGTCATTAGTGCTGACTGCCTCTTCCTGAGTTCATGATGTTTGTTTTTGTTTAGAAAGGCACATGTGACTTGGTAAAAAGAATCATAAAGGGGATTGTTGAGCTCTAAAGGCAAATGATATTTATTGCACATAGAGCAGCAGTCATAACAGAGCCTGTTCTTGATGAACATCTCCGATTATAAAACAGTGTCTCCCAAAAGAAAAACATTACAGATCTTACTTGTCTTGTTGTTTCCTGAACTACAAGTGTTTTTTGGAGCTCTTTTGATCTCTTCAAAACTCTTTCTCTCCAACCACCTTGGAAGTTGGTAAAGTTGTGCCAGAACAGTTTGGCCTGGATCTTACTTGTCTCAAACTTTTCTAAGAAAGCTGGTTTATAAAAGCAAAGCTTAGCTGCATTTGACTACAGCGGGGTCCTATCAGACACTAGTAAACGGAGTGGGGGCCTCTTGTTATGGTAGTCAACTTAACTATGAAGTGGTGCTGGAAACACTGTAATGGACAAGAAATGATAGATTAGTATGAAACAATTAACAATCCCATCCACCACCAACCCCCTCCCACACACACACACACACACACACCCCTCAGTGAATTACCCAGATAATTCACTGCAGAGTTTAGACATCAGCTACTCGCACAGATAAAATTTTAGGGTGGCGCAAGTAAATTGCCCAGGTAAAATGGTAAATGGACTTGAGCTTATATAGCGCTTTTCTAGTCTTTGACTACTCAAAGCTGCTTTACACCGCAGGTCACACCTACCCATTCACACCCATTAACTCTTACATTCACTCACTGATGGTTCAGAGTTTCTATGTTAGCTATCCATCAGTATTACTTACACAATCACACCCTTTCATGCCCATTTACATGCCACTGACGCAGCAGTGGGAGTAATTTGGGGTTAAGTGTCTTGCCCAAGGACACATCGCCATGTGTCGCCCGGAGCTAAGCTTGAACCTGCAACCTCCTGATCACTGACCAAGCACACTATCCAACTGCGCCACGGACGCCCCGCGTGAAAAACTGCTGTTGCAGTTCACCCATGTAACGTCCGGATAACTTCAATGTTCGTCTGCAAGTGTGGCTGGTGTTAAAGAAGTCCCAACCTCCCCCTCAACCATCTTCCACCCTTCTGCCACATGAAAACACAGATTTGAGCCTAAAATAAGCTGACAAAAAATATTTTTTATAAAAGAGAGAAAATACAGAGGGAGGAAAACAAGGAACATGCAGGCATGCAAATAAAGACAAAAACCACGAGCAAACTAAAGCAAAACAAAATGTTAGTTAAAACAGCAAACCAACATTACCTGAAAACAGACCTCAAACTTGAGACATCACGAGGAGCATTTATTACCCCACATCACTTTTATTTAAATGGATTTTTGGTTCTGAATTTTCTATGTTAATTTTGAGTTAACATTAAAAATTCTGTTAAAGTTACTTACATCTTGCTGATTGTTGGAGTGTTCAGACTATGATTAACATTTACAGCATGCTGTTTGTGAGGAGCAGAGGCTGGGCTTGTTACTTATAATCAGGAATGTAGAGATTTTTGGTCTGAAGGGAGTCTGCTCAAAGATGCCTTTTATTGTCTGTAATTTAAAACACAAGAATTCAGGGCCTTTCCTCAGACTGACCCTGCAGAGAAAAGCACCCACTGTTCTTTCATTTCTAAGTATGTCTTGGTGCTTTTGTGGGTAATCTGTGGAAACAATTTTGCTCTTGCATTTTCCCATTATCTGGGAAGATGAAGTAAATCCCCTCCTCAAGGGGAGATTGATTTTCTGCTTTGAAAAATAATGAAAAAGGGTCTTTCTGCTGAGCATCCAAGAGTCCTGTTTTTCTTGTTAATCTTTCATAGTTTGAGGCTATAAATGGTGGTGTGTTACCTTTCATGGAGGGTGGGGCATAGGTGCTCTGCTTCCTCTGAGAGGCTTCTGACGCCTGGAGAGTGGAACGAGAGCAACGTATTCAGCATCAGAATATAATATAGGTGTTCTGTTAAAAATGAATTATGATATCTGTCTATGATGGTCTTATCAGTGTGTATCCCATACTGTAGACAAGCAGTAATCATTAAGCCAACTGTTGTCTTTCTGACTTGCTGATGTAAGCTTTTCATTTTTAAAGTTTAATGAAATGGGCAAAATTCAAGACATTTTACTCCATGCAATATTGTATACATCTAACATTCAACTTTTTCCTTCAAACTCTCCTTATGCACCACAAATTTTACCTCTTTCTTTGGAAAATGAGTTTAACTTTTCAATGTGATTTGACCTGTTTTTAATATTATCATTCTAAGATAATTTCCTCACAAAAAGGCATCTGCTCTTACAGTTCAAGTTTAAATCAAACAACAAAACTTACTTGTGAGTCTCCACTTGCGTTGTGTTGATCTCCAACATCTGCAGCAAAGAACAGACAGCAGCCTTTATTTTATCATCTGATGTTTCACCGACACTTCTACCTTGGTTTATTTTCTGTATCAAAATCTGTGCAACAGAGGATTATTCAAGCTTCAAAAGCCCCCATGTTTGATGGAAATCTTCACCCAAGTGTTTCCCAAATTAGGTTTGGACGGAGCAATTTCTACTTGGACTTTGTTCAGATGTCAGCTCAACTTTTAAGTGGTAAAAGAAACACCTCATCTAATTGCCACATTGGATTTCCAAGTAAGTAGGTATGGCTGGAGTATGTACAAATTTAGTTGTGTTGTGTCTTATAGTACACAATCTGGCCTAAGTGTAAATTTAACAACAAAAGGAGTAAAGTTAAAGATTAGGAAATGAATAATCCTAGATCGTAAGTCCAAATTAAATTTTTCTGTATAAAACAAAAGTACAGAAATTTGATTTGTGCAGCACTCATTCAGTGAGCGCATTATTGTGACAAAATCCAGTTTAATTACGAAACCAATAAAAAATACTTGCATCCATTGATCCTTGTAATTTTTTTTTACCATAAAACAGAACTTCTTTTGATAGGCCCTGCAAATACTATTCATGAAGCCCATAACTCTCTCCTTTTTTTTTTCTAGACACATTTCAACAACTTTCCCACATCACGTGACACTTTTGTTCCACCAGTTCCTATTGAAGATATAAATTTAGAGAATCGAAGCTAACAAACCTGGTGTTGAACAAGAAAAGACGTTGTGTATCACCCAGACAGCAAAGTATAGACTAACATACTCCAAACTGCTATATGTAACACAGTTTTAGGGTGATGCCGAACATTTGTCAAGCTGGTTTAAAGACACTGATGGCATATACAGTATAGCCGTCCTGGGAGCTCAATACTATAAGATGATGTTGAGTGTAGCTGGGAATCGTTGTCCTGAATCTTTGCTTCCTCAACCCTCCCCTAATACAAACAAATCGCCTCTCTGAATAAAACAATATGGTACAGTGTGAGTCATTGCACTGTGCTATCATCATATTTTATTGTTACATTGTTGATACTGAGGTCAGATTATATTAATGCTTACTCTGCCTCAGTGTGACTGTTTAAGTTATGTTGAACCAATTGTTGATACACCAGGCAGATGTTGGGCGCTGCTTATAAGGGAAGCTTGTTTAGATAACTTCAGGCAAGCATTCACAATGCTCACGTCCTTGTTATGATGATTCATTGGTGCCCGCAGAGACATTATTGTCGATAACTTGCTTACAGTAATTTAAAAAGTTAAAGGGAGGATATTTGAAGGAAAACCGGTGACTGTTGAAAGCAACTTGCATGGTCTTTCGTGGCTTTGAAAACATGTTGGAAATATTTGAAGTAATGTCAGTAAGTACTAAACCGAATAAACAAATTTTTGCCACCTTTTTATTTAGGCATTTCAGTTAAAAAAAAGACATATCCCATATCAATGGGTTTTTGGAACCAGCTACCAAGTAAATAAGCCTACTATGACTCAAACTTAAACCCATTTATTGCTCTAAAGGTTTGAAGTGTTCAGTGGTGATTAAATGAGCAGCTACTGAGACCCAATAAATAATCATTGAATTAAAGCTCGGGTCTACGATCTGAAAACCAGTTTGGCTGTTGAGACAGATTTGAAAAACGCAGCCTGCCCCCCTTTCACTCACCCCTCCCCTCCGTGTTCCAAGATCCCGCCCCCCAGCTCGTGTTGCCTCCTAACAACACGCCACCTCCGATAGAGCAAGAAGCCAGCCGGCAGAAAATATTCATTGATGTTGAAGATAAATGAGATTTCTCATAGCTGGAAGTAACAAACACGATCCCCCTTGTAACGCACAGCGGTAGCCATTTCAATTGGACCGGCGGCGAAGCGGGTCTGGCGTTGCCACTGTTAGTCAATCCGAGCAGAGCCAATTATGGGCGAGGATTTACCTTTCTTGGTGTGTCTTCACCAGCTCAGTTTACAATGCTAACAATGAGTGGCTAACTTATGCTAAAATCTACTGACAGAGCCTACCCGTTTCAGAAGCGGCCTCCCGGTTTCAGTGCTGGTCTTCTCCAGCTCCATGACGCTTCAGTAGCTGTGAAGCTAGCTGCTCATCGGTACATGAGGGAGGTAGTGGGAGGAGGCGGGACGGTGCGGAGCAGGGGAGACAGGGGTTTGGATGGACTCACAGATCAATCCGAACCGCCGTTCCCGGCACTTCGGATTGGTCAACTATTATGCCGCTTTGCAGCGGATATACTGAATGGATTTTTTATCATTCTTTTTCGTCTTTATATTGCGTAGATCGGACCATAGGACCATAACGGCCTTATAAACAGTGTTATTAAGATGTACAAAGCTTCCAAATCGTAGACCATAGCTTAAACCTGAAGCTCTAAAGACAGTCGGGGTTCTAGACCCATCCATAGCTCATTCCTCCCATGCCTTTCTCCTCTTTCTCTCTTTATGATTTCCACGTCCATTCACTGTCCAGTCTTTACAATAAGGTAGCAAAAGCCTCAAAATAGATTTTCAAATTGACAGAAAAAATAAACATACATGGCAAACTAGGGGTGTCTAGAGCTAGGCTGTTTGATGATTTGGTCAATGAAATAGACAACACAAGATCTTCAAGTTGGCAAAAAAAAATGGTTCATATTTTTCCATCAAAACAGGCCCAAAATCCTGGTCAAATGTTCTGTTTTAATTGCATCATAGCCACCCAGCACTGGTACCCATGTAGCTCTGAGACATGGCTGCTGCTTTGCTGCTGAAATGTGCTTAAACTCACATATAAACTGAATTTGAGAAACAACATCTGCTGTGAATATCTTTATTTACGGTCAGAGGTGCATGTTCAGATGTTGTTTTCACAGCTGCTTCCTCTCTCACACACTGACTGCTTAAAATTAAGAAAGATCTACTAAACCCTTTGATTTCTGCCTAAATATTGAACACACTGCACTTATTTCTCAGCTGGTTCTTGTTTGTGTTTCCAGTCCTCCCGCTGTGTTGAAACCTATAGTCTTCTTCTCTGAGTTTTTTAGAGTAAGGGAGAAAAAGGACTACTTGAGAGCACCTCAGGCGCCTGCTGAGCTTTATACAACTGCTCTGTGAAAAAAAAATGAATCAGGCCGATTATTCAATCAGCCAGTTCCTGTGCAGAGGGATTTATAAGAGATGAGAGCCATTACACACATACACACACACCCATGAGCCCCGTCTGCACAGTGAGATCACTTACCAAAAGCTGCAGCACAAATCTAATAAAGGTTCCATTATGGCTTCTGCTTTTTAGCTTTCTGTATCCCCCCTCTAATCCTGATATAACACCACCCCATCTCTCTCTCTCTCTCTCTCTCACTCTCTCTCTCACCTGTGCCAGGTTGTCTGTAGATCTGCAGCGTGGCAGGAGTCGGTCTTCTGCGACGAATCTGAGGTAAACACATTAAGACATTAATATTTCGTGTTCCCTCTTTATGCATTTAATAAATGTTTTTTCCTAAAAAAAATAACTGTGGGTTTTTGGATTGTTTTGGTCATTTGTTTTTAAAAGCGTGGCATTATTTTTTACATTTACTTCCTAAGGCATAATAGTAGAATTTTACTGATATCCAAAGACTGGTTAATGCCAATGTCAATATATAAACACTTGGTAAAAAATGTATTTGAGTTTATATCGCACTTCTCTAGTCTCTTCAACCACTCATAGCAGCCATACACCGCAGGTCATATCTGCCCATTCACACCTACTAACTCTCACATTCACTCATAGTTGGTTCAAAGTTTCACTCTGAGACTGTACCGATCAAACTTTATTATAAAGCACTTTTATACATCAAAAAAATGACAATGACACCCCACTTCTTTAGCTAAAACAAATCAAACATTATTTGATGTTAATGATTCTGTAATTCTTCTACAAAACACAATTTCTGACTAAAATTAAAGGACATTTCACTGAGACGGCTCCATTCTCCATTTTGCAGTTTCCACCTTTAATGAGCTTTTTTGCCTTTTTTTTTTTACATAAACTTGAAATATTCAGTATGAGTTATTGTTGGGATGACATTTTTTTGCTTTGTTTCTTTATTTTCTAATTTTTTTTCCATGTATAAATACTAAATAAAGGTTGGATTTTCTGGTTTAACTGACTTGTTTCCAAACCTGTTTTTTTTTTTTTTTTTTGTTAAGTTCTGTTGTTGTTTTTCACTTTACAAGATATGTCGTGTTTCTTATATTTTTATTTTTATGTCACAAGCACCTAAATAAAATACCTTCCCAGACACCTGTCCAGAAGGAACATGTCACAGTAAACATTAGAGCACAATTCCAGAGAGCTGGTAACCTGACACACCATAAGGACCATTTAAAGTTATTCTATCTGGAAAAGAGTCCATAAAACAGGGGTCGGCAGGTAAGTTTGGCCTTGGGCCAAAATTTTTCCGAGCAACTGAATGGTGGGCCAAAACATCACATCAACCAGAAACATGTTTTCTTTCTCTCTCTCTATTTTTTTAAAAAAAACCTTTTCCCTTATCTATAGGCTACTTTTATATCGTGTGAATACAAAATGCAGGCTTATTTAAGAAAGTAATTTGTTTTAAATAAAGTAACTTTATTTCTCAGACTATTAGTGTGTTATTACTGCTTTAGCTCCACTGTGTCTGCCTTATAAAACTGCTTACAATAGTAACTTGGTGATAATAAAGCTGCTGTCTCTAATCAGCAACTTGACTGTCTTTTAAGTCATCATAAATGTGTCATAGCCAACTATATTTTTTCCTCCACACATTTAATAAAAAGGGCAGTAATTTCCATTTTGAAAATAACCTTTTTTTTTTTTTTTTTTTTTTTTTTTTTTTTTTTTTTTTTTTTTTTTTTTTTTTTTTTTTTTTTTTTTTTTGAGTCGAACTGTGGTAAAGATTTATAAAAAAAAATAAAATAAAGAAAAAAGATTTTCAGGATTGGGCTATGATTGTCGTTTTTTGTGATAGCAGCTAATTTTTTGTGTTGTTATTTGTGTTTTATTAAAAAAATAAACACATTTTAGATCATAAATCTTGTTCATATATATCTATATATTTAGTGCCGAGAGTTTTTGACAATAAACAAGAGAAATTATGAAATAATTCTGCAAAATACACAACAAAAAATCCACAGTTTACACGTATTAAGACTTCTATTGTGTCACAAAATGTTTTTTTTTTTTCCTCATGGTCTCTTCATCAAGCTATAGTTGCAGACAATAATCTAATAGCAAAAATACTTCAGTAAGAAAAAAAAATCCTGATCACATTAATGCACTCTCATGGCTGTTGTTTTCCCTCGAGGAACAACGCACTTTGGTATCATATTACTGCAGTAATTATCACCCTGATGGGTTTGTTGTTTCATTTCAAAACAAAACAAAAAATATGTAAATAAACACCACCTGTATTGATTGTGTTTTGCAGTACTAAAAACATTTCCCCCCCTGATTTGGTCTTTAAATGGTCTTTGAAAGTCCTCAAGTTGAGTTTTTAAACTGTGTAGAAACTCTGAGTGCTTTGCTATGCAGTGAGATGATGAATAGGAAAGATATCAGTTACTCTAACTCTTTCTTTTTACATGTGTTTATTTCTGGATTTTAAATTAAAAATGTCCTTGTCACATTAATGTTTGGATTAATCACTAACAGCTTCAGAACACTGAGTTCATCCTGCTATTCTCCAGTTCTCACACTGCAGGAATGTAAACGCTCCCCTTCATTTTAAAGGGGGGTGCCCGGTTTACAAGATTAAATCTAATAAAACCTCTGCAAGACTTTATCCGTGACTTCTGTAAAATGCTGTCAGGGGGGCTCCCAAATAGGCACAGAGGGGCCCTCATCTGTCACTGTTCATTACCAGCCTCCCTAGTAACCAACAATTTCCGTTTTACATCAACTTAACGGCTCATAGAGACGTCAGCAGGGCAGCGAGCAGCGAGCCTTACATAGAGAGGACTGTTTCTGCTCCCTGAAGCAATGTTTAAGCTTCTGTTTCTTGTTACTATAGGAGCTGCTCAGATGCAGTTAAAGCAGAATTACACCTCCAGTACACTGGCACGTTGTTCATAAGTGGTGTTCTGAACTTTTCACTTGGTCATTTGTTCAGTCAGCAGAAGGAACAGTCTGTTAGTATACACTTTCCATGATGCAAACTTTTTTCAAACAATTCCCAAGAGAGTAGGCGTAAACACATGTGACAGATTGTCTATAAAAGGAGTGAATTTTACTCAATTATGTTGTTGGACCTTAACAGAAAGTTACATTTAAATCAAGACCTACTTGTAGAGAAAATACAGACAAGCTAAAAGACAGATTTGATCATAAAGTTTGTGTTTAGGGGTGGGCAGCACCTGGAGTATTTACTACATACTGATACATATTTTAACAAAGAACTTCTATTGTAAGAACTGCCAATAGCAATATGGCTGTGACTACATCATAATAATCTGTCAGAAATAAGCATTTTATCTATTTAATTTTACCAAAAAACGTTATTTGTCTTAAGAAAAATCTAATTATAGTGATACTTGTGCTACCATGGCATTAAAAAAGAAGTCCTAAATGCCAATATGAAACAAATTTGGGGTTTTGATGTTAAGTTTAATAGTTAAGCTCCCATACATTGTCTAAGTTGCACATTATTTAGTAACTTTTAGAAAAATGTGTGGAACTAGCTTCTAGAAAGTGTTCTGCCTTCCTTTTGGTTATAATATGCCAATATATTAAAACTTATTTTATTAGATACCGATACATTTAAACAACTAAAATTATTTTTTTGGAATGACAGCAATATTTTATGCACATGTATTTTTGATAGTAAAATCAAAGGGTACATGGACTTGAGCGTAATCAATGCTATAGTTTCTTTGGCGACTTATAGCAGCCAAACACCACATGTCTCGTCTACAAATTCACACACTTATTTTCTCTCACGTTTCGTTTACCCACTGATGGTTGGAGCTTCCATGTAAGTTGTGTATCAGTTTTACCCAACATTTTCATGTCTTTCCATATCCATTCACATGTTACTAACAGTAGGGGAAGCAACTTGGGGGCAAAGACACATGACCATGTGGCAGCCAGAGTTTGGCTTGAATCTGCAACCTTCGGATTACAGACCAAGCACATTAACAGACTGATTTTAAAGAGCTTATATCATTCTTTTGCAAGTTTATATGCCATTTTCTGTATTTAGCATGGTTCCTGTGCATCGATCAATCAAACTTTATTTATATAGCACTTTTCCTACGACATATGTACCTCAAAGTGCTGGCAGAAAAGGAAACAGGAGGAAAGGAGAGGGGAAAAAACAATTCCGAACTAGACACCTGTCAGTGTGGGATTGGAAAAAAACACTTCTGTGAACCAAACAAAAAGTCGGCAGCAATAAGATCTCTCCCTCTCCCCCTTTTTGCTATGCCAGCAGCTGCCTAAAAACAGCTCCCCCAGCCCCCTTCCAGTGTGATGTCATAACATTGTTTTGTCATCAGTTTAAGCCTATTGGTTTCCAGTACAAGCCCTTTTCAGAGCACAGAGGTTAAAATGAATGCAAAGTAGTTGACAATATCAAAAAGCAGTCTTACTTGGACATGAACATGGTCTACTTTAGATCTACATTATTATTAAACAATGCAGGTTTCAGTGATATGAAGTAGTGAGTTTTGACGAGCGACTATTAACAGAGATGTGGCCAATGTTGTTGCTCACTGCAGACAATGTGAAGGAGTTCAACTTCTTTTGATCATTTAATGTGAAAAATGACTCACTGTTGGGTATTTAGAACTGTTTTTGTTGTTGCCATCATAACAAAACAAGTGTTAATACTGTGTGACTTTTCCAGTCATATAAAATGTAATAATTCCAGCAACATATATTTATTATAGCAAAAATATTCACATCTAAGTGACTAAACAAATTATCTGGAGCATCAACCCATGCAAGGTTTATGCCAAAGCTTCCCTAAAAGAAAATCACTGGCTAATGCAGCAGTTTGTAGAAGATCTAAAATCAAAATGATATTTTTAATGCAAAAACATAAACTAGTCATTATCGTTATCCATGAATTTTCCACTTTATTGTTTTACCAAAAAAGTAAAAAATGGTATAGAACATTATGTCTTGATTAAGTTGTAAAGTTTGAATATTTACTGGCAATACCAAACAAAAAAAATAGTTTTAATGGTTGAATGTTGTGCTTAATAAATTTTGACTCCCCAGTGATTCAGCTCAAATTTGGGTTTGAACAGATTAATTTAGTTGGAATTTCCTCATTCAAGTTAAATAAAATATGTCCAATAAAAATAGTATTTTCAGTATTAAACAAGTTTTTAAAATTTTTCTAAAATATTTGTTTATTACAGTTGATCTAATGCATTTTTATGACTATATATGATGTAATTGCATTAAACCTTTCAGTTTTTGTCACTCAGATCTTGACTTCTAAAGGAAATAGTACTCACTGAGTAAGATTATCAAATAGTTTGAAGGGGATTTCAGACAGGGATTGTCTACATCCTCGTCCCCACAGTATACAAAATTCTCATTAAACTCTCTGCAAATAAAACCGAATCCAAACCAGCACGCAAAACACTCAAGCATGTCACATGCATGGCTGCTCAAATATGACGAACCCAATAAATACACATGCTGTCACCCAGATACACACACAGCAGTTTTCACAGCACTGACTTATGAACACATGCTGGTCTGCACCCACTCACAGAAAATTCCAGACAAGACTCACAAGATGACAGATAGAAGCCCCATTCAGCCCTCACATACATGAGCCCACTCCGTCCACCCTAACTTTGTAACACACACTCTCTCGTGCTCGTATGCACACACTCACATGTTCGGCGGCCTGTGGGTCCAGCTGTCCCTGCAGTGGAGGCACAGCAAACTGGATCTTCTTCGGACTGCTGGGCTCCATTATTACTGACTGAGAGATAGAAAGAAAGACAGACGGAAAGAGAGAGAGAGAACGTATGTGTGTGTATGTGTGTGTATGTGTGTGTGAAGGAGGGAGGGAGCAGGGAGTGAGGGAGTGGTCTCCCCGGCCGATGAGGTCCATTATCACTAATTGACAGACTTGCAGAGAGAGATGGAGAAGAGTGGCCCAGGCTTTGCAGTGTTTTCTAAACAGACACTAGGGTGCAGGGTGAAGTATTGGGGTGATGTCAGTGATGTGTACATTAGTCGTCCTCATAAATCTAGTGATGTTATTCTGAGCTGCAATCACAAAGAGTGCAAACACGTGTGCAGCCTGATTCATATTTAGTAAGACAGCCTGGGTATACAACTCTGACTGGAAGAAATACTAACAATGAAAGCAGAATAGAACTGAGAAGTAGAGCTACCGCATGATTGGTTTATCTAACCAGAGACTTTAGGTTGTAGACTTTAGACTACAGACTGTTGTGGCTGTAGGATTTGGACAAATGTTAAAGGGCAGGGGGTAAACATGAGGCCAAATGACTTTGCCCTTCGACCCTGTATCTCCAAATCAGAATAAACATACACAGTTGAGGACAAAATTATTAGCCCCCCTTTGAAATTTGAAGTTTCTTCAAGATTTCCTTAAGTACTTTTTTAACAGAGGACCACTATTGTGCAATAATGTGCTTTAACTTCACATGTGATGTGCTTAAAGGTGAATGGGTAAAATCAGGTGATTTCACACAACAATTAATCTGTACATGGTATAACAGCCTCAGTATGGGTCAATGAGCTGTCAGTTGAGAAAGCAACATGCAAAAGAACTAAATAAATCAGTTTGGACTTGAGAAAAAGCATTATTAATGCACACAAACAGGAGAAGGGTTCACAAAGCTATCCAAGCATTTTTAAGTTTCAAGAACTGGACTGAGAAGTATTAATCCAGAAATTCAAAGTACAGTACAGAACAAGACTGGCAGAGACAGTAAGTGAAAAATTTGAAAGATCCTAGAGAGAAAACTAGGAAGCGATATGTCTAAAGACTCCAGAACAACTGCTAAGACACTGGGTGAATGACTTAACCACATTAGGAATCGAAGTCTCTAAGACAGGGGTGTCCAAACTTTTCACGTCGAGGGCCACATGAAGAGGAATACATGGACAACTGAGCCGCTTTCCACGTCTCACTTTTAGTGTATCAGAGTTAAAATTTTTGAGGTTTATGGATGGGTTATCACCTGTCAAGGGGCCTTTGTTACCCCAGGCTATTACTAGATTCACACCTAGTACGGGAGAGACCTTTTGAGCAGCAAAGATGGGAGACACTGACATCTTAGCTTCACTTTCAGACACAAAACAAGAGTAAATTGCAAGAATGTTTGTGCTTGAAGATGAATATTGCAGTATACTTTGTAAATGAGACCTTGAGGCAAAGTAAATACAGCAGAAAATGTGCATGACTGATGGTATTTGCTGCTGTAATTAAAATATCTTGATTCCTCAACTGTTTTGGGGGCCGATTCAAAATGGGCAGCGGGCCACATTTGGACCCCCGGGCCACAGTTTGGACACCCCTGCTCTAAGGAGACAGTCACTAGAGCTCTGCACAGGAATGGGCTGCAAGGTTGCAGACCAAGAAAAAACTCCACAATTCCACACTCAAACACAATTTACCAGAATTTTACCTTTTGTCTGTTTTTGCTATGATTGTTTTTTTGTATTGTGCCATGAGCCATCAATGTGGCTATTAAAGTCTACTATTTAAGCCTTAAATCAAACTCCGTCAAATCACCTTCCACTGGATGTAATGAGCTTTTAAAGTGTGATGAGCTACATTTAGAAAGCCAAATCCATATTTCGTGTTACTTTGATGAGAGTAACTATGATATTAAAGTGATGTGATAATAGTGTAATGCCTTACATTTCAAATACAGAAATATTATTATGTAACTAATTACTTTGAAACAGTATAAATAAATGATGCATTTCATTTTTGAAGTTACTTGCTCAACACTGCTGATGAGACTAAGCCAGAGCTAATGCTGCACATTGACCTTCACATTCTAGAAATCAAGTGATAGAATTTTAGGGTTCATTGGTTGAACATGTGTTCAAAGAGGAAAGAAAACCACTGAAATCATTAATGAGACAACACATTCACAAGGAAGGGATGACCAAGGGGCTCTGTGACCTTGAATCCAAAATGTTGATATTCACAGGTCTGTGTTTACAAGCAAAGGGCGATCATTAAAGGAGACATATCATGCTTGTTTCTCCTTTTAACTATGCCAGACTAGGATGCCTGTAAAGCATTTCTGCCCTCAGTACAAGTCATTTAGTTCCTTCATTGCCCCACAATTGCATTCTCAAAATCCTCATTTTAGGCCATTATCAAGCTCTCGTTGAAACACTCGTATATCAGGATGACCTACAGTAACCTCGCAACGTCACAGCCCTTTGTGCTCTGATTGGTCAGTTCTATCGGGGGTAGAGCCAGCCTGTCCTTCTTCTTCTACTGTATTTTCCGGCAGGCTCAAAGCAGCGATCACAGATTGAGTCCCCTACAGGCCAGAGCTGGTAATGAGTGAGTGTGAGCTAGGGATCTATATACTGCTGCTGGACGAATGTGTTCCTCGGTGATGGTTTTGTGGCTAACGGACATCACAGAGGAGGAAGTGTTTTATCAGATTACTCCAATAAAAAGAAAGGTACCTCGTGTCGACGATTTAAATCTCGCTGACATCTCGCAATGACCTATTTTCAGAGGCATCAAATCTCTTTCAAGGATATCAGAAAAAATACAATATCTCATTTTTTGAAAATTAAGGGGGTGTAAGGTCTTGTTTTCAAATTTATTATATGTAAGTATTAAATCATGCATCAGCATGATATGTCTCCTTTAAGCTCTGTGACCTCAACCTTTATTTGAGGACCTCTGAAGGTTAAATACTTTGGTCTCAAGTGAAAATGGACATTTATTTAAAAGTTTGTATAAACCTTTCAAAGTCTTCTCAAGAAAGCACATTCACAAAGGTCAATTATGATGTTCCAAGTCCTTGACATCATACCTATGACATTCTGATTTGTATCAACTCATCTTTGGGGCGTCGGTGGCGCAGTGGGATAGTTCGGTTAGTCAGTGATTGGGAGGTTAAAGGTTCAAGCCCAGTCCGGCAATGTGTCCCACTGCTGCGTCAATGGTGTGTAAAGGAGCATGAAAGGGCACAAATGTGTTAGAGATACTGACATAGAAACTCCGAACCATGGGTGTGAATGGGTAGGTGTGACTGCGGTGTAAAGCAGCTTTGAGTAGTCAAAGACTAGAAAAGGGCTATATAAGCTCAAGTCCATTTACCATCTTATAGTCAAAGAAGACGAATGTGACGTTTTTTTGACCTACAACCAAAAATCAGTTTTGTTCATTCTGAAATCCAAATCAATATTTGTTCAAGGTTTGAGGAAAATCATGAAAGTGTTTTTTAGATATCACATTTCAAGGATTGGCTTGAACTAATGAATGACAGATTGACAGACACCAGTGACACCAACTGAAAGACAAACATCTCTGAGACAGACTGCCTGGTCAGTTTCTAAGTTTACCACCCAACATGCCGTTTTAAGGCCTTTTCCAAGGTGCCAGCACTATGACTCCTTCTCCTGTGTATGTTTTATTGTACAAGAAAGTTGTGCAATAAATGTACATGTAAAATGCTCAGACTGGTCTAATAAAATATGCTCTGCTGCTTTTTTGGCAGGTATAAAACCCTGAAGGTTCATGAAACCTTTTTCTCCCACAAAGTTAAAGAAAAGATGACGTTAGTGCTCACAGTGTTCCTGAGCTAACATTTACTTTAATTTAATTATCAAACCACTTGTAAAGGTCTCATATTTTGCTCCTTTTCTGCAGTTTAAATACAGGGTTGGTAGTCACAGAAAACTAGCATGAATTTGAATGTTTCTCCTCAAGACTCCATCTACTTTTTGTTATGAACTATACTAAGTCAGGTTTCACTCAGGGTAAGAAAACTCTAAAACATCATCATAGTAAAGTAAAATCAAACAAACAAGCACAACAAATTAGTTAGTTCTCACAACCTGATTCTGACTCTCATTTTTGCCTTGGCTTTGTCCAAATTATTATTTTTTTGAGCCTTCTCTGCCTCCATCTTTCTTTTCCTTCACTATTTTTGCATGGTTTGCAAAAATTGGTTTCTAAGATAAATTAAGGCAGCAGACTCTCCTCAAATTGTAATAAACACCTCAGTCCTCTACAACGAACAACTGCGAGTAACATTATTGTGAGCCCATTAATGTTATGTAAACATAAGAGGCAGCTATGCTTGCTCACTGTCCCTCCAGACCTGCCATTTAATCACTCAAAACAGGGCTGCTGAAAATGTCAATATAGAAATAGTCCACCGTAGCAGAAGTTTGTGTGTGTGTCAGTGTGTAAAAAACCTAAACCCCAAACCCCAAATTTCACATAAAGTGAATGCGCTGCACACTGAAGCATCGGTGTGCACAACACCAACATCTGTACAAGCAGCAGCAAATTGGTTCAGTCAAAACGTTGCCCACTACTACACCCAAGACCCACTACTGACTAGATCACTCTATTGAACGACATTTATACCAACAATGATCAAACTTTTTGCAGATTGATATTTTTCATTCCACTATGTGTATATAATAAATATAGGACTTTAATGTTGGGTGCTTTTCTAGTTTAAAATTGTAATCTTAGTAGTGGTTTAGTAGATATAGATCCATTATAGCCTATTGTGAACTTTTAATTTTTGCACATCATATTAATGCTATAAAAGTTACGAAAGTGGTGTTCATTTTTGAAAATTGTCTCGGTGATCAAAAAATGTAGGTAACACAGAACTCTTTCTCACTTATAATTAAAAATCAGTTGAAAGGACCCAAGGCTAACTTCAGGTTTATGTGCAAGTTTAAGTAATCTCTGCTTGGCAAGATGGATCTGCCTTACTGCAGACATTAGATTAGTGACCAAGCTAAGCTGCAAGGTTAAATTTCTGGAATGATGCTCTCCAAAGTGTGTAAAAAGTGGTGTACCTTAAGATTAGATTCTCACAGAAATGTATGTCATAAGCTGCAGCACAGCTGACATGATGACCACTTTTTAAAACAGTGCCAAAAAAAGGTACAAAAATGCAGATGGGTCCCTCAGAGTTTTGAAAACACCTGCCCACATGTTGACCAGGCCTCATCATGCTCCACCGTCCATTGGTATGTTTAACCTTCAACACTGAAACATGGATCTTTTGCCACCAACACCTTCTGCGTGTGTTTGCTGGCAGTTGTAATGGAAAGATTTTGTCTCCACTGGGACATCTGGAGAGACTTAGCAGCTACTATAGGTGGAACAAACCACACACACATATCGCACAAAGAGCCTCTTGTGATTTTTTTCATGTGGTTGGAAGCCATCCATCTCTGCTCTGTGGTGTTGAGACAGAAATCCTGCTTTGTTGTCTGCTGCAAACAAGCACCTGCATTTTTCACATCAGCAGCTGCCATGGATCAACGTATTCTGGTCAGGATATGATATCACTTTGTGGGTGCGACTTTAAAGCTAAAAGTGTGGCATTTGCCGATTATGTTGTCAGGTAAACCCCTGGGATGTAGTTAGGGCATGGGAAGTTTATTGGTGTGACACATTTCAGTAACAAGTCAAAAGTTCATCTCACAGGCCAGCAAAGTCATAGTGGCAAAAAAACAAAACAACCTCAGAACTACCACATCAGTTTTATGCCAATAAGTATGCTGATGCCAGATTACAAAAGCCACAGTAGATGTCAAGATTGGGTCTGGGGTGATGTCTATGTTAGTGTAAATTGTAAAAGTCCAATTCATGAATAGTGTTAGTGTAACACCGAGACATAGAATGAGGTCACAGTTACCTTGTGTCTCTAAAGTGTGAGGTTTGTTTTCTGTTCTGGACACCATTGGTCCTGTGAACTTTAAAATGGTTAAAAATAAGCAAAAGGCGCCATGGAGAAATGACGACTTGTCAGGGCACAGAATAGGGAGTGCCAGAGGTCTGAGCGGAAATGGCGCAAGCCAAAGCTTCATGTTCACTATGAAATGCATAAAGAACACTTGTACATGTTCAATCAGATCTTACACAGAACAAGGGAGAGGTACTCTTCTGAAATTGTTGGAAACTGCAGTAACAACTCACATGTTTTATTTGCAACAGTAAACACATTAACAAACCCTCCAGCTCAACTGCCGTTGGATCTCCACCTCTGAATACTGAGTTTGCAGGATTATTTTGTAACAAACTTCAGACCATTAAAACGCCATCAATTCCACAACACAAAAACAACCCTGCAACCACCTAGAGCTGACTCATTTTGCACCTGCAACTGACAAAACTGTCCAAGAGATCATCACAGGTTTGAGTTCATCTTCACGGTGCTACGATGTGTTACCCACTAGATTTCCGAAGTCTATGCTGAGCAGTTTGTTACCACTATTTGCTTACATGGTTGACACATTACTACATTCCCAAAGGTCTGCGGTCATAAAGCCTCTCTTAAAGAAGAATAGTCTTGATGCCACAGTACTGAACATCTACCGACCCATGTCAAAACTGCTGTTCTTAGGCAAAGTCCAAGTTGTTAACCAACAGCTAACTGACTTTATCTTAATGAACGACTCCTCTGATGTTTTCCAGTCAGGTTTTAGACCCCATCACAGCACTGAGACTCTCTTATCAAGTTGACAAATGACATCCACCTGAACACTGATGCAGGCAAAGTCTCAGTCTCATAGTCCTGCTAGATCTGAGCGCTGCTTTTGACATTGTTGATCATGAGATCCTTTTACAGAGACTAGAAGACTGGGTGGGCATCTCTGGCACTGCCCTAAATTGGTTGAAGTTCTTTCTAGAAGACAGGAAGTACTTTGTAGAAATTGGTAACTGTGTCTCAGACCACATGGCCTTGGCCTGTGGGGAGTCCCAAGGGTTGATCCTGGGACCCCTCCTGTTCAATCTCTACATACTGCCTTTAGGCCAGTTAATACAAAGTAATAATATATCCTACCACAATTATGCAGACGACACTCAGATCTATGTCTCACGGACAGCAGGCTAATATGGACCAGTGCAGGTTCACTCTGTCACTGCATCCAACAGGTCAGTGTGTGGATGCAAAACAACTTTCTCCAGCTAAATTCAGACAAGACTGAAGTCAATGTATTTGGTCCACAGAAACAAAGAGAAAGTGTCAGCAGTCACCTCCATTGTCTCTCTCGAAAACCTACAAATCAGGTTAGAAATCCCAGGGTAATAATGGACTCAGACTTCAACTTTTACAGACACATCAAAATCAACAACATTAGCAGCCTTTTGCCATCTAAAAAACATTGCCAAAATCAAAGGTATGGTACCTAAACCTGACTTGGAGAGACTTAATCCATGCATTTGTCTCTAGTAGGTTATACTACTGTAGCGGCCTGCTCACTGGCCTCTCCAAACAAGCTGTAAGACAACTGCAAAACATCCAGAACTCTGCTGCTCGGGTCCTGACCAGAACCAGGAACTTCGAGCACATTAGTCCTGAGCTCAGGTCCCTACACTGGCTTCCTGTGGCTCAGAGGATAGACTTTGAAGCAGCTCTGCTTGTGTACAGGTGTCTCCATGGCCCAGCACCAGAGTACATCTCCGACATGTTAGTACCATATGAACCATCTCGAACTCTGAGGACCTCAGGGACCGGCCTCCTGCTGGTGCTGAGAGTCAGGACTAAACATGAGGAATCAGGGTTCCAGTTTTATGCTGATAAAATCTGGAACAGTCTTTCCGAAGAGATGTGAGACAGGTCTCAACTCTGACAATGTTATTTTATAATGATTATTTATGTTTTCATTTTGTATTGGGATTTTAATGCACATTTCTTGTTCTGTAAAGCACTTTGACTTACCTTGTGAAGAATTTGTGCACTACAAATAAACTTGCCTTTCTTTCTAACCTGACACACTAGATGGACAGGTTACTATCCTTCACTTGTCCAGTTGGGAAACAGTCAAAAGAAAGTGTTTGGGAATGGGAAGAACATTTCAAAGGCAATTTGGGGAGGTGATTGGACAATCTTCCTGTCAATCACATCCAATACAAGCCTTTTAGAAAACATAAGGTGAGCTTGAAACTCTTCACTCACTCACTTTTCCCTATGTAGTGTTAACGAAAACGTGAACTAAATAGGGAATGATGGAACAAGATTTTGGAAATTACACTGAAATTTTCTAAACATCAACGTGTCAGTCAGATATTCCTGTGACGTAAGTGGATGCACCATGCATCCTCCTCTCAGGAGGATAACAATGGTTATATTGAAGTCAATACATTGTTCATACGTATTTCAGTGGTGTGGAAGTTAGATTTTGGCATCTCCGGTTTTGTGTCTCAAATTCAAGCTGTAATGGCTAAATGGCTGATAGATCATGAGCTAACTACAGCTACTCAAAGTGAGCTAGTGAAGTAATGGTTGGTTGTAGTTAGCTTATAAGCTATGAGTTAGCACCCCCATATGGTCATTAAAACCGTAATGTTTCCAAAATTTGTTTGGATGCTGCCAGCACAATTGCTGCTTGTCAGGCACAGGCAAAGATGTTACTTACATTTATAAATGAAAGCAGCACCAATTAGTGCTGTAGCAGCCATCTTTCTCTTCTTCTTCTTCTTTTCTTCTCCTCTGGAAAAACATGACTGCATTGCACTGTGGTATATGGGAGTACAATATAGGCACATAGTATGCACACTCACATTTGCTGCACATTGTGAGTAATTTAAAGTGCACTATAGTGAATGAAATTAACTGCTGAGAATTCGAACAACACTACAGATGGTGAACACACTATACAGTACACTATGTCTGTGATTGGGAAAGGTTTTGATCACTGCTATAGCAGGCAAGCGCTACTGCCACAGGTTTAAATATCAACTGTAATCCACTTCCTATTACAAACTCTCACCAAAACTTGAGAGCGGAGAAAAGTGGAGTGAAAATATATCCTCTATCAAAAAAACGCTTTAAATGTCTGTTATTTGTTTAATTAGGAAATGCCACCAGATATGATGTAACTGCCCCTGAAGCTGTTAGCATTTATGCTAATCTAAGCAGTCACCTCCTGCTGTCATCTTTCTCTTGGATTCCACTTCTTCCTCTTTAAAAGGACTCTGATTAGGCCAAGCTGCTTTGGGCCGCTCATAGACATTGCAGATTGAAGCTTAGCAAGATCCAGAGGCTGTTCAAGGTTAGGTGCTGTCACACCTAACACCGCTAAACAAATCCTGGTTCACTTTTTAGAAAATTTGGTTTCCTTTGTAGCGGTGTGAAAAGAAACTGCCTAAAAATCAGGTTCTCAGTTCGTTCCTAAGCTTACCAGGGAACCAGCGAGCTAATATTCTCACTGTAAAAATTGATTAGTCCACTAAACAGGTGAAAGTCTATGGTGGCTACACATTGTCCCTTTCAGCCTAAATATATTTACTTTATGGAACAGAAATCTTCAGAACTGCTTTGAGCTAAACAATATTATTACTTGAGGCCAGTTGTGTATTTCTGGATCAAAGTGTAACGGTGGGGCAGATTGCAGTAAAAAAGACAGCAGCTACAGCCCCAACTGGTAGTGGGAGCATAAATAACATATTAACTTACAGGTTTTGGTCCACCTGACGTGGAGCCACGTGAAAGAAAACCAAATCAAGTGAAAAATGAAAAATATGGCACCTTCATCCCCCAAATGGATCCAAGTCGACTAAACTTTAGGTGTGAAATTGACCCTTAAGTCTGAGGTTCAGTTATTGCAAATCCTGAAGACATTGCTCAAAGCTTGCAGCCTTGCAGAGCGGACGGCCTGGCTGATTCATTGTCTGAACTATTTTCGTGGCGGGTCTATGGAACTGTCCATCTGGCATGTCAGGTTAAAAAGCTTAAAAAGATGTCTCATTCATAATGAAGGCATAAACCTGAGGTTCACTGACCTTGAACCTTGACGCGTAACCAAAATCTAATTTTTACTCTTTGAGACAAAATAAACTGCGAAAGTTTGAGAAAACTTCATCAAACCTCCCTTTGGATTTCATGATATGCACAAATGACATAAACAGACTAAAACTGACCACATGTGAGGAGATTTTTACATCTTATCTGATTTCAGAAAGGGCAAACCCCAGACATGAAAATGATATTAACAGCTATTTAACCTCGAAGTCCTCCATGTGAACATGTTTGATGATTTCGCCATGATGTGAGACCACACATCTGAGGACAGACACAAGATCTCAGAAATAATCAGAGTGCCAAAGTATTGTCTAACATTGGTGACGTTTTAATAAGGGAAATGTGATATGGATATGTTTGCATGACTTTGTGTCAAACTTTTGAACAGGTTGGGTTACAATGAGAATCACATCAACATTATTGTTACAGTCAGAGGCAGAAGTTGTTGTAAGCTCCAGAAACCTTTAATATTTTTTCAACTGTTAGTTTAGCATTAGTTTGACAAAGTCAACAAATACAGCTTAAACTCAAATGTCTAATTTACTCCTTAATCTAAGGAGCACACAGAACACCAACCATATAAAATATCTTTTTTTATGCAATAAATATTTATGAGCAACTGTAGTGCACAATAGAGCAGCATGTAGAGTGCCTCGCAACAAAAAGGTTGCTGGTTCGACGCCCCCAACCCAGGCCTTTTCTTTTTTTTTCTGTCACAAGTGTATATGGCTTACTCTATTGTTGGGGGTTTTGAGAAAACAGTTGTTTGCTTTCATGTTTGTGGGCATTAAAAGTAAAACACTGGGTTGGTCTGCTTGCTCACATTGACTTTTTCACGTATGACGCCATAGGCAGCTAAATTTGGGGTTGTAATTATTAAGCATGTTTTATGATTCATGATTTGAGAAGCTCAGACCTGATTGGGAGAAGTAGTCATACTGTAGCATATACTTGAGGATTATTCTGACAAGCTATCAGCTGGGACAAGCCTGGAGTCTTGTCCCGCCCTCTTGATCCCTGAGAACAGTAAACACTGGGATGAACCAAAAATACGACACCCCTAACTCTGTCCTTTGGGGCTTTGAGGCATATAATCAAACACATGAAAAGACGTTTTCATCATTTTGAACAAACCAAAAGCATCTGCAGTGTCCCTTTAATATGTGTATGGATAATAGTACCAGCACGGTTGTGGAGGTGGAGCATGCATGTGTGTGTGGGGGGTGTGTAGAGGCGGGTAGAGTGGTCGGGGGTGTAAAACAGGAAGTGTGTGTGCAGCAGGAGGAAACACTTGAGTCAAGGGAGGCTCAAACTGTGAAGGTGGTTGTTGGTGCAGATATGGTGGCTGGTGTTGCTGTAATGATGGTAGTGACCTCTGTTGCCATGGTAACCTGTTCATGTCTGGTGTCAGCGGATATGGTGGATTGTTGAAAATTTGTTCACGATGTTCCTCTGCCTCTTCAGACAGATGAGGCTGCATGACGAAGAAAGGGTCGTCAGCTTGTTCCTGTGACAAGACCCGCAGGCGGAGGGTGGAGACCACTGTAGGGGGGCGGGGCATGTGGGACCAGGGGATGAGGTGAGGAGGGAAGGTGGAGGGCAGGGAGTAGGATTTGATAAAGGGAGCTCTACGAGGCCCGCTTTTTGCTGTTCCCTTGTCCACTGTGCTCTCTGGCGTCCCCTCTGTTCGCTCTTGTCCTTCTCCATCAGTTTTTCCTCCAGGTTCAGGTTCTGTTGTCTCCACCTGCTCAGAAGGAAGGTTTTCTGTTTCACACTTCTCTTGTGTTTCAGATAAAGCCTCCACAGAGGAGCTGCTTGAAGAGCTGGATTCCGCATCTGATTCAGGGTCTGGTCCAGAGTCTTCTGCTGATGAGCTAGACTCGCCGTCCCATGAGCCTCGCCTCGATCTAAACTTCTTCTGGTTGTAGCAGGAAGCACAGCGAGTCAGACCAAGAAATAAAGGGACAGGTTTGATCTGAACAGAAAGAGAAGGAAAAAAAACAGTGTGAAAAGATTGGTGCTTTTGTTTAACTGCTGTAGTTGCATATAAACAATTGAATATACACTGCAAAAATTCAAAGATTCAACTTAAAAGTCAGTTTCTTGGCTGCCTCAAGATTTTAGTGTTGACCAAATTTAAGACAATTAAAGTAAAGGCTGTGTTATTGGTTTCACACTAAAGAATTTAAATTACCAGCATGTCCTGACACTTTGGCCTTTGCAAAGACAGCACTCTGTTAAAAGACTAATCATCTTCATAAGGCCACTGTGCACCACTGGTAAGTTTAAAGGTCCAATATTGTGCTTTATGAGGTATATTTAACCTCTGCTCCCAGTTTCCACATAGTCTGTCTGCATGGTGATCAGTATGTGCCACATCTAATTTGAGCAGAAGCTACTTTACTTCTGCGGCAATTTATCACAAAGCAGATCGACCCAACACAGAAAAACATTCACCCAGAGTTCCCAGGTCATGTCAAAATACAGATGAAATAGTTTAAATAATATCAATGCTGACAGCAAATCAACATCAGGCAGGAAATAAGTTTCCATTGTTTACATGTTGCTTGTCTTGTTACCTTGTAAACTCACAGTTACCTCATGAAATTGTGGTTGTTGTGATCTATATACCATGTTAGAATCTCTCAGGGCTGTACTCTGTCGTGCAGCGCTTTAATTATGCTTTCTGTGGTGAAGATGTATCCCAACAGCCCCAAACACATCAATCCAGACTGGTAGGCAGCAGCTTACGAATTCCCAATTAACATCTAGACTTTCCTAAAGGCAAACCAGGCAGTGTGCCCCACCACATAATTTGAGACTGCTTCTCCAAATAATGGTTATCTAACACAAAACTGATCAAGTGATTCTTTTTACTTTCATCAAGAGTTAGCACTCTGTCTTGAGCATCTAGAAGTTGAGGACATTGATGTAAATTGATGAAACTGTTTGTCCATCAGGAACTGCTGGACACAAAGGAGGCACAAGAACATTTTCTTGTTCAATTAATGAAATCAAAGACATAAAAAATATGGGTAACACTTTACTTGAAGATCTAGTTTATAATGCATTATTATAGACGTTATAATGCATGTATAATGCTTCATAAGTGTCATTATAATGGTGTATAACCATGTATAAGAACTTGTACCAAGGTTTATAAAGTATTACAAGTGTTGACATAATGTATTATAATCAAGCCTTTATAATGTTTTATACCTGCATACTCTATGCAGGTATAAAACATTAAAAAGCCTTTAGCCTTATAAAGCCTACATTATAAAGCCTTTATAAAACATTATAAAGGCTTGATTATAATACATTACGTCCACACTTGTAATACTTTATAAACCTTGGTACAAGTTCTTATACATGGTTATAAACCATTATAATGACACTTATGAAGCATTATACATGCATTATAATGTCTTATGCATGTGCTTCTAATGCATTATAAACGAGACCTTCATAGAAAGTGTTACCGTATTTTTTAATTCTGAAGAGCAGCCCTTAAAACAATTTTGTGGTAAATGAGCAATACAAATTTAACATAGCCTTGCAAAAGCAAAATTTTGAATCTTTTATTAGGAAATTTAATTTTCATAATTAATTAATCTTTTTTCAGGAATGAACTGAATTAAATGTGAAGTTAAATTGTCATTTTATGGAACAGTGGTCAAATATGTGATTTTAAAATAAGTCAGAACACAGAGAAATTCACCCAGCTTGTAATTTAGGCCTTTTTTAATCTGAAAGGCTGTAAATCGCCTCCTGGACATGTGCAGAGCATAAAAAACACTGTAGGTCATTCAGTTTGTTTAAAGACTACTCATTATTCTCAACACTGACAATCTTCTGAAGTTAAGGACCTGAAAAAGACGGAGGTCATTGTAAATTTTAAAAAAATTGTTAAAAAATAGCACTGACAAGCTTTAAAAAGAAAAAAAAACAGTTTATTATACACATTTGATCGTGTTCTGTTGGAGTAGAGTACACAGTTTGAGGCCATCATGCAGCTAAAAGTTTACAGAAGCAGAAGGTCAGGATGGACGGATGAGTCAACAAATCAAACAAACCCTGTTTCCTGTATCTTCCTGACATTCAGGAAAGATCCTCAGAGAATAAAGACTCTTAAGAAAATCTCTGCACCTGTTCAAACAAATTCTACAAAAATAAAGGTGGCAGTTAAGTTTACTGTTTATTTTGGAGAACTTGTTGGACGCCAAAGATATTTTCACAAATATTACTGGTTGAAACCTTCATAAATACCCATTGTGTCATTGTAAGTTTAAAGATTTACCTTAGTTTGGTTTGAACTTTCAGTATCCTGGTCCTCAGAGGAGCCTCCAGTGTGAGACTGAAGCCCTGGAGGACAGTCGACTTCTGCACTCATTGTCCCAGATGTCCAACCTCTTTATCTGCATCCCAACTCTTTACTAAACCCTGCAGGCAAGTAGGGACAAAGAGATCAGGCACCTCTTCATACAGCAAGTAACATTAATCAGTGTCAGCTGAAGTTTCAAATTGGAATATTTATACTTTTACACAAAATAAAACATGATTTAAATATAAAAATATGACAAAGGTCAGAATAAAAATCTAAACAATCCCAGTGTAAGTTTTTCTTCACAGGACTTAGGGGTTTAACAGCCTCTTAAAGCACAAAAGACTGATGCAGATCCTGAAATAATCACCTTTAAAAAAAACAAATTGGAAATGTTTTATCCATTTTTGATCAGCTTGAATATTCTGTTGTTCAGAAATCAAATTCATGAGGTCTAGCATCCAAACCGAATTAAATTGTTACATATTAAATAATTACATCCCTGTCTAGAACTAAGTGATCTAACATCAGCTAAATTTCACTCAACATACCTCTAAGTTTTTCTTATATCTAATATAAGTAGGATTATTTTCATGTCAGGTGCTGACTGTTTTACCTCCCTCTTGATCTAATCGCTTTGAGCCAAAATGTGGTGCCAGGATCTCTTTACACTTTCCACAGAAAAGTTGTGTCAGCATGAGTAATATGATAAACACACAGCGGACTTCAGAAGGATCACATAAATCCTGTTTAACTGCAGCACATCATGCAAGATTACTTATCCAGTCCACACTTACAGTGACACAACTCATCGCCAGGAATGCTTTTAGATGATTACAAACTCCATTTCAATGAAGTTGGGAAGTTGAGTAACACATAAATTAAAACAGGACACAATGATTCTTAAATCTTCTTTGACCTACATTCAATTGAATACACTTCAAATTCAAACTTCCTTCCTTTTTTTGCATATGTATATTCCCTTATTTTGAATTTGAAGGTTTTTTTTATATTTTAATACTTAAATGGTGCTACATGTCAAAACAAATGCTTCAAAGAATACACTACTGTATGTTACATGTAGAGAAAAATTAAATTATGAGCTAAAGTTGCACAAAAATTTAGCAAAACATTAAGTTTTGAACCACCAAATTTTGACCTTTAATCTGCCCTCTAACTGGAGCAGTAAGAATATCTACTCACCCGTGCTTCTCCTTTGTCGTCCTCAGGGCTGTGGATCAGCTGGACTGTCGGGTTGTGTTGACTTCTCTCATCTTCATTTGTTCATGTAAATGATGTTACCACCCAGGTGAGTGTACGCGTCTCTTTGTGTGTTTGTGTAAGAGCACAGAGGCTCACATTGATCTAAACATCATCAAAAAGAGACATTCACGACACAAACACACCCCCTGAGCACACAGAGTGATCATCCTTCACAAACTCACATCAACTCAAAAAACCCTCCACTTCATTCAGAGCAGTTTTATTTATTCAGCTGTTATTGAATCAGTCAGACTTGATTGACGGGTTCTGAGCAAGTTAAACAAACTTCCCTTGACACTTTTATACTGACACCAAATTCAACCTCAATGTCACGCTGGTGTAACCTATGTCCTGTTTCATTCAGACCATGAGGAGTCTGATACAACCACACACGTCATGCAGAGACACTCGGGGCAGGAATATCTGTGCTGGTTCATTCAAGAAACTGAAAACAAAGTTCATCAGATAAGACATGATTCAGTCATTTCAGCAGAGTTTATGAGTCAGTCTCTTCTTAAGCCTCTAACACAGCACAACTTTGACAACATAGGGACCATCTCTAGATTTCAGGATGAATCAAGACGCAGCATGATCGACTCTTAACATTAACAAGAAGTGCATTCAAAGGGTTAAGAAAAAAACCCTCACAAGATTTCGTGTTTTTCTATTTCGTTATCAAACACTCAACAGGTTATGGGTCTGATGATGAATTACAGTAAAGATGGGATGACCAACTTAGGTTCTCAAGGGCACAACAGTAACTTTATTCTCCCTATAGGACGTGGTTGTATTAAACTGTATGGCTCTCAATGAAACCATTCAAATAAGTTGATAAAATAATAATTTAAAAAACAAATATGAAGCTTTCAGCAGAACCATTACACCAACATTCAAAGGCATCTTAATTAACAAATACTAAATCATAGTTTATGGGCTAAACACAAAAGATATATTCTTTAAGCAACTTTTTTTACATGATGGAAACAGTAATCAGTTTACTTAAAAGGTTTTTAAAGGTCCCATGTCCTGCAAAATTAATTTTCTGTTTTTAATAATATAAAGGGCCTAGGGGGCAGAAGAACATGAAACCTTTTACTAAATCCTCAGTTTACAGTGAAACTTTAAACTTCAGAGAAAGTGCATTAAAATGCATTTTTCTTACTTCCTGTAGTTTATTGTAACTCCTCTTACCCTGTCCCATCAGACATGGTTTGAGCAGCCAATCAGCACGGGACTAATTATAACATCCTTCTCTAGCATCAACGCTGCCTAAAATCCAAGCATTTCCATAGGGGAAGGAAATGGAGCTGCAGTTTTTTTTTTTATTATTCAAATGAAACCAGGTTGTAGCTTAGTAGACACCGTATACATGATGTGAATAACCAAAATCACCAGTTGATGAGACCTTTAACTAATTTCTGTTTTTTTTTGTAATAAAATGCTTGAAAGGATTTCACAAAGACAAATGACAGCCAATTATATCTACTCATTTCTTTGGGGGGGAGGGGGGCGGACAGCAACTACAAAAACAATGATAATCCTGTTGTACAAGCGGATCACAAAGAACATTATTTTTAATTGTCTACTGGACTAGAAGCTTGTGGCCATGCAGCCCTCACCTCTCAGAGCAGGCCACCCTGCAACTGGAACAGCATTTATGTGGATTCTCTCTTTCTCCAAAACTCCTGTCCTTGGTCAGTTGATTTAGTTTATGTATGTATGTACACATGTATAAATATATAATTATTTATTTTAAACTCATAATTTGGAAAGCTTAATTAACTGCTCGAGGCCTTCAGGCCTCCAGTTTCTCATTTCTGTTTTAAATCCTTCAATTTCCTGAGAAGCAGTTTGTAATTTCATTAACCGATGTGACATCTGGCACAACAACTCATTTGAAAGTCTGTTTAATTGCCTCATTTTGGGACTTCATTTCAGCAAATACTTTATAAAAATAATTTCAAATTGCTCTGCTTGCTGTAAGGTGAGCTTAAGTTTTTTCCTATTACAATCTCATTCATTATTTATTAGTTAAATCTGAGGACAAACATTGATTTTCTTCCAATCTTAAAGGATAAATTCGGTTTCTACAGCTTTTACATTGTTTATAGAATGAAGTAGAACTATATACTCACCCAGAAGGCTTTCCTGATCCAAACAGTGCTTCGGGAGATATTTAGATCCAAAATCGAGCTGCCGACATCCGTATAATGGTAGCACATAGGGCATACAGCGCCGCTCCTAAAACTGCATTAATCGTCCAAAAACTCATTACTTTCACCAATATTCCATCATGGTCCGCTCGGGCTACTCCTCCATTACAGTCTGTGTTGCTCCAGATATGTTTATGTTACTGTGCTGACCTCTGAACTGAAGAAGAAGAACGTATGCCTCCGCGCCTGCGCAGTACTCTCTGGAGTGCTCCCTCTGCGTCCTCCTTTGGATGAGCTCCTCATCTTCAAACTCTGGCTCGAAACTGTAAGGACACCCATCATATTCAAAGTTCTCCTCCACAACATCTTCATCCGATAGATATTCGTCCATTTTGCACAAAACTGGAAGAACAAAATCATTGTGTAGCTGGTGGTCGCCCCTGAAACAATGAGCCACACTGTGCATGTGCGGAGCAAGCGTTCTTCTTCTTCAGTTCAGAGGTCAGCACAGCCACAAAAACATGTCTGGAGTGACACAGACTGCCGTGGAGGAGTAGCGCGAGCGGACCGTTATGAAATATTGGTGAAACTTATGAGTTTTTGGACGACTGATGCAGTTTTAGGAGCGGCGCTGTATGCCCTATATGTGCTACCATTATACAGATGTCCGCCGCTCGATTTTGGATCTAAATATCTCCCGAAGCACTGTTTGGATCAGGAAAGCCTTCTGGGTGAGTATATTGTTCTACTTCATTCTGTAAACAATGTAAAAGCTGCAGAAATGGAACTTATCCTTTTAGAAGACGTGAAAAGTTCAGAAGAGGCCTGGATCTAGAAAATGTTTTTTTGTTCCTCTGGTGCATAAAAAAGATGAACGTAGAGCATGTCACCAAAGTTGAAAATTCAACTTGGCTTTTATCCCATACATTTCAACTGTATCTGCAGAATTTGTGCCTTTACTTGTCATCTAAGTACTAAACTAGAAAAGCACTAGGAGAGCGCAGACCTTCGCCAGCTCCTCTCCCATATTGTGATTTTTACCATAAATATTAGTCCTGCCTTTATTTCATTTAAATATTTAGATTCCTTGCCATGAAAATATACCATTAGCAATTGGTCTCATAATGAAATCTATTTTAGTTCAGTAGTTATTCACAAAAATCACATTTTTCGTCACGGCGGATCCAGATGGTGATCCGGCTCAACACCAAAATTGAATCACTTCTTCCTTTTCCCATGCTGAACATTTCCTGAAAATTTCATCAAAATTCATCCATAACTTTTTGAGTTATTTTGTTCACAGACGGACAAACAGCCTCTCCAGAAAACATAACCTCCTTGGTGGAGGTAATAACCCCTCACCAACCTTGTTCATAGTATACTCCTCTGAAAGGCAACATACAGTAAGCTCTGATCAATGGCAAAAGTGAAGAATTACCTTCTTTACTGATTAATCATCAATAAACTTTGTGTTATTTAAAATCAGAAGCTGATCATAATGCAGACTCATGTGCCTAAAATAGATTTGACTCTGTCTCGACTGTAAAGGTTCTCATTCATTTAAGTCTTGGTTAAGCCTAATGTTAACCTGGATTATGATTTGGAAAAACTCTTTCTTCTTGTACAGGACTCAAACATCATTTTTTGTGGAAATAATGTCACAGTCTTTAACAAATCCTGAATACACTTCATTTTCAGTGATGGACATACAACACCTGGAAGATTAACATACTGTTTCTTACACATGAGACGGCAGCAGAACATCCTATAAAAAACAACAAGACACTGACTTTAAAGAAGGAAAAGACATTTCTTTTGACATGAACATCAGTGTTACAATCATCATCACAGTACCCTCATCACCATTTCATTTACAAAGGGACTAAGAAAGAACAGGACATTTATAGTCACTCTAAAGTGCAAAAGAGCCAAAGCTGCACACCTCACTCTGGGGAACAATTATCGTGTATTTGGTGGAACCTCATTTTTTTTATCGTGTCATGAAGAAAATACTGGTGCAGAGGAGAGGTTTTACTCTGATATAATTTGCTTCCTTTAGAAAAGACGTGGACTTAGCTTAGAAATGTCCACATTATCCATACAGAAGTCAATACAGAGGACATTTATGGTAAATTAACAAATATATCCAGCACGTTTAGCCAAAGCTGACTTCAGCGAAGAAAAACATCTCCTCTAACGTGTTGATTTTAGAGGTGGAGGTTTTTCCTTTAAACCACAGCACAGTTCATTTCTGTCCACAAAAACATAAAGTGTTGTCACATGTAAGCTCAAGCTCGATGTCAGAACGTGCATGTCTCTCAGCGCTGACGGCCGTCTGCTTTATGTCTGATGACGTCTTCCGTGACATGATCACAATCAATCACTTTGTGTTTGATGAAGTCTTTGACACACTCAAACAGCAGAGCATGTAGAGTAAACTGTTAAGGCAACATTAGATTATGTTAGCTCAACAATGGGCAGGCAGCCATTACACACAATCAAACCAAAGCTCAGAAGCAGGTACACTGTTCGGGTTAAGCGCTCATGTGACCAGTGACGAGGGAGAAGTCGTGTCAACCTTTCTTAAAGGGGTTATGCTTAAGTCTTCACTCATGATCACACAGTTTACACAATTTAGATGACTGCTGGAGTATGTTCGCCATCGCTAATGCTCGAACAATGTCGAGTTCAGATTCTGAGCTCCCCTGATCCAGTTGTATTCTCAGTCTGTCTGAGAAGCTTAGAAATGCCAAAATCAGACAGCATGATTTATGCACGGCTATGGCCTGATCCGACAGCCGCAGTCTTTCCAGACAGGTAGACCTCAAAAATTGGTCATGTCATCTCACGTAGTGCGTCAGCAAATTACAACAAAAGGCCAATCTGGGACACCTCACGATGCTAAGATGGAGTCCAGGATGTTTGATTTTTTTGAGTCCTGCCTGCTACAACAAAAAAAAACTGCAGCTCTGTTTCCCTCCCCTATGGAAATGCTTGGATTTTAGGCAGCTAGAGAAGGCTGTTATAATTAGCCCGTGCTGATTGGCTGCTCAAACGATACCTGTCCGAAAACTCTACATGTGTTGATGTCATAGGTCCAAGTTGACGCCTCGAGACCTACCAAACAGAGGAAAAGTGAAGTCAAGCTCTGAGAACATCCCTGCCTTTGAGATACTGTATGTCATAGAGGGGCTACCACTGGACTGTGAGTGACTGCAAAAGTATAGTGCTTCAAACGCCCCATGTCCTGCAAGATCAATTTTATTTGCTTTTAATGTAGTTAGAAGAGGCATGAAGCCTTTTACTAACCCTCGGTTCGCAGAGAAATGCTTCATGCCTCTTTAGAGCCCCCCTTCAAAAGCTCTGTTTTTTTACTTTTGGGGTTCATGATGACACAGCTATACAGCCTTCCCTTGCCTGAGTATTTACCACCCATCATAGGCAGATGCCATAACTGTGAAAGTCTGCTCTATGGCCTGTAACCCCTACTCCCCTCTCCTATCAGACATTGTTTGGGCAGCCAATCAGCACAGAGCTCATTATCATAGTCTCCGCCCCCTTAGATCTGAGTGTTTCCAATATGGAGGGGGAAAGAGCTGCATCTGATCATTTATAGACATGGGACCTCTAAATAGGCTGCAGCGTGTTTGCATGGTCTTCTGTGTCACCCTCCATCCTCTAACATCATCACATTTGCAGTTGGTCTTCATCGTGTAGTCTGTAATGCTTGTCCAGCAAGTCTTGGCCCGAGTAGTTTTGTGTTGTCTGACCTCAGCATTGTGTAGACTTGTGTAGTCTGACCTCGGCATTAGAGTTACTGTCAACTTACATTGCCCTAACTCTGTACTAAGTGGTCAGTTTTGCACTGTCAGCACCATGTTTGCATCAGCTCTGCATTCTCTCTACAGCCCATGCTCTGCACTGGGCTTACCACGCCGAGCCAATAAGCTTTGAGTGCTGACAAAACAATTGTAAGGCAAACCACCCATAGGTCTAATTGGGAGATTCTTGGCTAGCTTACAGATGGCTAATAAACTACTGTGGCAAAAATATTATATTTTTATAGGCCTGTCATGATAATCAATAAATCAATTAACCACACAATAAATAAAAACATCCTTGATAAGTTGGCCTCGATATATCTAGACATGTGCATGCATGTTTGTTTTCCTCCCCTCTCTCTCCTAAACAGGCCGGATGGATGACAACAGGGTTCACTCTGTGCATCTGTCTCAACACCTGGACACGTAGAAGGAACAGAGTGAACCCTCCTGTCAGTCATTCAGTCTTTGACTGCTGCAAGTGTGCGTCGGGAGAAGTAACAAGGAAGCAAACTCAAGTATGAATGAAGGCACATAAGCGATGTTTTTTTCTGAGCCCAAAAGTCACAGCCCCAGTGCGGGGAATATTTTGGTTTCAAACAGAATGAACAAGGTGTGAGCCCATCAACGCTGATGAGCCGTTACGTCGCATTTGTTCGAAAGAAGTGGTAACAAAGAAGGGAAATACAACCAACCATTCTATTCAGTTTGCCCGACTGGGAACAAAAAACTGTTCGAGGTGCAGCGGAGCCTTCATCTCAACAGTCAACACTTACTGAGCGCATTTGGTCGGCAAAGTAAATATTAAAAAAACAGCGCTAAATGGTGCACGCTCACAGACAGTGTTGGTCGATTCATACAAAAGAAATGCAATGCTTCAAAATGGTTGAAAAGCCACCATTTTGGGAAATGTTACAAACGTTTGACAGACAGGATGAATTGCCTGAGAGAATGTACATGTCACAAAATGCAATTCCTGAACTGTAAACTCCATTTAATATGTAGTTTGTGACATTTATTTTATTTAAAAACTCTTCACATTCCAATTACAATGTTAAATTCACTTGAGAAATTAATTTTTATTGATACGGAGTACTCACATCGTTTAGCCATAGGCCTAGGTCCTAAAGTAGTTTTGACAATAATTTTGTTTATTGGCAATAGTTTGGAAGACAATGATCATCCAGCAAAATTTGTCATCGGGACAGGCCTACATTTTTATTACATTTTTGCCACCTAACCCCACTAAACGTTCCTGACCTGTGAATTGTGTGACCTGCTATCAAAAGTTAACCTTGCGGTACAGCTGCAACAGCCTGACTCGGTGTCTGTAATCAGGCAGACCCATCCTGCCAAGCTCCAATCTAAAACGACTGTCAGCAGCCCAAAGCAGCACGGCCCAATCAGTGTCCTCGAGAGCAGGGGGAGGGGGGCTACAAGCAAGACAACAGCAAGAAGCGACTGCTCGTACAGAGATTATTATAGACTCTAAGAGCCTCAGTAGCAATTCTTTACCTTTTCTGGACCACATTTCTTAAACAAATTCAAATCAAACAGCTACACTGAAAGCATTTCTCAATAGAAAAGATTTTTCCTCCACTTCATGACATGTTTTGGCAAAAGTTGTTCTACAAAGTGACTCATGTTACATTTTTCACAACAACAGCCGTAGCTCTCAGCCACAACATCATATGATCAGCCTGTAATGAATGTGATTGATGCTGGATATGTTTTTGAAAGCTTCTGCCCATTTCCAAACACTTTCTGTGGACTGTCACCATATGCACTAGTCATCTAGTGTGCCAAGGTCAGCCTAAAGTCAAGCTTAGGCCAAAGAGTTGTGGGAGGTTTAAACTTGTACCAGCTGGCTGCTCAGCTCAACAGTCTGTGGATGATGAAAAATAGTCTGAATCCACTGTGTGCTTCTATTTCTGTCAGCAGCAGCAGTGGTTTCAAGAAGTAATTAACCTTGCAAAAATAGTCACTGCTAATGCAGATGGTGATTCACGTTGTAGCTTATTTAGAGTGTACAGAACTGATTTTTGAACATTTAGTAACAAACCAAAATACCTCAGAGCTTTAAAATCACTGTGTAGAGGGTTTACACTGACGTCACACTGTGCACCAGACAGACAGAGTGTCAGAGAGCAGCGTCTGATGATTGTTACTGGTGGTAAGAAAACAGTAAAACAATTTAATTCGCCTTAAGAGTGCAGTGTCATTAGTTATTTCCAGAAGGCCCACTTTTTTGATGATGTTTTTCATTATGGAAATAGCAGATTCTCATAATTTTTCAAATTACTTTTGGAGCAATAAAGTTTTGTTTATAATGCTGTGTTTATTTACAAATGCCATAAGATGAAGCCCTGTAGTCCAGATAGGATATTATTCAAGTTTTAATCCCAATTGCCATCCACAATAATGACAAAAAGGGTCATCTAGATTAAAAGATTGTTTTGCCACATAACATGATGACATTTTTTTCTTTATCCATCATGATCATTAGTATAACTTTCAGGTATTTGTATTTTAACAAAAATTGCTAGTTCTTCAATGTTGACAACGTTAGTGTCAAAAGCATGTACGTTCAAAAATGGCATGAGTTGTGTGCTTTAAAATCAGTGAGCAATATACTCTGCCTCTAAAAATAATCAGGATTATAATTTTTGAGTCCAACCATAATGACACTGATGTACTGAAGGCTTTTTCTGGGCAAACATTTCCACCCGCTTGTCGTAAACAAACGTTTTATGATAAATAAGTGGAAATGACATCCATGATTGGCCAAAGGAAGGTTCAATTAGTTTGATTATTCCATCAATCTGTAGCAAAATCAATACTTTTAACTATTTTCAAATGCTTCTTCTCAAACCAGCTGCTGTAATCGGACTTCTCTTGGGTTTATAGAGGAAACAACAATGAAAACATGATCTGATGTTCTCAATGCCTCGCCATTTAAGACACTGGTGTTGGATTTTATGAGTGATCTACTTAAAACTAACCTTTATTGTCCTTTAAGGTAAAAATTAGAGGAAAGGAAAGAAGTTGGGTCTTCATCATTCCTTTATTTTCAACAAGGTCAGCTGAGGATCTCCACTGCCCCTTGTGAATATTATTAAATAATAAGAACAAAAACTTAATACTTTTCTGCTGAATTTAATCATTGACTGCTTGCGTCCCTCTCATGGCTAATGTCAGTCTGTGTTTCTTCCTCTCAGTGGCTGGTATTGCACTGATTGAATCGACTGTGACGTCATGTGCAGACCCTCTTTAAGCTTAAACAGAGAAGCAACTATCCCACATATAAAGGCTAAGTAACAGCTAGTCAGCTAACCCTAGCTTCTTTTCTTCAGACAAAATTCTATAAAAACATGTTGAGTTATAGTCAGAATTAAAGTACCCTTCTGATAAGTTCCCCTTTGATCCGGTGATTGATCTTAAATCTTATTTTTCTATAAACTGTGAATGTTGATTTAGTGATGCAGAAAATTGGCAGTTAAAGAAATAGCTCTAGATTGCTAAGATGTTTGCTTTGGCAAATAAAAAGGTACACAAACATTAACTGACACAAAGATAGCATAAATTTGCACATCGCCACACATGATATAGGCATCGTCTGAACTCACTGCTTCACCTCAGACCTCATCGTGGCCCTGAAGTCTCCACACAAGGGCAAACACAGAATCTCCTCAAAAAGGAAACATGTTTATTAAAAACACAATGCAGATTCAGCAAATTTAAACCATTTTGTGACCATTTTACTTAAATTTTGCTTGTGTTTTATCTCTGTGTTTGCAGTGTGTTTGTCCCTCAGGGCCACCATACTTGTTTCTCTTCCTGTTCGTCTGGAGATTTCAACAAAAGGCTCAAGAAATACAAATGCTTAAAGGCAGTAACTCGCTCACATTCACACCTCGCTGTGCCTCAGGCTGTGTTCAGAGTGCAGGTACATCTGAATTTTCTCTTAAATAACATCTCTAAGACAAACTGTCTGCAGTGGGACTTCAGAGTGGTTAGATTCAATGTGTGTGTCCACATTCTCCAAACTAGAGTCACTTTGCATATCTCTGGAATGGGTAGGGTCTAGGTATTGTGCATCATTTGTATGTTTTCAAAAAGGCCCTAAGATCCCATTTGTACCTTGCATCAACATCAGATATTGGTAATCCATCACCAGGTTGAATTGGGTTGGTACACTCATGAGCCGACTGGCATCACAAGCTCTTAAAACAGCAGTGCTAGCAACTTTGCTCAAGGCTAAGCAATTAACCATGAACTAAGAGGCCAGCCTGCTCTCATTTAGTTTTGAATTCAACCTTACCAAAGTAAGTTTACTCCCACAGCAGTACCACTGCTTGTAGCTGAAAACAGGTCTATGAAACAAATTGTTACAAAAGTGTTCATGCTCATATGAAAAAAAGTTGGGACAAAAACCAGCAGCACCTACATCTCTAATGGATCCAAAAGTCACATGAACAATAGCAAAGATTTGCACACCGACGAAGCTCCTTAGAACCTCAGAGCAATATTGTTTAGCAGTAAGTTTGAAGGCAACACTACTCTTCTTCAGACCTCAGACTAATGTTTGTGAAGCATCATCTTAAATATACAAAGACGTGTGACCCGTTACAGCTGAAACACAGCTGGTGTTGGATGTGTCTGTGCTCTTCCCAGGATGTCTCAATGTCTTACTTTGTTATTTCTATATTTTAATTGAGTTTACTTAAATATCGAGTGTGTCAATATTTATGTAAGTGCAGTATATATTTATTTTGGATTGTTTGGTTTCTTATCAGAATGTGATGAATTTCGTGTCTGTCTGTGAATTCTTGAGAAGGTGGTTCACAAAAACATTTGTAGATCTGGAGAAGAGTGGTGTGGCCCAAAGCATCACTTGTTGCTGTAAGCTAAAAAAAATGCTTTAAATTGTAACATATCGGTATGTTTTAAAATCAATTAGCCAATTTATGACTTATTATGTTTTCACTTTTGACTGGCACGACTGTTGCATTTCTAGTTTTCATCATATTTACCTGAGCCAAGGAGGTTATGTTTTTGTCGTGTCTGTTCTTTTGTTTGTTTGTTTGTTAGCAACATAACTCAAAAAGTTATCGATGGACTTTGATGAAATCTTCAGGAAATGTCCAGACTGGGACAAGGAACAAATGTTTAGATTTTGGGAGTGATCTGGATCACCGTCTGGATCCAGGAATTTTTCAAAGGACTCTTTAACATAGTGGGATAAGAATATTTCAGCATTTATGCATATTTGTATCTTTTCTTGGTAAAGGAGTCTAAATATTTAGATGAAATAAAGGTAGGACTAATATTTTTGGTGAAAGTCACAATATGGGTGAGGACTGTGTGCTTTTCTAGTTATACTATATTACTGTTTAAATTCTCCTTTTTCATGAGAAAACTTGCTAGTTTTCACCCTGGGACTCAAACATTTGAAATTTGGGCCATTTGCTGTATAACAGTAAAAAAGAATAATCTGATTTTTTTTTTTTTTTTTTTTTGACATACAAGGATTTTTTACATTTTGTTGTTGACGTCACATAATCAAAATTAATGTTATAATGGGTTTCAATGAGACACTTGTTTTTACCTTAAAAGGCTACATGAGATTATTTGGATGTACAGATCACTGTATACATTTTGTTTTTTAGCTGACGACTTAAAATAAAAAGTTTGAAAAAAAATAAAAGCACATTTCCGTCAAATTATGTAGTCCAATGTTGCAGTGAAGCCAGATCTGCTTAACTCACTGTCTGATTAGACAGACCAAAGCTTGAACCATAGTCTACAAGCCCATAAACAAGGGCTGTTGTGCACACATTAGCAAAGATGCTACTAACTTTGGAAGCAGTTTCAGCTACATGTGTTAATTAAATGAACAACAAGAACATCACTAAAAGCACTTGTTGATGGAAAACATATTTTGGCTCCTCCCCCTACATATTTTGGCAAGAGTTTGCAGTATAAATTTGCTCATGCTTTGTAATTAACTCTGCAACAGTAGTGCCCGCCTAATACATCAACTGATTGGCTCGTAACTAATTTGATGGACAGAACAATCGTCCAAACACATGGACATGTGCATTTGAAGGTTCTGCCTTTCTCGAACACTTTCCATGGGCTGTTGCCAAGATGGACTTGTGAAAAACTTGCTGACAGGAATATAGGACTGCATATTTAGGCTGTCAGGTTTAATGTCACATGGATTATTCATAGAAAAGCAACAAAATAAAAAAACTTATCTTAAATATCTTATCTTTAGTAAGGACTAATAGGATAAGAGCTGGTAGCTCAACGCTTAGGTAATTTCCCACCAATCAATAGAATTGCCCGTGGCTTCAATGCTTATTATACACATGAAGTTAAGAGGCTAGTGGTGAATCTTTTAACAGCTTTACTCCCACGTTTTGTTACAAACCTACTCAAGAAAATGTTAAAATGCAGTTTCAGTGACAAATCTTGTGGGATGTTGGTTTGTTTGAATTAAGTTCCAATCTCGCTGGAGACTTAAAGCTGGTGTGAAGTGTAAACACACGTCCTGTAATGCAGCTAACTCATTGTACAATTACCCAGCACTGATGTTGATGGAAGGAAATGCAAAACGTAACCAGGGTTGCAGAAATGCAAACTGAGCATCCTGGGCACTGTGGGTAAGATGTTTCCTGTAAAAACTGGATGTCAGTAACATTTCAAACCACTAAATTCTAGTTTGGATTCCTCCCGCACAGTTTGTTTGTTTGCTGTCCAGAATTATCTGTCCAGACAAAACCTTTTTGTGTTCAAGCAGAGCAAAACAACAGCGACAAAAAGCCAAAACATTCAGATTGGCAGTCCGAACAAGGCCTTAGAGACTCGCTCTGAGTCTTTTCTTTTGGAGTGCAAGAAGAAAATCAAGCCGTCAGAAATAAACACAAGGAGCAGGTGAAGACTCCTCAAGGGAAGAGCTGTAGGCCATACTGAAGGCCGTCCTCCTGTCTCCACTTTTAACACCAAAATACTGTCTCTGTTTGAGCAGGACAAGCAGGACTGTCCAGGAAGAAGCCTTACAGAATCTAAGACTGATGGCACATGTAATGTAAAGAAATACATTTGTGCAAACTTTGGCATTTCAAGACCCAAGCTCCTTATATCTCTGTCTGTGTGAGATATCTGGCCTCTCGCACAGGGAAATAAGTCTGTGGGGCCCAGTTTCATCCTTGGTACCTCGCTGCTCACAATATCAATTAGGGAAGGCCAACAGGAAGGTGGACGGAGATCATGTTTTTAACCTTTGCTTTCAGTAGATAATAGAGGCTGGGAGGGGCAATGTGGAAAAGGCCTGTTACGACTGACTGAAAAGGCAGAAAAATACTGATTGAGAAGTTACAGGATCTTTCACCTCACCAGTTTTGGCCACAAAAAACAACTGTAGAATAAAATCTCCACCATATTTTCAGGGTCCATTAAAAGGACTGAACAAACAACCCGACATCCAAACTGTCCAGAAACTTCACAGTTGGTCATACTGTTCCACAAAGCTGCCTTCTACTGTAAATATCACAGTCCTTGTTTGGTTTCCATCATCTCCAGGAGTGTTTTCACACATGACTGTCTGAAAGAATGACGCTAGCATCGCCTCCTCTTTCTAGAAGTTTCATTCACATTTCACTCACAGTGTCTCAGCTGGTGGCTCTTCCTTTACCGCAGCCATAGCAGTCTCTCCAGTGTCTTCAGACTTGAGAAAAGAAACATTTAAACTCCAAGGTGCACGTTTGGCAGTCTGACTTCGGCTAAAAAAGCACAAGTCTGGAGGATCCCAGGACGTCAGCTCATTCTTGGTTTAATGAAGAATTCATCAGCATCTCTACAGGATCACTCGCTGTTCAGACAGTCCAGCAGGTTTGGATGGACCTCACGTCTTCAGATGGACAGGTCAGTGTCTGTGTCAGTGGGGGTGGTTTTTGGGCTAACACTGCCCCCTCCCCTCTCTTCAGGGATGGAGCATGAGTCCCCGTTTAGACCAGGAAGTACACCTGGAACACAAACACAAACTAAGATAAGATTTAGCTGTTTATGACTAAAACACACACAAAATAAAAATATTCTCTGTTTGCAATCACACATGTACATATTTTAAAAACCTGTCCAGGAGTGTGATTCAAAAACAAAATATCAAGGCCACGGGGAAAATAGATAGTGAAATAAAAGTTACAACATCATCAGATTAAATTTTTGTTTTTAAGTCATGATGCATGCAGGTGGGTATTTGTAAATGTAGCTTTTCTGTGCATTTTGGTCTCTGAACACATAAAAATGCCCATTTAGGTGACTGAAAATACATGTTTTTGAAAATCTCAATCAGGGTGTAGACTTTTAGAGACTCTAGACCAAGGCTGCTACAGCTGCTGCCACTGGGTTGTTGTGTGTGCGTGTGTGTCTGTGTAAGTGTGCATGTGTGGATGTGTCTCTCCCTCTTCCCTTAGGTGGCCAGGTGGAGGTGGGGGATTGGAGCGCCTGACCATCAGGACTGTATGGAGTCTCCAATGAGAAGCTGGCCAGTAAATGGCAACCCCTTTAAAAGGCTGACTGGTCCTACACTCGGGAGCGGCTGTGTCTAATGTGAACTGTTGTTCGACCTCGCCTGGCTTAGCACTAAAGAAAGTCTAAATTGTTTGTTGAAATAAACTAGTTTATGTTGTTCTATTGTTTAGTAGTTTAAGTTTGTCCTTCTGAAATAATCTTGTTTGGTATTGTGTGTTAACCTCGTTTTATGAAAATCCTTTGTGAGCAAATTGTTAGTATTTTTATTTAACACCTCTGTTCAACTGTTCCATCTGGTTTTATTTTACCTCCTTTTACCCCTTTAAGAGCCGTGAACATAACAAAGGCCCATCCACACGAAGACAAAACGCTTAACAGTTTCCAAAACGATCGTCATAAAGACGAAGGCGTCTAAGAAAATGTGTGCGTCTATATGAATTCCCCTCGATACGCATCAAAACGCTGTAAAACACATGCCAGACCTCTAGGGGCGCTGTAACGATATGACGGAAACAAGCGGAAACAGACGAAAAAACAGTGGGCATGCGCACTTGCGGCAAAGGTGTAAACAGAGATTGTGATACAGTGATCATAAAGTGCCGTAATGTGTCCTCAATAATTGTTTGTTCAACTCGGTGGTGATTGAGAAGAAGGAGATTTTGCTGCAACAGGGATAGTAGGGTCACTATCTTCATCAGCACATATGCTGCACAGTACGCCGCCATTGTTGTTGCCGTGTTTGGGGCATGCATGTCAATGAAGATATCAAACTATGACGTAAGTGTATCTGAAAACTTGCGAAGAGCCAGTAATCACGGAGCTGCGTATACGGCATTTCATAATCTTTCCACTCTGGAACCTGGTTTTTAAAATGATTTAAAACAGACCCCCAAAACGCCATCTTCGTACGGATGATACGCAGATTCGGCAAAAAACGTATGCATTTAGAACTCGGCTTGGCTTCATGTGGATGGGGCCAAAGGCTCCCCTCCCAATATGGGTCAAATCCTCTCTGATTGGTTGACTGGTCAACTCTGTGGTAATGTTCAGTTCAGTGCTGCTCTGGGCCATATTGTCAACAACTCTGCATTCATTCTCTTCTCTGCAATGGGCTTTGCAGCCTGAACCATTGCGATTAAACTGCCAACAAAGCAGTAGTATGACATCACAACGGTAGGTCCACCCACGGGGGCAGGGGAGCAAGCCCTTTTAAGTAGCTACTGGTGCAATAAAGAGGAGGTGGGGGATAAGTCTGGTTCATGAGAGTGCACTTTCATGCAGAGGAGACATGTTAAACACGCTGTAGGGCCAATCACTGATATGATCACTTTCAGACATCCAGCCTTTTTTATCTTTCATTTCACCCTCATTCTATTGAGGACAGAATGTGATGAAGATTACTATATATAGTGTATTTTCACCAGTTGTGAATACAGTTAACAATCTTATATCTTTATGTTGTCTGGCTATGATACCACCATTATTATAGTGCAACTTGTCAAAAATGATTAGGACATAAATGGTTTCTTTAAATGTCAGGACTATGCTGAGGCACTGATTGAGAAATAAGGAGGGACGATTCACTTTGCAGGCTCAAGTAATGGGACAGAAGATTTTCTTTCAAGGGCATTTTCTTATTATTCCAGCCCGACAACATTAGCCCCTCTGAATTCTTAATGTGTTTACTGTTAGTAAAAAGGCGGCATGTCTCACGCTCAGAATCATAAACAGAGCTGTCGGAGCATGTCCGGTTCCTGCGCTGACTCGACCTCTGACCTCCACCTAAGTACTCCTTGAGAACGCCAGACCTGTGGCAGGAAAGGACAAAAGCATTGTCAAAATATGGAAACTTAAGCTTGGTTGTTGATACTGGTGAGCATAAATGCATTTTTAAAGGTATATTTCAGAATAAAAGGGAAAATAAACAATAACTTTATTAACGTGACCACTGATCACCTCACTCTGACACTTTTCTGTTACTGTGGGACATGACACATATTTTTTTAATGAGTAAATAAGTCACCCATTTGTGAAGATGAAGGGGTGAAAGTTTGGCCCCTTAACAAAGAGGCAAAAAATGTTTGTCATAGAAATAAGTTTTTTTAGTGATACATAAAAATGCTTGCAATGTGCAGTGCATAACAATTTCATTGGAACATCTCTTACAAAAAAGGACATTTTAGAAATCTTTCATAAACTTGTTTTAATAAAAAATATGGTATTGTTCTTACATTTTGACATCTTAATCAAGAAAAGATAATATGTGTTACTATTTGTTCTGTTTTGTTTTGAAGCAGTAAATTTAGAATTCATCACAACATCATTTCTGTTGAACAGTTGCTACAGACGGGTGCATTATCCATCAATGAAAAATAAAAAAATGATTTTATTTAGTGCCAATTCTGCTGATTTAGGGCAGCTGTGGCATAAACCTTACTTTGTGTGGTGTTCTGATAAATTTGTTGTGCACCGTAAGTAGGGATGGGAACCGAAAACCAATTCCAGTTGAGAATCGTTAACAGCTCCATCAAAGAATCGATATCATCAGTCTTTTTGCTAATCAATTCCCTTATCAATTCCATTCAACTGACAGGGTTCAAAAGCGTCAGAATTGTAGCTTAATTTTAATTACACCTACTGCACAGCCTTAAGCGAGTGGAAACACCAGCAACTTGCAGAAGCAGTTATCAATACTGTGATGTATGTTTGGCATTGTTGCCACTGAAAATCAGACCACTTGCCCACATGCAAAATTTGCTGGAATCTATAAGGGAATCGTTAAAGAATTGGATCGATTAGCAGGATCGTTAACAGCATTGGCATTGATAAAATCTTATCAATTCCCGTCCCTAACCGTAAGCACATTGTTATGGTTTCCTAGAGGACAATCAAACAAGCCTCACTGCTCTTCATTCAGTACGATTTCATTTTCAAAGGTGATCAAGGAACCTCTAAGTTTTTTTTTCACCTGTCCTGTTTTTTTCACCTCTCCTGCTGACTTCTTAGAAACAAGAGCACTTATCATTTATTAGCTGAAAGTTTCCACAAGTACATTGAAAGTACTTTTCATACAAACTTTTAAAGTACCTGAAAGTTCACATGTGCAGGGACAGGAAAATAATCTGAGTTTTTATGAAAATGGCTCCCCTTTCGGAGCCAAATCGAGCTGCGGACATCCGTATAAAGGTAGCACATCAGGGCATACAGCGCCGCTCCTAAAACTGCATTAATCGTCCAAAAACTCATTAGTTTCACCAATATTTCATAATGGTCCGTTCACGCTACTCCTCCATTACAGTCCGGTGTCGCTCCACCCATGTTTTCGTGACTGTTCTGACCTCTGAACTGAAGAAGAAGAAGGCTTGCCTCCGCGCATATGCAGTACGGCTCATTGATTCAGGGGAAGACCGCCGGCTACACGACGACTTTCTTCTTCCAGTTTTGTGCAAAATGGATGAATATCTATCTGATGAAGATGTTGTGGTGGAGAACTTTGAATATGATGGGTGTCCTTACAGTTTCGAGCCACAGTTTACAGATGAGGAGCTCATCGAAAGGAGGAAGCCGTACTGCGCATGCGCGGCAGCCGTAAAAAAAGTTTTCAGTTCAGAGGTCAGAACAGTCACGAAAACATGGGTGGAGCGACACCGGACTGTAATGGAGGAGTAGCGTGAACGGACCATTATGAAATATTGGTGAAACTAATGAGTTTTTGGACATTTAATGCAGTTTTAGGAGCGGCGCTGTATGCCCTGATGTGCTACCGTTATACGGATGTCCGCAGCTCGATTCTGGATCTAAATATCTCCCGAAGTACTGTTTGGATCAGGAAAGCCTTCTGGGTGAGTATATTGTTCTTCTTCATTCAATAAACAATGTGAAAGCTGTAGAAACCAAACTTATCCTTTAAAGGGAAGAGTACATCCATGAATTATTTGGACCACAAGATACAAATGTTTACATTCAGCGTTGAGATCCTTCTAAAGACATTAAGAACATACTCTTACACTCTTGCACATCATCTAAAAATAAATCATTTGTCTATATGTATATAAAAAGAATGTTCTGAAGTCACAGGATGTTTGCTGTTAACATCCACTCTTGCTTCATAGGTGTCTCTTTTGAAGAAAATGTAGTTTAAGTGATGAAGGAAAAACTAAAAACTCTTCTGGATTTCTGTTAAATGTTACTTAAAGGATTACTTTAGAGCTTTGATGAAATGTGTTTTAATGATTAAAAATGTTTTTAGACTTTGCCACATAGAGGCCACATCATTTGTTTTATCCACACATAAATACTGAAAAAGGTTGATCAGATTAGTTTCAGAGTAAAAAATAAGTCATTTCTATCCTCAAATATGATCCTAGCTTTAACATTTACATTAAAGCTTGACAGTTAGGTGTGAGAATGAAGAGTTAGAGGGACTGCAATGCTGCCTCCTGGTGTCCATAACTGGTACTTTTTCAGTCTCTTTAGTGTTCGAGGGCCTTTCTCAAGCAGCTCTCACCTCACTCACACTCCCAAATGGAGCGAACTTCCTCTGAAGTCATGTCCTCGTGTCCCTAAACTTGTCTGTTGACTGATTTGATTTTTTTTCAATGACTGAATTTTATTAATATTGTTTTGTAAAGGGTTGAGGGCAGTGTGTTTGCCACAAAGATCAAGTTATTATAACTTATTAAGGGCGGAAGGACACTGTGTTGAGGCAAAGGCAAATTGAACTGCTCTACAAAGGACAGGAAATATACCAGAAGTTTGCTCACCTATCAAAGCTGTATGTTCCAGGGTGGCTGATTGACCTCTTCATCTGTACAGAACAACAAAATTCAAATAAGCATAACAGTACATAAACGGTATATTCATGTAAGATGGGTTAGGTCCTTCAGCTTCAGGCATTGGATGCAAGCAGGACACAGTTCTCTAATATCTACACAATGACCCTTTAACTTTGTGACTGCTACTTCACAAGGAGACCTTAAAGTCATTTCCACTTATAAACTAATTTACTGTAATATCATTTATTTCCTACAATCATTTTATGCAGCACAAGTTGATGTATTAATGTGATTCAGGCAATGTTTTCTTGCTCCCTCTCAGCCTACAGGCATCAGTTGATCGATGGTGAGCAGAGCGTAACATAATGCGCACAGCGGTATGAAGAAAACTAACACACAGTAATAACAATGAAACTCTAATGTATATAAACCAAATTAACAAATCCGTGTTTATTGAATTTTTCATATGGTGTACAAACAACTGTGTCGGCTGTGAACAAGAGGGAGACATGAGAGTTAGTTCAATCAGGTAAACAACATTTTCTGTTTAGCTCGAGCTCAAGTTATCTGTGGGATCTACTGTCTGCTCAACTACCAACTATCTGACAAACAAAGTAGGATTTTTCTTTAGAAAACTGTCTGTAGAAGCCTGTCTCAGTGGATAAACTGAGATCTTTTGATGAAGTCCTAGAAGCAAAACTCCAAAACAACGTCCTCTGTGGATTCAAAAGGTCTCACAGTGAAACCATTACAAAGGAAAAGCATTTGAGATCAACCTTCAAATATTGAAGGCACAAAAGTTTAATGAATTTCCATTAAATGACTAATCAAAATGATTACCTCCGCCAAGGAGGTTATGTTTTCGGGAGAGTTTGTTTGTCTGTCTGTCCGTCTGTGAACAAAATAACTCAAAAAGTTAAGGATGGATTTTGATGAAATTTGCAGGAAAAGTTCAGCATGGGAAAAGGAAGAACTGATTCGATTTCGGTGTTGACCCGGATCAGCGTCTGGCTGCCATGGCGAAAAATGTGATTTCTGTGAATGACTACTGAACTAAAATAGATATCATTATGAATCCAATTGCTAATTGTGTGTTTTCATGGTCAAGGAATCTAAATATTTTGATGAAATAAAGGTAGGACTGATATTTATGGTGAAAATCACAATATGGGTGAGGACTGTGGCGCTGGCGGAGGTCTGCACTCTTCGAGTGCTTTTCTCGTTGATATATTCATTTAAGATAATAAAAGCATAGCTGATGAATGTGAGGCACATCATATTGTACCTTACTTCTCATAACAGTTTGGAAATGTTATCTTGGTCCAGTTTTTCTCCCCTTTAATAAAACGAATTGAGATAAGATAAGAGATAAGATAAGATACACCTTTATTAGTCCCACAGGGGGAAATTCCAGATTTACAGCAGCAGCAGGATACAAGAGAAACATCAGAAAGATTTACAAATGAAACTATAAGTAATTAGAATAAAAATAGACTAGACAGAATTGGTGTTGTATTTTATATTGTTGGCAAGCATGATCAGTCACTTCTACAACAAGGTACGACGAGTAAAGATTGTGCATATGTGGAAGGAGCAACACGGCTAAAGGAGCCCTAAAAGGATGTGCCAAACCCCCTTTACCCCTGGACGAAAAACCAACAGTTTCTCAGTGAAGTAAGGGAGAGGAACTGGTCCTCTTGGGGTGTTGTCTTCCCGAGACGACCACTTCATGACTTGTCTCTGACTTCACCAGTCTCATAGACCTTGGTCCTTATTTTGGAAATGGTACCAGGGCTGACATCAAACAAAGCTGCCACTTTATAAACCAGAAAACCAGCTTCTAGTTGCAGGGGGGTAATGGCACAAATTGAAGGGGGCACAACCCACACATTCATTCCACAAATGCAGGATCCTTACAGGTTGTTGCCTGTCAACCTGACACACCAGAGGAACCAATAAGTAAGTCACTAGTCCATCTTGGGGAGCTTCTATAGAAAGAAGAGAGAAACTTTTCAGAAGTATATTTGGCAGGTGATTGGATGATTATTCAGACAATTTTAATTTATTACTGGCCAATCATAATGATTAGATTACAGATATAACTTTATTTATCCCTTTGGAAGACTCCTTCTGGGAAATAAAGAATTTCTTTATTAATTTTACGTTCTTCCTCATTCTATAATAATAATAATGATAATCATTACTTTTTTATTAATCCTACTTCTATATAATTATTAATGCAGAAGGTGGGCACTACTGCGAAACAGAACCTCTTGAAACAAACTCTTGTCAAAACATGTAAGAAGTAGAGAGAAACATCCTTACTATAGAGAATTTTGTAGTGCAGTTAGTGTTTTTCATTTGATAAAGAAATGCAGTCGAAATCTGAAAAACTGCTACTGAAGCTGTTAGCATCTATGCTAAAAGTGCTGTCACTCTCTGCTGTTCCTCCCATCACCAGTTGCTGCAAAAGTTAGTAGCTTGTTGTTCAGGAGACCAGTTAGGTGTTCCAATAATATAAAACATAATACCAGTTGGTTCTACAAAACAATAGAAATAATCAACAAAATAACATCCCCAAACATTTCTAAGGAGTACAGGTAAGTTAATTGTATTTTTCGCCCCAGAGAGGGAACTATGTCTTGGTGCAAAAGAGTACATTACAAATTAAAACCATTATCATTCACTACAGTTTGAGGATTTTGTGTACACTGAAACAGGGTGATTTTGTAGCTTCATATTTTACGCTAATAATCAGAATCTGCTGAGTGTATTAAATACTATGCTCCACAAAAGTACAGGACTGTATAAAGGGCTGCTGCACTGCATTACAGCTTATGAAAAATTCAGGATTTATGGCCATGTGAACGTGGTGGTTTCCATAACTGTATGAATTACAATTTCTATCATACAGAGTGCTTTCAAATTATAACCCTCCCCAACTTTTACCACCGTCATGCCCTCATACATTAACTCCAACACCAGGACACATCAGCAGAAACACTGTTTGGAGAGAGGAAGTTTGAAGCTGCTCATTCTTTATCCTTATAAACAAAAACTTGAAGTTGCAGTTATATGTCATGAACTGTTTCTCACAAGTGTATAAAACTGAGTTTGATGTTCATCACCAGCCCCACAGTAAGTCTCACCGCCTTGAGCTGCCTCACACGTCACTTTGTGAGCAGCACATTTCCTGAACAGGGATCAGTATCTACAGTAAGTGGCCACAGCAAAACCCACACAAGGACATGGTGCTGCTGATAGAGGGAGCATACACTTAAATTAACCCCCATATCTGCCTCCAACATCAAACCATGCTATCTCTGACTGCAGTGTTGTGTGCATGTTTACGTTAAAAGACGAGATAGAGAGTCTGCAGCCATGGTGGTCAGTCCTCTCTGCTGATCTCTGTGTCTTGTCGCCCTTCGGCACTCTGAATAATGTTTTTTAGTTTAAATTAACACCACTTTTAACTTAAGATGTCAAAAACACTTTCATTAGAACCATTATTGAAGACAGCTGATCCCAGCATAGTTAAGTTAAAGCACATACACAAAAAATACTTCACTTCAAGTACATCATTCTTGTGTTTTTAAAATTTTCATAATGGAAAAACACTGAATTGACTGCTTCATCAGAATTTCATTTTATTTAATTCCTTAAAATTATATCAGCTTCACATGTTTAACATGAACAATCATCTTAACACTTAGCTCAGCTTAACTGTTCGGCAGTGGTCACAAATAAACTCAGGCATATTAAATGTTTTACAAAACAGAATACATCAAATCAGTGTTTGCTTCCCTTTTCAAGGGACAGAGAAAACTACAGACAAACCAAAAAACAGATTTAAAAAGTTTAAAAAGTTATAGTTAATTATCTGATGATTTAAAATTCAGAAACATTTGGGACAAAATCAATGAGAAAAGGTCTAAATGTTTGCAAATAAGATAGCAATAAAACTAACTTCAAAAAGATGATATGAATAACTGTATAATCTCATTTAAGTTAAGTATTTTTTTTAAAAAATGGGGGTGATAATAATAAAAGCATTTTGCTTTTAAAAGCTTCAAATCCCACTCAAAGGAAATATCAGTTCCTTAGGTTTGGTTGCAGATTTTTCTGTATCCTGAAACACTAACAAAAACAAAGAATGATGTTTTTTTTTCTGACACATTTTATATTTTTCTGAATTTAATAGACCTCTGCTAAACAGTTGAGTTGGAACTCAAAGGGTTAACTGTTTTGTTCTATATACAAATATTTGACCCCTTCAACACTTGCTATTCTTTTACGACCCTTTCCTGCTGTTAAATTGTAAAAGAAGAGGTAAATTTACCCTCTCAGGAGGACGGAGATCAGGTGTCAGACTCTGGTTGGCCAGGCTCATACACTCCTCCAGAGTCCTGATGAAAGTTGCACAGGTCGCACTGAGAAGAGAGGCCTGTAGACACAGAGATGTTTAATATATCTGATTTGAAGTGTGTCACCATGCTTTATTTAAGTACAACATGATCCCTACAACATGAATAACCTTTATTTTATGTCAAAATGGCAGAATTAATAACAGTAAATGTGATGCAGAGACAGAGAGTCAAAGGGCTGGATGTTAAAACTGTTCTCACACTCCTAATTATCTCTGTATGTTTGTTTAATTAGAGCTCAGCGAGCACAAACATTAACCAAGGCATTTGCCCTGAATCTTGAGCCGGATCCAGACTTAACTGTGGTTTTGATGTACGTCATGGTAAATAAATGGCATGACGTACATCAGCATGCAAAGCACTACTAATATTATAAGCAAAGTTATGAGTAAACATGTTGAAATAGCCCTGTTTGACGGTTTGAACAAATTCTTTAAAGACTTCCAGCATCTATGAGTCAATCTGTTACTTCAGCTTTGAAAAACACTGCCTGAATATTTCATCAAAATCCATTGATAACTTTTTGCGGTATCTTGCTCACAGACAGACACAAAGCAGAACAAACAGGCAAGCACTGGCAAAAACAAGACTTCCATGGCAGAAGTAAAAACACTGCTTTGTCTGGGTTTTTGCTCTTCTTGTCTTTTCTACCTTTATAAGGCAATGCAACTTTAAAAAAAAGTTGCATTTTTTCCCATTCAAGTAATGAAGCACAATATAGGATGAGCAAGTAATGTAAAATAGAGGCGCTCATAGTGCATAAACCTTCAAAGAGGCATTTCTGATATTTATGGCTGAGCTGTTGGTGAAAACTACCTGAAATCTCAATGTTAACAAATCTTAAAAACAACTGAGCAAAATCTAATCCCCTCTTCCACTTGCCATGGTCAAAATTCCCCGGAAACCTCCACAGAATCTGTAGATAACATTTGAATTATCTTGCTCACAGACGGACATACGTAAGGCTGACAGAGAGACAAACACTTACAGAAAAATAACATCCTTGGTGAAAATAATTCATTTTTTGCCAAACAGCCGAGCAATGAAACTGATTACACTTAAACAAAATACTACTTCATAAACCTCATAGCTATGTGTTTAAAACATGTGCAACTTAAGACAAATGAGGCAAAGTGATGCCATGGAAAAGGACACAGTGATACCTCAGAAGTGGGTGGGGCCTCTGGGTCTTCAGTGTGCTGTGATTGGATGGTTTGGACCTGCTGGACGAGGAGGTCACAGTACAGACGAAGTTCTGACATCTTTGTCTTTAGGCAGTTTGGACCTGCTGACACACATACACACGTAGCTAAAAATATAAAATATCTTTCTATGACAAAGTAAACTGATCTGAACTGCAGTGATTCAGAGAGACGACAAGGTTTACTTCACAAATAAAGAGCTTCCATTAGTGAACACAGCTTAAAAACAGGTCTGTAAACAAACGAGGATTAATGGATTACCAGGATTGTGTTTTTCCCTCTCGAATGAGCTGTTACAGTGAAACTACTTTCTTTAGTGACACCTCCTGTTTCTTTCAGTATGTTTGAAGAAAGTCCTCTCCAGCAGAGTTTGGTGATAAACAACTCCTCTGCATACCTTTCTGTTTGTGACTGTCCAGTGTTCCAGCTTTAGACGAGCCTAAAGCCACCAACCACCTCTGTCTCTCTGCCGCATTCACAGCTCGCACGTAGAAATGTTGTTCACCGGGGATTATCAGCTCTAAGCGGGTTGGATCTGTTGGATGTACTGGAATATAAAACATATTCAGGTATTTAAGAGGGTGTTTTGTACTATTACACAGCACACAAAAACGATGCACAAGTATTTGAAACAGTGTCTTACCTTTAATGTCACACACGGACATTTTAATGGATCCTTTACTTCCTTTTCCGACATCATCCTCACTGTCGTAGTACGAGATGACCCCATTCTCTAAGACGAACCAGCGAGGCTGCCAACCTGTGGACAGAGGGCAAACTCAGAACAAAAATATCCTGATTTTTTTTCGTAAGAAATACCACATAATTGTTCCAATAAAAGAGCTACACCTTTTTGATGAAGTTTAGATTGGAGTAAACATTTAAAACAGATGCTGACACCTGTTTTACACAATGGAAACAAAATGGAAGCCTTAACCCCCAAATACTGGGCTTTAAGTAATAAAAATGGCAAGCAAACACAAGCACATTGTCCAGTTAGTACAAATTACAGGTTATGTTTACCTTCAGAGCACATGATTCAAAAAATCATTTCTTATTTCATGCACACCCTCCTGTTTCAAAATGATGATGTCTAAATTTTAATGATTTGTGCTTTCCAAGTTTACATAATGTTATTGACTTGTAAGATTAAAATAAAGGGAGGGATGGAGCATTGTCTAAATTGACCTTTTTGTTGGCTTTTTAATTGATCCACTGATCGATCAATCAGAATCAGGGAACACCCTCTAAAAGCAGCCGTTGCAGCTTACTCCAGTTAAACAACTTTTCTGTTTTTAGAGGCAGTGCATTGGCAGTGCATTGTGGTTAAATTCTTATCGTAATTGTAATACTTTGGCATTGAAAATAACAAAGAAACCTTACCTATGGTTAATGTTTGTTGAAACATTTTGATACTGACAGTACTTGTTGTTCTTTGAGTATTTGACTGAAATAATAAAGCATGTTGTCGATGTGAACAGCAGATTGTTAGATGACATCATGTAAGTCATTCACTGGTTATATTTTCAATTATTTGAACAGATTTGGAATTTTCTTCACGCACCCGAATTAAGTTTTGTGTTTATTTTTCACTGAGGCCAAATTTCAGGGAGAATCAAATCAGTTTAATGCAAATAAAACATAGTTAAAAAGAAAGTTCAAGTCACTGGTTTCAAACAGTAGAGGGGTCTGTAACCATGGATTGTGTCTTACCTAGCAGGTTACCAGTAACTGAATAGGGTAGAGTTTTATAAAGTGTCACTTTCTGTGAGGGGTGGGGCTTGACAAAGGGTCAGTTGTCAATATTTAGAGAGGTTGGTGATACAGTTGTTATGAGGATCCAAATCCAAATGTTGCAAAATGTGTTTCAGCTATTGATATGTCAATGAGCCTAAAGTTTGGATGATTAGAGAGAATAAATATGCAATATGCCTTCAATAGATAATGTGATTTAATCACACGTGTTCTAGCCCTCAGGTCGAAGTGATAAAGTCTGTCAGTACTTCCCTGTACAGTCAAGTATGTAAATATTCACCACATGGGCGGTGATGCAGCTGTTGTGAGGATCTACTTGCCATTTCTACCCACATATTCAAATGTTGCAAAATGTGTTTGAGCTTCTGAGATAAAGTCAAGGAGTTTGCCTGCAGGTTTTGATAATTGCAGAGACTAAACAAAAATAAATGACAAATTAGGACTTCTGTTTTAGGTACTGTGGTCTCATACTCAATTGATTTTATCAATACAGTAAATTTTGACTGTTTGTATTCCGGCTCACAGAGTAACAATCTACGTCCATGTGGGAAACATTAGCACATTAGTTCCACCTAGACAGACCACAAAGAACTCACAGAGGATGCTGCTGCAGGGCCGTCAGCTGCAGTGTTTTGTGTTTGATAAGTGAGTGAAAAGGACACAGTTGGAATAATGTCAGCTTATACATCCAATTATATGATATATGATATGATCATGATGAAACTCGACGCGATTATGGTTAGATTATGCAAAGTAGCGTTCAGTGTGAATGCACCATAACAGGGGGATGTGGATTCAGCTCTCTACAGCTGTGCACTACTGTTTACTGTGGCTGCACAGACCTGCCTAAACGTAACACTTCTACTTGAGTTACCGCCTGGCCCCACACTAGAGGAAGTGGCATGGTCCCCTGTATTAAAAAAGAATGTTTTAGCAGGAGTTTGCTGTAGGGTGTAACATTTAGCAGAGTAAAATCAGGGACGCTTAGACTTTAGTAGTTTTTACTGTAAATATTCATTGAGCATAAGGCTTGGCATCTGTTTTTCCAATCATTGCACTCACCAGTAGCTGGAAGTTGCCAGATGACACATAAACTGTTAGTTTTATGTAAAATAAGGTACAACTGTAAACAATGTTGTCTTACTAAATACAATAGGTTGTAAACCTGATACAATGCCCGGCCCTATTGAGAATATTTTCTATCATAATCTTGGCGTATTACAAAAACCTTTGACATCATGGTGGCATGTTATTGAGTTCAGTCTGCTCTAACTTACTGTGCACTTTGAGATTTGCCCACAAATGTAAAGTGCATTATAAACAAAACCCATTATTATTATTAACAAAACATTTTATACAAGACAAAACCAGAGAATATCAGGGCATCTCTGACAGACAACAGGTTACCTCTATCCAAAACTGCAGCTTTTATTGAATGTTTGTTTTGTTTTAATTAATAGTACAGATTAAATTTTCATTTGATGCATTATAAATTTTAAGTAGGTGTCAAAGTCCTACTACAATATGCCTTCAATAAACAAAGTGTTTTGATCACACTTGTCCTCGCTCTCAGGTCGAGGTGATAAAGTCTGAGAGGACTTCCTTGTACAGTAAAGTGTGTAAATATTCACCTGACGTAGAGCAGACGGCTCATGTTACTCTCGTATCTACTGCTGACTTTGAGCAGGTTATAGAGAGAGTCAACAGTTATAAACACAGCGTATTTTATCCTCTACCAGTATTATTTATAGCCAAGCTATGCTGCCAACAGTAAGGTCAAATACCACTATAATCCCTGCTGGTGTGGGCTACTTTTCTTGTCTGACGGCAGATAAAATGGCACTGAAGTTGTGGGCTATTGATGAGAGATTTCCTGCAAATAAGAAAAATTCAACTGTTGTGGTTTACACAAAATGCACATTAGATGTATGGATAGGCAATATTTCGTTTGTGTTGTATCGTTATACATTTTTCTTGAAATAATAATGGTAGAATAATGTTGTTAATGTTGATTTTTTATAAAAGAGATGTTATATGTCAATGCTCAGTAAAAGACAGTTAACAGCATAAAGTAAGCAAGTCCTACATCAAATATTGGGTGATTTATAATTTATACGTACTAAAAGCACACGCTAACAAAAAATTCACTGCCTATTTCTGACTTTATTCACTATGTTTGAAAAATAGTAAATTCTAGGCTGGTAGGATAGTGCAAATCACTGTGGAGAGTCGGTCAGAACTCTGGTGGTAGTTGAAGAAAGAGTGGGATCACTATTGACTGAAGTTCCTTTATTCTTAAGGATAGGAGTTTGGACAGGATCTGAGTGGAATAAGTGTGTGGTTTTTGTTTCATTAACGCACAAGTTCCACTCCTATCAAATTATAAACAGACGAACTTAGATGCCTTTTCAAGCTAGGAATGAAGACCAGTCTCTATCTCTCAGCAGCATGCAGAAGTACGTTTCCTCTGGCTCTCTGCCAGCAGTCTGCAGTCTTAAAGGGACGGGCTCCTGATGGCAGTCTTAAAGGGGCAGGCTCCTAGAACTGGATGATTAACAAGGGCCGTTTTAACAATGTTGTTCAAAAGTCTGACCTGAGTAGTAAATGAAAGATTTCAGATTCTCTGCTCTGTTTGCTTGAAATAATATTTAATCTGACTTTAAACTTCAAAGTTAAGTTTCACTAAATGTCTTTAAATCCTTGGTGACAAATCTTGAATCCTAAAGGGGCAGAGCTAGTTGAACTGAACTTTCTCCTTAAATTCTGGTGTTGTTAAATCATTTTGTTTAATTGAGACTCTTTCTGCATTGCCATTTATTCCATCCATCTAACTTATTCCTTTTGCAGTTGCTTGGTGCTTAAGCCTACCTCAGCTGAAACTGGGCAAGAGGAGGGGTACACCCTGGACTGGTCATCAGCCAATCACAGGGCTACGTGGTAGAGCTGGGAAACTATTCAAATTTTAATCTTGATTAAAATTACTGCTTTCTACAATAATGAAAACAGAGGGCTCAGGATTAAAAGATTACCACATGACAAGCTGAATTCTTTCTTCAACTTCCCCATAAATATTAGGAGCATTATTACCTCTGCCAAGGAGGTTATGTTTTTGCTGGCATTTTTTTTTCTATTTAATCTTTATTTAATCAGGAAAAGAAACTCATTGAGATTAAAAACCTCTTGTACAAGTGTGTCCTGGCCAAGACAGGCAGCAGCACAATTTACAAAGCTTCTTACATTCACAAAAAGCATTACTTACAAATACACAAGACCTGTAAAACACTTAATGTACAATAAATAAGGACATTTGGCGGGCTGGATTTTTAAAGGAAGCAGGATCATCTGTTCATTTGTTTTTTTGTCTGTCAGCAAGATGACACAAAAATCACTGGACGGATTTTGCTGAAGTTTTCAGTAGATGTTGGTAATTGCCCAACCTAAAATGATTAGATTATGGTGGTGATCCTGATAATCGCCATTAGCAAACATTTGTTTTTGCTCAACAACTAATAATGGCATGATTCTGAGTTGTAGAGGTGGGTTTTCAGGGTCAAGGAATCATATAATGGGGACTTTATCATGGGACAATTGATTATAGATATAACAGCAATATATGAGCTCCCTTCGCAGAGGTTTGCACTCCGCGTGTGCTTTCCAGTTTTGAGGTACTTTTACAAGTGTAGATATGTGTAATGATAAATACTACTACTAATAATAATAATACATTTTATTTAACGGCGCCTTTCAAGGACACTGTGCAGGATAAAAACTACAACAATAAAAATCAACAAAACAATACAAAAAAATCAGCAAAACACAACAAACAATGATGGATAAGTAATGCCTGTTCTTTAGAGTAAAAAGCATGTGTGTTCAATGATAACATGTGGCGCATGTTTTAAGTCAGTGAGTAATTCTGCTCCTTATCACCTAAGGAGCTCAATATCACCTAAGATGATCGAAAGGATTTTTGTAATAATTGAGCAGTCCTACCAAATACAGAGACAGAGAATAATTCACATTCACACTCATACCTAAGAGCAATTCAGAACCAGTAATTACCAAGTATGTTTTTGATCTATGGAAGGAAACTGGAGCGCCCAGAGAAAACCCACGCATGCACGGGGAGACAATAAATACTTTGCCCAGAAAAGGTCGACAGGTACAGGGTTCAAACCACTAAAGTTCTTGCTGTGAGGCACATGCATTACCTGCTACACCACTATGCTGTCCTACATTGACATTACATTTAAATATATTGGCTTTTCGTTGCATGTCGCCCTACCCTGGATAAATATCTAGTGACGTAAACATTTAGCAAATGATGCTGTACCTGTTGATGCTGATAGACAGAGAGATACCGGATACACCTGCTCAGCATAACAGATGTCAATCAAAAGCAGGCATTAATAACTCAATAGGCCTGCATACTTTCTGCAGCCAGCACGTTGTGTCGCATTGTTGATACACTGATATTAGCAAACAGCTGCAGGAGTAACAGTCACACAGCAGTTAACAGGAAGAATTTCCGGGTTTGAACACTGTTAGCTGACCAAAACAAGACATTGCAGCACGTAGTGACGTTCTCCATAGCTGGGTATTAGTCCACTTGAGCACGCAGACAGTCGGATAGGTGGTCAGGGCACTCACCTGTCATGTAATTCGTCCATTTGTAGAGAATCCCCTCCATGTTTCCTCGTTACATCGGCTTGTTTAGCTTGTTAGCTGTTAGCTGTCACAGGCTAACAGTCTCCGCCAGCTCTCTAACGTCCGCGCTGACGTTAGCTCAGCTCCTCGGTGTGGGCTAAGAAATGACTTTAATTATCTTCTGCGGGGTCGACACAAGCCTGAGGGGCGTCTGTGGGCTTTGAGAGCTTGAAGGAAGTGTCTGCAAGATAATGTCATGATGGGTGTTTGTGCTGAGCTGGCTGTAAACCGGTCAGCTAACTTGTGGCTGTCAGCTGATTGAGAAAAAATGTCAACAAAACACAAGCTGCGCTACGGTAAGCCGTCGGGGACATTTCACAAGCCAAATATATATGATATTCTCACACCGCTGCCTTACTGGGAGAGGTTATGAGGTTCATGGCATGGTTTAACCTTCAAGGACTGCGGATTCCTGAAGTAAATGACTGCTACACTCGTAAATTCAACCACAAAAGGGTGCCGTCAAAACACAATCAAGCTGAATTTTGACCTCAGTTTCATTAAAGCTGGGGTTGGTAATTTTTGAAAACTAGCATGTATATGAATGTAGCTCCTCCTCAGGACTTTCAAGAATTAAAACGTACAGAGATACGGATAAAACGTACGCACGAATTACGGATAAAACGTACAAACGAGTAACGAATAAATCCTATTATTCGAATTATTATTGTGGAGTGATATGTTACATTATGATAAATCAGCTAAGTGAGTCGTCAAAGATCATCTTATTAGAATTATATAATAAAGTGTGGGAGAAGGGAAAATTACTAAAGATATGGAAAGAAGCAGTGGTTGTGCCAATACCTAAACCAGGAAAAGACAGTGCAAACCCAGGAAGTTATAGGTCTATCACCCTAACATCAAATATTTGTAAAATAATGGAGAGGATGATAAATGAAAGATTAACTTATTTCATAGAAAGAAAGGGTATTCAGCAAGATATCAGAGTGGATTTAGGACAGGAAAAAATATGGACCCAGCTTTAGGTGTGGAACATGAAGTAAGGAAAGCACAAATAATACGGAAAGTGGTGTAGCTGTTTTTTTATATAGAGAAAGTGTATGATGTGATGTGGAAGGATGGATTATTAATTCAGTTGAGTAAATTGGGGGTCAACGACCCAATGTATAGGTGGATTAAGGACTTTTTATTTTCAAGGTCAATCCAAGTAAGAATAGGTAAAAGCTTGTCAAGAAATTTTGTCATAGAAAATGGGACGCCTCAAGGCAGTATAGTAAGTCTTTTGTTATTTTCTATCATGATTAATGATTTTTTTTTTTTGAGTTTAGAAAAGGGGATAGGGTTTTCTCTTTTTGCGGATGATGGGGCAATTTGGAAGAGAGGTGGGAATGTGGAATTTATTGTGAAGAAAGTTCAAGAAGCAATGGTTAAAATAGAAGAATGGTCATTTAAGTGGAGATTTAAATTCTCAGTAGAGAGAACAAAGACAATGTTCTTTACAAGAAAAAGAGTTGGTAGTAACATAAAACTGAAATTATATAACCAAGATCTGGAAAGAGTAAAATAATTTAAATTTCTAGGATTGTGGCTGGATGAGAAGGTAACATGGTCGGTCCATATTCAGAAAATTATTGACAAATGTAAGAAAGTGTTAAATGTGATGAGATGTCTTGTCGGAAGTGAATGGGGGTCAGACAGAACAGCATTAAAGACCATTTACACCGGACTAATAAGATCTGTATTAGACTATGGAAGTATAGCATTTGGATCTGCAGCACAAACATCTTTAAAAAAGTTGGACAATATTCAGTATCAGGCTTTAAGATTGTGTACAGGTGCAGTTAGAACAACACCAACATCTGCATTACAAATAGAAATGGGAGAAATGCCATTAGAACTCAGGAGAGAACAACTAGCTCTAAGCTACTGGGTTAATTTAAAAGGGCACAGTGAAGATCATCCAATACAAGATACACTGAAACTGTGCTGGGAAAAGGAGAGGAGAGAAACAAAAAGCTTTGGGTGAATAATAGAGAAAAAGGCAAAAGAACACAACATAACAGCAATAAACGTCAGTCCAACAGTTCCACTCTCAGTGACACAGCCTTGGATACTTCCTGAACCTAGCGTGGACCTCACACTGCTAAACAAAAAGAAAAGAAAATGGATTCATTGTACAGCCACAGTTGATAAAAGATTACATAGAAAGCAACTATTTTGATTACATTCAGATACATACGGACGCATCAAAAAGTTCAACCCACAGAATGGGCATTTCATTTCTAGTTCCAGAGTTTAACATTAAAGTTTGCAAAGGAGTCAGTAACGAGTTATCTGTGTATACAGGGGAAATGATAGCTTTATTGTTAGCAGTTCAGTGGTTTGAAGAGGTTAAACCCTGGAAAACAGTGATATGCTCTGACTCAAACTCATCTTTGACCAGCATTAAATACGGACACTCAGACAGCAGAAAAGATACTTTATTGGAGATGCAACAAACAATATTCAGAATCCAAATGATAGGACTGAGAACAACATTTGTATGGATACCAGCTCACATAGGCCTTAGTGGAAATGAAACTGCTGACAGGTGTGCAAAAGAAGCAACAAGAAAGAGTCACACTGACATACAAGTTCCTTTTAGTAAAATAGAAATGAAGACCAGAATTAAGCAAAATAAAAGAAAGGTGGCAAAAACAATGGGAAGAAGAAACAACAGACAGATGGTACTACGGAATTCAAAGACAAGTAGGAGTGATGAGACAGACAGCAAGATCTCGCAAAGAAGAAACTGTTATTTCAAGATTAAGATTTGGTCACTCTGGACTTAACAGCACACTCTTTAAAATAAAGAAGCATATTTAAGGAGACTGTAATTCTTGTGACCAGCAGGAAACCATAGAGCATGTGGTACTTTATTGTCCAAAGTATGATGTTGAAAGAAGGGAACTTATTTTCAACCTCACAGAAATGAAGTTGAGATTGGACTTAAGAGATATTTTAGAGAGAAATTCAAGTGATTAAAGTTATGATGCACTATTACCCTATCTTAAGAGAACAAATTTAATGACGAGAATATATATTTTTTGTCCTTTTTTTGCCCTTTTTAAAATTTATTATTATTTTTAGTCAGTAGAATAAGTACATTTTAGTTAGATTACCGATCCACACTCCATACCAGTTGGTGGCGGTAATGCACCAAAACGTTGTTTGCCTACCGCCATAAAATGCCAAGGAGAAGGAGAAGGATTAAAATGTACGTACGAATTACGGATAGTACCTATGAACGAATTATGAATAAATTGTATTTACAATTTGAGGATTAAAACGTACGTACGAAATACAGATAAATAATAAATAAATAAACCCTCAGCACAACGTGTTTGTTTTACACTACACCAAGTTATGTCTCAGTCCCGATGTGATCGGGGTACAGTATATGTGATCCCCTCACAAATACACTTTAACTCATATTTTGAAAATAGGTTTGTACCTTATTCGCTTTTTTATTTGCACTTATTGTTGCCAGTACTAACAAGTGTGTAAATTGTTTGTCATTATTCCAAAGGTTAAAAACCAGAAGGATAACAGTGAAAGCCACTATGGCATTTAGAATGGGGGGTAGGAACCTTTGTGTGTGGTCGTTGTTTCCAGAGTCTGGACGCTCCTCTTAGGGTGCGAGACCGCCCCTCCTTCCTCAGATGAGTTTTGCAACAGAACCATAGATATACATAGAACACTAGATACGACACGCCCCTCTGAGCTGCGTGCCTACGTCGAAGCTAAGCTAGTGGGGGCAAAGTGTCATGGCATTCCATAGCTGTTAAAGGCGCAAAGATTAAAAACAATAAGGATGCCGGCACATTGTGCTGCATATAATTGTAAAATACGCTGAACAATTGAAACCAGGAAACAAGGAATAACATTTCATAAGTAAGAATAGTTTTTTGCTCTTTTTTCATTATTAAATCTTGTTAAGAGCTTCCAGTCTATGAGAGCTTCAGTAACTAATTTGCTACTAGCAAAAACACTAATGCGAGCTAGCAGCTTGACAATAGGTGGTCTGATTAATTATGGTGATTTATAGTATTAGATTATTAATATTGCCTTTAGTACAGTTACACAAGCATCAGTGGGAGTACTAAAAGTACAAGCAGCAGTAACAGTATAAATGGCCGTTAGAGTAGTAGAATTAGTATCAGGTTTTAGTATAGCCAGTTGTTGCAGTGCCAGTATTAGCAGAAGTAGTTGGTGTGCTGCCCCTACTAATCGCTTACTTTTACCACTACCACTACTTCCAACAGTAGTAAGAAAGCCTAATTCATATACATACAGAATACTGAGTTAAAAACAAACTTCTCTAATCTTTAATGTGACTGATATTGAACATAATCTAGTAAACAATTATCAAATATTCTCAGGTAGCATCCACTGAGCGATGCTGTTGGACCTAGGCATTTGTCTTAATGTAGATGTAATGCCTTGAATGGGAATGTTGCCCCACTCAATATGGCGGCCACATAGGCACGTCGCTTCGCGGGCTGCTACAGCGCACTGACGTATCTAGTGCTCTATACATATCTATGGTGCTGACTTTCCCACTTGTTTCTGTGTGCTTGCCATAAAGTCGGTAATAAGAGCGCACTTAAATTGTTGGAGCGGCTGGCTTGACTGAAAAAGTCATGTATCAAATATATTACGTTTGGCGTTATAGGGCTAAATCTCCTTCATACCTGCTCAACCTACCACACATTTAACCCTTGTGGACTCTTCAAGTATACTATACACTGTTACTGTTATGGCTGTTTTCAGTCGCTAACTTTTTTGACTGCTCTAAAAACATATTAGATCAATATTTTTTTCTACTTTTTTCACATGAATCTCTTAATCCACTTCTGCCCTGCTTAAAACTACCAAGCATTGAAAAATAAATAACAAATCTTAACACCTCAAGGGCAATTTAACATAAAGAATGCCACTGATTATGGAAGGGTTAAACATGAAATGACCTATTTTCTATATAAAAAGTCATCAGAGACCGGAGATTTTTACGGGGTATCATGGTCTTGGATATGTCAAAGATTAGTGACATCATTGACTTTGATGTCTTTTTAGTTCTTGTATAGCATCAGATTTAAAACAAAAAGTTACACTGTTACTGTTATGGCTGTTTTCAGCCACTAACTATTTTGACTGCTCTAAAAACATATCAAATCAATATTTTTTCTACTTTTCTCACATAAATCTCTTCTGCCCCGCTCAAAACTACCAAGCATTGAAACATAAATAAAACCTTTAACTCTTAATGGCCATTTGAAGAAATATGGGACAAATAACTGAGAAAAAATGTACTCAAAGTGGCTGTTTTCAGCCCTAACAGTCCACAAGGGTTAATCATTTTCAAGATTTTAGCCCTTTAAATGCCAGTTTGATGATTGAAATATTTCATTTTTACTACAAAAACAATTTCATAAAATTAGAAATGGAAAGAAAGGGTTTTGGTGCTGATATGAGTTTTGGATGGCTCTAATTTCACAGAAAAATTTAAACAACACATGTTTGATTGCATCTACACACACAGCTCTTAAATAATTACAGTAAGATGATTTTTGTTGTTGTATTTCTTAGCGGGGGCATCTTGCCACATTTAATATGTTGTGTTTCTGATCCAAATTGAGCCTTTGTGACATTCACATAGATCTGATTAGTATTAGAAAAGGGAGGATGGGGGATAGTATGTGTTGTTTTGGTCCAGGTCAGGATACAGATAATAGACAGACAGTTTCATTTCTGCTTGTTACAAACACACTCAGCCCCCTTATTCATCAATACTAATATCAACATACATTAATAAATCTACATTTGTGTATAGAAAAAAAGATTGAATATGTTACAGTATGCACGTGTACCTTGACACACATCCCTTTGTATGTGGTGTAACCTTTTATAAAAAAAAATGTAGGAGATGCATGTTAACCTAAGAAAGAATCTCTATTAACTTATTGAGGCCTGTTTGTTTAGGGAGACTACAAGAGAAAGAGGCCAACTTAGAAAGAAAAAGAAGCAACTTGGAAGAACCAAGTGAAGTGGACCTTCCAAAGAAACAGGACACATACAAGGAACAGGGACTAACAAGGGTAGAAGACAAAGACAGTCCACAGACACAGGAGAAATACAAAGAACATGAAATAACAAGTGAAGAAGATACAGAGAGTCCACAGGATACCAATACACAAAATGAAAACAGAGTTTGCAAAGCAGGTCCAAAAGAGTTCAAAATTTCAATCACAAGAAAAAAATGGAAGAAATAAAACCTTCCTTTGGAAGCAATAAACTGCGTCCCCCATGGACTGACACTTTTCTGAGGAGTTTCTGAAAAAGAATCCATGCTGTACTCTGGCTTTTAAATAACAGCATGTTAAGATGAGTCACAGCAGGAAAAAGAACTCTCCGTTTTTCCATGCCTCTGCACAACGCACGTTTGATGGATGCAAAGCTGTGTACACCTTCTCCAAACAAGCGGACCTTCATCTAGGGATAAAAAAATTTGCTTTAAAGTGACACGATTCGGCAAAATAAAACACAAAAAGAGTCAAAGAAGATCAAGACCAGCAAAATACCTCAGAAGAGGAAAAATTGCAAAAGCTCTAAATCTTTGTCAGTCATTCCATCCCATCGATTTCCCATTGGCTCATGGAATTCAAAAGAAAGTTATCCTACACAACAAAGAGAGGAATTTCACAGGCTGAGACTGATTACAGCTGGGCCCTAATAAACAGCGTACTTCTCGCCTTCAATAAGAAGAACATGACCAGAGCATTTGAAATAGTGTCAGGAAAAGCTGAAGAGACACCACAATTTACTGTGCTGCATCTGTGCTCTGCCCACATCATCAAAGCATTGTCACAAGCATTTGGAAAAAAACTACAGACAGAGGCATACAAGAGTTTGCCACATTCTGCTTTGCCCACCTTCTCAACTGTAGAAGTATGCAAGTTGCTCTTGAGGTTTTCTACCATATGTGTGTCCTATTTGATGCAGAGGAGTGCACTGATACTGTTCAGCAAAGCAAAACATACCTTGACAAGTGTGCTCTGCAAACCAGAGACAAAATGAAGATGGAATGGAAGAAGACGAAAGCACAAGTGACAAACCTGCAAACAGTATTGTTGGGAAGTCACCCTTTACCCTTGTTTTTCAAGTCAGATGGGACCAAGCAGAATGTGACTTCCTGTCAGATGATGCAGCTGGCATTAGAAATCCTTACCTCTGTCAGATCTTCCCATTGTGGAGTGGGTTGTTGCTTGGCATTCTGTCAAGGCACAGAAAAGACAACATATCCAAAACAGATTCAGGTGACAAAACAGGACACCAACTGCCACGTTGAGCTCTGGTTTGGTTTGGTGAAACACTCCATTCTGCAGAAAAGGAGGTACCTGAGACCAGCAGATATTCAGCAGAATACACATTCGGTGTAATCAGACAAATTGCAGCTACAACTGTCAAAATACAGACTTTATAATTAATTTAGTTTTATTTAAACTTAATGTTATATTTCAGTTTTATCATTTTATTTTATTTTTCTTCTTTCATAACATTTTGCCCCTCAGGGCTGGATCTTAAAATGGTCACAGCTGAATCACAAAGCACAAAAATACAGTAAAATACCAAATAAAGGCCTGGTTCCATTTAATCGCCCGGTCCCAAATAAACGCCCGGTGTCGCAGTACATTTTAACAAATAGACGCCTGTTCCAAATAAACGCCTGGTGTAATTCATTTAACACAGCCTATGAGCTACGGTCGAAGTTACAGAACACACATGTGAACACTGAGCTCACAACTGACAGTTCAAGCTTGAAAAGAAACATGATCAGACTGAACCTTAACAGTCCACATGGTTTATTTGTCTCTCTGGACGTCTGACGGCTTCTCCTCCCTCTGTATGTCAACAAATGCAGGTTGGTATGCGGTGCTCTGTTTCATGACAGTGCAGTTACACTCAACATCCACAGAGGGCACTAGAGCGCAAAAAGCCAAAATCTTACAAACTCTGGCTTTAAAAATTCAAAGAAGACTTTGCCACTGCCGCTGCTTGTTTTTGCACTTAACTAACATCAGAAGGTCGGTCAAGTCAGTTAGTGGTACATTACTGCTTATCTCCATGGCCCTGGTGAAGCGAAAAAAAAAAAAAAGAATTTACAACTTTAAATTCACTACCAGTCGTTCCTGACCAGTTTTAAGAGTTTTAGAGAGTACTGAATTGAAAGAAGAGGACAAGAGTATAACAGCGGTACTGTAATTTTGCCTTGAAAATGTACAGGTGTTATTCATACTGGTGTAAATAAATCATTTGATCATATTTACCATATTTTTTTCATTTTTTGTTAGGCAAGATTTTTGTGCAAAAGGAATTAAACGCCTGTCCCAAATAGTCACCTGGTCCCAAATAAAAGCCCAGTCTGCTCAGTGATTGAAACAAATAAACGCCCCAGCTTCTATTTGGTATTTTACGGTATGTTTTATAAAAGCAAGTAATAAAAATATTAAAAATTGATATCATATCCTATTGTACAAAAACAACAGTCTGTATTTATGTCTCTCTTGAGTTTTCCCATGAAGTGATTGGCAGGATAGTGTTTATAAATAATACTTCCTTCACTTTTTCAGTGATAAGGTACTAATGTGGAATAAAACCGTGATTCAATTAAGGTCATTCACAAAATGATTTCAAAATGATATTACATGAGAGATAGAAACAAAATCTTTCTGAAATAAAGCTTGTAAATATCTGTTGTTTATCATGAGAAAGTGATGAAAAAAAGATCTTACCTGTAGGTGAGTCCATCGGATTTGCTTCTACATTTCTAGCACGAGGTTTTGGCCAATTAACAACACCAGACAATAAAAATCACTTTTTTTTTTTGTTAGCTGTATGTACTGTCTGTTATGGTTTATGAATGAACAGAGGGCTATGAGCCCTCCAAAAGGAAAGAAAAACAGTTACACCCATGAAAACACAAATATGTAAAATCAAAATATGTGCAGCATGGTTAAGGAAATGATCGTTTCAGTAACAAAAATATACTCACCTTTATCTTGCAAGGTTTTCATGTATTATATGTATAATATTATTATTATGAGACCTTAACCTCTAACCAGCAAAACTTGAAACTTCATCAGTTTAACTAAGATACTACAATTATTTTACTTTATACAAGTTTATTTTGAAACACCAACAGAATGAATTAAATTGTATTTATTATATCTTACTTAGCTGGATTAACTCTATTTCATTGTATTTAAAACTATTTTTACCTAATTTTATTTTGGTATTTTTCTTTTAAAGGTAATGCTGATGTTTTAATTTAACTTTACCTGGCCGACACCCCCTCATAGGAGGACATGTAACTTTGTTACAAGGAAAACTGTTTAGGCCCTCAACACAAACAAGTGACAGGAATTTACTCGATGACATTTGTTTTTCATTATACTGAAATATAGAAGACATTTAAACAAGAAAAGGCAGTTTAACTTTATTCTTTTTTTTTTGTTTGGGTTATCAACATAGCACATTTCCCTTACAATGTACATAATACCCAGTTTGTTTTTACTGAACAACTGACATGTTAACCCCTCTCCCTCCAAAATATCAAAATTATACAATTATTATAAAATAATAATAAACTAAAAACTTTGCAAATACAAAGTAACATAAAAGTAAAAATAAATGATGATTCTTATAATAAATCACATAAAAAAAAAGGTCTGTACAACACAACTGAGCACAGAAATAAGATGATTTGCTCAGTGTGATTGTCAAACAGTACATTAGTCATCCAAATACCGAAGAGAGTCAATAATGGAAAAAAAAGGACCCCATATCGGGATGCTGGTTTGGGGGAGTGGTTAGCAAACAGGCACCCCATGTATATCCTTCTGCCTGTCCAGGTTCAAATCCAGCCTGTGACCAGTTTGCAGAGCGTCCACCCCTTCTTTCACAAGCCTATCCACTGTTTCTATCCTATCAATAAAGGCACAAAATGCCGAAAAAATACATACAAAAAAAAAAAAAAAAAACAAGGACCCCATATCTTCTGTATTTATGAGGTCCTTCAGCCAAGAATGAGGATATGGTGGTTTTCGGTCCTTCCAATGAAGTAAAATTCGCCTACGGGCCACAAGAGAAGCAAAAGCTATAAGAATCCCCTCTCTGGTGGAGATACTACCAAAATTGTCAGGGACACCAAAAATAGAGATTAGAGGGCTGGGAGCCACCAGTCGATTAAGGACCTTTGATAATACTTCATGGAAAGTGGACCAGAATAAGTTTAGCTTAGGACAGGAGAAAAACATGTGTGAGTGATTGGCAGGAGAAATAGAGCATCTATCACATGTAACACTTGTGTTGAATAATTTGTTTAATTTGACTTTGGAAAGATGTGTCCTGTGTAAAACCTTAAACTGTATTAGTGTCAGATCAGCACAAGGGATAGTAGTGTTGACCCTTTCCAGGGCTTTCAGCCACCACTCTTAACTTTATTCTAAACAACCGTTAGACTGTATATTTTATTTATACTGCTCTTGATAAAGCGTCATTTGATTCAGTATCTTGAATTCTTTTAGATTTGATCTAACTGTATTCATAATGTTATCAACAACCTTTATTTTCTCTTAGGCTTCTCATTCAACTGATATAATTTAACCACTCCCTCAGCCTCCCTCATTGGAGGACCAATGAACTATATGCCACCAAAAGGCACAAGGACATACTTTTCAGGGTTATTAATGTTTATATTCAACTTTTACATGTATGTTCATTTTAACAGAAGATTTTGAATTCATAACGGACATTATTACAGCCATTAAATACATTTTCAAACTGGTATATGATTTTCTATCACATTAACATTAAATGTGTGTTGAATGAACTTTTGTGAGGAACAATTTGACTCTTGTATATATTGTGTATAGTTTTTTCTTATGGATTTGAACTATCCTGAAATGCTGTAAAATCATTGCTTAGTGACATGACCTAACATAACCTGTACATGACCTTACATAGCCCCCTCTTTGCTAGAGACTGCTTTCCCACACACTACATGACCGCACATAGACCTCTTGGCCCTCTCGTTACCTTTTCTTCCCACAAACTGAGACTTTCCCATGATGAACTTGCTGAGCCTCGCACCTGCAAGGCCATCTTTTTCACCAAAAACTGCATCACATGACCACATACAATGCTATAAAAGGAGATGACACTGTACTAGTGTTCAGTTCAACTCTCAGACTGCTTTGGCACTCTTTGGTTGTAACTCTCTTGTCCGGACAAGAAGAAGAAGGATTAAAGCTCCATTTGATTGCATCCAGCTGCTTTTCGTCATTTTTATTTTGAATAAATGTCAGGTAAAGGTACAAACCAACTGAGCCAACTAAATTCTTGACAACTTTTTTGGCACTGAGATTTTTTTTAATCCACCACCCCCTCTCATTGAAGGTCAAATTATGTTTATTCTTTATTGGTGTCAAACCAGAAAACATCATTGAACTAGGGATAACACTTATGAAATAACAATGTCGTTGAACCTATTTTATATTCAATTTAAAATTGTTTTTAAGAAACCTCAATTTTTCTTCCAGTGGTCAAACTTTTCAATTCAATCTTCCTTTCATTTTTAAAGTCCACCACCACCACCCCTCATAGGAGGACAAATCAACTTTATTAAAGACCACTACCTGCTTGGATTATATTATGGACATCGAAATGGATGTAGCAATATACATACTACTATATTTATTGAAGTTTGATGAATTACCTTTGTTGTCTTAAAACTTTTTTCAAGCTTTAAATTGTTAAAGGTTTTCAGATTTTCTTACATTTCTATTTGACTGGAAGATTTCTATTCATAAAACACTCATTAATCTATTATGTACATTTTTTTTCTCCTTCATGTAATTTTTTATTGCAATGAATGTTTTATGAACCACTTTTCGTTTATTCTAAAGCAGGGATGGGCAATTGGCAGCCAGGGGGCCACATGCGGCTCTCCACCTGACACAATGTGGCCCACCAGTCTTTTCCAAAAAATAAATAAATAAATAAAACAAACAAAAAATTGGAAATTAAACTGTTTAATATGATTCATTTTGAGCTATCAGTACTACATAATGCACAAATTAAGAAAGGTGATAAAATATTTCTCCTAGCTCAAGATTGCTGGTTTATGCTTTCTTTTTTTAAGTCATTAAGAACTTACTTTGCTATAAATGTATTAAATATATTTTGTGAAGCATTCAAATATAATACTGTTCTTAAAAACTGTAGTTGAAAACAATGATAAAGGTAATGTGTTTGTGCTTTTATTGCACTTTTATTGCTTATAAAAGATGCTTACATCGGCTATGGTTTTATAATGGCTTATAAGATCAAGCACTATAAACCTTTATAATAGATAGATAGACTCTAAATGCTATAATATAATAGATTCTAAATGCTCATTGGGTGCTTCAAGTAAAGTGAGGAAACTGTTCAGGTATAGCTAATGTTACACAATACAAACTGATCAAAAGCCAAGTACTTGATCTTATAAGCCATTATAAAATGCTCTATAATGTCTTAAGCACATTTTTATAAAGACTTATTAAGATTTATGGGTGTTTATATTGATAGATATAGACGTTTATAAGCATATCACAAATATATGTGTAATTCATTATGTCTGTGGGCATTGTCAGTGAGTTGATAACAGTTATAATGTATGATAATACCTGACCTTGTAAGTGATGATGAAATGCTGTATAGTGTGTTATGATTATTGTTGTCAAGCATTATGATCATTTATGAGTGTTTATGACTGTAGTTATACAGTGCTATAATGGCATTATAATGCTTTATAAATGTACTTGTAATGCGTTATAAAGGTATGCATCAAGTAAAGTGTTACCATAAAGCTTTATATTTCCTATTTTTGGATATTAATATATTCCAATTTTTTGTTATTTATGTATACTCACTGATACTATCCAACAGGAAGTAACAGTGTGCCCCTCAAGCACGGAGGACAGGATTCATGCGGCCCTCTTGGTAATCAAAGTTGCCCAGCCTTGTTCTAAAGTATCTGGATTTAATTTAAACCTCCCACCAACAAACTTTATTAATGACCACCAAAGGCTGGATTATATTATGGACATGGTAGAGGATGTAAAAACCATTTGATTAAATTTAGTTTGTTGTCAAAAAACTTGTTTATATAAGCTCCCCACCTCATCGGAGGACTAATAACTTTATTCTTTATTGCTGTTGGACTAGAAAACACGTTTTACATCAAACTGCACGCTGCTACACTTCATAATTTACAACATTTCTGAATGGATTGTATATTTGAGTCATTTTATTTTAATGTCAACTAACTTCTTCTTTTCCTGCAGCCCCTTCCTCTTCTTCTCCTGACGCTGAGCTGAGCTTGGTTGAGTTGTATGCTCCTGTTCTAAAAGTATGTGGTGGTGGGAGGTGAACACTTTACATTCAGCACGTGGTAAGACATTTAGAAACACTAGATTATTTGGTTTGTGCCACCACCTGTATATTTATATTGATTTAAGCTTGTTTATTACTTTAATCCTTAGACTTTCTGTTTCTTGTTTTGACTTCAGGATTAAATTGAAAAAGGCTGACTTTTATTGTCATTTTGGTTTTATTTGGCACAAGCACTCTGCCCTATCCTCCTCCACCTTGTGGGAGCCCTTGTTGTTAAATGTGAGTTGTAAAAAAAAAAAAAAAAGATCTTTGTCCACTTTCACTCTGACTCCTGTCAATTTATTTTGGATGTTTGTTGTCCTTTATGTATTCTTTTACAAAAGTGATGTAACACAATTGGGGACACGTCAGAGATGCAACAATGAGCTTCCATTTTCACTAAAGTTTGTGTTTTGTTGGGTTATTTTGCTTTTTTTTTGTTTATCCCGCCACCACCCCCCCTCATCGGAGGACAATTAAACTTTATTAAAGACTACATCCTACTTGGATTACATTTTGGACATGGTATAAATGATTTATTTATTTTATATTTTATTTAATAAGGTTTGTTGTACAAAGATTTTATTTCAGGCTTCTAATTTTTATACATGTTTCTTGTACTTTCTTTCTATAATACTTTTTTTCGTAACACATTCATTACAGCAATCAATGACATTTTTAGTTTTAAAATATATGGTTTTATTACATTAAATGTTTTATGAACACGTTTTAGTTTTAACTAAAGTATCTGTTTGTTTTTTAACCCCGCCACCACCCCCCCTCATCGGAGGACAAATAAACTTTATTTTTTAATGTTCTTTTACAATCTGTTGCACAAAACAACACTTACAAAATTAGGTTGTCTTTTAATATGTTCTATATGTAACTTAATTTATTTTTATGTCCACAGAGTATTTATCAGGATTATTTGAAAATTTTTCAATTTTACATACAATTTATTTTTACGTTATTTACAACTGAACTATGACATGAATTTTAACACTTTTTATATAATTTTCTATCGCAGAAAACATATTCCTAATTACTTTTTATTTTCTCCAAGACTTTGGTTTTGTTTGGTTTTTAACCCCGCCACCACCCCCCCTCATCGGAGGACAAATAAACTTTATTTTTTAATGTTCTTTTACAATCTGTTGCACAAAACAACATTTATAAAATTAGATTGTCTTCTGATATGTTCTATATGTAACTTTGTTTATTTTTATGTCGACAGAGTAACTATCAGGATTATTACTTCGGGGATTTTTCAATATTACATTTAATTTAATATTTACAACGTTATTGACAATTGAACAATGACATGAATTTTAACACTTTTTATATAATGTTCTATCACAGAAAATATGTTTCTAATTACTTTTTATTTTCTCCAAGACTTTGGTTTTGTTTGTTTTTTAACCCCGCCACCACCCCCCCTCATCGGAGGACAAATAAACTTTATTTTTTAATGTTCTTTTACATTCTGTTGCACAAAACAACACTTATAGAATTAGGTTGTCTTTTAAAATATTCTATTTGTAACTTAGTTTATTTTTATGTCGACAGAGTATTTATCAGGATTATTATTTTGGGGATTTTCAATTTTATATGTAATTTAATATTTACAACGTTATCTACAATTGAACTATGACAAGAATTTTAACACCCCCTCTTTTTATTTTTAATGTTCTATTACGCACAAAACAACATTTATAAAATTAGGTTGTCTTTAATATATTCTATATGTAACTTTTTTATTTTCAACAGAGTATTTTGGTTATTTTGTTTTTCAATTTTACATTTAATTTATCGGAGGACAAATAATTACTTTATTACCAAGACTTGACCTCATCGGAGGACAAATAAACTTTATTAAAGACTTGCAACTGCTTGGATACATTTTGCACAGGGTAATAGGTGTAATGATGTAAATATTATTACGTTTTTACTTTCATTTGTTTTACATTTGATTAAATTAGGTTTGTAGTCTCAAGCATGTTTTGGTCTATTTATTTTTATTGTTAATTTTTTGAATATTTTTACTTTAATAGAATATTATTATTCATAACACATTCATTATGGTAAAATTCAACCTACATTTCAATCTTTTAAATATTTATTTATTGAAAGACACATGTAACGAGGCAGTTTTAGATTAAGCTGAAGTATTTACATATTTTTTTAACCCCGCCACCACCCCCCCCAATCAGGGGACAAATTAACTCGAAGTTTGATAATCAGACACTTAACACTCACAAATAAATGGATTTTATTCGGTTACAGTTATTTATATTTTACTGAATTAAAATAAACGAATAGGACTTTAATTAATTTGTTCTTGGTAATTGAAAATTGAGATTTGAAGCGTCTGCGGCGAATCATTTTGTATGACAATTTTAATTGTGTTCAAGCATTTTGATGACATTCTATGTATTTTCTTTGATTCCTCGTCTTTTTTTTGTTGTTTTTTCAGCATTACATCCACAACCAGCTCCTCTTTTTTGAAGACAAACTTTATTTTTTTACCGCGAGTATTATTTAGAAGGTGTCCGATCAGTGATCATTTGAACTACTTTGGTCCTACGCAAAATAAATATTAAATCCAAAGATATTGGAGCTTTGTAATTGGCCGAAATTGTTCCACAATGTATCAAACATGACTTTAATTGAGCTTGTTCCTGATTTTGAGCTTAAGTTATAATGGTCATTTGAACATTTAAACCCTGACATTATCTCTAAATTATTGTTAGTTTTCTGGCCTGTGTCTTTTTTTTCCTGGTCCTGACGTTAAACTGGTGCTTTAGAATAATGGAGCCATATTTGCATCTCTGTACTAATCTAATCCCCGAGACAATATCTTGGAGAACTTTTTCTTTCTCTCCTTCATCTGCTTCTTATTTAGTGTTCCTCTGCGCTGCCTTCTCTTTCTTGCGTCTGATCCTTTCCTCCAAAGCTTTTTGTTCCTCCATTAGCTTGATCCACTTCCACCTCTCCTTATTCGCCTCCCACATCATACGTCTACCTCCTGTAAGCATGAGAGAGTTAAGAGTGAGCCAGGAGCTCTGCTGAAAAAGTCTCAACATTTCATATTTTGCTCCCTGAAGATGAAAAAACTCCTCCATGTCTGAGCCGTATAAACAGACACAGAGGAGGAGAGTTTCTTACCTCTGGCCATAATGCCCGTCTCCTTCTCCTGGCTCTTGGAGATGGCCTTCAGGATCTGCTTCTTCTGGCGTTCCAGGTTCCAGATCTTCAACTTGGGAATGAGGCCCATCTTTGGGGGAGGGCCTTCTGTCTTCACCTCCTCCTCTCCTCCTGCTTGAGCCCCATTCTGTCTCCGCTGTGGTTCTCCTTCCTCTTCTCTTCTTCTCTCCTGTATTTCCTCCTCATCCATCTCCTGTCTCTCCCTTCTCTCTCGCTCAAGTCTCCTCTTGTCCTCCTGCTTCAATGCCCTCCGTCTTCTCTTCTTCTCAATCCTCTCCTGCCTCTCCATCTCCTCCTGTCTCTCCCTCTCCTCCTGCTCAAGCCTATCTCTCATCTCCTGCTCCTGTCTCCTCCTTTCCTCCCTTCTTTGCCTCCTCTTTTCACTTATCTCCTGCCTCTCCATCTCCTCCTGTCTCTCCCTCTCCTCCTGCTCTAGTCTATCTCTCATCTCCTGCTCCTGTCTCCTCCTTTCCTCCCTTCTTTGCCTCCTCTTTTCACTTATCTTCTGCCTCTCCATCTCCTCCTGTCTCTCCCTCTCCTCCTGCTCCTGCCTGTCTCTCATCTCCTGCTCCTGTCTCCTCCTTTCCTCCCTTCTTTGCCTCCTCTTTTTACTTATCCCCTGCATGTCCATCTCCTCCTGTCTCTCCCTCTCCTCCTGCTCCTGCCTATCTCTCTCCTCCTGCTCCTGCCTCTGAATCTCCTCCTGCCTCTCCCTCTTCTCCTGCTCAAGCCTATCTCTCATCTCCTGCTCCTGTCTCCTCCTTTCCTCCCTTCTTTGCCTCCTCTTTTCACTTATCTCCTGCCTCTCCATCTCTTCCTGTCTCTCCTTCTCCTCCTGCTCCTGCCTATCTCTCTCCTCCTGCTCCTGTCTCCTTCTTTCCTCCCTTCTTTTCATCCTCTTTTTTACTTATCCCCTGCATCTCTATCTCCTCCTGTCTCACCTCTCCTCCTGCTCCTGCCTCTCCTCCTCCTCTCCTGCCTGTCTCTCTCCTCCTTGCTCCTGCCTCTGAATCTCCCTCCTGCTCCTGCCTGTCTCCTCTCCTCTTGCTCCTGCCTTCCTGAATCTCCTCCTGCTCCTGCCTTCTCTCTCCTCTTGCTCCTGCCTCTGAATCTCCTCCTGTCTCTCCCTCTCCTCCTGCTCCTGCCTATCTCTCTCCTCCTGCTCCTGTCTCCTTCTTTCCTCCCTTCTTTCATCCTCTTTTACTTATCCCCTGCCTCTCCATCTCCTCCTGTCTCTCCCTCTCCTCCTGCTCCTGCCTATCTCTCATCTCCTGCTCCTGTCTCCTCCTTTCCTCCCTTCTTTGCCTCCTCTTTTCACTTATCTCCTGCCTCACCATCTCCTCCTGTCTCACCTTCTCCTCCTATCTCTCTCCTCTTGCTCCTGCCTCTGAATCTCCTCTTGTCTCTCCCTCTCCTCCTGCTCAAGCCTATCTCTCTCCTCCTGCTCCTGTCTCCTTCTTTCCTCCCTTCTTTGCCTCCTCTTTTACTTATCCCCTGCATCTCCATCTCCTCCTGTCTCTCCCTCTCCTCCTGCTCCTGCCTCTCTCTTTCTTCTTGCTCCTGCTTCTGAATCTCCTCCTGCTCCTGCCTATCTCTCTCCTCTTGCTCCTGCCTCTGAATCTCCTCCTGTCTCTCCCTCTCCTCCTGCTCTAGCCTATCTCTCATCTCCTGCTCCTGTCTCCTCCTTTCCTCCCTTCTTTTCCTCCTCTTTTCACTTATCTCCTGCCTCTCCATCTCCTCCTGTCTCTCCTCTCCTCCTGCTCCTTCCTGCTCCTGCCTGAATCTCTCTCCTCTTGCTCCTGCCTCTGAATCTCCTCCTGTCTCTCCCTCTCCTCCTGCTCTAGCCTATCTCTCTCCTCCTGCTCCTGTCTCCTTCTTTCCTCCCTTCTTTTTCCTCCTCTTTTTACTTATCCCCTGCATCTCCATCTCCTCCTGCTCTCTCTCTCTCCTCCTGCTCCTGCCTCTGAATCTCCTCCTGCTCCTGCCTCTCCTCTCCTGCTCTCTCCCTCTCTCTCTCCTCCTGCTCCTGCCTCTCTCTCCTCCTGCTCCTGCTCCTCTCCTCCCTTCTCTCTCCTCCCTCTGCTCTCCTCTCCTCCTGTCTCTCCCTCTCCTCCTGCTCCTGCCTCTCTCTCTCCTCCTGCCTCTCCCTCTCCTCCTGTTCCTGCACCTCTCTCTCCTCCTGCTCCTGCCTCTGAATCTCCTCCTGCCTCTCTCTTCCTCCTGCCTCCTCTCTCCCTCCTGCTCCTGCCTCTCTCTCCCTCCTCTCCCCCTCTCTCTCCTCCTGCTCTGCTCCTCTCTCTCCCTCTCCTGCCTCTCTCTCTCCTCCTGCTCCTGCCTCTCCCTCTCCTGCCTCCACCCTTCTCTCTCCTCCTGTTCCTCCACTCTCTCTCCTCCTGCTCCTGCCTCTCCTCTCCTCCTGCACCTCTCTCTCTCCCACCTGCTCTCCTCCTCTCCCTCTCTCTCTGCTCCTGCCTCTCTCCTCCTCCTCCTGCCTCTCTCTCCTCCTGCTCCTGCCTCTGAATCTCCTCCTGCCTCTGCCACTCTTCCCTCCTGCCCTCCTCTCTCTCCTCCTGCTCCTGCCTCTCCCTCTTCTCCCACCTCTCTCTCTCTCCACCTGCTCCTGCCTCTGAATCTCCTCCCCCTCTCTCCTCTGAATCTCCTCCTGCCTCTCCCTCTCATCCTGCTCCTGCCTCTCCTCTCCTCCTGCTCCTCTCCTCTAGCCTCTCTGAATCTCCTCCTGCTCCTGCCACTGAATCACCTCCAGCCTCTCCCTCTCATCCTGCTCTCTCTCTCCCTCCTGCCCCTAGCCTCTTAATCTCCTCCTGTCTCTCTGTCTCCTCCTGTTTCTCTCCCTGCTTACCTTCCTCCCTCCTCCTCTCCTCCTGCTCCACCCAATTACCACTCCTGCTCCTGCCTCCCTCTCCTGCCTCTCCTCCCTTCCTCCTGCTCCTCCTCCTCCCTTCCTCTCCTCCTTCCTGTCTCCTGTTCCTCCTGCTCCTGCCACTGAATCACCTCCTCGAAATGTCCCACTGTCATAACTGCTCTCCTCTTCCCTCTTCTCTGCTCTCTCCTCCTCCTCCTCTCTCTCTCTCTCCAACATTCTTCTCCGTTGCTTACACTTCTCCTCCTCCACTCTCTGCCTCTCCTTCTCCTGCTCCTTTCTGTTGAACTTCTCCCAGCTCTTCTGGGTCCAGCCTCTCCATTTAACTGACAGTTTCCATCCCCTTTTCCTTCCCTTCTCCTCTCACCCTCCAGTCCTCCTGCTTCTTCTTGCTCTTCCCTGGGGAATTCCCCATCTTTCCTCCTCTCTCCCTCTCTCTCTCTCCAACATTCTTACCTGTTGCTCCAACTTCTCCTCCTCCACTCTCTGCCTCTCCTTCTCCTGCTCCTTTCTGTTGAACTGCTCCCAGCTCTTCTTGGTCCAGCCTCTCCATCTAACTGACAGTTTCCATCCCTTACTCCTTCCCTTCTCCTCACCCTCCAGTCCTCCCTGCTTCTTCTTGCTCCTCTCCTGGGGATTTCCCCATCTTTCCTCCTCTCTCCTCTCTCTCTCTCCAACATTCTTACCTGTTGCTCCAACTTCTCCTCCTCCACTCTCTGCCTCTCCTTCTCCTGCTCCTTTCTGTTGAAGATCTCCTCCCCTCCTCGTCCCTGCTCCTGCGTCTCGATGACAGCTTCTGTCCCATTCTCCTTCCTTGCTCCTTCTAACTCCTCTCCTGGATACTTACTGGTCTCTCCTCCTCTCTCTCTCTCTCTCTCGCAGTTCTTCGTTGGTGTTGGTCTTCAATCTCTCTCTCTCTGCTTGTTTGTGCGTCTCTCTCTCTCTCTCTAGTATTTCTGTAAGATCAAATCAGAACAATGTCAGTAACACTGTCAAAAAGCTAAAAGCTTGCATCAAGTTCACAAAAATGTAAAGTTTGTATTTCTGTTGGTTTCATGTAATTTTTAATAGCTTTTGAACCGTTTTATTTTTCACAAAAAGGAAAGACGGATTGCCCCTGAAAATATTTAGTGGTGTAAGCACAGCAAAAGAGGAAATACCAAATATTTACTTTAATTATAAAAATGATGTAATTTTAATGTATCACTTGAAAATACATTTCTTAAGGATTATTGTCAAATACAATTACATACATTTTTGCACTCTAGAGCAGGAAAAATACTGAAAATGACTTTGCGTTATTTAAATAACGTTTCACAAATTATGTTTAAACTGTATATTAGTATACAGTGTACTAAAAGTATATTAGTACATTTCAACAGGATTACATCTTATTCCAAATAAAATTTCCTGTAAATTATATTCTAATGAAACAAGTCAACAACAATTGACAGAAACAGTAACCACGTGACCATGTTGCCAATGAAGAAGAAACCAGCACTAAAACTCAAGCATGACAGGAAGCAAGGCCAACTGACCTTGTACTTTTTTATTTTCAATAAAGAAAAAAAACACCATGAATCTAATGTTTTCTATTAATTAGTTTAAGAATAATAAATGTCTCTTGCTGCCGGATCGGACTCGTGCTCTGCGTCAAGCCACTTTTTCTTTGCTTAATAACACCATCTATTTGATAAAAAGAGACTCTAATTATATAGAAATTATTATGAAACAACAGAGTTGATAAATGTAATTTTACATTTATCTATATATATATATATATATGTATATATATATATATCTACAATTCTTTATTCAGCCATTTCAAGTAACAAACAGGCATATTTTGCATTGTACATTCTTCAAAAATCACTGAGCAGCATCAGTAACCAATATAGAAAACAAAATAATAATAAAAAATGAATAAAATAAAAAATAATTCAAAAACAATTCAATGAAAACATTTACAAGGGGTTCAATTCATACACAAATCAAGAATTTCTTAGAGTCTTGAGGCACTTTCTTTTACAATTTTTTTAAAGATCGAGAAAATAATTTAAGGTCGTTCTTGAATGCAGCAAAATTGGGAGTAACTTTGAAGAATCTAAATTAGTGGATATAGAATTTCGCTATAATAAGCATATTATATAAAAATTCAACAGTTTTATCTTTTACAAAGATTCCAAATTTGATCATATGATAATTAAAAACAGGTATTAGGTATTTTGCATTTAGCCATGCATGAATTATTTCCCAAAAAATTCTTAATAGCATTACAATCATGAAACAGATGTTCCTGTGTTTCAATTTCTGTATGACAAAACGTACATTCATTCTTATCTATATCAAATCGTCTTCTCAAAAATTCATTACATGTATTGATATCATTAATAGTCTTAAAATGAACTTCTTTCATTTTTGGCAACAATGGAAAGTCTAAATATCTACTTCTTAGTTTAACCAAATCAAGTTTGGAGAAAACCTGAAAAGTGATATTTATTTTAATAGGAAGAGGAAAGAATTCCTTTGTGATAAGACTTCTCAAAATTTTCTGATTACACTTACGGTCTATTAAATCATATTCATCAATAAAAAGATTATCAAGTACAGGTGTTACAGCAGAATATTTCAGAGTTTCTCTGATCAAATTAAACAAGGCTACAGGAACAGCTTTTTGTCACTATTGAATACTGTTTGTAAGAACAATTTATTTTGAATTTCAGATTGAAATTGGTATGATTTAATATATTTCCATCTTAATCCATTAAATGTATTATAGCCCAAACACCTTTTTCCATCCAATTTTTAGAGAACAAAGACTTCCTTTTATGCAAGACATATCTGTTGTTCCAAATGATGGCTTTATGTAGGCTGAAATTATGTTTGTAAAGCATTTACCAATACCGTAATACCTGTAGATGAAAGTCTGAGAACTGCCTAGGTAATTTTAAGGGGTCAAAATCACATCTCAGTAGAAATTTAATTCCACCAACCTTTTCATAAACACATGAAGGTAAAGTAAACCATACACTTTGTTTATAGTTGACCAAAGTCTGCAACCATTTGAACTTAAGGACACCATTCATTACCTCAAAATCAATTATATTCAAGCCTCCTTCTTTAACTGGTTTAACTAAATCACTTTTTTGAATCATATGTGTTTTGTTACTCCATGTGAAATTATAATGAATTTGATTAATTTTTTTATACATCCATTTGATACGGATAAGGAGTAACATGGATAAATTAATCGAGATATACCTTCCATTTTGGTGAGTAAAACTCTACCAAATATAGAAATGTTTCTTTGAAGCCAGCTATTTAAAAGCTTTTGATTCTTTTTGACCACAGTTGAATATTGTTACTTTCTCGTTCAGCTGTGTTTTTACTAATGATAACTCCCAGACATTTAACTTCTCTTTTTATTGGGATATTATGGATTGAGGTTTGGTTACAATAATGCATAGTTAGAATCTCACTTTTTTTAAAGTTTAAATACAATCCTGATGCCTCCGAGAATGATGAAATTGCTTTTAAAGCATTTATTATTTGGTCAGAATTTTTTAAAAACAAAGTAGTATCGTCTGCAAGTTGTGCTATTACTAAGGGCCTGTCCCCTACATTTAGAGGTTTTAAGTTCTCATGGTTTTTAATATGTATTGCTAGTAACTCAGCTGCTATTATGAAAAGAAGTGGACTAACTGGATCGCCTTGTCTTATCCCCCTTTAGACATCAAATCTCTTTGTTGTTCCAGTTTGGAGTAAAACTGTGCTGGTTATTCCTTCATACAGCATAGATACAATATTGATATTTATTTTTCCAAACCTAAAGTATTCCAGTGACTTTAAAACAAAGGGATGCTCTAATTTGTCAAAAGCTTTAAAGTCCAGAAATAGTATTATTCCATCATCTTCTATCAAGTGAGCATAATCCAGTAAATCTGAGTCTAATATTGTTATGAATTAACCACTTTTTAATCTATTTGCTAAAGCATGAGTTAAAATTTTGTAATAAACATTGAGTAATTTAATTGGTCTTAAATTATCAAATACTGTTTTATCCTTGTTTGGCTTGGGTATAAGCGTAATTATACCTTGCTGCATTTTTGACAATAGTGTATTGCAGTCAAGGCATTCTTGCTTCAAATATCAACACTCTAATTTCAGGTCAAAAAAATGGATAAAAGTGAGTTGTAAGGCCGTCCTGACTCATGCAGGAAATATATATACTTTGATTTTATTCAGATTTTATTTATTTTTGATAAAGGAAGACATTTAAGCTGAGACTTTGTATTAAAAACAAATCCCAATGATCAGATTACCTTTTTGTACTTTTATGATTACTTTAATTTAATTCAGAATTTTTTAACATTTATTTTATCATTTCTTATTTGTCTTATTTCTTATTTTTCAACAATTAAACCATATCAGATGATAAAGTGGCTCATATGAGGGCTACTCGATTATGGCAAAAATAATAATATGGTTTGTTTGAATAGCTTTAAATCACAACTTTAATAAGACATACGGTATCTTGCCTCCAACATGATCTAATTTTTTCCTCTATCAGCAATTGTTTTTTCTTTTCTTGTACTAAATTGAATACATATGTCTTTAAATTAATTGAATAAGACATGTATCTGGTTTAAAACATTGATGAATTCCATACATTCTAATTTTTTCCTCTGTCAGCAATTGTTTTTCTTTTTCTTGTACTAAATTGAATGCATATGTCCTACTAGTAAAACCCACAATAAAACAATATTTTAAAAAAGGGCTCATATTCATTGATACACAACTGAATCTTAATGATACATTTTATATAACTATATATATATATATATATATATATATATATATATATATAATATTTATATATATATATATATATATAATATATATATATATATATATATATATATATGTATATATATATATATATGTATATATATATATATATATACATATAGATAGATAGATAGATAGATAGATAGATAGATAGATAGATAGATAGATAGATAGATAGATAGATAGATAGATAGATAGATAGATATAGGTCTGTCTCCTGTCTGGGGAGGTGGCATATCCTTGACGGCATCATTAGGGGAACATTTCAAATCAGGTCTTTGGGCACATCTTTTGAGACGTGGATCGAGAAACAGAGAGAAAGTGGGAATTTTTCATGATTAGTTTGTAGACAAGCCATGGACACACATATTTAGACAATCTTTAAAAAATGTACATCACATAACTCGAGAACTGTAAAGTACAGTATGTCAGAATTGAAATTCTTAGAACTTGCTTTTTTGAGCAATTTTATCAAATCTCTACTTCCTAAAACATATCTTACAATCAATTTTATTGTTAAAATGCTTTTTTTAATGTATTTTTTGGGCATCTTGTGCCTTCATTGATGGGAGAGACAGCGGACAGGCCCATGAAAGGGGGTGAGAGAGTAGGGGAAGACACTCTGCAAACTGGCCACAGGCAGGACCCGAACCCAGACCGGCAGAAGCATATACATGGGGTGCCTGGTTACTAACCACTCCGCCAAACCAGCACCCCGTTGAAATGCATTTTTTTTTTTTAAATGTATATTTTTGGGCATTTTATGCCTTTATTGATAGGAGAGAGACAGTGGATAGGCTTGTGAAAGAGGGAGAGAGAGCAGGGGAAGACACTCTGCAAACTGGTCACAGGCGGGATTCAAACCCGGACCGGCAGAAGCATGTACATGGGGTGCCTGGTTACTAACCACTCCGCCAAACCAGCACCCCGTTGAAATGCATTTTAAACAACTTTAGTGTAACATATTCAGATTGGTGTTTAAATGAAAATGAGTTTAGATAAAAGCTGCCAAACATTTAAGGATTTAAAAAAATATTAACTTGATTTTGCTTAATGATGAACTGTTGAATTAGTAACAGGATTAAGTCCCTGCTTAACACAACTACGATATGAATGACCTTTACTTGAAATCAGGTACCCAAAATTTCATGTTGGTACTTATGTACTATAATGTAAGTGGAATTTCAATAAGTTGTAAGGCTTATTGAAATTGTTGAACTGAAGCATTGTAAATCTATTTATTTAATTTAGTTATCTTCCTCTATCTGTTGTCTCTTTTATTTTGTTGTATTATAATTTATTTTATTTTAGTATTATTTGTTATTATTCTTTTATTTATTTATTTATTTATGGGGGGGTTAGTGGGCATACAAGGTTGATATGAGGCTGTAAATGTTTTGGAGATGATGAATTGTTGAGGCTTTGAAAGTTCTTTAAATTAATTGAATAAGACATACTGTATCTTGCCTCCAACATGATCTAATTTTTCCTCTGTCAGCAATTGTTTTTCTTTTCTTGTACTAAATTGAATGCATATGTCTCATTAGTAAAACCCGCAATAAAACAATATTTTAAAAAAAGTGAGGCTCATACATTTACAACTGGAATCTGTATCATTTTGACAGTTCGATAAGGACTCAAAAACTTACCGGGTTAAAGAACCAGTAAACAAAAACAAGCAAAATGTGATGAATACAAACCACATCCATACAGTTTCCATAATTTTAATCTCTTTATTGCATTAGAACATACATTTCTCATATATATCTATATATATACTTTATAAATGTGAATTTGTACACTACAATCTTTTATTGTAACATGTTAGAAAATACTCGTAACGCTCCAAAAACATAACACTAAAAACAGTTACCAAACAATGATTATTACATTTCCTCGTTTTGTTTTGGCCACCAAGAACGTAAAAAAACAAGATGGGGGAGATGAAACTGTCAGTTAGGAGGAGAGGAGGGAACCACTGTTGGACTCAGACGGTCGGGCCATTGCAGTTTTGAGTGGCAGCCATTTTGTAACCAAACGGAGGGGGGATGAGGGGAGAGAGGAGGTTTTGTTAGGACAGGTGAGGAGGGGGAGGGCAGAGATGAAGGAGGAGAGCGAAGAGAATGGAGAGCAGCAAGCACATGGGACAGACTCTTTCAACAAATAAATTACAGACGGAGAGGTGAAGGTCCTGATGTGATGAAGTTAGACTGAGCCAAAAGGTGATATGAAGGCGACGGCTTTTAAAAACAAACACTAAAGAGACTCTCTAAAAACTCTAAAAACAACTATGTTTTTTAGTTACTAACAACAGGTTGAACCAGCTCTTTGTTAGTTAAGACTTAGTCTAGCCATACTAATAATAACAATATTATTGATATTATAAGGCTATTATAATTTTTACTGATATTGTTAAGCTATTAGTCTAATTTCATTTAGTCTTAATAAGGTAATTATTAGTCAAGTCGTACTTACAATAAAATTGTTGCTAATATAAGGTTTCTTGTGAGATTTATAGGAACTCCTCATTTTATTAAATGTAATGAGTTTTTTCTGTTACTGACATTTTCTCCCGTTTTCTAATTTATTTTTGCTTCTGGTTTTTGATAGGTATTTCAAAATTGATACAGCTTTCTAATGGAATTGATTAGACACAATGCAAAACAAAACTTGCAAAGTCCCATAAACTAATACAATATATGTTGAAACGGATCATTTGTATTCAAAAGATTGCCCTGAAATTTTAACTTGATATTAGGTGAGCCTTGAGGAAAAAAATGTTTAAAACCACTGGTCTAAAAGGCTTCCAAAGAGCTGGTGCAGCTGAATGTGGATGATGCAGAGAAGGGAGAAAAGCTGGCTGAAGTGTGACTAGCAGCATGATGACGGGATGAGCAGCAGCGTCCTAAAACATATTGTTAAAGATGCGTCAAGTGGGTGGAGACAGCGGCGAGGGAGAGCAGAGACAGTGGTGACAATGTAGCAGAATCACTGTGGATGCCAGGGCACAGGTGTAACCATCTAACTCACACACACACACACACACACACACAGCAAGGCAAATGTTTAGAAACTATTGGTGTGTTCCAGTTGTAGTTGGAGGTCGGAATTTCCCACTTCCGAGTAGGAAATTCTATCTGGAACGCCCCCCGAGGTCGGAATATCCTACTCAGAACTCGGGGAGACCTCACCACCCCTGAGTTGACGATCAAAGATGGCAGCCCCCAGTGTGAACAGTTATTTACACACACACATACACACACACACACACACATAGATATATATACATAGTATTGTTAGACTTATATTTACAAAAATGCTGCCATAGTGATAATCACATTCTTCATGTGAAGTTTGTGAACAACAACGCAGGCATGCCAACAACGGCTAACAATAGCCTGGTCGATTGGCACGTTTTTTGTCCGACTTCAACTGGAATGCAGATAAGTCGGAGATGACGTCACTCCCATTTCCCAGCTCCCAGTTCCGAGGTAAATGGAACGCAGCATAAGCTAGTGGGGGCAAAGTGTCATGGCGTTCCATAGCTATTAAATCGCGAAGATTAAAAACAATAAGGATGCCGGCACATTGTGCTGCATACAATTGTAAAATACGCTGAAAATTTTAAACCAGGAAACGAGGAATAACATTTCATAAGTAAGAATGTTTTTTTGCTCTTTTTTCATTATTAAATCTTGTTAAGAGCTTCCAGTCTATGAGAGCTTCAGTAACTAATTTGCTACTAGCAAAAACACTAATGCGAGCTAGCAGGTGGTTTGATTAATTATGGTGATTTATAGTATTAGATTATTGATATTGCCTTTAGTACAGTTACACAAGCATCAGTGGGAGTACTAAAAGTACAAGCAGCAGTAACAGTATAAATGGCTGTTAGAGTAGTAGAATTAGTATCAGGTTTTAGTATAGCCAGTTGTTGCAGTGCCAGTATTAGCAGAAGTAGTTGGTGTGCTGCCCCTACTAATCGCTTACTTTTACCACTACCACTACTTCCAACAGTAGTAAGAAAGCCTGATTCATATACATACAGAATACTGATTTAAAGACAAACTTCTCTAATCTTTAATGTGACTGATATCGAACATAATCTAGTAAACAATTATCAAATATTCTCAGGTAGTAGCATACAGCGATGCTGTTGGACCTAGGCGTTTGTCTTCATCTGTGTCATTTAACTATTACGTGCAAATAATTTTATCATGAATTACTCGCTGTTATGATTAATACTAGTAATCCTTAAGGACGGATCTCATATCTTTGAAATTTACTATACAAGGTACTTATAAAATTAAATATGTTTTGTCTCCAGTATATTGGTTATGTGGCTTCTTTGTCCTTAATTTATTAGCATGATTTCTGTTTGAAATATGTTTTTGTGTACAGACTCCTTTGTCTACTTTTCTTACACCATATAGGTTTCCCAGAGACTGAATTGAGGAGAAAACCTTCAGATCACTGGTTTCTGTTTTCATTCACATCTAACACGATGTCCCAAACTCACTGCATTAGATTTGGGGCTGTACAATGATGATGATAAACTGGCCTCTATCTCCACTGAGTGTGTTGTTATCCACACATGTTGTCTTTACACACACACACACCCACATATATATATATATATATATATACATATATAGATATATATATAGATATATAGATATATATATATATATATAGATATATATATATATATAAATATATATATATATATATATATATATACACACATATATATATTTACACATATATTTATATTTATATGTATATATATAGAGACAGAAAGTAAGAAAGAAAGAAAGAACTATGAGTGTTGATATAAATGATTACTTTATCTAAAAACATTGTTCCAATATATGTTTATCTTTTATACTTATTAACAATACATCTATGAAAATCGGTTTAGAAATGAGCATCTATTTTTAATGTAGATGTAATGCCTTGAATGGGAATGTTGCCCCACTCAATATGGCGGCCGTAGGCACGTCGCTTAGCGGGCTGCTACAGCACACTGACGTATCTAGTGTTCTATACATATCTATGGTGCTGACTTTCCCACTTGTTTCTGTGCGCTTGCCATAAAGTCTGTAACAAGAGCGCACTTAAAATGTTGGAGCGGCTGGCTTGACTGAAAAAGTCATGTATCAAATATATTACGTTTGGTGTTATAGGGCTAAATCTCCTTCATACCTGCTCAACCTACCACACATTTAACCCTTGTGGACTGTTCAAGTATACTATACACTGTTACTGTTATGGCTGTTTTCAGCCACTAACTTTTTTGACTGCTCTAAAAACATATTAGATCAATATTTTTTTTCTACTTTTTTCACATAAATCTCTTAATCCACTTCTGCCCTGCTTAAAACTACCAAGCATTGAAAAATAAATAACAAATCTTAACACCTTAAGGGCAATTTAACAGAAAAAACGCCACTGATTATGGGAGGGTTAAACACGAAATGACCTGTTTTCTATATAAAAAGTCATCAGAGACAGGAGATTTTTTACGGGGTATCATGGTCTTGGATATGTCAAAGATTAGTGACATCATTAACTTTGATGTCTTTTTAGTTCTTGTATAGCATCAGATTTAAAACAAAAAGTTACACTGTCACTGTTATGGCTGTTTTCAGCCACTAACTATTTTGACTGCTCTAAAAACATATCAAATCAATATTTTTTCTACTTTTTTCACATAAATCTCTTCTGCCCCGCTCAAAACTACCAAGCATTGAAACATAAATAAAACCTTTAACTCTTAATGGCCATTTGAAGAAATATGGGACAAATAACTGAGAAAAAATGTACTCAAAGTGGCTGTTTTCAGCCCTAACAGTCCACAAGGGTTAATTATTTTCAAGATTTTAGCCCTTTAAATGCCAGTTTGATGATTAAAATATTTCATTTTTACTACAAAAATAAAAACTATTTCATAAAATTAGAAATGGAAAGAAAGGGTTTTGGTGCTGATATGAGTTTTGGATGGCTCGAAGTTTACAGAAAAATTTAAACAACACATGTTTGATTGCATCTACACACACAGCTCTTAAATAATTACAGTAAGATGATTTTTGTTGTTGTATTTCTTAGCGGGGGCATCTTGCCACATTTAACATGTTGTGTTTCTGATCCAAATTGAGCCTTTGTGAGATTCACATAGATCTGATTAGTATTAGAAAAGGGAGGATGGGGGATAGTATGTGTTGTTTTGGTCCAGGTCAGGATACAGATAATAGACAGACAGTTTCATTTCTGCTTGTTACAAACACACTCAGCTCCCTTATTCATCAATACTAATATCAACATACATTAATAAATCTACATTTGTGTATAGAAAAAAAGACTGAATATGTTACAGTATGCACGTGTACCTTGACACACATCCCTTTGTATGTGGTGTGACCTTTTATAAAAAAAAATGTAGGAGATGCATGTTAACCTAAGAAAGAATCTCTATTAACTTATTGAGGCCTGTTTATGTTTAGGGAGACTACAAGGGAAAGGGGCCGACTTAGAAAGAAAAAGAAGCAACTTGGAAGAACCAAGTGAAGTGGACCTTCCAAAGAAACAGGACACATACAAGGAACAGGGACTAACAAGGGTAGAAGACAAAGACAGTCCACAGACACAGGAGAAATACAAAGAACATGAAATAACAAGTGAAGAAGATACAGAGAGTCCACAGGATACCAATACACAAAATGAAAACAGAGTTTGCAAAGCAGGTCCAAAAGAGTTCAAAATTTCAATCACAAGAAAAAAATGGAAGAAATAAAACCTTCCTTTGGAAGCAATAAACTGCGTCCCCCATGGACTGACACTTTTCTGAGGAGTTTCTGAAAAAGAATCCATGCTGTACTCTGGCTTTTAAATAACAGCATGTTAAGATGAGTCACAGCAGGAAAAAGAACTCTCCGTTTTTCCATGCCTCTGCACAACGCACGTTTGATGGATGCAAAGCTGTGTACACCTTCTCCAAACAAGCGGACCTTCATCTAGGGATAAAAAAATTTGCTTTAAAGTGACACGATTCGGCAAAATAAAACACAAAAACAGTCAAAGAAGATCAAGACCCGCAAAATACCTCAGAAGAGGAAAAATTGCAAAAGCTCAAAATCTTGGTCAGCCATTCCATCCCATCGATTTCCCATTGGCTCATGGAATTCAAAAGAAAGTTATCCTACACAACAAAGAGAGGAATTTCACAGGTTGAGACTGATTACAGCTGGGCCCTAATAAACAGCGTACTTCTCGCCTTCAATAAGAAGAACATGACCAGAGCATTTGAAATAGTGTCAGGAAAAGCTGAAGAGACACCACAATTTACTGTGCTGCATCTGTGCTCTGCCCACATCATCAAAGCATTGTCACAAGCATTTGGAAAAAAACTACAGACAGAGGCATACAAGAGTTTGCCACATTCTGCTTTGCCCACCTTCTCAACTGTAGAAGTATGCAAGTTGCTCTTGAGGTTTTCTACCATATGTGTGTCCTATTTGATGCAGAGGAGTGCACTGATACTGTTCAGCAAAGCAAAACATACCTTGACAAGTGTGCTCTGCAAACCAGAGACAAAATGAAGATGGAATGGAAGAAGACGAAAGCACAAGTGATAAACCTGCAAACAGTATTATGGGAAGTCACCCTTTACCCTCCTTTTTCAAGTCAGATGGGACCAAGCAGAATGTGACTTCCTGTCAGATGATGCAGCTGGCATTAGAAATCCTTACCTCTGTCAGATCTTCCCATTGTGGAGTGGGTTGTTGCTTGGCATTCTGTCAAGGCACAGAAAAGACAACATATCCAAAACAGATTCAGGTGACAAAACAGGACACCAACTGCCACGTTGAGCTCTGGTTTGGTTTGGTGAAACATTCCATTCTGCAGAAAAGGAGGTACCTGAGACCAGCAGAAATTCAACAGAATACACATTCGGTGTAATCAGACAAATTGCAGCTACAACTGTCAAAATACAGACTTTATAATTAATTTAGTTTTATTTAAACTTAATGTTATATTTCAGTTTTATCATTTTATTTTATTTTTCTTCTTTCATAACATTTTGCCCCTCAGGGCTGGATCTTAAAATGGTCACAGCTGAATCACAAAGCACAAAAATACAGTAAAATACCAAATAAAGGCCTGGTTCCATTTAATCGCCCGGTCCCAAATAAACGCCCGGTGTCGCAGTACATTTTGACAAATAGACGCCTGTTCCAAATAAACGCCTGGTGTAATTCATTTAACACAGCCTATGAGCTACGGTCGAAGTTACAGAACACACATGTGAACACTGAGCTCACAACTGACAGTTCAAGCTTGAAAAGAAACATGATCAGACTGAACCTTAACAGTCCACATGGTTTATTTGTCTCTCTGGACGTCTGACGGCTTCTCCTCCCGCTGTATGTCAACAAATGCAGGTTGGTATGCGGTGCTCTGTTTCATGACAGTGCAGTTACACTCAACATCCACAGAGGGCACTAGAGCGCAAAAAGCCAGAATCTTACAAACTCAGGCTTTAAAAATTCAAAGAAGACTTTGCCACTGCCGCTGTTTGTTTTTTGCCCTTAACTAACATCAGAAGGTCGGTCAAGTCAGTTAGTGGTACATTACTGCTTATCTCCATGGCCCTGGTGCAGTGAAAAAAAAAAAAAAAGAATTTACAACTTTAAATTCACTACCAGTCGTTCCTGACCAGTTTTAAGAGTTTTAGAGAGTACTGAATTGAAAGAAGAGGACAAGAGTATAACAGCGGTACTATAATTTTGCCTTGAAAATGTACAGGTGTTATTCATACTGGTGTAAATAAATCATTTGATCATATTTACCATATTTTTTTCATTTTTTGTTAGGCAAGATTTTTGTGCAAAAGGAATTAAACGCCTGTCCCAAATAGTCACCTGGTCCCAAATAAAAGCCCAGTCTGCTCAGTGATTGAAACAAATAAACGCCCCAGCTTCTATTTGGTATTTTACGGTATGTTTTATAAAAGCAAGTAATAAAAATATTAAAAATTGATATCATATCCTATTGTACAAAAACAACAGTCTGTATTTATGTCTCTCTTGAGTTTTCCCATGAAGTGATTGGCAGGATAGTGTTTATAAATAATACTTCCTTCACTTTTTCAGTGATAAGGTACTAATGTGGAATAAAACCGTGATTCAATTAAGGTCATTCACAAAATGATTTCAAAATGATATTACATGAGAGATAGAAACAAAATCTTTCTGAAATAAAGCTTGTAAATATCTGTTGTTTATCATGAGAAAGTGATGAAAAAAAGATCTTACCTGTAGGTGAGTCCATTGGATTTGCTTATACATTTCTAGCACGAGGTTTTGGCCAATTAACAACACCAAACAATAAAAATCACTTTTTTTTGTTAGCTGTATGTACTGTCTGTTATGGTTTATGAAATGAACAGAGGGCTATGAGCCCTCCAAAAGGAAAGAAAAACAGTTACACCCATGAAAACACAAATATGTAAAATCAAAATATGTGCAGCATGGTTAAGGAAATGATCGTTTCAGTAACAAAAATATACTCACCTTTATCTTGCAAGGTTTTCATGTATTATATGTATAATATTATTATTATGAGACCTTAACCTCTAACCAGCAAAACTTGAAACTTCATCAGTTTAACTAAGATACTACAATTATTTTACTTTATACAAGTTTATTTTGAAACACCAACAGAATGAATTAAATTGTATTTATTATATCTTACTTAGCTGAGTTAACTCTATTTCATTATATCATATTGTATTTAAAACTATTTTTACTAAATTTTATTTTGGTATTTTTCTTTAAAGGTAATGCTGACGTTTTAATTTAACTTTACCTGGCTGACACCCCCTCATAGGAGGACATGTAACTTTGTTACAAGGAAAACTGTTTAGGCCCTCAACACAAACAAGTGACAGGAATTTACTCGATGACATTTGTTTTTCATTATACTGAAATATAGAAGACATTTAAACAAGACAAGGCAGTTTAACTTTTTTTTTTTTTTCTTCTTCTTTTGGGTTATCAACATAGCCCATTTCCCTTACAATGTACATAATACCCAGTGTTTTTTTACTGAACAACTGACATGTTAACCCCTCTCCCTCCAAAACAACAAAATTATACAATTATTATAAAATAATAATAAAATAAAAACTTTGCAAATACTAAGTAACATAAAAGTAAAAATAAATGATGATTCTTATAATAAATCACATAAAAAAAGGTCTGTACAACACAACTGAGCACAGAAATAAGATGATTTGCTCAATGTGATTGTCAAACAGTACATTAGTCATCCAAAGACCGAAGAGAGTCAATAATGGAAAAAAAAGGACCCCATATCGGGATGCTGGTTTGGGGGAGTGGTTAGCAAACAGGCACCCCATGTATATCCTTCTGCCTGTCCAGGTTCAAATCCAGCCTGTGACCAGTTTGCAGAGCGTCCACCCCTTCTTTCACAAGCCTATCCACTGTCTCTATCCTATCAATAAAGGCACAAAATGCCGAAAAAATACATTAAAAAAAAAAAAAAAAAACAAGGACCCCATATCTTCTGTATTTATGAGGTCCTTCAGCCAAGAATGAGGATATGGTGGTTTTCGGTCCTTCCAATGAAGTAAAATTCGCCTACGAGCCACAAGAGAAGCAAAAGCTGTAACAATCCCCTCTCTGGTGGAGATACTACCAAAATTGTCAGGGACACCAAAAATAGAGATTAGAGGGCTGGGAGCCACCAGTCGATTAAGGACCTTTGATAATACTTCATGGAAAGTGGACCAGAATAAGTTTAGCTTAGGACAGGAGAAAAACATGTGTGAGTGATTGGCAGGAGAAATAGAGCATCTATCACATGTAACACTTGTGTTGAATAATTTGTTTAATTTGACTTTGGAAAGATGTGTCCTGTGTAAAACCTTAAACTGTATTAGTGTCAGATCAGCACAAGGGATAGTAGTGTTGACCCTTTCCAGGGCTTTCAGCCACCACTCTTAACTTTATTCTAAACAACCATTAGACTGTATATTTTATTTATACTGCTCTTGATAAAGCGTCATTTGATTCAGTATCTTGAATTCTTTTAGATTTGATCTAATTGTATTCATAATGTTATCAACAACCTTTATTTTCTCTTAGGCTTCTCATTCAACTGATATAATTTAACCACTCCCTCAGCCTCCCTCATTGGAGGACCAATGAACTATATGCCACCAAAAGGCACAAGGACATACTTTTCAGGGTTATTAATGTTTATATTCAACTTTTACATGTATGTTCATTTTAACAGAAGATTTTGAATTCATAACGGACATTATTACAGCCATTAAATACATTTTCAAACTGGTATATGATTTTCTATCACATTAACATTAAATGTGTTTTGAATGAACTTTTGTTAGGAACAATTTGACTCTTGTACATATTGTATATAGCTTTTTCTTATGGATTTGAACTATCCTGAAATGCTGTAAAATCATTACTTAGAGACATGACCTAACATAACCTGTACATGACCTTACATAGCCCCCTCTTTGCTAGAGACTGCTTTCCCACACACTACATGACTGCACATAGACCTCTTGGCCCTCTTACCTTTTTCTTCCCACAAACTGAGACTTTCCCATGATGAACTTGCTGAACCTCGCACCTGCAAGGCCATCTTTTTCACCAAAAACTGCATCACATGACCACATACAAGAAGAAGAAGGATTAAAGCTCCATTTGATTGCATCCAGCTGCTTTTCGTCATTTTTATTTTGAATAAATGTCAGGTAAAGGTACGAACCGACTGAGCCGACTAAATTCTTTCAACTTTTTTGGCACTAAGATTTTTTTTAATCCACCACCCCCTCTCATTGAAGGTCAAATTATGTTTATTCTTTATTGGTGTCAAACCAGAAAACATCATTGAACTAGCGATAACACTTATGAAATAACAATGTCGTTGAACCTATTTTATATTCAATTTAAAATTGTTTTTAAGAAACCTCAATTTTTCTTCCAGTGGTCAAACTTTTCAATTCAATCTTCCTTTCATTTTTAAAGTCCACCACCACCACCCCTCATAGGAGGACAAATCAACTTTATTAAAGACCACTACCTGCTTGGATTATATTATGGACATCGAAATGGATGTAGCAATATACATACTACTATATTTATTGAAGTTTGATGAATTACCTTTGTTGTCTTAAAACTTTTTTCAAGCTTTAAATTGTGAAAGGTTTTCAGATTTTCTTACATTTCTATTTGACTGGAAGATTTCTATTCCTAAAACACTCATTACTGTAATCTATTATGTACATTTTTTTTCTCCTTCATGTAATTTTTTATTGCAATGAATGTTTTATGATCCACTTTTCGCTTATTCTAAAGCAGGATGGGCAATTGGCAGCCAGGGGGCCACATGCGGCTCTCCACCTGACACAATGTGGCCCACCAGTCTTTTTCCAAAAAATAAATAAATAAATAAAACAAACAAAAATTGAAATTAAACTGTTTAATATGATTCATTTTGAGCTATCAGTACTACATAATGCACAAATTAAGAAAGGTGATAAAATATTTCTCCTAGCTCAAGATTGCTGGTTTATGCTTTTTTTTTAAGTCATTAAGAACTTACTTTTGCTATAAATGTATTAAATATATTTTGTGAAGCATTCAAATATAATACTGTTCTTAAAAACTGTAGTTGAAAACAATGATAAAGGTAATGTGTTTAGCTTTTATTGCACTTTTTATTGCTTATAAAAGATGCTTACATCGGCTATGGTTTTATAATGGCTTATAAGATCAAGCACTATAAACCTTTATAATAGATAGATAGACTCTAAATGCTATAATATAATAGATTCTAAATGCTCATTGGGTGCTTCGAGTAAAGTGAGGAAACTGTTCAGGTATAGCTAATGTTACACAATACAAACTGGTCAAAAGCCAAGTACTTGATCTTATAAGCCATTATAAAATGCTCTATAATGTCTTAAGCACATTTTTATAAAGACTTATTAAGATTTATGGGTGTTTATATTGATAGATATAGACGTTTATAAGCATATCACAAATATATGTGTAATTCATTATGTCTGTGGGCATTGTCAGTGAGTTGATAACAGTTATAATGTATGATAATACCTGACCTTGTAAGTGATGATGAAATGCTGTATAGTGTGTTATGATTATTGTTGTCAAGCATTATGATCATTTATGAGTGTTTATGACTGTAGTTATACAGTGCTATAATGGCATTATAATGCTTTTATAAATGTACTTGTAATTGTTATATAAAGGTATGCATCAAGTAAAGTGTTACCATAAAGCTTTATATTTCCTATTTTTGGATATTAATATATTCCAATTTTTTGTTATTTATGTATACTCACTGATACTATCCAACAGGAAGTAACAGTGTGCCCCTCAAGCACGGAGGACAGGATTCATGCGGCCCTCTTGGTAATCAAAGTTGCCCAGCCTTGTTCTAAAGTATCTGGATTTAATTTAAACCTCCCACCAACAAACTTTATTAATGACCACCAAAGGCTGGATTATATTATGGACATGGTAGAAGATGTAAAAACCATTTGATTAAATTTAGTTTGCTGTCAAAAAACTTTTTTATATAAGCTTCCCCACCTCATCGGAGGGCTAATAACTTTATTCTTTATTGCTGTTGGACTAGAAAACACGTTTTACATCAAACTGCACGCTGCTACACTTCATAATTTACAACATTTCTGAATGGATTGTATATTTGAGTCATTTTATTTTAATGTCAACTAACTTCTTCTTTTCCTGCAGCCCCTTCCTCTTCTTCTCCTGACGCTGAGCTGAGCTTGGTTGAGTTGTATGCTCCTGTTCTAAAAGTATGTGGTGGTGGGAGGTGAACACTTTACATTCAGCACGTGGTAAGACATTTAGAAACACTAGATTATTTGGTTTGTGCCACCACCTGTATATTTATATTGATTTAAGCTTGTTTATTACTTTAATCCTTAGACTTTCTGTTTCTTGTTTTGACTTCAGGATTAAATTGAAAAAGGCTGACTTTTATTGTCATTTTGGTTTTATTTGGCACAAGCACTCTGCCCTATCCTCCCCCACCTTGTGGGAGCCCTTGTTGTTAAATGTGAGTTGTAAAAAAAAAAAAAAATCTTTGTCCACTTTCACTCTGACTCCTGTCAATTTATTTTGGATGTTTGTTGTCCTTTATTTATTCTTTTACAAAAGTGATGTAACACAATTGGGGACACGTCAGAGATGCAACAATGAGCTTCCATTTTCACTAAAGTTTGTGTTTTGTTGGGTTATTTTGCTTTTTTTTTGTTTATCCCGCCACCACCCCCCCTCATCGGAGGACAATTAAACTTTATTAAAGACTACATCCTACTTGGATTACATTTTGGACATGGTATAAATGATTTATTTATTTTATATTTTATTTAATAAGGTTTGTTGTACAAAGATTTTATTTCAGGCTTCTAATTTTTATACATGTTTCTTGTACTTTCTTTCTATAATACTTTTTTTCGTAACACATTCATTACAGCAATCAATGACATTTTTAGTTTTAAAATATATGGTTTTATTACATTAAATGTTTTATGAACACGTTTTAGTTTTAACTAAAGTATCTGTTTGTTTTTTAACCCCGCCACCACCCCCCCTCATCGGAGGACAAATAAACTTTATTTTTTAATGTTCTTTTACAATCTGTTGCACAAAACAACACTTATAAAATTAGGTTGTCTTTTAATATGTTCTATATGTAACTTAATTTATTTTTATGTCCACAGAGTATTTATCAGGATTATTACTTTGAAAATTTTTCAATTTTACATACAATTTATTTTTACGTTATTAACAATTGAACTATGACATGAATTTTAACACTTTTTATATAATGTTCTATCGCAGAAAATATATTTCTAATTACTTTTTATTTTCTCCAAGACTTTGGTTTTGTTTGGTTTTTTAACCCCGCCACCACCCCCCCTCATCGGAGGACAAATAAACTTTATTTTTTAATGTTCTTTTACAATCTGTTGCACAAAACAACATTTATAAAATTAGGTTGTCTTTTAATATGTTCTATATGTAACTTTGTTTATTTTCATGTCAACAGAGTAATTATCAGGATTATTACTTCGGGATTTTTCAATTTTACATTTAATTTAATATTTACAACGTTATTGACAATTGAACAATGACATGAATTTTAACACTTTTTATATAATGTTCTATCGCAGAAAATATATTTCTAATTACTTTTTATTTTCTCCAAGACTTTGGTTTTGTTTGGTTTTTAACCCCGCCACCACCCCCCCTCATCGGAGGACAAATAAACTTTATTATTAATGTTCTTTTACAATCTGTTGCACAAAACAACACTTATGAAATTAGGTTGTCTTTTAATATATTCTATATGTAACTTTGTTTATTTTATGTCAACAGAGTATTTATCAGGATTATTACTTCGGGGATTTTTCAATTTTACATTTAATTTAATATTTACAACGTTATTGACAATTGAACTATGACATGAATTTTAACACTTTTTATATAATGTTCTATCGCAGAAAATATATTTCTAATTACTTTTTATTTTCACCAAGACTTTGGTTTTGTTTGGTTTTTGACCCCGCCACCACCCCCCCTCATCGGAGGACAAATAAACTTTATTAAAGACTTGCAACTGCTTGGATACATTTTGCACATGGTAATAGGTGTAATGATGTAAATATTATTACGTTTTTACTTTCATTTGTTTTACATTTGATTAAATTAGGTTTGTAGTCTCAAGCATGTTTTGGTCTATTTATTTTTATTGTTAATTTTTTGAATATTTTTACTTTAATAGAATATTATTATTCATAACACATTCATTATGGTAAAATTCAACCTACATTTCAATTTTTAAATATCTATTTATTGAAAGACACAAGTAACGAGGCAGTTTTAGATTAAGCTGAAGTATTTACATATTTTTTTAACGCCGCCACCCCCCCCAATCAGGGGACAAATTAACTCGAAGTTTGATAATCAGACACTTAACACTCACAAATAAATGGATTTTATTCAGTTACAGTTATTTATATTTTACTGAATTAAAATAAACGAATAGGACTTTAATTAATTTGTTCTTGGTAATTGAAAATTGAGATTTGAAGCGTCTGCGGCGAATCATTTTGTATGACAATTTTAATTGTGTTCAAGCATTTTGATGACATTCTATGTATTTTCTTTGATTCCTCGTCTTTTTTTTGTTGTTTTTTCAGCATTACATCCACAACCAGCTCCTCTTTTTTGAAGACAAACTTTATTTTTTTACCGCGAGTATTATTTAGAAGGTGTCCGATCAGTGATCATTTGAACTACTTTGGTCCTACGCAAAATAAATATTAAATCCAAAGATATTGGAGCTTTGTAATTGGCCGAAATTGTTCCACAATGTATCAAACATGACTTTAATTGAGCTTGTTCCTGATTTTGAGCTTAAGTTATAATGGTCATTTGAACATTTAAACCCTGACATTATCTCTAAATTATTGTTAGTTTTCTGGCCTGTGTCTTTTTTTTCCTGGTCCTGACGTTAAACTGGTGCTTTAGAATAATGGAGCCATATTTGCATCTCTGTACTAATCTAATCCCCGAGACAATATCTTGGAGAACTTTTTCTTTCTCTCCTTCATCTGCTTCTTATTTAGTGTTCCTCTGCGCTGCCTTCTCTTTCTTGCGTCTGATCCTTTCCTCCAAAGCTTTTTGTTCCTCCATTAGCTTGATCCACTTCCACCTCTCCTTATTCGCCTCCCACATCATACGTCTACCTCCTGTAAGCATGAGAGAGTTAAGAGTGAGCCAGGAGCTCTGCTGAAAAAGTCTCAACATTTCATATTTTGCTCCCTGAAGATGAAAAAACTCCTCCATGTCTGAGCCGTATAAACAGACACAGAGGAGGAGAGTTTCTTACCTCTGGCCATAATGCCCGTCTCCTTCTCCTGGCTCTTGGAGATGGCCTTCAGGATCTGCTTCTTCTGGCGTTCCAGGTTCCAGATCTTCAACTTGGGAATGAGGCCCATCTTTGGGGGAGGGCCTTCTGTCTTCACCTCCTCCTCTCCTCCTGCTTGAGCCCCATTCTGTCTCCGCTGTGGTTCTCCTTCCTCTTCTCTTCTTCTCTCCTGTATTTCCTCCTCATCCATCTCCTGTCTCTCCCTTCTCTCTCGCTCAAGTCTCCTCTTGTCCTCCTGCTTCAATGCCCTCCGTCTCTCTTCTTCTCAATCCTCTCCTGCTTCTCCATCTCCTCCTGTCTCTCCCTCTCCTCCTGCTCTGCCTTCATCTCTCTCATCTCCTGCTCCTGTCTCCTCCTTTCCTCCCTTCTTTGCCTCCTCTTTTCAGTTATCTCCTGCCTCTCCATCTCTTCCTGTCTCTCCCTCTCCTCCTGCTCTAGTCTATCTCTCATCTCCTGCTCCTGTCTCCTCCTTTCCTCCCTTCTTTGCCTCCTCTTTTCACTTATCTTCTGCCTCTCCATCTCCTCCTGTCTCTCCCTCTCCTCCTGCTCCTGCCTATCTCTCTCCTCCTGCTCCTGTCTCCTCCTCTTTCCTCCCTTCTTTGCCTTCTCTTTTTACTTATCCCCTGCATGTCCATCTCCTCCTGTCTCTCCCTCTCCTCCTGCTCCTGCCATCTCTCTCTCCTCCTGCTCCTGCCTCTGAATCTCCTCCTGCCTCTCCCTGTTCTCCTGCTCAAGCCTATCTCTCATCTCCTGCTCCTGTCTCCTCCTTTCCTCCCTTCTTTGCCTCCTCTTTTCACTTATCTCCTGCCTCTCCATCTCTTCCTGTCTCTCCTTCTCCTCCTGCTCCTGCCTATCTCTCTCCTCCTGCTCCTGTCTCCTTCTTTCCTCCCTTCTTTTCATCCTCTTTTTACTTATCCCCTGCATCTCTATCTCCTCCTGTCTCACCTTCTCCTCCTGCTCCTGCCTCTCCATCTCCTCCCACCTCTCTCTCTCCTCCTGCTCCTGCCTCTGAATCTCCTCCTGCTCCTGCCTATCTCTCTCCTCTTGCTCCTGCTTCTGAATCTCCTCCTGCTCCTGCCTATCTCTCTCCTCTTGCTCCTGCCTCTCCATCTCCTCCTGCTCCTGCCTATCTCTCTCCTCTTGCTCCTGCCTCTGAATCTCCTCCTGTCTCTCCTTCTCCTCCTGCTCTAGCCTATCTCTCTCCTCCTGCTCCTGTCTCCTTCTTTCCTCCCTTCTTTTCATCCTCTTTTTACTTATCCCCTGCATCTCCATCTCCTCCTGTCTCACCCTCTCCTCTTGCTCAAGCCTATCTCTCATCTCCTGCTCCTGTCTCCTCCTTTCCTCCCTTCTTTGCCTCCTCTTTTCACTTATCTCCTGCCTCACCATCTCCTCCTGTCTCACCTTCTCCTCCTGCTCCTGCCTCTCCATCTCCTCCTGTCTCTCCCTCTCCTCCTGCTCCTGCCTATCTCTCTCCTCTTGCTCCTGCCTCTGAATCACCTCTTGTCTCTCCCCCCTCTCCATCTCCTCCTGTCTCTCCCTATCCTCCTGCTCCTGTCTCCTTCTTTCCTCCCTTCTTTTCCTCCTCTTTTTACTTATCCCCTGCATCTCCATCTCCTCCTGTCTCTCCCTCTCCTCCTGCTCCTGCCTACCTCTCTCTTCTTGCTCCTGCTTCTGAATCTCCTCCTGCTCCTGCCTATCTCTCTCCTCTTGCTCCTGCCTCTGAATCTCCTCCTGTCTCTCCCTCTCCTCCTGCTCTAGCCTATCTCTCATCTCCTGCTCCTGTCTCCTCCTTTCCTCCCTTCTTCGCCTCCTCTTTTCACTTATCTCCTGCCTCACCATGTCCTCCTGTCTCACCTTCTCCTCCTGCTCCTGCCTCTGAATCTCCTCCTGCCTCTGAATCTCCTCTTGTCTCTCCCTCTTCTCCTGCTCAAGCCTATCTCTCTCCTCCTGCTCCAGTCTCCTTCTTTCCTCCCTTCTTTGCCACCTTTTTTTACTTATTCCCTGCATCTCCATCTCCTCCTGTCTCTCCCTATCCTCCTGCCTCTCCATCTCCTCCCACCTCTCTCTCTTCTCCTGCTCCTGCCTATCCATTTCCTCTTGCTCCTGCCTCTGAATCTCCTCCTGCTCCTGCCTATCTCTCTCCTCTTGCTCCTGCCTCTGAATCTCCTCCTGTCTCTCCCTCTCCTCCTGCTCTAGCCTATCTCTCATCTCCTGCTCCTGTCTCCTTCTTTCCTCCCTTCTTTTCCTCCTCTTTTTACTTATCCCCTGCATCTCCATCTCCTCCTGCATTTCTCTCTCCTCCTGCCTCTCCATCTCCTCCCACCTTTCTCTCTCCTCCTGCCTAACTCTCACCTCCTCCTCCTGCCTCTCTCTCTCCTCCTGCTCCTGCCTCTCCCTCTCCTCCCACCCTTCTCTCTCCTCCTGTTCCTCCATCTCTCTCTCCCCCTGCTCCTGCCTCTCCCTCTCCTCCTGTTCCTGCACCTGTCTTTCCTCCTGCTCCTGCCTCTCTCTCTCCTCCTGCCTCTCCCTCTCCTCCTGTTCCTGCACCTCTCTCTCCTCCTGCTCCTGCCTCTGAATCTCCTCCTGCCCCTCTCTTCCCTCCTGCCTCTCTCTTCCCTCCTGCTCCTGCCTCTCCCTCTTCTCCCACCTCTCTCTCTCATCCTGCTCCTGCCTCTGAATCTCCTCCGGCCTCTCCCTCTCATCCTGCTCCTGCCTCTCCCTCTCCTCCTGCTCTAGACTCTGAATCTCCTCCTGCCTGTGCCACTGAATCACCTCCTGCCTCTCCCTCTCCTCCTGTTCCTGCACCTGTCTCTCCTCCTGCTCAAGCCTCTCCCTCTTCTCCCACCAATCTTTCTCCACTTGCTCCTGCATCTGAGTCTCCTTCTGCTCCTGCCTCTGAATCACCTCCTGCCTATCCCTTTCATCCTGCTCCTGCCTCTCCCTCTCCTCCTGCTCTAGCCTCTGAATCTCCTCCTGCTCCTGCCACTGAATCACCTCCTGCCTCTCCCTCTCTCTCTCCTCCTGCCCTAGCCTCTTAATCTCCTCCTGTCTCTCTATCTCCTCCTGTTTCTCTCCCTGCTTACCTTCCCTCCCCTCCTGCTCCTGCCACTCAATCACCACTTGCATCTCCCTCTCCTGCCGCTCTCCTTCCTCCCTCTCCTCCTTTCCTCTGACCCTTTGCCTGTTTAGTTCTACACCTCCTCGAAATGCCCCGCTGTAGCTTAATCTCTTCATAACTGCCCCGCTCTTCACCATCTGCTCCTCTCTCAGTGTCTCGAGGTCCTCCTGCTCCATCTCCTCTCCCTCCCTCTCATCCTGTTGTGCCTCCACCCATCTCCCTACCTTTCATAACCTCCATCCATATCTCCTGCTCTCTCCACCTCTCTTCCTCCTCCTCTCTCTCTCTCTCCAACATTCTTCTCCGTTGCTTACACTTCTCCTCCTCCTCTCTGCCTCTCCTTCTCCTTCTCCTTTCTGTTGAACTTCTCCCAGCTCTTCTGGGTCCAGCCTCTCCATTTAACTGACAGTTTCCATCCCCTTTTCCTTCCCTTCTCCTCACCCTCCAGTCCTCCCTGCTTCTTCTTGCTCTTCCCTGGGGAATTCCCCATCTTTCCTCCTCTCTCCCTCTCTCTCTCTCCAACATTCTTCTCCTGTTGCTCCAACTTCTCCTCCTCCACTCTCTGCCTCTCCTTCTCCTGCTCCTTTCTGTTGAACTTGCTCCCAGCTCTTCTTGGTCCAGCCTCTCCATTTAACTGACAGTTTCCATCCCTTACTCCTTCCCTTCTCCTCACCCTCCAGTCCTCCCTGCTTCTTCTTGCTCCTCTCCTGGGGATTTCCCCATCTTTCCTCCTCTCTCCCTCTCTCTCTCTCCAACATTCTTACCTGTTGCTCCAACTTCTCCTCCTCCACTCTCTGCCTCTCCTGCTCCTTTCTGAAGATCTCCTCCCTCCTCGCCCTGCTCCTGCATCTCGATGACAGCTTCTGTCCCATTCTCCTTCCTTGCTCCTTCTAACTCCTCTCCTGGATACTTACTGGTCTCTCCTCCTCTCTCTCTCAGTTCTCGTCGCGCCTCAGTCTCCCTCTCTCTTCTTCGTTGGTGTTGGTCTTCAATCCGATGGTGTCTTGACTCTGCTTGTTTGTGCGTCTCTCTCTCTCTCTCTCTCTCTAGTATTTCTGTAAGATCAAATCAGAACAATGTCAGTAACACTGTCAAAAAGCTAAAAGCTTGCATCAAGTTTACAAAAATGTAAAGTTTGTATTTCTGTTGGTTTCATGTAATTTTTAATAGCTTTTGAACCGTTTTATTTTTCACAAAAAGGAAAGACGGATTGCCCCTGAAAATATTTAGTGGTGTAAGCACAGCAAAAGAGGAAATACCAAATATTTACTTTAATTATAAAAATGATGTAATTTTAATGTATCACTTGAAAATACATTTCTTAAGGATTATTGTCAAATACAATTACATACATTTTTGCACTCTAGAGCAGGAAAAATACTGAAAATGACTTTGCGTTATTTAAATAACGTTTCACAAATTATGTTTAAACTGTATAGTAGTATACAGTGTACTAAAAGTATATTAGTACATTTCAACAGGATTACATCTTATTCCAAATAAAATTTCCTGTAAATTATATTCTAATGAAACAAGTCAACAACAATTGACAGAAACAGTAACCACGTGACCATGTTGCCAATGAAGAAGAAACCAGCACTAAAACTCAAGCATGACAGGAAGCAAGGCCAACTGACCTTGTACTTTTTTATTTTCAATAAAGAAAAAAAACACCATGAATCTAATGTTTTCTATTAATTAGTTTAAGAATAATAAATGTCTCTTGCTGCCGGATCGGACTCGTGCTCTGCGTCAAGCCACTTTTTCTTTGCTTAATAACACCATCTATTTGATAAAAAGAGACTCTAATTATATAGAAATTATTATGAAACAACAGAGTTGATAAATGTAATTTTACATTTATCTAAATACATATATATATATATATATATACATATATATATATATATATATATATATTTATATATATATATATATATATATATATATATATATATATATATATATATATATATATATATATATATATACAATTCTTTATTCAGCCATTTCAAGTAACAAACAGGCATATTTTGCATTGTACATTCTTCAAAAATCACTGAGCAGCATCAGTAACCAATATAGAAAACAAAATAATAATAAAAAATGAATAAAATAAAAAATAATTCAAAAACAATTCAATGAAAACATTTACAAGGGGTTCAATTCATACACAAATCAAGAATTTCTTAGAGTCTTGAGGCACTTTCTTTTACAATTTTTTTAAAGATCGAGAAAATAATTTAAGGTCGTTCTTGAATGCAGCAAAATTGGGAGTAACTTTGAAGAATCTAAATTAGTGGATATAGAATTTCGCTATAATAAGCATATTATATAAAAAATTCAACAGTTTTATCTTTTTACAAAGATTCCAAATTTGATCATATGATAATTAAAAACAGGTATTAGGTATTTTGCATTTAGCCATGCATGAATTATTTCCCAAAAAATCTTCATAGCATTACAATCATGAAACAGATGTTCCTGTGTTTCAATTTCTGTATGACAAAACGTACATTCATTCTTATCTATATCAAATCGTCTTCTCAAAAATTCATTACATGGATGGATATCATTAATAGTCTTAAAATGAACTTCTTTCATTTTTGGCAACAATGGAAAGTCTAAATATCTACTTCTTAGTTTAACCAAATCAAGTTTGGAGAAAACCTGAAAAGTGACATTTATTTTAGTAGGAAGAGGAAAGAATTCCTTTGTGATAAGACTTCTCAAAATTTTCTGATTACACTTACGGTCTATTAAATCATATTCATCAATAAAAAGATTATCAAGTACAGGTGTTAAAGCAGAATATTTCAGAGTTTCTCTGATCAAATTAAACAAGGCTACAGGAACAGCTTTGATCACTATTGAATACTGTTTGTAAGAACAATTTATTTTGAATTTCAGATTGAAATTGGTATGATTTAATATATTTCCATCTTAATCCATTAAATGTATTATAGCCCAAACACCTTTTTCCATCCAATTTTAATAGAACAAAGATTTCCTTTTATGCAAGACATATCTGTTGTTCCAAATGATGGCTTTATGTGGGCTGAAATTATGTTTGTAAAGCATTTACCAATACCGTAATACCTGTAGATGAAAGTCTGAGAACTGCCTAGGTAATTTTAAGGGGTCAAAATCACATCTCAGTAGAAATTTAATTCCACCAACCTTTTCATAAACACATGAAGGTAAAGTAAACCATACACTTTGTTTATAATTGACCAAAGTCTGCAACCATTTGAACTTAAGGACACCATTCATTACCTCAAAATCAATTATATTCAAGCCTCCTTCTTTAACTGGTTTAACTAAATCACTTTTTTGAATCATATGTGTTTTGTTACTCCATGTAAAATTATAATGAATTTGATTAATTTTTTTATACATCCATTTGATACGGATAAGGAGTAACATGGATAAATTAATCGAGATATACCTTCCATTTTGGTGAGTAAAACTCTACCAAATATAGAAATGTTTCTTTGAAGCCAGCTATTTAAAAGCTTTTGATTCTTTTTGACCACAGTTGAATATTGTTACTTTCTCGTTCAGCTGTGTTTTTACTAATGATAACTCCCAGATATTTAACTTCTCTTTTTATTGGGATATTATGGATTGAGGTTTGGTTACAATAATGCATAGTTAGAATCTCACTTTTTTTTAAGTTTAAATACAATCCTGATGCCTCCGAGAATGATGAAATTGCTTTTAAAGCATTTATTATTTGGTCAGAATTTTTTAAAAACAAAGTAGTATCGTCTGCAAGTTGTGCTATTACTAAGGGCCTGTCCCCTACATTTAGAGGTTTTAAGTTCTCATGGTTTTTAATATGTATTGCTAGTAACTCAGCTGCTATTATGAAAAGAAGTGGACTAACTGGATCGCCTTGTCTTAACCCCCTTTAGACATCAAATCTCTTTGTTGTTCCAGTTTGGAGTAAAACTGTGCTGGTTATTCCTTCATACAGCATAGATACAATATTGATATTTATTTTTCCAAACCTAAAGTATTCCAGTGACTTTAAAACAAAGGGATGCTCTAATTTGTCAAAAGCTTTAAAGTCCAGAAATAGTTTTATTCCATCATCTTCTATCAAGTGAGCATAATCCAGTAAATCTGAGTCTAATATTGTTATGAATTAACCACTTTTTAATCTATTTGCTAAAGCATGAGTTAAAATTTTGTAATCAACATTGAGTAATGTAATTGGTCTTAAATTATCAAATACTGTTTTATCCTTGTTTGGCTTGGGTATAAGCGTAATTATACCTTGCTGCATTGTTGACAATAGTGTATTGCAGTCAAGGCATTCTTGCTTCAAATATCAAAACTCTAATTTCAGGCCAAAAAAATGGATAAAAGTGAGTTGTAAGGCCGTCCTGACCTATGCAGGAAATATATACTTTGATTTTATTCAGATTTTATTTATTTTTGATAAAGGAAGACATTTAAGCTGAGACTTTGTATAAAAAACAAATCCCAATGATCAGATTACCTTTTTGTACTTTTATGATTACTTTAATTTAATTCAGAATTTTTTAACATTTATTTTATCATTTCTTATTTGTCTTATTTCTTATTTTTCAACAATTAAACCATATCAGAGGATAAAGTGGCTCATATGAGGGCTACTCGATTATGGCAAAAATAATAATATGGTTTGTTTGAATAGCTTTAAATCACAACTTTAAATTACAATTACTCACTGACTTAAAACCATGCACCACATGCTTTCATTGACACTGTTATTTCTAACAGTAAGAAATTGCCGAACATACAAATATGTTTTCAAAAACTACAAATAACTAAAACTATTATTCACAATAATGATGGAAAATCCTGTCAACAGTCATCTGTTAATCTATTTTGCTCTGTTTTTATGATTGGGTAAGGCAGTACTTGTAAATCTGATTAAACTCAATAAATGTCCCAGCTTTAGCTCACACTGTAAACATTAATGATGATTTTTAGCCTGGTGTCAATCAGGCTAAGATGTTGGTTTAGCTCAAGTTTAGCTCAAGGTTGGATGTAAAAAGATGATAGTGAACATTTGTCAAGCACCAAAGTAACAAAATCTGTCATCAATCGTTTCATTTTCACATTAAAAACACATCAAATTTTATTTAATACATGGTTTGCTCTGTGACACTCAAAACATGGATCAATCAGGGTACTAAACATTTCTGTTTCACTCCTTCAGTCAAATCATGCAGACAAAAATAACTTAGCTACAAAGGAAATGAAGAAATCTGTGTCCTACCCAATATGATGAACTTCTTAACAAAAAAACGGACTGAAACGATCATGAACTAGCTAGCTTAAGCAAGCTAATGACCCTAGCCTAGCATGAAAGATCAAAATGAGTGTAGTTACCTCCAAGTGGCTTGGTGAAAAGGGAAGAAAGTCTATTCGAGCTGGTTTATATAGCATCAGATGGTTACTATGCTACTGTTTATCATTTGTAAGATGCTTGTTGTTGCTATGGTAACAGTGAAGACAGTTTAGCCTTCAACTCATGAGGACTGCTGACAGGAAAACTGTTTAACATCGATGGCCTGCTTCTCTACACAGAATAACTAAATAGAGAAATAAATGGATCAGATAAAGTTAGAAAAGAAACCCCGATAACAAGAGAACATTTAAACTGAGACTTTATATCAGAAACAAATCCCAATAATCAGTAAATCTGTCCAGGCAGCACAATACACATTCAGTGTAATCAGACAATCTGTAGCTTAAATGGTACTATGCAGGAAATATATTTACTTTGATTTTATTTATTTTTGATAAAGGAAGACATTTAAACTGAGACTTTGTATAAAACACAAATCCCAATGATCAGATTACCTTTTTTTTACTTTTATGATTACTTTAATGTAATTCAGATTTTTTTTTAATTATTTTATCATTTCTTGTTTGTCTTATTTATTATTTTTAAACAATTTAACCATATCAGACGATAAACTTAATTTATTTTATCGCATACTACCACATGATACATTTTATATAACTACAGAGCACAATTTAAGCCTATTTTATATTTATTATGCTGTTTTTAAATCTGTTTCACGGTTGGTCATTTTCTTTACTCTTAACATGCTTGAAATACATGAAATCTCCATTATTTATTTTGGCAACTTCTCAACCTTTCCCAATTATATTATATTATATATGTACATATATATGTATATATATATGTATCTATCTATATATATATATATATATATATATATATATATATATATATATATATATATATATATATATATATATATATATATATATATATATATATATATATATATATATATATATATATATATATATATCAAATCAGGTCTTTGGGCACATCTTTTGAGACGTGGATCGAGAAACAGAGAGAAAGTTGTTTAGTTAGTTTGTAGACAAGCCATGGACACACATATTTAGACAATCTTTAAAAAATGTACATCACATAACTCGAGAACTGTAAAGTACAGTATGTCAGAATTGAAATTCTTAGAACTTGCTTTTTTGAGCAATTTTATCAAATCTCTACTTTCTAAAACATATCTTACAATCAATTTTATTGTTAAAATGCTTTTTTTTTAATGTACTTTTTGGGCATCCTGTGCCTTCATTGATGGGAGAGACAGTGGATAGGCTTGTGAAAGGGGGTGAGAGAGTAGGGGAAGACACTCTGCAAACTGGCCACAGGCGGGACCTGAACCCAGACCGGCAGAAGCATATACATGGGGTGCCTGGTTACTAACCACTCCGCCAAACCAGCACCCCGTTGAAATGCATTTTAAACAACTTTAGTGTAACAAATTCAGATTGGTGTTTAAATGAAAATGAGTTTAGATCAAAGCTGCCAAACATTTAAGGATTTAAAAAAATATTAACTTGATTTTGCTTAATGATGAACTGTTGAATTAGTAACAGGATTAAGTCCCTGCTTAACACAACTACGATATGAATGACCTTTACTTGAAATCAGGTACCCAAAATTTCATGTTGGTACTTATGTACTATAATGTAAGTGGAATTTCAATAAGTTGTAAGGCTTATTGAAATTGTTGAACTGAAGCAGTGTAAATCTATTTATTTAATTTAGTTATCTTCCTCTATCTGTTGTCTCTTTTATTTTGTTGTATTATAATTTATTTTATTTTAGTATTATTTGTTATTATTCTTTTATTTATTTATTTATTTTTGGGGGGGGTTAGTGGGCATACAAGGTTGATATGAGGCTGTAAATGTTTTGGAGATGATGAATTGTTGAGGCTTTGAAAGTTCTTTAAATTAATTGAATAAGACATACGGTATCTTGCCTCCAACATGATCTAATTTTTCCTCTGTCAGCAATTGTCTTTCTTTTCTTGTACTAAATTGAATGCATATGTCTCATTTGTAAAACCCGCAATAAAACAATATTTTTAAAAAAGTGAGGCTTATACATTTAAAACTGGAATCTGTATCATTTTGACAGTTCGATAAGGACTCAAAAACTTACTGGGTTAAAGAACCAGTAAACAAAAACAAACCAAATGTGATGAATACAAACCACATCCATACAGTTTCCATAATTCTTAATCTCTCTTTATTGCATTAGAACATACATTTCTCATATATATCTATATATATACTTTATAAATGTGAATTTGTACACTACAATCTTTTATTGTAACATGTTAGAAAATACTCGTAACGCTCCAAAAACATAACACTAAAAACAGTTACCAAACAATGATTATTACATTTCCTCGTTTTGTTTTGGCCACCAAGAACATAAAAAAACAAGATGGGGGAGATGAAACTGTCAGTTAGGAGGAGAGGAGGGAACCACTGTTGGACTCAGACGGTCGGGCCATTGCAGTTTTGAGTGGCAGCCATTTTGTAACCAAACGGAGGGAGATGAGGGCAGGGGAGGGTTTTGTTAGGACAGGTGACGAGGGGGAGGGCAGAGATGAAGGAGGAGAGCGAAGAGAATGGAGAGCAGCAAGCACATGGGACAGACTCTTTCAACAAATAAATTACAGATGGAGAGGTGAAGGTCCTGATGTGATGAAGTTAGACTGAGCCAAAAGGTGATATGAAGGCGACGGCTTTTAAAAACAAACACTAAAGAGACTCTCTAAAAACTCTAAAAACAACTATGTTTTTTAGTTACTAACAACAGGTTGAACCAGCTCTTTGTTAGTTAAGACTTAGTCTAGCCATACTAATAATAACAATATTATTGATATTACAAGTCTATTAGTCATACTATTAATAGCATTACTGATACTATAAGGTTATAATTAGTCTAGTCATTCTAACATAATTTTTACTGGTATTGTTAAGCTATTAGTCTAATTTCATTTTGTCTTAATAAGGTAATTATTAGTCAAGTCGTACTTACAATAAAATTGTTGCTAATATAAGGTTTCTTGTGAGATTTATAGGAACTCCTCATTTTATTAAATGTAATGACTTTTTTCTGTGTTACTGACATTTTCTCCCATTTTCTAATTTATTTTTGCTTCTGGTTTTTGATAGGTATTTCAAAATTGATACAGCTTTCTAATGGAATTGATTAGACACAATGCAAAACAAAACTTGCAAAGTCCCATAAACTAATACAATATATGTTGAAACGGATCATTTGTATTCAAAAGATTGCCCTGAAATTTTAACTTGATATTAGGTGAGCCTTGAGGAAAAAAATGTTTAAAACCACTGGTCTAAAAGGCTTCCAAAGAGCTGGTGCAGCTGAATGTGGATGATGCAGAGAAGGGAGAAAAGCTGGCTGAAGTGTGACTAGCAGCATGATGACGGGATGAGCAGCAGCGTCCTAAAACATATTGTTAAAGATGCGTCAAGTGGGTGGAGACAGCGGCGAGGGAGAGCAGAGACAGTGGTGACAATGTAGCAGAATCACTGTGGACGCCAGGGCACAGGTGTAACCATCCAACTCACAAACACACACACACAGCAAGGCAAATGTTTAGAAACTATTGGTGTGTTCCAGTTGTAGTTGGAGGTCGGAATTTCCCACTTCCGAGTAGGAAATTCTATCTGGAACGCCCCCCGAGGTCTGAATATCCTACTCGGAACTCGGGGAGACCTCACCACCCCTGAGTTGACGATCAAAGATGGCAGCCCCCAGTGTGAACAGTTATTTAGCTCCTCTAATAATCAATTTATTTGCACTTCTGACTAGTGTGTGTTGCTCTAGATCAGCTGTATACATAGTATTGTTAGACTTATATTTACAAAAAAATGCTGCCATAGTGATAATCACATTCTTCATGTGAAGTTTGTGAACAACAACGCAGGCATGCTAACAACGGCTACAATTATTTTACTTTATACAAGTTTATTTTGAAACACCAACAGAATGAATTAAATTGTATTTATTATATCTTACTTAGCTGGATTAACTCTATTTCATTGTATTTAAAACTATTTTTACCAAATTTTATTTTGGTATTTTTCTTTTAAAGGTAATGCTGATGTTTTAATTTAACTTTACCTGGCCGACACCCCCTCATAGGAGGACATGTAACTTTGTTACAAGGAAAACTGTTTAGGCCCTCAACACAAACAAGTGACAGGAATTTACTCGATGACATTTGTTTTTCATTATACTGAAATATAGAAGACATTTAAACAAGAAAAGGCAGTTTAACTTTATTTTTTTTTTCTTTTTCAGGGGGGTTATGAATATAGCACATTTCCCTTACAATGTACACAATACCCAGTTTTTTTTTACTGAACAACTGGCATGTTAACCCCTCTCCCTCCAAAATATCAAAATCATAAAACTATTATAAAATAATAATAAAATAAAAACTTTGCAAATACAAAGTAACATAAAAGTAAAAATAAATGATTCTTATAATAAATCACATAAAAAAAGGTCTGTACAACACAACTGAGCACAGAAATAAGATGATTTGCTCAATGTGATTGTCAAACAGTACATTAGTCATCCAAAGACCAAAGAGAGTCAATAATGGAAAAAAAAGGACCCCATATTGGGATGCTGGTTTGGGGGAGTGGTTAGCAAACAGGCACCCCATGTATATCCTTCTGCCTGTCCAGGTTCAAATCCAGCCTGTGACCAGTTTGCAGAGTGTCCACCCCTTCTTTCACAAGCCTATCCACTGTCTCTATCCTATCAATAAAGGCACAAAATGCCCAAAAAATACATTAAAAAAAAAAAAAAAAAAAACAATGACCCCATATCTTCTGTATTTATGAGGTCCCTCAGCCAAGAATGAGGATATGGTGGTTTCCGGTCCTTCCAATGAAGTAAAATTTGCCTACAGGCCACAAGAGAAGCAAAAGCTGTAACAATCCCCTCTCTTGAGGAGATACTACCAAAATTGTCAGTGTAGCGATATCAAACTGATCAACTTTAAAGAAACTCTAAAAGGATAAAGAACATTCCTCTCTGACTCGGGGCCTCCGTGACCGTAAATCTTCAAGAGGCCTGTAGCGCCATGAAGCCTGTGTTTTTCTCCTAAGGACCACAACAAGAAGACATAGGCATCCGATGTGTTTACTTCTGATTGGCTGAGAGAGTCCGTTTTCAAGGTCATAAACAATTCTTGGTGACACCTAAGTTGACCTTGGACCTCCCTGGACATCTTGGACCCCTCATCCACTCCAGATGTGGTCTCTGTCCACACAGAAAACCCACAAACCTTTTAAAACTCTTTAAATGAAACACTTCTAACAATGTGATATCATATCCTGTCATGACAAATGCTTTCTAATGATGTGACTTGTGTGTTTTTAGTCCTAAAGATCCCCAAGTTAGGAGAAAGTTAGGTTATCACTCTGTTTCATTGAAGAATGCTTATAATAGGATTTCTACACCTTAAGTTTTGGTTGCAAATCATCTTAAGGGCATGTTGACTGATATATCTAAAGTTAACCACCTCTATTGTGTTTAATAGACTGTTTAATAGGATTTGAATTGCTTAATTCTTTCTTATACTTCAGATATATAGTATTTGGTATCAAATTGATCACCATGAGATTTTCTATCCAGTTGGAGTGCTTATATTGGATGTTTAATCAAAATACAACTTAATATTGGTCAAGTATTAGTTGATAAAGCGTTGTTAACTCATCCAAAAGCCCTCCCCCTGCGAGTAGTTAAAACAGAGAGACATGCGGTCTTGCTCTCTCTGCTTCTCTTCTCCTCTTCTCTTGTCCGTCTCCTTCTTCCTCCTCGTCTTCGTCACCACTTTTGATTTTGGCTCACATATTTTTCTAACTCTTTTGTCTAAGTTTTGTGACATGCCCGCCGATTCTTTCTTTATAAGCCAGTAAGACTTCAAAGATTTGCTTCATAGTAAATGGACTTTCGTTATTAATTTCAGAATAGAATTTGTTTGGCCAATGAATTCTTGATTTTTGGAATTAGTTACAAATCCACTTTTTATACAATCGAGACACCAACGCCCAAGCTCCAGCTTCACCTTGACAGAATCTGCCAGTCCAATCTAAGACTTCTCTCCCGGGAAACCTGGGACCACATCGGACAACCTCTTTGGATCCATCGCACTGGATAGAGTGTGGACTTCAGCCCTCTGGACGACAACCAGAACCAGAACAGTTCTTCTCTCCAGTAGCTCCAGGACCAGATGAGGCCCGATTCGTAAGAGGCAGTTCTATCTTCTTTCAGATGGGCTTGAGCATGTCTTGGTTCAATTCTCTAATAATTTCCCCTTGATTTGACCTTTTACAAGTAGGTTAATTCGGAAATTAATCCACTATAACCACTCCATATGCTTGTGTTGTTCCTTGAGGGTTCATATCTTCTTTCCTGATTGATAACATCATTGATTTAGTACATCTCTGACATTTGTTCCTTCTTAAGTGTTTATTTTATTTTATTTTGTCTTATATATTCATTTTAATAAATCACCCTTATATATTTAAAGTTCTGTCTGTTGGTATTCTATTTGGAAGATTGACATCACTGCATGAGAGTTCTGTCTTTAGATTTGAGATTGATTAAACAACTGAAGTTTGACTTAATTGATTAAACTGATAAGTTTGAGTTAATTGATTTATCTAATTTAAATGAAATAAATTAATAAATCAGCTAATTAAGTTAATTTTGCCTTTTTTGTATAAAAAGGATGGTGCCCCCTTTAATTAACGAGAGCAAACCTGGTTATTAAATGAATATTAATTACTTTAATTAATATCCAGTAATATCCAGAAAATAATCACTACATCAGGGACACCAAACATAGAGATTAGAGGACTGGGAGCCACCAGTCGATTAAGGACCTTTGATAATTCTTCATAGAAAGTGGACCAGAATAAGTTTAGCTTAGGACAGGAGAAAAACGTGTGAGTGATTGGCAGAGAAATAGAGCATCTATCACATGTAACACTTGTGTTGAATAATTTGTTTAATTTGACTTTGGAAAGATGTGTCCTGTGTAAAACCTTAAACTGTATTAGTGTCAGATCAGTACAAGGGATAGTAGTGTTGACCCTTTCCAGGGCTTTCAGCCACCACTCTTAACTTTATTCTAAACAACCATTAGACTGTATATTTTATTTATACTGCTCTTGATAAAGCGTCATTTGATTCAGTATCTTGAATTCTCTTAGATTTGATCTAACTGTATTCATAATGTTATCAACAACCTTTATTTTCTCTTAGGCTTCTCATTCAACTGATATAATTTAACCACTCCCTCAGCCTCCCTCATTGGAGGACTAATGAACTATATGCTACCAAAAGGCACAAGGACATACTTTTCAGGGTTATTAATGTTTATATTCAACTTTTACATGTATGTTCATTTTAACAGAAGATTTTGAATTCATAACGGACATTATTACAGCCATTAAATACATTTTCAAACTGGTATATGATTTTCTATCACATTAACATTAAATGTGTGTTGAATGAACTTTTGTTAGGAACAATTTGACTCTTGTATATATTGTATATAGTTTTTTCTTATGGATTTGAACTATCCTGAAATGCTGTAAAATCATTGCTTAGTGACATGACCTAACATAACCTGTACATGACCTTACATAGCCCCCTCCTTGCTAGAGACTGCTTTCCCACACACTACATGACCGCACATAGACCTCTTGGCCCTCTCGTTACCTTTTCTTCCCACAAACTGAGACTTTCCCATGATGAACTCGCTGAACCTCGCACCTGCAAGGCCATCTTTTTCACCAAAAACGGCATCACGTGACCACATACAATGCTATAAAAGGAGATGACACTGTACTAGTTTTCAGTTCAACTCTCAGACTGCTTTGGCACTCTTTGGTTATAACTCTCTTGTCCGGACAAGAAGAAGAAGGATTAAAGCTCCATTTGATTGCATCCAGCTGCTTTTCGTCATTTTTATTTTGAATAAATGTCAGGTAAAGGTGCGAACCAACTGAGCCAACTAAATTCTTGACAACTTTTTTGGCACTGAGATTTTTTTTAATCCACCACCCCCTCTCATTGAAGGTCAAATTATGTTTATTCTTTATTGGTGTCAAACCAGAAAACATCATTGAACTAGGGATTACACTTATGAAATAACAATGTCGTTGAAACTATTTTATATTCAATTTAAAATTGTTTTTAAGAAACCTCAATTTTTCTTCCAGTGGTCAAACTTTTCAATTCAATCTTCCTTTCATTTTTAAAGTCCACCACCACCACCCCTCATAGGAGGACAAATCAACTTTATTAAAGACCACTACCTGCTTGGATTATATTATGGACATCGAAATGGATGTAGCAATATACATACTACTATATTTACTGAAGTTTAATGAATTAACTTTGTTGTCTTAAAACTTTTTTCAAGCTTTAAATTGTTAAAGGTTTTCAGATTTTCTTACATTTCTATTTGACTGGAAGATTTCTATTCCTAAAACACTCATTACCGTAATCTATTATGTACATTTTTTTTCTCCTTCATGTAATTTTTTATTGCAATGAATGTTTTATGAACCACTTTTCGTTTATTCTAAAGCAGGGATGGGCAATTGGCAGCCAGGGGACCACATGCGGCTCTCCACCTGACACAATGTGGCCCACCAGTCTTTTCCAAAAAAAATAAATAAATAAAACAAACAAAAAATTGGAAATTAAACTGTTTAATATGATTCATTTTGAGCTATCAGTACTACATAATGCACAAATTAAGAAAGGTGATAAAATATTTCTCCTAGCTCAAGATTGCTGGTTTATGCTTTCTTGTTTTAAGTCATTAAGAACTTAATTTGTTATGAATGTATTATAAAATATATTTTGTGAAGCATTCAAATATAATACTGTTCTTAAAAACTGTAGTTGAAAACAATGATAAAGGTAATGTGTTTGTGCTTTTATTGCTCTTTTATTGCTTATAAAAGATGCTTACATCGGCTATGGTTATGTGTCATGCTCATTTAATTGGGAATTTTAATTGTTTAAGTTAAAATGTGTATATTTTGGTATATAAAGCTTTATATTTCCTATTTTTGGATATTAATATATTCCAATTTTTTGTTATTTATGTATACTCATTGATACTATCCAACAGTAAGTAACAGTGTGGCCCTCAAGCACGGAGGACAGGATTCATGTGGCCTTCTTGGTAATCAAAGTTGCCCAGCCTTGTTCTAAAGTATCTGGATTTAATTTAGACCTGCCACCAACAAACTTTATTAATGACCACCAAAGGCTGGATTATATTAATGGACATGGTAGTAGATGTAAAAGCCATTTGATTAAATTTAGTTTGTTGTCAAAAAACTTTTTAGGCTCCTTGTTTATATAAGCTCCCCACCTCATCGGAGGACTAATAACTTTATTCTTTATTGCTGTTGGACTAGAAAACACTTTTTACATCAAGCTGCACGCTGCTACACTTCATAATTTACAACATTTCTGAATGGATTGTATATTTGAGTCATTTTATTTTAATGTCAACTAACTTCCTCTTTTCCTGCAGCCCCTTCCTCTTCTTCTCCTGACGCTGAGCTGAGCTTGGTTGAGTTGTATGCTCCTGTTCTAAAAGTATGTGGTGGTGGGAGGTGAACACTTTACATTCAGCACGTGGTAAGACATTTAGAAACACTAGATTATTTGGTTGATGCCACCACCTGTATATTTATATTGATTTAAGCTTGTTTATTACTTTAATCCTTAGACTTTCTGTTTCTTGTTTTGACTTCAGGATTAAATTGAAAAAGGCTGACTTCTATTGTCATTTTGGTTTTATTTGGCACAAGCACTCTGCCCTATCCTCCCCCACCTTGTGGGAGCCCTTGTTGTTAAATGTGAGTTGTAAAACAACAAAAGATCTTTGTCCACTTTCACTCTGACTCCTGTCAATTTATTTTGGATGTTTGTTGTCCTTTATTTATTCTTTTACAAAAGTGATGTAACACAATTGGGGACACGTCAGAGATGCAACAATGAGCTTCCATTTTCACTAAAGTTTGTGTTTTGTTGGGTTATTTTGCTTTTTTTTTGTTAATCCCGCCACCACCCCCCCTCATCGGAGGACAATTAAACTTTATTAAAGACTACATCCTACTTGGATTACATTTTGGACATGGTATAAATGATTTATTTATTTTATATTTTATTTAATAAGGTTTGTTGTACAAAAGCTTTTATTTCAGGCTTCTAATTTTTATACATGTTTCTTGTACTTTCTTTCTATAATACTTTTTTTCGTAACACATTCATTACAGCAATCAATGACATTTTTAGTTTTAAAATATATGGTTTTATTAAATTAAATGTTTTATGAACACGTTTTAGTTTTAACTAAAGTATCTGTTTGTTTTTTAACCCCGCCACCACCACCCCTCATCGGAGGACAAATAAACTTTATTATTTATGTTCCTTTTCATTCTGTTGCACAAAACAACACTTACAAAATTAGGTTGTCTTTTAATATGTTCTATATGTAACTTAATTTATTTTTATGTCCACAGAGTATTTATCAGGATTATTTGAACATTTTTTAATTTTACATACAATTTATTTTTACGTTATTTACAACTGAACTATGACATGAATTTTAACACTTTTTATATAATGTTCTATCGCAGAAAATATATTTCTAATTACTTTTGTTTTTTTTTTTTTTTTTGTTAATCCGCCACCACCACCCCTCATCGGAGGACAAATAAACTTTATTTTTTAATGTTCTTTTACATTCTGTTGCACAAAACAACACTTATAAAATTAGGTTGTCTTTTAATATGTTCTATATGTTACTTAATTTATTTTTATGTCAACAGAGTATTTATCTGGATTTTACTTTGAAAATTTTTCAATTTTACATACAATTTATTTTTACGTTATTTACAATTGAAAGATGACATGAATTTTAACACTTTTTATATAATGTTCTATCGCAGAAAATATATTTCTAATTACTTTTTATTTTCACCAAGACTTTGGTTTTGTTTGTTTTTTAACCCCGCCACCACCCCCCCTCATCGGAGGACAAATAAACTTTATTTTTTAATGTTCTTTTACAATCTGTTGCACAAAACAACACTTATAAAATTAGGTTGTCTTTTAATATGTTCTATATGTAACTTAATTTATTTTTATGTCCACAGAGTATTTATCTGGATTATTTGAACATTTTTTAATTTTACATACAATTTATTTTTACGTTATTTACAATTGAACAATGACATGAATTTTAACACTTTTTATATAATGTTCTATCACAGAAAATATATTTCTAATTACTTTTTATTTTCAAAAAGACTTTGGTTTTGTTTGGTTTTTTAACCCCGCCACCACCCCCCCTCATCGGAGGACAAATAAACTTTATTAAAGACTTGCAACTGCTTGGATACATTTTGCACATGGTAATAGGTGTAATGATGTAAATATTATTACGTTTTTACTTTCATTTGTTTTACATTTGATTAAATTAGGTTTTATAGTCTCAAGCGTTTTTTGGTCTATTTATTTTTATAGTTAATTTTTTGAATATTTTTACTTTAATAGAATATTATTATTCATAACACATTCATTATGGTAAAATTCAACCTACATTTCAATCTTTTAAATATTTATTTATTGAAAGACACATGTAACGAGGCAGTTTTAGATTAAGCTGAAGTATTTACATATTTTTTTAACCCCGCCACCACCACCCCCAATCAGGGGTCAAATTAACTCGAAGTTTGATAATCAGACACTTAACACTCACAAATAAATGGATTTTATTTGGTTACAGTTATTTATATTTTACTGAATTAAAATAAACGAATAGGACTTTAATTAATTTGTTCTTGGTAATTGAAAATTGAGATTTGAAGCGTCTCACGTGATCATTTTGTATGACAATTTTAATTGTGTTCAAGCATTTTGATGACATTCTATGTATTTTCTTTGATTCCTTGTCTTTTTTTTGTTGTTTTTTCAGCATTACATCCACAACCAGCTCCTCTTTTTTGAAGACAAACTTTATTTTTTTACCGCGAGTATTATTTAGAAGGTGTCGGATCAGTGATCATTTGAACTACTTTGGTCCTACGCAAAATAAATATTAAATCCAAAGATATTGGAGCTATATAATTGGCCGAAATTGTTCCACAATGTATCAAACATGACTTTAATTGAGCTTGTTCCTGATTTTGAGCTTAAGTTATAATGGTCATTTGAACATTTAAACCCTGACATTATCTCTAAATTATTGTTAGTTTTCTGGCCTGTGTCTTTTTTTTCCTGGTCCTGACGTTAAACTGGTGCTTTAGAATAATGGAGCCATATTTGCATCTCTGTACTAATCTAATCCCTGAGACAATATCTTGGAGAACTTTTTCTGTCTCTCCTTCATCTGCTTCTTATTTAGTGTTCCTCTGCGCTGCCTTCTCTTTCTTGCGTCTGATCCTTTCCTCCAAAGCTTTTTGTTCCTCCATTAGCTTGATCCACTTCCACCTCTCCTTATTCGCCTCCCACATCATACGTCTACCTCCTGTAAGCATGAGAGAGATCAGAGTGAGCCAGGAGCTCTGCTGAAAAAGTCTCAACATTTCATATTTTGCTCCCTGAAGATGAAAAAACTCCTCCATGTCTGAGCCGTATAAACAGACACAGAGGAGGAGAGTTTCTTACCTCTGGCCATAATGCCCGTCTCCTTCTCCTGGCTCTTGGAGATGGCCTTCAGGATCTGCTTCTTCTGGCGTTCCAGGTTCCAGATCTTCAACTTGGGAATGAGGCCCATCTTTGGGGGAGGGCCTTCTGTCTTCACCTCCTCCTCTCCTCCTGCTTGAGCCCCATTCTGTCTCCGCTGTGGTTCTCCTTCCTCTTCTCTTCTTCTCTCCTGTATCTCCTCCTCATCCATCTCCTGTCTCTCCCTTCTCTCTCGCTCAAGTCTCCTCTTGTCCTCCTGCTTCAATGCCCTCCGTCTTCTCTTCTTCTCAATCCTCTCCTGCCTCTCCATCTCCTCCTGTCTCTCCCTCTCCTCCTGCTCAAGCCTATCTCTCATCTCCTGCTCCTGTCTCCTCCTTTCCTCCCTTCTTTGCCTCCTCTTTTCACTTATCTCCTGCCTCTCCATCTCCTCCTGTCTCTCCCTCTCCTCCTGCTCTAGTCTATCTCTCATCTCCTGCTCCTGTCTCCTCCTTTCCTCCCTTCTTTGCCTATTCTTTTCAGTTATTCCCTGCCTCTCCATCTCTTCCTGTCTCTCCCTCTCCTCCTGCCTCCTCATGTTTACTCCTGCTCCTGTCTCCTCCTCTCCTCCTGCTCCTGCCTTCTCTCTCTCCTCCTGCTCCTGCCTCCATCTCCTCTTGCCTCTCCCTCTTCTCCTGCTCAAGCCTCTCTCTCTCCTCCTGCTCCTGTCTCCTCCTTTCCACCCTTCTTTCCCTCCTCTTTTCACTTATCTCCTGCCTCTCCATCTCTTCCTGTCTCTCCTTCTCCTCCTGCTCCTGCCTATCTCTCTCTTCCTGCTCCTGCCTCTCCATCTCCTCCTGTCTCTCCCTCTCCTCCTGCTCTAGCCTATCTCTCATCTCCTGCTCCTGTCTCCTCCTTTCCTCCCTTCTTTGCCTCCTCTTTTCACTTATCTCCTGCCTCTCCATCTCCTCCTGTCTCTCCCTCTCCTCCTGCTCCAGTCTATCCCTCATCTCCTGCTCCTGTCTCCTCCTGTCCTCCCTTCTTTGCCTCCCTCTCTTTTACTTATCCCCTGCATGTCCATCTCCTCCTGTCTCTCCTCTCTCCTCCTGCTCCTGCCTGTCTCTCTCCTCCTGCTCCTGCCTCTGAATCTCCCTCCTGCCTCTCCCTCTTCTCCTGCTCAAGCCTATCTCTCATCTCCTGCTCCTGTCTCCTCCCCTTTCCTTCCTTCTTTGCCTCCTCTTTTCACTTATCTCCTGCCTCTCCATCTCTACCTGTCTCTCCTTCTCCTCCTGCTCCTGCCTATCCTGCTCCTGTCTCCTCCTTTCCTCCCTTCTTTTGCCTCCTCTTTTCACTTATCTCCTGCCTCTCCATCTCCTCCTGTCTCACCTTCTCCTCCTGCTCCTGCCTCTCTCTCCTCCTGCTCCTGTCTCCTTCTTGCTCCTCCCTTCTCTCCTCTTTTACTTATCCCTGCATCTCTATCTCCTCCTGTCTCCCCTTCTCCTCCTGCTCCTGCCTCTGAATCTCCTCCTGCTCCTGCTCCTATCTCTCTCCTCTTGCTCCTGTCCTCTGAATCTCCTCCTGCTCCTGCCTCTCTCTCCTCCTGCTCCTGCCTATCTCTCTCCTCCTGCTCCTGCCTCTCTCTCCTTGCTCCTGCCCTCTCCTCCTGCTCCTGCCTATCTCTCTCCTCTTGCTCCTGCCTCTGAATCTCCTCCTGTCTCTCCTCTCCTCCTCCTGCTCCTGCCTATCTCTCTCCTCCTGCTCCTGTCTCCTTCTTTCCTCCCTTCTTTTTCCTCCTCTTTTTACTTATCCCCTGCATCTCCATCTCCTCCTGTCTCTCCCTCTCCTCCTGCTCCTGCCTCTCCATCTCCTTCCTGCTCTCCCTCTCCTCCTGCTCCTGCCTATCTCTCTCCTCTTGCTCCTGCCTCTGAATCACCTCTTGTCTCTCCCTCCTCTCCTGCTCTCCTCCTCTCTCTCTCTCCTGCTCCTGTCTCCTCCTTTCCTCCCTTCTTTTCCTCATCTTTTTACTTATCCCCTGCATCTCCATCTCCTCCTGTCTCTCCCTCTCCTCCTGCTCCTGCCTCCATCTCTCCTTCTTGCTCCTGCTCTGAATCTCCTCCTGCTCCTGCCTCTCTCTCCTCTTGCTCCTGCCTCTGAATCTCCTCCTGTCTCTCCCTCTCCTCCTGCTCTAGCCTATCTCTCATCTCCTGCTCCTGTCTCCTCCTTTCCTCCCTTCTTCGCCTCCTCTTTTCACTTATCTCCTGCCTCACCATGTCCTCCTGTCTCACCTTCTCCTCCTGCTCCTGCCTCTCCATCTCCTCCTGTCTCTCCCTCTCCTCCTGCTCCTGCCTCTGAATCTCCTCCTGCCTCTGAATCTCCTCCTGTCTCTCCCTCTCCTCCTGCTCTAGCCTATCTCTCATCTCCTGCTCCTGTCTCCTTCTTTCCTCTCTTCTTTTCCTCCTCTTTTCTCCTGCCTCCTGCATCTCCTCTCCTCCTGTCTCTCTCCTCCTGCTCCTGCCTCTCCCTCTCCTCCTGTCTCTCCCTCTCTGCCTCTGAATCTCCTCCTGCCTCCTCTCTCCTCCCCTCCTGCCTCTCTCTCTCCTCCTGCTCCTGCCTCTCCCTCTCCTCCTCCACCTCTCTCTCTCCTCCTGTTCCTCCTCTCTCTCTCTCCCCTGCTCCTGCCTCTCCCTCTCCTCCTGTTCCTGCACCTGTCTCTCTCCTCCTGCTCCTGCTCTCTCTCTCCTCCTGCCTCTCCCTCTCCTCCTGTTCCTGCACCTCTCTCTCTCCTGCCTGCTCCTGCCTCTGAATCTCCTCCTGCCCCTCTCTTCCCTCCTGCCTCCCTCTTCCCTCCTGCTCCTGCCTCTCCCTCTCTCCCCTCTCTCTCTCCTGCCTCTGCCTCTGAATCACCTCCTGCCTCTCCCTCTCCTCCTGTTCCTGCACCTCTCTCTCCTCTTGCTCCTGCCTCTCCCTCTTCTCCCACCTCTCTCTCTCCTTCTGCTCCTGCCTCTGAATCACCTCCTGCCTCTCCCTCTCATCCTGCTCCTGCCTCTCTCTCTCCTCCTGCTCTAGACTCTGAATCTCCTCCTGCCTCTGCCACTGAATCACCTCCTGCCTCTCCCTCTCCTCCTGTTCCTGCACCTCTCTCTCCTCCTGCTCCTGTCTTCCTCTTCTCCCACTCTCTCTCTCTCCACCTGCCCTGCCTCTGAGTCTCCTTTTCCTCCTGCCTCTGAATCTCCTCCTGCCTCTCCCTCTCATCCTGCTCCTGCCTCACCCTCTCCTCCTGCTCTAGCCTCTGAATCTCCTCCTGCTCCTGCCACTGAATCACCTCCAGCCTCTCCCTCTCTCCTCCTCTCTCCTCCTGCTCCTAGCCTCTTAATCTCCTCCTGTCTCTCTATCTCCTCCTGTTTCTCTCCTGCTTACCTTCCCTCCCTCCTGCTCCTGCCACTCATCACCACTTGCATCTCCCTCTCCTGCCGCTCTCCTTCCTCCCTCTCCTCCTTTCCTCTGACCCTTTGCCTGTTTAGTTCTACACCTCCTCTCCCTGTAGCTTAATCTCTTCATAACTGCCCGCTCTTCATCATCTGCTCCTCTCTCAGTGTCTCTCCTCCTGCTCCATCTCCTCTCCCTCTCTCTCCTGTTGTGCCTCCACCCATCTCCTCCTTTCATAACCTCCATCCATATCTCCTGCTCCTCTCTCCACCTCTCTCCTCCTCTCTCTCTCTCTCCAACATTCTTCTCCGTTGCTTACACTTCTCCTCCTCCACTCTCTCTGCCTCTCCTTCTCCTGCTCCTTTCTGTTGAACTTGCTCCCAGCTCTTCTTGGTCCAGCCTCTCCATCTAACTGACAGCTTCCATCCCTTTTCCTTCCCTTCTCCTCACCCTCCAGTCCTCCCTGCTTCTTCTTGCTCCTCTCCTGGGGATTTCCCCATCTTTCCTCCTCTCTCCCTCTCTCTCTCTCCAACATTCTTACCTGTTGCTCCAACTTCTCCTCCTCCACTCTCTGCCTCTCCTGCTCCTTTCTGAAGATCTCCTCCCTCCTCGCCCTGCTCCTGCGTCTTGATGACAGCTTCTGTCCCATTCTCCTTCCTTGCTCCTTCTAACTCCTCTCCTGGATACTTACTGGTCTCTCCTCCTCTCTCTCTCAGTTCTCGTCGCGCCTCAGTCTCTCTCTCTTCTTCGTTGGTGTTGGTCTTCAATCCGATGGTGTCTTGACTCTGCTTGTTTGTGCGTCTCTCTCTCTCTCTCTCTCTAGTATTTCTGTAAGATCAAATCAGAACAATGTCAGTAACACTGTCAAAAAGCTAAAAGCTTGCATCAAGTTTACAAAAATGTAAAGTTTGTATTTCTGTTGGTTTCATGTAATTTTTAATAGCTTTTGAACCGTTTTATTTTTCACAAAAAGGAAAGACGGATTGCCCCTGAAAATATTTAGTGGTGTAAGCACAGCAAAAGAGGAAATATCAAATATTTACTTTAATTATAAAAATGATGTAATTTTAATGTATCACTTGAAAATACATTTCTTAAGGATTATTGTCAAATACAATTACATACATTTTTGAACTCTAGAGCAGGAAAAATACTGAAAATGACTTTGCGTTATTTAAATAACGTTTCACAAATTATGTTTAAACTGTATAGTAGTATACAGTGTACTAAAAGTATATTAGTACATTTCAACAGGATTACATCTTATTCCAAATAAAATTTCCTGTAAATTATATTCTAATGAAACAAGTCAACAACAATTGACAGAAACAGTAACCACGTGACCATGTTGCCAATGAAGAAGAAACCAGCACTAAAACTCAAGCATGACAGGAAGCAAGGCCAACTGACCTTGTACTTTTTCATTTTCAATAAAGAAAGAAAACACCATGAATCTAATGTTTTCTATTAATTAGTTTAAGAATGAATAAATGCCCCTTGCTGCCGGATCGGACTCGTGCTCTGCGTCAAGCCACTTTTTCTTTGCTTAATAACACCATCTATTTGATAAAAAGAGGCTCTAATTATATAGAAATTATTATGAAACAACAGAGTTGATAAATGTAATTTTACATTTATCTATATATATATATATATATGTATATATATATATCCAATTCTTTATTCAGCCATTTCAAGTAACAAACAGGCATATTTTGCATTGTACATTCTTCAAAAATCACTGAGCAGCATCAGTAACCAATATAGAAAACAAAATAATAATAAAAAATGAATAAAATAAAAAATAATTCAAAAACAATTCAATGAAAACATTTACAAGGGGTTCAATTCATACACCAATCAAGAATTTCCTACAGTCTTGAGGCACTTTCTTTTACAATTTTTTTAAAGATTGAGAAAATAATTTAAGGTCGTTCTTGAATGCAGCAAAATTGGGAGTAACTTTGAAGAATCTAAATTAGTGGATATAGAATTTCGCTATAATAAGCATATTATATAAAAATTAAACAGTTTTATCTTTTACAAAGATTCCAAATTTGATCATATGATAATTAAAAACAGGTATTACGTATTTTGCATTTAGCCATGCATGAATTATTTCCCAAAAAATCTTCATAGCATTACAATCATGAAACAGATGTTCCTGTGTTTCAATTTCTGTATGACAAAACGTACATTCATTCTTATCTATATCAAATCGTCTTCTCAAAAACTCATTACATGTATAGATATCATTAATAGTCTTGAAATGAGCTTCTTTCATTTTTGGCAACAATGGAAAGTCTAAATATCTACTTCTTAGTTTAACCAAATCAAGCTTGGAGAAAACTTGAAAAGTGAAATTTATTTTAGTAGGAAGAGGAAAGAATTCCTTTGTGATAAGACTTCTCAAAATTTTCTGATTACACTTACGGTCTATTAAATCATATTCATCAATAAAAAGATTATCAAGTACAGGTGTTACAGCAGAATATTTCAGAGTTTCTCTGATCAAATTAAACAAGGCTACAGGAACAGCTTTGATCACTATTGAATACTGTTTGTAAGAACAATTTATTTTGAATTTCAGATTGAAATTGGTATGATTTAATATATTTCCAACTTAATCCATTACATGTATTACAGCCCAAACACCTTCTTCCATCCAATTTTTAGAGAACAAAGATTTCCTTTTATGCAAGACATATCTGTTGTTCCAAATGATGGCTTTATGTGGGCTGAAATTATGTTTGTAAAGCATTTACCAATACCGTAATACCAGATGAAAGTCTGAGAACTGCATAGGTAATTTTAAGGGGTCAAAATCACATCTCCGTAGAAATTTAATTCCACCAACCTTTTCAGAAACACATGAAGGTAAAGTAAACCATACACTTTGTTTATAGTTGACCAAAGTCTGCAACCATTTGAACTTAAGGACACCATTCATTACCTCAAAATCAGTTATATTCAAGCCTCCTTCTTTAACTGGTTTAACTAAATCACTTTTTTGAATCATATGTGTTTTGTTACTCCATGTAAAATTATAATGAATTTGATTAATTTTTTTATACATCCATTTGATACGGATAAGGAGTAACATGGATAAATTAATCGAGATATACCTTCCATTTTGGTGAGTAAAACTCTACCAAATATAGAAATGTTTCTTTGAAGCCAGCTATTTAAAAGCTTTTGATTCTTTTTGACCACAGTTGAATATTGTTACTTTCTCGTTCAGCTGTGTTTTTACTAATGATAACTCCCAGATATTTAACTTTTCTTTTTATTGGGATATTATGGATTGAGGTTTGGTTACAATAATGCATAGTTAGAATCTCACATTTTTTAAAGTTTAAATACAATCCTGATGCCTCCGAGAATGATGAAATTGCTTTTAAAGCATTTATTATTTGGTCAGGATTTTTTAAAAATAAAGTAGTATCGTCTGCAAGTTGTGCTATTACTCAGGGCCTGTCCCCTACATTTAGAGGTTTTAAGTTCTCATGGTTTTTAATATGTATTGCTAGTAACTCAGCTGCTATTATGAAAAGAAGTGGACTAACTGGATCGCCTTGTCTTATCCCCCTTTTGACATCAAATCTCTTTGTTGTTCCAGTTTGGAGTAAAACTACTGGTTATTCCTTCATATAGCATAGATACAATATTGATATTTATTTTTCCAAACCTAAAGTATTCCAGTGACTTTAAAACAAAGGGATGCTCTAATTTGTCAAAAGCTTTAAAGTCCAGAAATAGTATTATTCCATCATCTTCTATCAAGTGAGCATAATCCAGTAAATCTGAGTCTAATATTGTTATGAATTAACCACTTTTTAATCTATTTGCTAAAGCATGAGTTAAAATTTTGTAATAAACATTGAGTAATTTAATTGGTCTTAAATTATCAATTACTGTTTTATCCTTGTTTGGCTTGGGTATAAGCGTAATTATACCTGCTGCATTGTTGACAATAGTGTATTGCAGTCAAGGCATTCTTTAAGTGCTTCAAATATCAACACTCTAATTTCAGGCCAAAAAAATGGATAAAAGTGAGTTGTAAGGCCGTCCTGACCTATGCAGGAAATATGTATACTTTGATTTTATTCAGATTTTATTTATTTTTGATAAAGGAAGACATTTAAGCTGAGACTTTGTATAAAAAACAAATCCCAATGATCAGATTACCTTTTTGTACTTTTATGATTACTTTAATTTAATTCAGAATTTTTTAACATTTATTTTATCATTTCTTATTTGTCTTATTTCTTATTTTTCAACAATTAAACCATATCAGAGGATAAAGTGGCTCATATGAGGGCTACTCGATTATGGCAAAAATAATAATATGGATTATTTGAATAGCTTTAAATCACAACTTTAAATTACAATTACTCACTGAATTAAAACCATGCACCACATGCTTTCATTGACACTGTTATTTCTAACAGTAAGAAATTGCCGAACATACAAATATGTTTTCAAAAACTACAAATAACTAAAACTATTATTCACAATAATGATGGAAAATCCTGTCAACAGTCATCTGTTAATCTATTTTGCTCTGTTTTTATGATTGTGAAAGGCAGTACTTGTAAATCTGATTAAACTCAATAAATGTCCCAGCTTTAGCTCACACTGTAAACATTAATGATGATTTTTAGCCTGGTGTCAATCAGGCTAAGATGTTGGTTTAGCTCAAGTTTAGCTCAAGGTTGGATGTAAAAAGATGATAGTGAACATTTGTCAAGCACCAAAGTAACAAAATCTGTCATCAATCGTTTCATTTTCACATTAAAAACACATCAAATTTTATTTAATACATGGTTTGCTCTGTGACACTCAAAACATGGATCAATCAGGGTACTAAACATTTCTGTTTCACTCCTTCAGTCAAATCATGCAGACAAAAATAACTTAGCTACAAAGGAAATGAAGAAATCTGTGTCCTACCCAATATGATGAACTTCATAACAAAAAAACGGACTGAAACGATCATGAACTAGCTAGCTTAAGCAAGCTAATGACCCTAGCCTAGCATGAAAGATCAAAATGAGTGTAGTTACCTCCAAGTGGCTTGGTGAAAAGGGAAGAAAGTCTATTGAGCTGGTTTATATACCATCAGATGAACCAATATGGTTACTATGCTACTGTTTATGGTTTGTAAGATGCTTGTTGTTGCTATGGTAACAGTGAAGACAGTTTAGCCTTCAACTCATGAGGACTGCTGACAGGAAAACTGTTTAACATCGATGGCCTGCTCCTCTACACAGAATAACTAAATAGAGAAATAAACGGATCAAATAAAGTTAGAAAAGAAACCCCGATAACAAGAGAACATTTAAACTGAGACTTTATATCAGAAACAAATCCCAATAATCAGTAAATCTGTCCAGGCAGCACAATACACATTCAGTGTAATCAGACAATCTGTAGCTTAAATGGTACTATGCAGGAAATATATTTACTTTGATTTTATTTATTTTTGATAAAGGAAGACATTTAAACTGAGACTTTGTATAAAACACAAATCCCAATGATCAGATTACCTTTTTTTTACTTTTATGATTACTTTAATGTAATTCAGATTTTTTTTTAAATTATTTTATCATTTCTTGTTTGTCTTATTTATTATTTTTAAACAATTTAACCATATGAGATGATAAACTTAATTTATTTTATCGCATACTACCACATGATACATTTTATATAACTATAGAGCACAATTTAAGCCTATTTTATATTTATTATGCTGTTTTTAAATCTGTTTCATGGTTGGTCATTTTCTTTACTCTTAACATGCTTCAAATACATGAAATCTCCATTATTTATTTTGGCAACTTCTCAACCTTTCCCAAATATAATATATATGTTATATCTATCTATCTATCTATCTATCTATATATATATATATATATCTATATCTATCTATCTATATATATATATATATATATATATATATATATATATATATATATATATATATATATATCATATATATATATATCAGGTCTTTGGGCATCTATATATATATACACACACACACACACATATATATATATGAAACAATATATATATATATATATATATATATATATATATATATATATATATATATATATATCACATAACTCGAGAACTGTAAAGTACAGTATGTCAGAATTGAAATTCTTAGAACTTGCTTTTTTGAGCAATTTTATCAAATCTCTACTTCCTAAAACATATCTTACAATCAATTTTATTGTTAAAATGCTTTTTTGTATGTAGTTTTTGGGCATCCTGTGCCTTCATTGATGGGAGAGACAGAGGACAGGCCCATGAAAGGGGGTGAGAGAGTAGGGGAAGACACTCTGCAAACTGGCCACAGGCGGGACCTGAACCCAGACCGGCAGAAGCAAGTACATGGGGTGCCTGGTTACTAACCACTCCGCCAAACCAGCACCCCGTTGAAATGCATTTTAAACAACTTTAGTGTAACATATTCAGATTGGTGTTTAAATGAAAATGACTTTAGATCAAAGCTGCCAAACATTTAAGGATTTAAAAAAATATTAACTTGATTTTGCTTAATGATGAACTGTTGAATTAGTAACAGGATTAAGTCCCTGCTTAACACAACTACGATATGAATGACCTTTACTTGAAATCAGGTACCCAAAATTTCATGTTGGTACTTATGTACTATATCAAGTGGAATTTCAATAAGTTGTAAGGCTTATTGAAATTGTTGAACAGAAGCATTGTAAATCTATTTATTTAATTTAGTTATCTTCCTCTATCTGTTGTCTCTTTTATTTTGTTGTATTATAATTTATTTTATTTTAGTATTATTTGTTATTATTCTTTTATTTATTTATTTATTTATGGGGGGGGGTTAGTGGGCATACAAGGTTGATATGAGGCTGTAAATGTTTTGGAGATGATGAATTGTTGAGGCTTTGAAAGTTCTTTAAATTAATTGAATAAGACATACGGTATCTTGCCTCCAACATGATCTAATTTTTCCTCTGTCAGCAATTGTTTTTCTTTTCTTGTACTAAATTGAATGCATATGTCTCATTAGTAAAACCCGCAATAAAACAATATTTTAAAAAAAGTGAGGCTCATACATTTACAACTGGAATCTGTATCATTTTGACAGTTCGATAAGGACTCAAAAACTTACCGGGTTAAAGAACCAGTAAACAAAAACAAAGCAAAATGTGATGAATACAAACCACATCCATACAGTTTCCATAATTCTTAATCTCTCTTTATTGCATTAGAACATACATTTCTCATATATATCTATATATATACTTTATAAATGTGAATTTGTACACTACAATCTTTTATTGTAACATGTTAGAAAATACTCGTAACGCTCCAAAAACATAACACTAAAAACAGTTACCAAACAATGATTATTACATTTCCTCGTTTTGTTTTGGCCACCAAGAACGTAAAAAAACAAGATGGGGGAGATGAAACTGTCAGTTAGGAGGAGAGGAGGGAACCACTGTTGGACTCAGACGGTCGGGCCATTGCAGTTTTGAGTGGCAGCCATTTTGTAACCAAACGGAGGGGGGATGAGGGCAGGGAGGGGGTTTTGTTAGGACAGGTGAGGAGGGGGAGGGCAGAGATGAAGGAGGAGAGCGAAGAGAATGGAGAGCAGCAAGCACATGGGACAGACTCTGTCAACAAATAAATTACAGACGGAGAGGTGAAGGTCCTGATGTGATGAAGTTAGACTGAGCCAAAAGGTGATATGAAGGCGACGGCTTTTAAAAACAAACACTAAAGAGACTCTCTAAAAACTCTAAAAACAACTATGTTTTTTAGTTACTAACAACAGGTTGAACCAGCTCTTTGTTAGTTAAGACTTAGTCTAGCCATACTAATAATAACAATATTATTGATATTACAAGTCTATTAGTCATACTATTAATAGCATTACTGATACTATAAGGTTATAATTAGTCTAGTCATTCTAACATAATTTTTACTGATATTGTTAAGCTATTAGTCTAACTTAATTTAGTCTTAATAAGGTAATTATTAGTCAAGTCATACTTGTAATAAAATTGTTGCTAATATAAGGTTTCTTGTGAGATTTATAGGAACTCCTCATTTTATTAAATGTAATGAGTTTTTCTGTGTTACTGACATTTTCTCCCGTTTTCTAATTTATTTTTGCTTCTGGTTTTTGATAGGTATTTCAAAATTGATACAGCTTTCTAATGGAATTGATTAGACACAATGCAAAACAAAACTTGCAAAGTCCCATAAACTAATACAATATATGTTGAAACGGATCATTTGTATTCAAAAGATTGCCCTGAAATTTTAACTTGATATTAGGTGAGCCTTGAGGAAAAAAATGTTTAAAACCACTGGTCTAAAAGGCTTCCAAAGAGCTGGTGCAGCTGAATGTGGATGATGCAGAGAAGGGAGAAAAGCTGGCTGAAGTGTGACTAGCAGCATGATGACGGGATGAGCAGCAGCGTCCTAAAACATATTGTTAAAGATGCGTCAAGTGGGTGGAGACAGCGGCGAGGGAGAGCAGAGACAGTGGTGACAATGTAGCAGAATCACTGTGGACGCCAGGGCACAGGTGTAACCATCTAACTCACACACACACACACACACACAGCAAGGCAAATGTTTAGAAACTATTGGTGTGTTCCAGTTGTAGTTGGAGGTCGGAATTTCCCACTTCCGAGTAGGAAATTCTATCTGGAACGCCCCCCGAGGTCGGAATATCCTACTCGGAACTCGGGGAGACCTCACCACCCCTGAGTTGACGATCAAAGATGGCAGCCCCCAGTGTGAACAGTTATTTAGCTCCTCTAATAATCAATTTATTTGCACTTCTGACTAGTGTGTGTTGCTCTAGATCAGCTGTATACATAGTATTGTTAGACTTATATTTACAAAAATGCTGCCATAGTGATAATCACATTCTTCATGTGAAGTTTGTGAACAACAACGCAGGCATGCTAACAACGGCTAACAATAGCCTGGTCGATCGGCACGTTTTTTTTCCGACTTCAACTGGAATGCAGATAAGTCAGAGATGACGTCACTCCCATTTCCCAGCTCCCAGTTCCGAGGTAAATGGAACGCAGCATAAGCTAGTGGGGGCAAAGTGTCATGGCGTTCCATAGCTATTAAAGCGCGAAGATTAAAAACAATAAGGATGCCGGCACATTGTGCTGCATACAATTATAAAATACGCTGAAAAATTGAAACCAGGAAACGAGGAATAACATTTCATAAGTAAGAATGTTTTTTTGCTCTTTTTTCATTATTAAATCTTGTTAAGAGCTTCCAGTCTATGAGAGCTTCAGTAACTAATTTGCTACTAGCAAAAACACTAATGCGAGCTAGCAGGCGGTTTGATTAATTATGGTGATTTATAGTATTAGATTATTGATACTGCCTTTAGTACAGTTACACAAGCATCAGTGGGAGTACTAAAAGTACAAGCAGCAGTAACAGTATAAATGGCTGTTAGAGTAGTAGAATTAGTATCAGGTTTTAGTATAGCCAGTTGTTGCAGTGCCAGTATTAGCAGAAGTAGTTGGTGTGCTGCCCCTACTAATCGCTTACTTTTACCACTACCACTACTTCCAACAGTAGTAAGAAAGCCTGATTCATATACATACAGAATACTGATTTAAAGACAAACTTCTCTAATCTTTAATGTGACTGATATCGAACATAATCTAGTAAACAATTATCAAATATTCTCAGGTAGTAGCATACAGCGATGCTGTTGGACCTAGGCGTTTGTCTTCATCTGTGTCATTTAACTATTACATGCAAATAATTTTATCATGAATTACTCGCTGTTATGATTAATACTAGTAATCCTTAAGGACGGATCTCATATCTTTGAAATTTACTATACAAGGTACTTATAAAATTAAATATATTTTGTCTCCAGTATATTGGTTATGTGGCTTCTTTGTCCTTAATTTATTAGCATGATTTCTGTTTGAAATATGTTTTTGTGTACAGACTCCTCTGTCTACTTTTCCTACACCATATAGGTTTCCCAGAGACTGAACTGAGGAGAAAACCTTTAGATCACTGGTTTCTGTTTTCATTCACATCTAACACGATGTCCCAAACTCACTGCATTGGATTTGGGGCTGTACAATGATGATGATAAACTGGCCTCTATCTCCACTGAGTGTGTTGTTGTCCACACATGTTGTCTTTACACACACACATACACACACACACACACACATATATATATATATATATATGTATATATATATATCTATATCTATATATATATATATATATATATATATATAGATATATATAGTATAGTATAGTATAGTGATCAGATACCCTGCTGGGGTAATAAGCTGGCCAAAGGGGGACATTCAGGCCGCAGATGTTAAAACTCGGAAGTTGCTCACCATGCACGGGGGATTCCACCCTAAGTCCAGTATCCAGAGGCTATACACTAAGCGCAGAGATGGAGGCAGAGGGTTAGTGAGCATCAGAGCCACTATCCAATATGAAACATCCAAACTCCATGACTATGTCAGGAAGATGGCCCCAAGAGATGAAGCGCTTAGTGAGTGTCTCAGACAGTGGAAACTGACAGGTAAGGAGGAACCAGAGGAACCATCATGGGAGGACAAACCCCTGCATGGGATGTACCACCGACAGATAGCTGAAGTGGCTGATATGAGCAAATCCTACCAATGGCTGGAGAGGGCTGGACTGAAGGATAGCACAGAGGCACTAATCATGGCGGCACAGGAACAGGCCTTGAGCACCAGAGCAATAGAGGCCCAGATCTACCACACCAGGCAAGATCCCAGGTGCAGGCTGTGTAAAGAGGGCCCTGAAACAGTTCAGCACCTAATAGCAGGGTGTAAGATGCTGGCAGGAAAAGCATACATGGAACGCCATAACCAAGTAGCCGGTATAGTGTACAGGAACATCTGTGCAGAGTACAAACTGGAGAGGTCAAAATGGGAAGCACCTCCCAAGGTGATGGAGAATGACCAAGCCAAGATCCTGTGGGACTTCCAGATACAGACCGACAAAATGGTAATGGCCAACCAACCGGACATTGTGATCATAGATAAGCAGCAGAGGAAAGCCGTTGTGATAGATGTAGCCATCCCAAGTGATAGCAACATCAAGAAAAAGGAACACGAGAAACTAGAGAAATACCAAGGGCTCAAAGAGGAGCTGGAGAAATCCTGGAAGGTGAAGGCAACAGTGGTGCCTGTGGTCATCGGGGCACTTGGGGCAGTGACCCCCACACTGGAGAAGTGGCTCCAGCAGATCCCTGGAGAAACATCAGACATCTCACTCCAGAAGAGTGCAGTCCTAGGAACAGCTAAGATACTGCGCAGGACCCTCAAGCTCCCAGGCCTCTGTTAGAGGGACCGAGCTGAAGAGGATGAACAGCCACCCACCCACCATGAGAGAAGAGATTTATATATATATATATATATATATATATATATATATATATATATATATATATATATATATATATATATATATATATATATATATATATATATATATATATATATATATATATATATATATATATATATATATATATATATATGTATATATATGTATATATATATATATATATATATATATCTATATGCATTTATATATATATATTTATATATATATATCTGTATATATATCTATATAAATATATATATATATATACACATATGTATGTATATATGTGTATATATTTACACATATATTTATATGTATATATATAGAGACAGAAAGTAAGAAAGAAAGAAAGAACTATGAGTGTTGATATAAATGATTACTTTATCTAAAAACATTGTTCCAATATATGTTTATCTTTTATACTTATTAACAATACATCTATGAAAATCGGTTTAGAAATGAGCAAGTCATGACTTATTTCTAATGTAGATGTAATGCCTTGAATGGGAATGTTGCCCCACTCAATATGGCGGCCACGTAGGCACGTCGCTTAGCAGGCTGCTACAGCACACTGACGTATCTAGTGTTCTATACATATCTATGGTGCTGACTTTCCCACTTGTTTCTGTGCGCTTGCCATAAAGTCTGTAACAAGAGCGCACTTAAAATGTTGGAGCGGCTAGCTTGACTGAAAAAGAGCTAAATCTCCTTCATACCTGCTCAACCTACCACACATTTAACCCTTGTGGACCGTTCAAGTATACTATACACTGTTACTGTTATGGCTGTTTTCAGCCACTAACTTTTTTGACTGCTCTAAAAACATATTAGATCAATATTTTTTTTCTACTTTTTTCACATAAATCTCTTAATCCACTTCTGCCCTGCTTAGAACTACCAAGCATTGAAAAATAAATAACAAATCTTAACACCTTAAGGGCAATTTAACAGAAAAAACGCCACTGATTATGGGAGGGTTAAACACAAAATGACCTGTTTTCTATATAAAAAGTCATCAGAGACAGGAGATTTTTTACGGGGTATCATGGTCTTGGATATGTAAAAGATTAGTGACATAATTAACTTTGATGTCTTTTTAGTTCTTGTATAGCATCAGATTTAAAACAAAAAGTTACACTGTCACTGTTATGGCTGTTTTCAGCCACTAACTATTTTGACTGCTCTAAAAACATATCAAATCAATATTTTTTCTACTTTTCTCACATAAATCTCTTAATCCACTTCTGCCCCGCTCAAAACTACCAAGCATTGAAACAAAAATAAAACCTTTAACTCTTAATGGCCATTTGAAGAAATATGGGACAAATAACTGATACAAATTGTACTCAAAGTGGCTGTTTTCAGCCCTAACAGTCCACAAGGGTTAATCATTTTCAAGATTTTAGCCCTTTAAATGCCAGTTTGATGATTGAAATATTTCATTTTTACTACAAAAACAATTTCATAAAATTAGAAATGGAAAGAAAGGGTTTTGGTGCTGATATGAGTTTTGGATGGCTCTAATTTCACAGAAAAATTTAAACAACACATGTTTGATTGCATCTACACACACAGCTCTTAAATAATTACAGTAAGATGATTTTTGTTGTTGTATTTCTTAGCGGGGGCATCTTGCCACATTTAATATGTTGTGTTTCTGATCCAAATTGAGCCTTTGTGAGATTCACATAGATCTGATTAGTATTAGAAAAGGGAGGATGGGGGATAGTATGTGTTGTTTTGGTCCAGGTCAGGATACAGATAATAGACAGACAGTTTCATTTCTGCTTGTTACAAACACACTCAGCTCCCTTATTCATCAATACTAATATCAACATACATTAATAAATCTACATTTGTGTATAGAAAAAAAGATTGAATATGTTACAGTATGCACGTGTACCTTGGCACATCCCTTTGTATGTGGTGTGACCTTTTATAAAAAAAAAATGTAGGAGATGCATGTTAACCTAAGAAAGAATCTCTATTAACTTATTGAGGCCTGTTTATGTTTAGGGAGACTACAAGGGAAAGGGGCCGACTTAGAAAGAAAAAGAAGCAACTTGGAAGAACCAAGTGAAGTAGACCTTCCAAAGAAACAGGACACATACAAGGAACAGGGACTAACAAGGGTAGAAGACAAAGACAGTCCACAGACACAGGAGAAATACAAAGAACATGAAATAACAAGTGAAGAAGATACAGAGAGTCCACAGGATACCAATGCACAAAATGAAAACAGAGTTTGCAAAGCAGGTCCAAAAGAGTTCAAAATTTCAATCACAAGAAAAAAATGGAACAAATAAAACCTTCCTTTGGAAGCAATAAACTGCGTCCCCCATGGACTGACACTTTTTCTGAGGAGTTTCTGAAAAAGAATCCATGCTGTACTCTGGCTTTTAAATAACAGCATGTTAAGATGAGTCACAGCAGGAAAAAGAACTCTCCGTTTTTCCGTGCCTCTGCACAACGCACGTTTGATGGATGCAAAGCTGTGTACACCTTCTCCAAAAAAAACGGACCTTCATCTAGGGATAAAAAAATTTGCTTTAAAGTGACACGATTCGGCAAAATAAAACACAAAAACAGTCAAAGAAGATCAAGACCAGCAAAATTTCTCAGATGAGGAAAAATTGCAAAAGCTCTACATCTTGGTGTCAGTAATTATTATTATTCCTTGTTGAGGAAGACACCTGTTGAGGAAATAACATCACAAGAAGCCTTACCAAGGATGTTTTGAAAAAAATATCTTCTGACATAAAGAAAAGTACAAGGCTTCATAATGACATGATACCTGAACTACTGATGACACAAAAAGTGATGAAAGAGAGTAGCAGTCAGGTGTCATCAAAAGGCTACCTTAAGCATCTGCAAATAGATCCTTTTTCAGTTTATTTATACACAGACATGAGAATGAACATCATAGCAGAACACCTGCGAAGACCATCACCCACCACCCTCTATCTTGATGCAACAGGAGGTGTTGTACAGAAAATCCCAGATCAACACAAAAAAGTCTTATATTATGCCTTGGTTTTGCCAGGCATGGGCAAGGATAAGCCCCCCTTGCCAGTCTCAGAACTTCCTACCAACAGCCATCCCATCCCATCGATTTCCCATCGGCTCATGGAATTCAAAAGAAAGTTATCCTACACAACAAAGCAGAGGTGAGGACTCGAGTCATGTGACTTAGACTCGAGTCAGACTTAAGTCACAATTTCGATGACTTTGGACTCAACTTGACAATATCATCAAAGACCTGCAACTCAACTTGGACTTTGACATCAATGAGTCGGGAATTGACTCTGACTTTAGTCTGATGACTTGAAAATACTTGAAATTTTCAGTAAGACTGTTGAATAAAATGTGCTCCCATTCAAAGTATTCAACTAAGTGACTGATTTTTGTCATTTCCAGCAAGACAGTATTTTTCCCACAGGATCTGCCCCATTGAACGCATCTATAACATCCAATTAGGGTTTAGAAGAATAAACAAAGAGGGTGAGGATTACACTGTTACTTCCCTGAGCGCAAGACTGCAGGACTGTGGGAACAACGCAGAGATGCGGAACCATGCTACCGGGGATAATTTCATTTGCATTCACAAATTATGATGTCAACAACATAAAACAAACTGCTGTTTGCAAAACCTGCAGCGTGAGAGTAACAGAGAGGCGACGACGTCGAACCTTGTTCGGCACCTGAAGCTGCATAAAGAAAGGTAAGTTGGTCTGGTACCTGTTGTGAGATCCTTTTGGGTACCTTTAGCTTAGCATCCGTTATATGCAACAACGGTATATGTTTGCTCGTAAACTCGCCGTTGCTAAAAACTGAGACTGACGTTAGCTGAAAATAATTGTAAAGTTAAGGCCCAGGGTGACCAAGTGTCCTGTTTTCCCATGACATGAACTATTTTCATGTCCTGCTCTGACTGTCCTGGTTGTTTTTTATAAAGTGACGAAACCGTCCTGGTTGTTATTGGGGTTTTTTATTTGGTCAACGGTCCTTATGACTTGGAAGGACTTGAAAATTTTAAGCCTATGACTTCAGACTTGACTTGACTTGTCTTGTCCTTACTTGAGACTCGACTTGGACTTGCACGTCTTTACTTGAGACTTGACTCAAGACTTGGCTTTAAAAACTTGAGACTTACTTGAGACTTGCAAAACAGTGACTTTATCCCAATTCTGCAACAAAGAGAGGAATGTCACAGGTTGAGACTCATTATAGCTGGGCCCTAACAAACAGCGTACTTCTCGCCTTCAATAAGGAGAACATTTCAGCATACTTGACCAGAGCATTTGAAATAGTGTCAGGAAAAGCTGAAGAGACACCACAATTTACTGTGCTGCATCTGTGCTCTGCCCACATCATCAAAGCATTGTCACAAGCATTTGGAAAAAAAAACTACAGACAGAGGCATACAAGAGTTTGCCACATTCTGCTTTGCCCACCTTCTCAACTGTAGAAGTATGCAAGTTGCTCTTGAGGTTTTCTACCATATGTGTGTCCCGCTGTATGTCAACAAATGCAGGTTGGTATGCGGTGCTCTGTTTCATGACAGTGCAGTTACACTCAACATCCACAGAGGGCACTAGAGCACAAAAAGACGGAATCTTACAAACTCTTTAAAAATTCAAAGAAGACATTGCCACTGCCGCTGCTTGTTTTTTGCACTTAACTAACATCAGAAGGTCGGTCAAGTCAGTTAGTGGTACATTACTGCTTATCTCCATGGCCCTGGTGAAGCGAAAAAAAAAAAAAGAATTTACAACCTTAACTTCACTACCAGTCGTTCCTGACCAGTTTTAAGAGTTTTAGAGAGTACTGAATTGAAAGAAGAGGACAAGAGTATAACAGCGGTACTGTAATTTTGCCTTGAAAATGTACAGGTGTTATTCATACTGGTGTAAATAAATCATTTGATCATATTTACCATATTTTTTTCATTTTTTGTTAGGCAAGATTTTTGTGCAAAAGGAATTAAACGCCTGTCCCAAATAGTCACCTGGTCCCAAATAAAAGCCCAGTCTGCTCAGTGATTGAAACAAATAAACGCCCCAGCTTCTATTTGGTATTTTACGGTATGTTTTATAAAAGCAAGTAATAAAAATATTAAAAATTGATATCATATCCTATTGTACAAAAACAACAGTCTGTATTTATGTCTCCCTTGAGTTTTCCCATGAAGTGATTGGCAGGATAGTGTTTATAAATAATACTTCCTTCACTTTTTCAGTGATAAGGTACTAATGTGGAATAAAACCGTGATTCAATTAAGGTCATTCACAAAATGATTCCAAAATGATATTACATGAGAGATAGAAACAAAATCTTTCTGAAATAAAGCTTGTAAATATCTGTTGTTTATTATGAGAAAGTGATGAAAAAAAGATCTTACCTGTAGGTGAGTCCATTGGATTTGCTTCTACATTTCTAGCACGAGGTTTTGGCCAATTAACAACACCAAACAATAAAAATCACTTTTTTTTGTTAGCTGTATGTACTGTCTGTTATGGTTTATGAAATGAACAGAGGGTTATGAGCCCTCCAAAAAGAAAGAAAAACAGTTACACCCATGAAAACACAAATATGTAAAATCAAAATATGTGCAGCATGGTTAAGGAAATGATCGTTTCAGTAACAAAAATATACTCACCTTTATCTTGCAAGGTTTTCATGTATTATATGTATAATATTATTATTATGAGACTTTAACCTCTAACCAGCAAAACTTGAAACTTCATCAGTTTAACTAAGATACTACAATTATTTTACTTTATACAAGTTTATTTTGAAACACCAACAGAATGAATTAAATTGTATTTATTACATCTTACTTAGCTGGATTAACTCTATTTCATTGTATTTAAAATTATTTTTACCAAATTTTATTTTGGTATTTTTCTTTTAAAGGTAATGCTGATGTTTTAATTTAACTTTACCTGGCCGACACCCCCTCATAGGAGGACATGTAACTTTGTTACAAGGAAAACTATTTAGGCCCTCAACACAAACAAGTGACAGGAATTTACTCGATGACATTTGTTTTTCATTATACTGAAATATAGAAGACATTTAAACAAGAAAAGGCAGTTTAACTTTTTTTTTTTTTTCTTTTTCAGGGGGGTTATCAACATAGCACATTTCCCTTACAATGTACACAATACCCAGTTCTTTTTTACTGAACAACTGACATGTTAACCCCTCTCCCTCCAAAATATCAAAATAATAAAACTATTATAAAATAATAATAAAATGAAAACTTTGCAAATACTAAGTAACAAAAGTAAAAATAAATGATGATTCTTATAATAAATCACACAAAACAGGTCTGTACAACACAACTGAGCACAGAAATAAGATGATTTGCTCAATGTGATTGTCAAACAGTACATTAGTCATCCAAAGACCGAAGAGAGTCAACAAAGGACAAAAAAGGACCCCATATCGGGATGCTGGTTTGGGGGAGTGGTTAGCAAACAGGCACCCCATGTATATCCTTCTGCCTGTCCAGGTTCGAATCCAGCCTGTGACCAGTTTGCAGAGTGTCCACCCCTTCTTTCACAAGCCTATCCACTGTCTCTATCCTATCAATAAAGGCACAAAATACCCAAAAAATACATTAAAAAAAAAAAAAAAAAACAAGGATCCCATATCTTCTGTATTTATGAGGTCCCTCAGCCAAGAATGAGGATATGGTGGTTTCTGGTCCTTCCAATGAAGTAAAATTCGCCTACGAGCCACAAGAGAAGCAAAAGCTGTAACAATCCCCTCTCTGGTGGAGATACTACCAAAATTGTCAGGGACACCAAACATAGAGATTAGAGGGCTGGGAGCCACCAATCGATTAAGGACCTTTGATAATACTTCATGGAAAGTGGACCAGAATAAGTTTAGCTTAGGACAGGAGAAAAACATGTGTGAATGATTGGCAGGAGAAATAGAGCATCTATCACATGTAACACTTGTGTTGAATAATTTGTTTAATTTGACTTTGGAAAGATGTGTCCTGTGTAAAACCTTAAACTGTATTAGTGTCAGATCAGCACAAGGGATAGTAGTGTTGACCCTTTCCAGGGCTTTCAACCACCACTCTTAACTTTATTCTAAACAACCGTTAGACTGTATATTTTATTTATACTGCTCTTGATAAAGCGTCATTTGATTCAGTATCTTGAATTCTCTTAGATTTGATCTAACTGTATTCATAATGTTATCAACAACCTTTATTTTCTCTTAGGCTTCTCATTCAACTGATATAATTTAACCACTCCCTCAGCCTCCCTCATTGGAGGACTAATGAACTATATGCTACCAAAAGGCACAAGGACATACTTTTCAGGGTTATTAATGTTTATATTCAACTTTTACATGTATGTTCATTTTAACAGAAGATTTTGAATTCATAACGGACATTATTACAGCCATTAAATACATTTTCAAACTGGTATATGATTTTCTATCACATTAACATTAAATGTGTTTTGAATGAACTTTTGTTAGGAACAATTTGACTCTTGTATATATTGTATATAGTTTTTTCTTATGGATTTGAACTATCCTGAAATGCTGTAAAATCATTGCTTCGTGACATGACCTAACATAACCTGTACATGACCTTACATAGCCCCCTCCTTGCTAGAGACTGCTTTCCCACACACTACATGACCGCACATAGACCTCTTGGCCCTCTCAAGTACCTTTTCTTCCCACAAACTGAGACTTTCCAATGATGAACTCGCTGAACCTCGCACCTGCAAGGCCATCTTTCTCACCAAACACGGCATCACGTGACCACATACAATGCTATAAAAGGAGATGACACTGTACTAGTTTCCAGTTCAACTCTCAGACTGCTTTGGCACTCTTTGGTTGTAACTCTCTTGTCCGGACAAGAAGAAGAAGGATTAAAGCTCCATTTGATTGCATCCAGCTGCTTTTCGTCATTTTTATTTTGAATAAATGTCAGGTAAAGGTACAAACCAACTGAGCCAACTAAATTCTTGACAACTTTTTTGGCACTGAGATTTTTTTTAATCCACCACCCCCTCTCATTGAAGGTCAAATTATGTTTATTCTTTATTGGTGTCAAACCAGAAAACATCATTGAACTAGCGATAACACTTATGAAATAACAATGTCGTTGAACCTATTTTATATTCAATTTAAAATTGTTTTTAAGAAACCTCAATTTTTCTTCCAGTGGTCAAACTTTTCAATTCAATCTTCCTTTCATTTTTAAAGTCCACCACCACCACCCCTCATAGGAGGACAAATCAACTTTATTAAAGACCACTACCTGCTTGGATTATATTATGGATATCGAAATGGATGTAGCAATATACATACTACTATATTTATTGAAGTTTGATGAATTACCTTTGTTGTCTTAAAACTTTTTTCAAGCTTTAAATTGTTAAAGGTTTTCAGATTTTCTTACATTTCTATTTGACTGGAAGATTTCTATTCCTAAAACACTCATTACCGTAATCTATTATGTACATTTTTTTTCTCCTTCATGTAATTTTTTATTGCAATGAATGTTTTATGAACCACTTTTCGTTTATTCTAAAGCAGGGATGGGCAATTGGCAGCCAGGGGGCCACATGCGGCTCTCCATCTCACACAATGTGGCCCACCAATCTTTTCCAAAAAAAATAAAATAAAATAAAACAAACAAAAAATTGGAAATTAAACTGTTTAATATGATTCATTTTGAGCTATCAGTACTACATAATGCACAAATTAAGAAAGGTGATAAAATATTTCTCCTAGCTCAAGATTGCTGGTTTATGCTTTCTTTTTTAAGTCATTAAGAACTTACTTTGCTATAAATGTATTAAATATATTTTGTGAAGCATTCAAATATAATACTGTTCTTAAAAACTGTAGTTGAAAACAATGATAAAGGTAATGTGTTTGTGCTTTTATTGCTCTTTTATTGCTTATAAAAGATGCTTACATCGGCTATGGTTATGTGTCATGCTCATTTAATTGGGAATTTTAATTGTTTAAGTTAAAATGTGTATATTTATAGATAGATAGATAGACATGCTATAATATAATGGATTCTATAATGCTCATTGGGTGCTATACCAAGTAGTGAAACTGTTCAGTATAGCTAATGCTTACACAATGTCAGTCAAAACTATACATTGATCAATCATAATCATTATAACATAAACTGATCAATAAAGCCAAGTACTTGATCTTATAAGCCATTATAAAATGCTCTATAATGTCTTAAGCACATTTTTATAAAGACTTATTAAGATTTATGGGTGTTTATATTGATAGATATAGACGTTTATAAGCATATCATAAATATATGTATAATTCATTATGTCTGTGGGCATTGTCAGTGAGTTGATAACAGTTATAATGTATGATAATACCTGACCTTGTAAGTGACGATGAAATGCTGTATAGTGTGTTATGATTATTGTTGTCAAGCATTATGATCATTTATGAGTGTTTATAACTGTTATTTATGTATACTCATTGATACTATCCAACAGGAAGTAACAGTGTGGCCCTCAAGCACGGAGGACAGGATTCATGTGGCCCTCTTGGTAATCAAAGTTGCCCAGCCTTGTTCTAAAGTATCTGGATTTAATTTAAACCTGCCACCAACAAACTTTATTAATGACCACCAAAGGCTGGATTATATTATGGACATGGTAGAGGATGTAAAAACCATTTGATTAAATTTAGTTTGTTGTCAAAAAACTTTTTTAGGCTCCTTGTTTATATAAGTTCCCCACCTCATCGGAGGGCTAATAACTTTATTCTTTATTGCTGTTGGACTAGAAAACACTTTTTACATCAAACTGCACGCTGCTACACTTCATAATTTACAACATTTCTGAATGGATTGTATATTTGAGTCATTTTATTTTAATGTCAACTAACTTCTTCTTTTCCTGCAGCCCCTTCCTCTTCTTCTCCTGACGCTGAGCTGAGCCTGGTTGAGTTGTATGCTCCTGTTCTAAAAGTATGTGGTGGTGGGAGGTGAACACTTTACATTCAGCACGTGGTAAGACATTTAGAAACACTAGATTATTTGGTTGGTGCCACCACCTGTATATTTATATTGATTTAAGCTTGTTTATTACTTTAATCCTTAGACTTTCTGTTTCTTGTTTTGACTTCAGGATTAAATTGAAAAAGGCTGACTTTTATTGTAATTTTGGTTTTATTTGGCACAAGCACTCTGCCCTATCCTCCCCCACCTTGTGGGAGCCCTTGTTGTTAAATGTGAGTTGTAAAAAAAAAAAAAAAAGATCTTTGTCCACTTTCACTCTGACTCCTGTCAATTTATTTTGGATGTTTGTTGTCCTTTATTTCGTCTTTTACAAAAGTGATGTAACACAATTGGGGACGCGTCAGAGATGCAACAATGAGCTTCCATTTTCACTAAAGTTTGTGTTTTGTTGGGTTATTTTGCTTTTTTTTGTTTGTTTGTTAATCCCGCCACCACCCCCCCTCATCGGAGGACAATTAAACTTTATTAAAGACTACATCCTACTTGGATTACATTTTGGACATGGTATAAATGATTTATTTATTTTATATTTTATTTAATAAGGTTTGTTGTACAAAAGCTTTTATTTCAGGCTTCTAATTTTTATACATGTTTCTTGTACTTTCTTTCTATAATACTTTTTTTCGTAACACATTCATTACAGCAATCAATGACATTTTCAGTTTTAAAATATATGGTTTTATTACATTAAATGTTTTATGAACACGTTTTAGTTTTAACTAAAGTATCTGTTTGTTTTTTAACCCCGCCACCACCCCCCCTCATCGGAGGACAAATAAACTTTATTTTTTAATGTTCTTTTACATTCTGTTGCACAAAACAACACTTACAAAATTAGGTTGTCTTTTAATATGTTCTATATGTAACTTAATTTATTTTTATGTCCACAGAGTATTTATAAGGATTATTACTTTGAAAATTTTTCAATTTTACATACAATTTATTTTTACGTTATTTACAATTGAACTATGACATGAATTTTAACACTTTTTATATAATTTTCTATCGCAGAAAATATATTTCTAATTACTTTTTATTTTCTCCAAGACTTTGGTTTTGTTTGTTTTTTAACCCCGCCACCACCCCCCCTCATCGGAGGACAAATAAACTTTATTTTTTAATGTTCTTTTACAATCTGTTGCACAAAACAACATTTATAAAACTAGGTTGTCTTTTAATATGTTCTATATGTAACTTTGTTTATTTTATGTCAACAGAGTAATTATCAGGATTATTACTTTGAACATTTTTCAATTTTACATTTAATTTAATATTTACAACGTTATTGACAATTGAACTATGACATGAATTTTAACACTTTTTATATAATGTTCTATCGCAGAAAATATACTTCTAATTACTTTTTATTTTCACCAAGACTTTGGTTTTGTTTGTTTTTTAACCCCGCCACCACCCCCCCTCATCGGAGGACAAATAAACTTTATTTTTTAATGTTCTTTTACATTCTGTTGCACAAAACAACACTTATAAAATTAGGTTGTCTTTTAATATGTTCTATATGTAACTTAATTTATTTTTATGTCCACAGAGTATTTATCTGGATTATTTGAACATTTTTCAATTTTACATAAAATTTATTTTTACGTTATTTACAATTGAACAATGACATGAATTTTAACACTTTTTATATAATGTTCTATCACAGAAAATATATTTCTAATTACTTTTTATTTTCAAAAAGACTTTGGTTTTGTTTGGTTTTTTAACCCCGCCACCACCCCCCCTCATCGGAGGACAAATAACCTTTATTTTTTAATGTTCTTTTACATTCTGTTGCACAAAACAACATTTATAAAATTAGGTTGTCTTTTAATATATTCTATATGTAACTTTGTTTATTTTTCTGTCAACAGAGTAATTATCAGGATTATTACTTCGGGGATTTTTCAATTTTACATTTAATTTAATATTTACAACGTTATTGACAATTGAACTATGACATGAATTTTAACACTTTTTATATAATGTTCTATCGCAGAAAATATATTTCTAATTACTTTTTATTTTCACCAAGACTTTGGTTTTGTTTGGTTTTCTAACCCCGCCACCACCACCCCTCATCGGAGGACAAATAAACTTTATTAAAGACTTGCAACTGCTTGGATACATTTTGCACATGGTAATAGGTGTAATGATGTCAATATTATTACGTTTTTACTTTCATTTGTTTTACATTTGATTAAATTAGGTTTTATAGTCTCAAGCGTTTTTTGGTCTATTTATTTTTATAGTTAATTTTTTGAATATTTTTACTTTAATAAAATATTATTATTCATAACACATTCATTATGGTAAAATTCAACCTACATTTCAATCTTTTAAATATTTATTTATTGAAAGACACATGTAACGAGGCAGTTTTAGATTAAGCTGAAGTATTTACATATTTTTTTAACCCCGCCACCACCCCCCCCAATCAGGGGACAAATTAACTCGAAGTTTGATAATCAGACACTTAACACTCACAAATAAATGGATTTTATTCGGTTACAGTTATTTATATTTTACTGAATTGAAATAAACGAATAGGACTTTAATTAATTTGTTCTTGGTAATTGAAAATTGAGATTTGAAGCGTCTGCGGCGAATCATTTTGTATGACAATTTTAATTGTGTTCAAGCATTTTGATGACATTTGATGAATTTTCTTTGATTCCTCGTCTTTTTTTTTGTTGTTTTTTCAGCATTACATCCACAACCAGCTCCTCTTTTTTGAAGACAAACTTTATATTTTAACCGCGAGTCTTTTTTAGAAGGTGTCCGATCAGTGATCATTTGAACTACTTTTGTCCTACGCAAAATAAATATTAAATCCAAAGATATTGGAGCTATATAATTGGCCGAAATTGTTCCACAATGTATCAAACATGACTTTAATTGAGCTTGTTCCTGATTTTGAGCTTAAGTTATAATGGTCATTTGAACATTTAAACCCTGACATTATCTCTAAATTATTGTTAGTTTTCTGGCCTGTGTCTTTTTTTTCCTGGTCCTGACGTTAAACTGGGGCTTTAGAATAATGGAGCCATATTTGCATCTCTGTACTAATCTAATCCCTGAGACAATATCTTGGAGAACTTTTTCTTTCTCTCCTTCATCTGCTTCTTATTTAGTGTTCCTCTGCGCTGCCTTCTCTTTCTTGCGTCTGATCCTTTCCTCCAAAGCTTTTTGTTCCTCCATTAGCTTGATCCACTTCCACCTCTCCTTATTCGCCTCCCACATCATACGTCTACCTCCTGTAAGCATGAGAGAGATCAGAGTGAGCCAGGAGCTCTGCTGAAAAAGTCTCAACATTTCATATTTTGCTCCCTGAAGATGAAAAAACTCCTCCATGTCTGAGCCGTATAAACAGACACAGAGGAGGAGAGTTTCTTACCTCTGGCCATAATGCCTGTCTCCTTCTCCTGGCTCTTGGAGATGGCCTTCAGGATCTGCTTCTTCTGGCGTTCCAGGTTCCAGATCTTCAACTTGGGAATGAGGCCCATCTTTGGGGGAGGGCCTTCTGTCTTCACCTCCTCCTCTCCTCCTGCTTGAGCCCCATTCTGTCTCCGCTGTGGTTCTCCTTCCTCTTCTCTTCTTCTCTCCTGTATCTCCTCCTCATCCATCTCCTGTCTCTCCCTTCTCTCTCGCTCAAGTCTCCTCTTGTCCTCCTGCTTCAATGCCCTCCGTCTTCTCTTCTTCTCAATCCTCTCCTGCCTCTCCATCTCCTCCTGTCTCTCCCTCTCCTCCTGCTCAAGCCTATCTCTCATCTCCTGCTCCTGTCTCCTCCTTTCCTCCCTTCTTTGCCTCCTCTTTTCACTTATCTCCTGCCTCTCCATCTCCTCCTGTCTCTCCCTCTCCTCCTGCTCTAGTCTATCTCTCATCTCCTGCTCCTGTCTCCTCCTTTCCTCCCTTCTTTGCCTCTTCTTTTCACTTATCTTCTGCCTCTCCATCTCCTCCTGTCTCTCCCTCTCCTCCTGCTCCTGCCTGTCTCTCATCTCCTGCTCCTGTCTCCTCCTTTCCTCCCTTCTTTGCCTCCTCTTTTTACTTATCCCCTGCATGTCCATCTCCTCCTGTCTCTCCCTCTCCTCCTGCTCCTGCCTATCTCTCTCCTCCTGCTCCTGCCTCTGAATCTCCTCTTGCCTCTCCCTCTTCTCCTGCTCAAGCCTCTCCCTCTTCTCCTGCTCCTGTCTCCTCCTTTCCTCCCTTCTTTGCCTCCTCTTTTCACTTACCTCCTGCCTCTCCATCTCTTCCTGTCTCTCCTTCTCCTCCTGCTCCTGCCTATCTCTCTCCTCCTGCTCCTGTCTCCTTCTTTCCTCCCTTCTTTTCATCCTCTTTTTACTTATCCCCTGCATCTCTATCTCCTCCTGTCTCACCTTCTCCTCCTGCTCCTGCCTCTCCATCTCCTCCCAGCTCTCTTTCTCCTCCTGCTCCTGCCTCTCCCTCTCCTCCTGCCTATCTCTCACCTCCTCCTCCTCCTGCATCTCTCTCTCCTCCTGCTCCTGCCTCTGAATCTCCTCCTGCTCCTGTCTATCTCTCTCCTCTTGCTCCTGCCTTTGAATCTCCTCCTGCTCCTGCCTATCTCTCTCCTCTTGCTCCTGCCTCTCCATCTCCTCCTGTCTCTCCCTCTCCTCCTGCTCTAGCCTATCTCTCTCCTCCTGCTCCTGTCTCCTTCTTTCCTCCCTTCTTTGCCTCCTCTTTTCACTTATCTCCTGCCTCACCATCTCCTCCTGTCTCACCTTCTCCTCCTGCTCCTGCCTCTCCATCTCCTCCTGTCTCTCCCTCTCCTCCTGCTCTAGCCTATCTCTCATCTCCGGCTCCTGTCTCCTCCTTTCCTCCCTTCTTCGCCTCCTCTTTTCACTTTTCTCCTGGCTCTCCCTCTTCTCCTTTCTCTTCCTCTCCTCCTGCTCCTGCCTGTCTCTCATCTCCTGCTCCTGTCTCCTCCTGTCCTCCCTTCTTTGCCTCCCTCTTTTACTTCCTGTCTCTCCCTCTCCTCCTGCTCCTGCCTATCTCTCTCCTCCTGCTCCTGCCTCTGAATCTCCTCCTGCCTCTCCCTCTTCTCCTGCTCAAGCCTATCTCTCATCTCCTGCTCCTGTCTCCTCCTTTCCTTCCTTCTTTGCCTCCTCTTTTCACTTATCTCCTGCCTCTCCATCTCTACCTGTCTCTCCTTCTCCTCCTGCTCCTGCCTATCTCTCTCCTCCTGCTCCTGTCTCCTTCTTGCCTCCCTTCTTTTCATTATCTTTTTACTTATCCCCTGCATCTCTATCTCCTCCTGTCTCACCTTCTCCTCCTGCTCCTGCCTTTGGATCTCCTCCTGCTCCTGCCTATCTCTCTCCTCTTGCTCCTGCCTCTGAATCTCCTCCTGTCTCTCCCTCTCCTCCTGCTCTAGCCTATCTCTCTCCTCCTGCTCCTGTCTCCTCCTTTCCTCCCTTCTTTGCCTCCTCTTTTCACTTATCTCCTGCCTCTCCATCTCTTCCTGTCTCTCCTTCTCCTCCTGCTCCTGCCTATCTCTCTCCTCCTGCTCCTGTCTCCTTCTTTCCTCCCTTCTTTTCATCCTCTTTTTACTTATCCCCTGCATCTCCATCTCCTCCTGTCTCACCCTCTCCTCTTGCTCTAGCCTATCTCTCATCTCCTGCTCCTGTCTCCTCCTTTCCTCCCTTCTTTGCCTCCTCTTTTCACTTATCTCCTGCCTCACCATCTCCTCCTGTCTCACCTTCTCCTCCTGCTCCTGCCTCTCCATCTCCTTCTGTCTCTCCCTCTCCTCCTGCTCCTGCCTATCTCTCTCCTCTTGCTCCTGCCTCTGAATCACCTCTTGTCTCTCCCTCCTCTCCTGCTCAAGCCTTCTTTTCCTCATCTTTTACTTATCCCCTGCATCTCCATCTCCTCCTCTCTCCCTCTCCTCCTGCTCCTGCCTCCCTCCCTCTCCTTGCCCCTGCTTCTGAATCTCCACCTGCTCCTGCCAATCTCTCTCCTCTTGCTCCTGCCTCAGAATCTCCTCCTGTCTCTCCCTCTCCTCCTGCTCTAGCCTCTCTCTCTCATCTCCTTCTCCTGTCTCCTCCTTTCCTCCCTTCTTCGCCTCCTCTTTTCACTTACCTCCTGCCTCACCATGTCCTCCTGTCTCCCCTTCTTCTCCTTCTCCTGCCTCTCCACCTCCTGCTCCTGCCTCTGAATCTCCTCCTCCTGCCTCTGAATCTCTCCTCCTGTCTCTCCCTCTCCTCCTGCTGCTCCAGCCTCTCTCTCATCTCCTGCTCCTGTCTCCTTCTTTCCTCCCTTCTTTTCCTCCTCTTTTTACTTATCCCCTGCATCTCCATCTCCTCCTGCATCTCTCTCTCCTCCTGCTCCTGCCTCTGAATCTCCTCCTGCCTCTCCCTCTCCTCCTGCCTATCTCTCACCTCAATCTCTCTCTCCTCCTGCTCCTGCCTCTCCCTCTCCTCCCACCTTCTCTCTCTCCTCCTGTTCCTCCATCTCTCTCTCCTCTCCCTCTCCTCCTGTTCCTGCACCTGTCTTTCCTCCTGCTCCTGTCTCTCTCCTCCTGCCTCTCCCTCTCCTCCTGTTCCTGCACCTCTCTCTCCTCCTGCTCGTGCCTCTGAATCTCCTCCTGCCCCTCTCTTCCCTCCTGCCTCCCTCTTCCCTCCTGCTCCTGCCTCTCCCTCTTCTCCCACCTCTCTCTCTCCTTCTGCTCCTGACTCTGAATCTCTTCCTGCCTCTCTCCTCTCCTTCACCTCCTGCCTCTCCCTCTCCTCCTGTTCCTGCACCTCTCTCTCCTCCTGCTCCAGCCTCTCCCTCTTCTCCCACCTCTCTCTATCCACCTGCTCGTGCCTCTGAGTCTCCTTCTGCTCCTGCCTCTGAATCACCTCCTGCCTCTCCCTCTCCTCCTGCTCTAGACTCTGAATCTCCTCCTGCCTCTGCCACTGAATCACCTCCTGCCTCTCCCTCTCCTCCTGTTCCTGCACCTCTCTCTCCTCCTGCTCCTGCCTCTTCCTCTTCTCCCACCTCTCTCTCTCCACCTGCTCGTGCCTCTGACTCTCCTTTTCCTCCTGCCTCTGAATCTCCTCCTGCCTCTCCCTCTCATCCTGCTCCTGCCTCACCCTCTCCTCCTGCTCTAGCCTCTGAATCTCCTCCTGCTCCTGCCACTGAATCACCTCCAGCCTCTCCCTCTCATCCTCCCTCTCACTCTCCTCCTGCCCTAGCCTCTTAATCTCCTCCTGTCTCTCTATCTCCTCCTGTTTCTCTCCCTGCTTACCTTCCCTCCCCTCCTGCTCCTGCCACTCAATTACCACTTGCACCTCCCTCTCCTGCCGCTCTCCTTCCTCCCTCTCCTCCTTTCCTCTGACCCTTTGCCTGTTTTGTTCTACACCTCCTCGAAATGTCCCACTGTAGCTTAATCTCTTCATAACTGCCCCGCTCTTCACCATCTGCTCCTCTCTCACTCTCCACTCTCTGCCTCTCCTTCTCCTGCTCCTTTCTGTTGAACTTCTCCCAGCTCTTCTGGGTCCAGCCTCTCCATTTAACTGACAGTTTACATCCCCTTTTCCTTCCCTTCTCCTTACCCTCCAGTCCTCCCTGCTTCTTCTTGCTCTTCCCCTGGGGAATTCCCCATCTTTCCTCCTCTCTCCCCCTCTCTCTCTCCAACATTCTTACCTGTTGCTCCAACTTCTCCTCCTCCACTCTCTGCCTCTCCTTCTCCTGCTCCTTTCTGTTGAACTGCTCCCAGCTCTTCTTGGTCCAGCCTCTCCATCTAACTGACAGCTTCCATCCCTTACTCCTTCCCTTCTCCTCACCCTCCAGTCCTCCCTGCTTCTTCTTGCTCCTCTCCTGTGGATCTCCCCATCTTTCCTTCTCTCTCTCTCTCTCTCTCTCCAACATTCTTACCTGTTGCTCCAACTTCTCCTCCTCCACTCTCTGCCTCTCCTGCTCCTTTCTGAAGATCTCCTCCCTCCTCGCCCTGCTCCTGCGTCTTGATGACAGCTTCTGTCCCATTCTCCTTCCTTGCTCCTTCTAACTCCTCTCCTGGATACTTACTGGTCTCTCCTCCTCTCTCTCTCAGTTCTCGTCGCGCCTCAGTCTCTCTCTCTTCTTCGTTGGTGTTGGTCTTCAATCCGATGGTGTCTTGACTCTGCTTGTTTGTGCGTCTCTCTCTCTCTCTCTCTCTAGTATTTCTGTAAGATCAAATCAGAACAATGTCAGTAACACTGTCAAAAAGCTAAAAGCTTGCATCAAGTTTACAAAAATGTAAAGTTTGTATTTCTGTTGGTTTCATGTAATTTTAAATAGCTTTTGAACCGTTTTATTTTTCACAAAAAGGAAAGACGGATTGCCCCTGAAAATATTTAGTGGTGTAAGCACAGCAAAAGAGGAAATATCAAATATTTACTTTAATTATAAAAATGATGTAATTTTAATGTATCACTTGAAAATATATTTCTTAAGGATTATTGTCAAATACAATTACATACATTTTTGCACTCTAGAGCAGGAAAAATACTGAAAATGACTTTGCGTTATTTAAATAACGTTTCACAAATTATGTTTAAACTGTATATTAGTATACAGTGTACTAAAAGTATATTAGTACATTTCAACAGGATTACATCTTATTCCAAATAAAATTTCCTGTAAATTATATTCTAATGAAACAAGTCAACAACAATTGACAGAAACAGTAACCACGTGACCATGTTGCCAATGAAGAAGAAACCAGCACTAAAACTCAAGCATGACAGGAAGCAAGGCCAACTGAACTTGTACTTTTTTATTTTCAAGCAAGAAAGAAAACACCATGAATCTAATGTTTTCTATTAATTAGTTTAAGAATGAATAAATGCCCCTTGCTGCCGGATCGGACTCGTGCTCTGCGTCAAGCCACTTTTTCTTTGCTTAATAACACCATCTATTTGATAAAAAGAGACTCTAATTATATAGAAATTATTATGAAACAACAGAGTTGATAAATGTAATTTTACATTTATCTAAATACATATATATATATATATATATATATATATATATACATTTATCTATATATATATATATATATGTATATATATATATATCTTCAGCCATTTCAAGTAACAAACAGGCATATTTTGCATTGTACATTCTTCAAAAATCACTGAGCAGCATCAGTAACCAATATAGAAAACAAAATAATAATAAAAAATGAATAAAATAAAAAATAAATTAAAAAACAATTCAATGAAAACATTTACAAGGGGTTCAATTCATACACAAATCAAGAATTTCTTAGAGTCTTGAGGCACTTTCTTTTACAATTTTTTTAAAGATCGAGAAAATAATTTAAGGTCGTTCTTGAATGCAGCAAAATTGGGAGTAACTTTGAAGAATCTAAATTAGTGGATATAGAATTTCGCTATAATAAGCATATTATATAAAAATTCAACAGTTTTATCTTTTGCAAAGATTCCAAATATGATCATATGATAATTAAAAACAGGTATTAGGTATTTTGCATTCAGCCATGCATGAATTATTTCCCAAAAAATCTTAATAGCACTACAATCATGAAACAGATGTTCCTGTGTTTCAATTTCTGTATGACAAAATGTATTCATTCTTATCTATATCAAATCGTCTTCTCAAAAATTCATTACATGGATGGATATCATTAATAGTCTTGAAATTAACTTCTTTCATTTTTGGCAACAATGGAAAATCTAAATATCTAGTTCTTAGTTTAACCAAATCAAGTTTGGAGAAAACCTGAAAAGTGAAATTTATTTTAGTAGGAAGAGGAAAGAATTCCTTTGTGATAAGACTTCTCAAAATTTTCTGATTACACTTACAGTCTAAAAAATCATATTCATCAATAAAAAGATTATCAAGTACAGGTGTTAAAGCAGACTATTTCAGAGTTTCTCTGATCAAATTAAACAAGGCTACAGGAACAGCTTTGATCACTATTGAATACTGTTTGTAAGAACAATTTATTTTGAATTTCAGATTGAAATTGGTATGATTTAATATATTTCCAACTTAATCCATTACATGTATTACAGCCCAAACACCTTTTTCCATCCAATTTTAATAGAACAAAGACTTCCTTTTATGCAAGACATATCTGTTGTTCCAAATGATGGCTTTATGTGGGCTGAAATTATGTTTGTAAAGCATTTACCAATACCGTAATACCAGATGAAAGTCTGATAACTGCATAGGTAATTTTAAGGGGTCAAAATCACATCTCAGTAGAAATTTAATTCCACCAACCTTTTCATAAACACATGAAGGTAAAGTAAACCATACACTTTGTTTATAGTTGACCAAAGTCTGCAACCATTTGAACTTAAGGACACCATTCATTACCTCAAAATCAATTATATTCAAGCCTCCTTCTTTAACTGGTTTAACTAAATCACTTTTTTGAATCATATGTGTTTTGTTACTCCATGTAAAATTATAATGAATTTGATTAATTTTTTTATACATCCATTTGATACGGATAAGGAGTAACATGGATAAATTAATCGAGATATACCTTCCATTTTGGTGAGTAAAACTCTACCAAATATAGAAATGTTTCTTTGAAGCCAGCTATTTAAAAGCTTTTGATTCTTTTTGACCACAGTTGAATATTGTTACTTTCTCGTTCAGCTGTGTTTTTACTAATGATAACTCCCAGATATTTAACTTCTCTTTTTATTGGGATATTATGGATTGAGGTTTGGTTACAATAATGCATAGTTAGAATCTCACTTTTTTTTAAGTTTAAATACAATCCTGATGCCTCCGAGAATGATGAAATTGCTTTTAAAGCATTTATTATTTGGTCAGAATTTTTTAAAAACAAAGTAGTATCGTCTGCAAGTTGTGCTATTACTAAGGGCCTGTCCCCTACATTTAGAGGTTTTAAGTTCTCATGGTTTTTAATATGTATTGCTAGTAACTCAGCTGCTATTATGAAAAGAAGTGGACTAACTGGATCGCCTTGTCTTATCCCCCTTTTGACATCAAATCTCTTTGTTGTTCCAGTTTGGAGTAAAAAGCTGGTTATTCCTTCATACAGCATAGATACAATATTGATATTTATTTTTCCAAACCTAAAGTATTCCAGTGACTTTAAAACAAAGGGATGCTCTAATTTGTCAAAAGCTTTAAAGTCCAGAAATAGTATTATTCCATCATCTTCTATCAAGTGAGCATAATCCAGTAAATCTGAGTCTAATATTGTTATGAATTAACCACTTTTTAATCTATTTGCTAAAGCATGAGTTAAAATTTTGTAATCAACATTGAGTAATGTAATTGGTCTTAAATTATCAAATACTGTTTTATCCTTGTTTGGCTTGGGTATAAGCGTAATTATACCTTGCTGCATTTTTGACAATAGTGTATTGCAGTCAAGGCATTCTTGCTTCAAATATCAACACTCTAATTTCAGGTCAAAAAAATGGATAAAAGTGAGTTGTAAGGCCGTCCTGACTCATGCAGGAAATATATATACTTTGATTTTATTCAGATTTTATTTATTTTTGATAAAGGAAGACATTTAAGCTGAGACTTTGTATTAAAAACAAATCCCAATGATCAGATTACCTTTTTGTACTTTTATGATTACTTTAATTTAATTCAGAATTTTTTAACATTTATTTTATCATTTCTTATTTGTCTTATTTCTTATTTTTCAACAATTAAACCATATCAGATGATAAAGTGGCTCATATGAGGGCTACTCGATTATGGCAAAAATAATAATATGGTTTGTTTGAATAGCTTTAAATCACAACTTTAAATTACAATTACTCACTGACTGAAAACCATGCACCACATGCTTTCATTGACACTGTTATTTCTAACAGTAAGAAATTGCCGAACATACAAATATGTTTTCAAAAACTACAAATAACTAAAACTATTATTCACAATAATGATGGAAAATCCTGTCAACAGTTATCTGTTAATCTATTTTGCTCTGTTTTTATGATTGGGTAAGGCAGTACTTGTAAATCTGATTAAACTCAATAAATGTCCCAGCTTTAGCTCACACTGTAAACATTAATGATGATTTTTAGCCTGATGTCAATCAGGCTAAGATGTTGGTTTAGCTCAAGTTTAGCTCAAGGTTGGATGTAAAAAGATGATAGTGAACATTTGTCAAGCACCAAAGTAACAAAATCTGTCATCAATCGTTTCATTTTCACATTAAAAACACATCAAATTTTATTTAATACATGGTTTGCTCTGTGACACTCAAAACATGGATCAATCAGGGTACTAAACATTTCTGTTTCACTCCTTCAGTCAAATCATGCAGACAAAAATAACTTAGCTACAAAGGAAATGAAGAAATCTGTGTCCTACCCAATATGATGAACTTCATAACAAAAAAACGGACTGAAACGATCATGAACTAGCTAGCTTAAGCAAGCTAATGACCCTAGCCTAGCATGAAAGATCAAAATGAGTGTAGTTACCTCCAAGTGGCTTGGTGAAAAGGGAAGAAATTCTATTCCAGCTGGTTTATATTCCATCAGATGAACCAAGATCGTTACTATGCTACTGTTTATCGTTTGTAAGATGCTTGTTGTTGCTATGGTAACAGTGAAGACAGTTTAGCCTTCAACTCATGAGGACTGCTGACAGGAAAACTGTTTAACATCGATGTCCTGCTCCTCTACACAAAATAACTAAATAGAGAAATAAACGGATCAGATAAAGTTAGAAAAGAAACCCCGATAACAAGAGAACATTTAAACTGAGACTTTATATCAGAAACAAATCCCAATAATCAGTAAATCTGTCCAGGCAGCACAATACACATTCACTGTAATCAGACAATCTGTAGCTTAAATGGCACTATGCAGGAAATATATTTACTTTGATTTTATTTATTTTTGATAAAGGAAGACATTTAAACTGAGACTTTGTATAAAACACAAATCCCAATGATCAGATTACCTTTTCTTTACTTTTATGATTACTTTAATGTAATTCAGATTTTTTTTAAATTATTTTATCATTTCTTGTTTGTCTTATTTATTATTTTTAAACAATTTAACCATATCAGACAATAAACTTAATTTATTTATCGCATACTACCACATGATACATTTTATATAACTATAGAGCACAATTTAAGCCTATTTTATATTTAATATGCTGTTTTTAAATCTGTTTCATGGTTGGTCATTTATTTTACTCTTAACATGCTTGAAATACATGAAATCTCCATTATTTATTTTGGCAACTTCTCAACCTTTCCCAATTTTTTATATATATATCTATATATATCTATATCTATATATATCTATATATATATATATATATATATATAGATATATATATAGATATATATATATGTGTGTGTGTGTGTGTGTGTGTGTGTGTGTGTGTGTGTGTGTGTGTGTGTGTATATCTATATATATATATATATATAGGTCTGTCTCCTGTCTGGGGAGGTGGCATATCCTTGACGGCATCATTAGGGGAACATTTCAAATCAAGTCTTTGGGCACATCTTTTGAGACGTGGATCGAGAAACAGAGAGAAAGTGGGAATTTTTCATGATTAGTTTGTAGACAAGCCATGGACACACATATTTAGACAATCTTTAAAAAATGTACATCACATAACTCGAGAACTGTAAAGTACAGTATGTCAGAATTGAAATTCTTAGAACTTGCTTTTTTGAGCAATTTTATCAAATCTCTACTTCCTAAAACATATCTTACAATCAATTTTATTGTTAAAATGCTTTTTTTTATGTATTTTTTGGGCATCCTGTGCCTTCATTGATGGGAGAGACAGAGGACAGGCCTGTGAAAGGGGGTGAGAGAGTAGGGGAAGACACTCTGCAAACTGGCCACAGGCGGGACCTGAACCCAGACCGGCAGAAGCAAGTACATGGGGTGCCTGGTTACTAACCACTCCGCCAAACCAGCACCCAGTTGAAATGCATTTTAAACAACTTTAGTGTAACATACTCAGATTGGTGTTTAAATGAAAATGACTTTAGATAAAAGCTGCCAAACATTTAAGGATTTAAAAAAATATTAACTTGATTTTGCTTAATGATGAACTGTTGAATTAGTAACAGGATTAAGTCCCTGCTTAACACAACTACGATATGAATGACCTTTACTTGAAATCAGGTACCCAAAATTTCATGTTGGTACTTATGTACTATAATGTAAGTGGAATTTCAATAAGTTGTAAGGCTTATTGAAATTGTTGAACTGAAGCATTGTAAATCTATTTATTTAATTTAGTTATCTTCCTCTATCTGTTGTCTCTTTTATTTTGTTGTATTATAATTTATTTTATTTTAGTATTATTTGTTATTATTCTTTTATTTATTAATTTATTTATGGGGGGGTTAGTGGGCATACAAGGTTGATATGAGGCTGTAAATGTTTTGGAGATGATGAATTGTTGAGGCTTTGAAAGTTCTTTAAATTAATTGAATAAGACATACGGTATCTTGCCTCCAACATGATCTAATTTTTCCTCTGTCAGCAATTGTTTTTCTTTTCTTGTACTAAATTGAATGCATATGTCTCATTAGTAAAACCCGCAATAAAACAATATTTTAAAAAAAGTGAGGCTCATACATTTACAACTGGAATCTGTATCATTTTGACAGTTCGATAAGGACTCAAAAACTTACCGGGTTAAAGAACCAGTAAACAAAAACAAAGCAAAATGTGATGAATACAAACCACATCCATACAGTTTCCATAATTCTTAATCTCTCTTTATTGCATTAGAACATACATTTCTCATATATATCTATATATATACTTTATAAATGTGAATTTGTACACTACAATCTTTTATTGTAACATGTTAGAAAATACTCGTAACGCTCCAAAAACATAACACTAAAAACAGTTACCAAACAATGATTATTACATTTCCTCGTTTTGTTTTGGCCACCAAGAACGTAAAAAAACAAGATGGGGGAGATGAAACTGTCAGTTAGGAGGAGAGGAGGGAACCACTGTTGGACTCAGACGGTCGGGCCATTGCAGTTTTGAGTGGCAGCCATTTTGTAACCAAACGGAGGGGGGATGAGGGCAGGGAGGGGGTTTTGTTAGGACAGGTGAGGAGGGGGAGGGCAGAGATGAAGGAGGAGAGCGAAGAGAATGGAGAGCAGCAAGCACATGGGACAGACTCTGTCAACAAATAAATTACAGACGGAGAGGTGAAGGTCCTGATGTGATGAAGTTAGACTGAGCCAAAAGGTGATATGAAGGCGACGGCTTTTAAAAACAAACACTAAAGAGACTCTCTAAAAACTCTAAAAACAACTATGTTTTTTAGTTACTAACAACAGGTTGAACCAGCTCTTTGTTAGTTAAGACTTAGTCTAGCCATACTAATAATAACAATATTATTGATATTACAAGTCTATTAGTCATACTATTAATAGCATTACTGATACTATAAGGTTATAATTAGTCTAGTCATTCTAACATAATTTTTACTGATATTGTTAAGCTATTAGTCTAACTTAATTTAGTCTTAATAAGGTAATTATTAGTCAAGTCATACTTGTAATAAAATTGTTGCTAATATAAGGTTTCTTGTGAGATTTATAGGAACTCCTCATTTTATTAAATGTAATGAGTTTTTTCTGTGTTACTGACATTTTCTCCCGTTTTCTAATTTATTTTTGCTTCTGGTTTTTGATAGGTATTTCAAAATTGATACAGCTTTCTAATGGAATTGATTAGACACAATGCAAAACAAAACTTGCAAAGTCCCATAAACTAATACAATATATGTTGAAACGGATCATTTGTATTCAAAAGATTGCCCTGAAATTTTAACTTGATATTAGGTGAGCCTTGAGGAAAAAAATGTTTAAAACCACTGGTCTAAAAGGCTTCCAAAGAGCTGGTGCAGCTGAATGTGGATGATGCAGAGAAGGGAGAAAAGCTGGCTGAAGTGTGACTAGCAGCATGATGACGGGATGAGCAGCAGCGTCCTAAAACATATTGTTAAAGATGCGTCAAGTGGGTGGAGACAGCGGCGAGGGAGAGCAGAGACAGTGGTGACAATGTAGCAGAATCACTGTGGACGCCAGGGCACAGGTGTAACCATCTAACTCACACACACACACACACACACAGCAAGGCAAATGTTTAGAAACTATTGGTGTGTTCCAGTTGTAGTTGGAGGTCGGAATTTCCCACTTCCGAGTAGGAAATTCTATCTGGAACGCCCCCCGAGGTCGGAATATCCTACTCGGAACTCGGGGAGACCTCACCACCTCTGAGTTGACGATCAAAGATGGCAGCCCCCAGTGTGAACAGTTATTTAGCTCCTCTAATAATCAATTTATTTGCACTTCTGACTAGTGTGTGTTGCTCTAGATCAGCCATATACATAGTATTGTTAGACTTATATTTACAAAAATGCTGCCATAGTGATAATCACATTCTTCATGTGAAGTTTGTGAACAACAACGCAGGCATGCTAACAACGGCTAACAATAGCCTGGTCGATCGGCACGTTTTTTTTCCGACTTCAACTGGAATGCAGATAAGTCAGAGATGACGTCACTCCCATTTCCCAGCTCCCAGTTCCGAGGTAAATGGAACGCAGCATAAGCTAGTGGGGGCAAAGTGTCATGGCGTTCCATAGCTATTAAAGCGCGAAGATTAAAAACAATAAGGATGCCGGCACATTGTGCTGCATACAATTATAAAATACGCCGAACAATTGAAACGAGGAAACGGGGAATAACATTTCATAAGTAAAAAAAGAATCATTTTTTCATTATTAAATCTTGTTAAGAGTTTCCAATCTATGAGAGCTTCAGTAACTACTTTGCTACTAGCAAAAACACTAATGCGAGCTAGCAGGCGGTTTGATTAATTATGGTGATTTATAGTATTAGATTATTGATACTGCCTTTAGTACAGTTACACAAGCATCAGTGGGAGTACTAAAAGTACAAGCAGCAGTAACAGTATAAATGGCTGTTAGAGTAGTAGAATTAGTATCAGGTTTTAGTATAGCCAGTTGTTGCAGTGCCAGTATTAGCAGAAGTAGTTGGTGTGCTGCCCCTACTAATCGCTATCTTTTACCACTACCACTACTTCCAACAGTAGTAAGAAAGCCTGATTCATATACATACAGAATACTGATTTAAAGACAAACTTCTCTAATCTTTAATGTGACTGATATCGAACATAATCTAGTAAACAATTATCAAATATTCTCAGGTAGTAGCATACAGCGATGCTGTTGGACCTAGGCGTTTGTCTTCATCTGTGTCATTTAACTATTACATGCAAATAATTTTATCATGAATTACTCGCTGTTATGATTAATACTAGTAATCCTTAAGGACGGATCTCATATCTTTGAAATTTACTATACAAGGTACTTATAAAATTAAATATATTTTGTCTCCAGTATATTGGTTATGTGGCTTCTTTGTCCTTAATTTATTAGCATGATTTCTGTTTGAAATATGTTTTTGTGTACAGACTCCTCTGTCTACTTTTCCTACACCATACAGGTTTCCCAGAGACTGAACTGAGGAGAAAACCTTCAGATCACTGGTTTCTGTTTTCATTCACATCTAACACGATGTCCCAAACTCACTGCATTGGATTTGGGGCTGTACAATGATGATGATAAACTGGCCTCTATCTCCACTGAGTGTGTTGTTGTCCACACATGTTGTCTTTACACACACACATACACACACACACACATATACATTTATATATATCTATATATATCTATATATATATCTATATATCTATATATATATATCTATATCTATATAGATATATATAGTATAGTATAGTATAGTGATCAGATACCCTGCTGGGGTAATAAGCTGGCCAAAGGGGGACATTCAGGCCGCAGATGTTAAAACCTCGGGAAGTTGCTCACCATGCACGGGATTCCACCTAAGTCCAGTATCCAGAGGCTATACACTAAGCGCAGAGATGGAGGCAGAGGGTTAGTGAGCATCAGAGCCACTATCCAATATGAAACATCCAAACTCCATGACTATGTCAGGAAGATGGCCCCAAGAGATGAAGCGCTTAGTGAGTGTCTCCAGACAGTGGAAACTGACAGGTAAGGAGGAACCAGAGGAACCATCATGGGAGGACAAACCCTGCATGGGATGTACCACCGACAGATAGCTGAAGTGGCTGATATGAGCAAATCCTACCAATGGCTGGAGAGGGCTGGACTGAAGGATAGCACAGAGGCACTAATCATGGCGGCACAGGAACAGGCCTTGAGCACCAGAGCAATAGAGGCCCAGATCTACCACACCAGGCAAGATCCCAGGTGCAGGCTGTGTAAAGAGGGCCCTGAAACAGTTCAGCACCTAATAGCAGGGTGTAAGATGCTGGCAGGAAAAGCATACATGGAACGCCATAACCAAGTAGCCGGTATAGTGTACAGGAACATCTGTGCAGAGTACAAACTGGAGAGGTCAAAATGGGAAGCACCTCCCAAGGTGATGGAGAATGACCAAGCCAAGATCCTGTGGGACTTCCAGATACAGACCGACAAAATGGTAATGGCCAACCAACCGGACATTGTGATCATAGATAAGCAGCAGAGGAAAGCCGTTGTGATAGATGTAGCCATCCCAAGTGATAGCAACATCAAGAAAAAGGAACACGAAACTAGAGAAATACCAAGGGCTCAAAGAGGAGCTGGAGAAATCCTGGAAGGTGAAGGCAACAGTGGTGCCTGTGGTCATCGGGGCACTTGGGGCAGTGACCCCACACTGGAGAAGTGGCTCCAGCAGATCCCTGGAGAAACATCAGACATCTCACTCCAGAAGAGTGCAGTCCTAGGAACAGCTAAGATACTGCAGGGACCCTCAAGCTCCCAGGCCTCTGTTAGAGGACCCGAGCTGAAGAGGATGAACAGCCACCCACCCCACCAGGGGAGTGGAGAGAAGAGTTTTATATATATATATATATATATATATATATATATATATATATATATGTATATATATATATATATATATATATATATATATATATATATATATATATATATATATATATATATATATATATATATATATATATATATATATATATATATATATATATATATGTATATATATATATATATATATATATGTATATATATGTATATATGTATATATATATATATTTTTATATATATATATTTATATGTATATGTTTATATATATATATATATATATATATTTATATATATATATATATACACATATGTATGTATATATGTGTATATATATACACATATATTTATATATATATATATAGAGACAGAAAGTAAGAAAGAAAGAAAGAACTATGAGTGTTGATATAAATGATTACTTTATCTAAAAACATTGTTCCAATATATGTTTATCTTTTATACTTATTAACAATACATCTATGAAAATCGGTTTAGAAATGAGCAAGTCATGACTTATTTTTAATGTAGATGTAATGCCTTGAATGGGAATGTTGCCCCACTCAATATGGCGGCCACGTAGGCACGTCGCTTAGCAGGCTGCTACAGCACACTGACGTATCTAGTGTTCTATACATATCTATGGTGCTGACTTTCCCACTTGTTTCTGTGCGCTTGCCATAAAGTCTGTAACAAGAGCGCACTTAAAATGTTGGAGCGGCTGGCTTGACTGAAAAAGGGCTAAATCTCCTTCATACCTGCTCAACCTACCACACATTTAACCCTTGTGGACCGTTCAAGTATACTATACACTGTTACTGTTATGGCTGTTTTCAGCCACTAACTTTTTTGACTGCTCTAAAAACATATTAGATCAATATTTTTTTTCTACTTTTTTCACATAAATCTCTTAATCCACTTCTGCCCTGCTTAGAACTACCAAGCATTGAAAAATAAATAACAAATCTTAACACCTTAAGGGCAATTTAACAGAAAAAACGCCACTGATTATGGGAGGGTTAAACACAAAATGACCTGTTTTCTATATAAAAAGTCATTAGAGACCGGAGATTTTTTTACAGGGTATCATGGTCTTGGATATGTCAAAGATTAGTGACATCATTAACTTTGATGTCTTTTTAGTTCTTGTATAGCATCAGATTTAAAACAAAAAGTTACACTGTCACTGTTATGGCTGTTTTCAGCCACTAACTATTTTGACTGCTCTAAAAACATATCAAATCAATATTTTTTCTACTTTTCTCACATAAATCTCTTAATCCACTTCTGCCCCGCTCAAAACTACCAAGCATTGAAACAAAAATAAAACCTTTAACTCTTAATGGCCATTTGAAGAAATATGGGACAAATAACTGAGAAAAATTGTACTCAAAGTGGCTGTTTTCAGCCCCAACAGTCCACAAGGGTTAATCATTTTCAAGATTTTAGCCCTTTAAATGCCAGTTTGATGATTAAAATATTTCATTTTTACTACAAAAACATTTCATAAAATTAGAAATGGAAAGAAAGGGTTTTGGTGCTGATATGAGTTTTGGATGGCTCGAAGTTTACAGAAAAATTTAAACAACACATGTTTGATTGCATCTACACACACAGCTCTTAAATAATTACAGTAAGATGATTTTTGTTGTTGTATTTCTTAGCGGGGGCATCTTGCCACATTTAACATGTTGTGTTTCTGATCCAAATTGAGCCTTTGTGACATTCACATAGATCTGATTAGTATTAGAAAAGGGAGGATGGGGGATAGTATGTGTTGTTTTGGTCCAGGTCAGGATACAGATAATAGACAGACAGTTTCATTTCTGCTTGTTACAAACACACTCAGCTCCCTTATTCATCAATACTAATATCAACATACATTAATAAATCTACATTTGTGTATAGAAAAAAAGATTGAATATGTTACAGTATGCACGTGTACCTTGGCACATTCCTTTGTATGTGGTGTGACCTTTTATAAAAAAAAATGTAGGAGATGCATGTTAACCTAAGAAAGAATCTCTATTAACTTATTGAGGCCTGTTTATGTTTAGGGAGACTACAAGGGAAAGGGGCCGATTTACAAAGAAAAAGAAGCAACTTGGAAGAACCAAGTGAAGTAGACCTTCCAAAGAAACAGGACACATACAAGGAACAGGGACTAACAAGGGCAGAAGACAAAGACAGTCCACAGACACAGGAGAAATACAAAGAACATGAAATAACAAGTGAAGAAGATACAGAGAGTCCACAGGATACCAATGCACAAAATGAAAACAGAGTTTGCAAAGCAGGTCCAAAAGAGTTCAAAATTTCAATCACAAGAAAAAAATGGAACAAATAAAACCTTCCTTTGGAAGCAATAAACTGCGTCCCCCATGGACTGACACTTTTTCTGAGGAGTTTCTGAAAAAGAATCCATGCTGTACTCTGGCTTTTAAATAACAGCGTGTTAAGATGAGTCACAGCAGGAAAAAGAACTCTCCGTTTTTCCGTGCCTCTGCACAACGCACGTTTGATGGATGCAAAGCTGTGTACACCTTCTCCAAAAAAAGCGGACCTTCATCTAGGGATAAAAAAATTTGCTTTAAAGTGACACGATCCGGCAAAATAAAACACAAAAACAGTCAAAGAAGATCAAGACCAGCAAAATTTCTCAGATGAGGAAAAATTGCAAAAGCTCTACATCTTGGTGTCAGTAATTATTATTATTCCTTGTTGAGGAAGACACCTGTTGAGGAAATAACATCACAAGAAGCCTTACCAAGGATGTTTTGAAAAAAATATCTTCTGACATAAAGAAAAGTACAAGGCTTCATAATGACATGATACCTGAACTACTGATGACACAAAAAGTGATGAAAGAGAGTAGCAGTCAGGTGTCATCAAAAGGCTACCTTAAGCATCTGCAAATAGATCCTTTTTCAGTTTATTTATACACAGACATGAGAATGAACATCATAGCAGAACACCTGCGAAGACCATCACCCACCACCCTCTATCTTGATGCAACAGGAGGTGTTGTACAGAAAATCCCAGATCAACACAAAAAAGTCTTATATTATGCCTTGGTTTTGCCAGGCATGGGCAAGGATAAGCCCCCCTTGCCAGTCTCAGAACTTCCTACCAACAGCCATCCCATCCCATCGATTTCCCATCGGCTCATGGAATTCAAAAGAAAGTTATCCTACACAACAAAGCAGAGGTGAGGACTCGAGTCATGTGACTTAGACTCGAGTCAGACTTAAGTCACAATTTCGATGACTTTGGACTCAACTTGACAATATCATCAAAGACCTGCAACTCAACTTGGACTTTGACATCAATGAGTCGGGAATTGACTCTGACTTTAGTCTGATGACTTGAAAATACTTGAAATTTTCAGTAAGACTGTTGAATAAAATGTGCTCCCATTCAAAGTATTCAACTAAGTGACTGATTTTTGTCATTTCCAGCAAGACAGTATTTTTCCCACAGGATCTGCCCCATTGAACGCATCTATAACATCCAATTAGGGTTTAGAAGAATAAACAAAGAGGGTGAGGATTACACTGTTACTTCCCTGAGCGCAAGACTGCAGGACTGTGGGAACAACGCAGAGATGCGGAACCATGCTACCGGGGATAATTTCATTTGCATTCACAAATTATGATGTCAACAACATAAAACAAACTGCTGTTTGCAAAACCTGCAGCGTGAGAGTAACAGAGAGGCGACGACGTCGAACCTTGTTCGGCACCTGAAGCTGCATAAAGAAAGGTAAGTTGGTCTGGTACCTGTTGTGAGATCCTTTTGGGTACCTTTAGCTTAGCATCCGTTATATGCAACAACGGTATATGTTTGCTCGTAAACTCGCCGTTGCTAAAAACTGAGACTGACGTTAGCTGAAAATAATTGTAAAGTTAAGGCCCAGGGTGACCAAGTGTCCTGTTTTCCCATGACATGAACTATTTCATGTCCTGCCCTGACTGTCCTGGTTGTTTTTTATAAAGTGACGAAACTGTCCTGGTTGTTATTGGGGTTTTTTATTTGGTCAACGGTCCTTATGACTTGGAAGGACTTGAAAATTTTAAGCCTATGACTTCAGACTTGACTTGACTTGTCTTGTCCTTACTTGAGACTCGACTTGGACTTGCACGTCTTTACTTGAGACTTGACTCAAGACTTGGCTTTAAAAACTTGAGACTTACTTGAGACTTGCAAAACAGTGACTTTATCCCAATTCTGCAACAAAGAGAGGAATGTCACAGGTTGAGACTCATTATAGCTGGGCCCTAACAAACAGCGTACTTCTCGCCTTCAATAAGGAGAACATTTCAGCATACTTGACCAGAGCATTTGAAATAGTGTCAGGAAAAGCTGAAGAGACACCACAATTTACTGTGCTGCATCTGTGCTCTGCCCACATCATCAAAGCATTGTCACAAGCATTTGGAAAAAAAAACTACAGACAGAGGCATACAAGAGTTTGCCACATTCTGCTTTGCCCACCTTCTCAACTGTAGAAGTATGCAAGTTGCTCTTGAGGTTTTCTACCATATGTGTGTCCTATTTGATGCAGAAGAGTGCACTGATACTGTTCAGCAAAGCAAAACATACCTTGACAAGTGTGCTCTGCAAACCAGAGACAAAATGAAGATGGAATGGAAGAAGACGAAATCACAAGTGATAAACCTGCAAACAGTATTGTTGGGAAGTCACCCTTTACCCTCGTTTTTCAAGTCAGACGGGACCAAGCAGAATGTGAATTCCTGTCAGATGATGCAGCTGGCATTAGAAATCCTTACCTCTGTCAGATCTTCCCATTGTGGAGTTGGTTGTTGCTTGGCATTCTGTCAAGGCACAGAAAAGACAACATATCCAAAACAGATTCAGGTGACAAAACAGGACACCAACTGCCACGTTGAGCTCTGGTTTGGTTTGGTGAAACACTCCATTCTGCAAAAAAGGAGGTACCTGAGACCAGCAGATATTCAGCAGAATACACATTCGGTGTAATCAGACAAACTGCAGCTACAACTGTCAAAATACAGACTTTATAATTAATTTAGTTTTATTTAAACTTAATGTTATATTTCAGTTTTATCATTTTATTTTATTTTTCTTCTTTCATAACATTTTGCCCCTCAGGGCTGGATCTTAAAATGGTCACAGCTGAATCACAAAGCACAAAAATACAGTCAAATACCAAATAAAGGCCTGGTTCCATTTAATCGCCCGGTCCCAAATAAACGCCCGGTGTCGCAGTACATTTTGACAAATAGACGCCTGTTCCAAATAAACGCCTGGTGTAATTCATTTAGCACAGCCTATGAGCTACGGTCGAAGTTACAGAACACACATGTGAACACTGAGCTCACAACTGACAGTTCAAGCTTGAAAAGAAACATGATCAGACTGAACCTTAACAGTCCACATGGTTTATTTGTCTCTCTGGACGTCTGACGGCTTCTCCTCCCGCTGTATGTCAACAAATGCAGGTTGGTATGCGGTGCTCTGTTTCATGACAGTGCAGTTACACTCAACATCCACAGAGGGCACTAGAGCGCAAAAAGCCGGAATCTTACAAACTCAGGCTTTAAAAATTCAAAGAAGAAGACATTGCCACTGCCGCTGTTTGTTTTTTGCCCTTAACTAACATCAGAAGGTCGGTCAAGTCAGTTAGTGGTACATTACTGCTTATCTCCATGGCCCTGGTGCAGTGAAAAAAAAAAAAAAAGAATTTACAACCTTAACTTCACTACCAGTCGTTCCTGACCAGTTTTAAGAGTTTTAGAGAGTACTGAATTGAAAGAAGAGGACAAGAGTATAACAGCGGTACTGTAATTTTGCCTTGAAAATGTACAGGTGTTATTCATACTGGTGTAAATAAATCATTTGATCATATTTACCATATTTTTTTCATTTTTTGTTAGGCAAGATTTTTGTGCAAAAGGAATTAAACGCCTGTCCCAAATAGTCACCTGGTCCCAAATAAAAGCCCAGTCTGCTCAGTGATTGAAACAAATAAACGCCCCAGCTTCTATTTGGTATTTTACGGTATGTTTTATAAAAGCAAGTAATAAAAATATTAAAAATTGATATCATATCCTATTGTACAAAAACAACAGTCTGTATTTATGTCTCCCTTGAGTTTTCCCATGAAATGATTGGCAGGATAGTGTTTATAAATAATACTTCCTTCACTTTTTCAGTGATAAGGTACTAATGTGGAATAAAACCGTGATTCAATTAAGGTCATTCACAAAATGATTCCAAAATGATATTACATGAGAGATAGAAACAAAATCTTTCTGAAATAAAGCTTGTAAATATCTGTTGTTTATCATGAGAAAGTGATGAAAAAAAGATCTTACCTGTAGGTGAGTCCATTGGATTCGCTTCTACATTTCTAGCACGAGGTTTTGGCCAATTAACAACACCAAACAATAAAAATCACTTTTTTTTGTTAGCTGTATGTACTGTCTGTTATGGTTTATGAAATGAACAGAGGGTTATGAGCCCTCCAAAAAGAAAGAAAAACAATTACACCCATGAAAACACAAATGTGTAAAATCAAAATATGTGCAGCATGGTTAAGGAAATGATCGTTTCAGTAACAAAAATATACTCACCTTTATCTTGCAAGGTTTTCATGTATTATATGTATAATATTATTATTATGAGACTTTAACCTCTAACCAGCAAAACTTGAAACTTCATCAGTTTAACTAAGATACTACAATTATTTTACTTTATACAAGTTTATTTTGAAACACCAACAGAATTAATTAAATTGTATTTCAGTCAGTCAACTCACGTTCAATTGTTTTATTGTAGCTGCATATACATGTTACAGGTTTGGCGTCCAGGCTCCAGTCTCATCACTCCTTTGCAGAAATGTTACATGAAGGCATGGAGGAGTGATGAGCAAAACATATGAGAACACCCCTGGAGCCTGCAGGTGGATGCTGGGGTGGAGGTGGGGGTGAAAGAACACGCAGCAAATCAGTGTCTGGCAGCATAGACGTTTGCTGAGCAGAGGGAGAGATGGGTAAACTCCCAGTTTAAATACACCGCCAAATTGAGAGGTGGAGAGTGTGATTGGAGGATTGATGTAAGGAGTGTGACGTATGATATGTGAATGTGACATGTGAATAGCAGCGCTGCTCGAGTTGTCTGCCTGAACTAGCTCGCAGGCTTCGCTTCATTTCAGTCAGTCAACTCACGTTCAATTGTTTTATTGTAGCTGCATATACATGTTACAGGTTTGGCGTCCAGGCTCCAGTCTCATCACTCCTTTGCAGAAATGTTACATGAAGGCATGGAGGAGTGATGAGCAAAACATGAGAACACCCCCAAAACATAACTGATAGGAGCCTGGCTGCTGATGAGATCTATGTGTGGCTATTCCCCCCAGCGCCTGCTGTGAGAGGAATATACTACCTAGTGAACTACTATGTGTGGGCCCAGGCACCAGCCGCCGTGTCGCCATTCCCCCCAGCGCCCGCTGGGAGGAATATACTACCTAGTGACTACTATGTGTGGGCCCAGGCACCAGCCGCCGTGTCGCCATTCCCCCCAGCGCCTGCTGGGAGGAATATACTACCTAGTGAACTACTATGTGTGGGCCCAGGCACCAGCCGCCGTGTCGCCATTCCCCCCAGCGCCCGCTGGGAGGAATATACTACCTAGTGACTACTACGTGTGGGCCCAAGCATCAGCAGCTGTGTGCCATTCCCCCAGCGCCCGCTGAGAGGAATACTACCTAGTGACTACTATGTGTGGGCCCAAGCATCAGCCGCTGTGTCGCCATTCCCCCAGCGCCCGCTGAGAACATACTACCTAGTGAACTACTATGTGTGGGTCCAAGTACCAGTCGCTGTGTCGCCATCCCCCAGCGCCCGCTGAGAACATACTACCTAGAGAATGCAGATGCAAGCATGATGAATTGGTACATACTTAACCCCAGCACACCACCTGATATGCAATTCAGAGTTATGTAGCAAGTGGATACGATTTTAAATACTAAATGCAGGAACTTATGAGCTTTGAGCAGACAGGATGACTTTCTCGTGAAGTCTCCTTAGCATTGCAGAAAAGCACACCACCTGATCTGCAGTACAGAGTTATGCAGCAATTGGATGCAATCTTTCAATATGAAATGCAGGAACTCATGAGCTTTGAGCAGCCAGGATGACTTTCTCGTGAAGTCTCATTAGCGTTGCAGAAAAGCACACCACCTGATATGCATTACAGAGTTATGTAGCAAGTGATACGATTTTTTAAATACTAAATGCAGGAACTCATGAGCTTTGAGCAGCCAGGATGACTTTCTCATGAAGTCTCCTTAGCGTTGATGAGCAGAAAAGCACACCACCTGATATGCAGTACAGAGTTATGCAGCAATTGGATGCAATCTTTAAATGTCAAATGCAGGAACTCATGAGCTTTGAGCAGCCAGGATGACTTTCTTGTGAAGTCTCTTAAGCGTTGATGTGTAGAAAAGGACCAGCGCGCCAGGGATTGCAGTGTGGAGGTAGGCAGATGAAGCGATGCTGTCATGGTTACACCAGTCCTCAGGAAGTGAGGGAATAGTGTCAGGAGGCAGGCCATAGCTCAACAGAAAACTTGCAGATTGAAGAGAACCAGGATCTCGTCATAGGTTTGTGACCGTTGATGAACCAGGGGATGATGGTTGAGAAGGGGAACAATGATGCAGATAATTCATCATAGAAGAGAAAGGACAAAAATTTTTAGTTTTGCAATTTGATATGAGTGCATTGGTGAGATCTGTCAGATTTGAGTGCTTCAAGGATAAGGCATACATGTCCTTTCTATTTTCAAATCAGAAAAGGTGAGATCATACTGAGGATTAAAGAGACCTGGTTCAGAGCAAGCATCACTACTGGGTAAAGCTCATAGAGGGCAGTGGATTTAGGATCCTTGAGGGTCAGTATTTTGTTAAGCCAGACATCTACAAACCACTCATTATAGAAACCCCAAAATCAACAGATGGAGCAGCGTCAGTATAAAGCTGGAGAGAATCTAAAGACTCACATAGTCAAAGAAAGAAATGCTATTCCATTCATTGCAGAGCAAAGACCAAACTGCAGGTCTGAACAACAGCCTTCATTAAAACTGCTCTGTCTTTTGGACTGTGGCTGGCGGAGCAAAGCAAAGGTAGTTTTCACATGTACAGAATTCAGCATTGAGCCTCATAAGGATGTAAAGTGCTAAGGCTACTAAGACAGCAAAAGGTTACTTAACAGAGAAATAACTCTGAATGCCACTTAATGCCAAAAGATGGTACCGAGATGAGTGGAGTGGAATGACTTGAAGGCATCTGTATTGTCTGCTTCCCCCAGCCATGCACCAGCCCCAGCTGATTAATGATTGCACAGCGTTATCTACAGAAGCACAGTATAAAGACAATGATTCAGGTGGAATTAGGCTGTTTGCTTCGGACTGAGGTATCCTGAGGAGCTGAGAGATGTGAGATATTTTAGAGTGAATATTCCTTGTCAAGACCCCCATAGGGCTCACCCTGAAATAGAGAAGGGGGATTTTGAGAAAGGACCAACCATGCAGCCTTTGAAACTTCTTTTGATGGAGCCTGTCCTCTATTTCTGGATCTAGCAGGGCTGACTGAAGATTTTCAGACAGGGGTTATTATTTATTATTATTATTATTATTATTATTATTATTATTATTATTATTATTATTAAGTGATATGTTTTTTATTTTATTTTATTTTATTTTTAATATACATTTTATGTATTAATTTATTTTAAATTAATTTATTTATTTATTTATTTTAAACTTTATTTAACCAGGTTGGTCCCACTGAGATCAGCAAATCTGCAGCAAACACAGACTCAACAGTACAAATGAGAGAAAAACAATAAAAGCCATCAATTAAAGCTGTGACATTCAGAACTCTGTATTCCAGAGCTTTCATTGCAGATTTAAAACATTCAGAGATGCCGAGCTCTGCCACTTAAATTCAGTCTGCAGATTATTCCATGCAGAAGGTGCAGAGAAGCTAAAAGCCCCTTTCCCAGATCAGTTCGGACTTTGGTAACAACAAACTGCATAAAGCTCAATGATCTCAGGTTATGTAATCCATCCATCAAGATTAATAAGGAGGACAGATAGTCAGCAATTTTATCAACAATGGCTTTGTAAATGAACACATACCAGTGCCCACGTCTACGTGCAATTAAGGAAGTCCAACTGACTTTAGATTATAAGTTCAGTGATGACTCAGAAATCCACAGTTTGTGATAATTCTCAGAGCTCCATGATAAACACTGTCCAACATTTAAAGACTGAGCAGAGGCACTCATGTATAAAACATCAGCATATCAAGAGAGGTAAATTTAGACTCAATAATTCTCTTTTTAACAAAAGAGAAACAGGACTTGTTTCTGTAATAATAACCAAGTAAAACCTTCAGCTTTTTAGCAGCATGCTGATTATGCTCTTTAAAAGCCATATTCCCTTAAAAGAGAACCACTGTAGGAAAGACCTGACTTATAGCTAAGTAGGTGACAAATTCCTCTCTGCATTGTGGATTTACTTAACAATGGTGTCTCGAAACACCACAGGCCTCTTTAAATTCTGCCAGAGTAAGGAACTTGAACATTCTTGGATCACTATCCTTAGCTTTACCTTTACCTTTGTGCTGTAAAATTATTAATTGTTAATACTGATTATACCTCCATCTCATTCAGAGTCTCACTTTACTTAATTGTTACTTATTTCTTTCATAAGGAAGTTGATATTGCTTAAGGAACTGCATGTTACAACCCCTCTCTTTTCATTGGTTGTATTTATTCTATTGTACTTTATTTTAACTCTGCTTTGTTTTAGTTTAGTTAAATTAATGCTCCTTTATCTAATGTCTTAATCAGATATTTCCACTGCTATAGTGTGTATGAGAGCAACTAAAAGCGACGAATTCCTTGGGCATTAATAAATATTACTGAGTCTGACTTAGAACTACTGAAAAGTCTTCACACCTCGTACTGTATCTTTGTATGCAAATTCAGAACAACACAACAGATTCTTCACCAAAATAATATTATGACCTGTTGAGATAAGAGCAAAGTTTCATAAATTACTTTAAATAATTATGTACTAGGGTATATGATTAACCATAACATCTCAGATGAATGAATAAAATAGATAAAATATGATTAAAATAATATACGAGCAGATGATCTAACATACCCTGATGAAGACATAATTCAATCATTGCGTCAAATGTTAAAGATTACGGAATGAGATTACCCGAGCAGATTTGATTCCTTAGAGAACCAGGAATGGCAGCAGCAGGCTGGAACCGAGAACCCGTGGCAGGATTGGAACTGCAAATCCCAGGGTCCTTTGCGGTATGCCGTCAACCGGGATGCACAAGTGTCGGGCGTAGCTATGGAGACGGGAGAGGGACCCAGGCGGCTCACATGGCGTGGCGTTGTTTCCACGGTGTTCAGCGCTGATTTAACTTCGTGCAGACCGGGCGGACACATCTGTGGAGAAGCTGGAATCTGGCTGCTTTGCTTGGGAGGCAGCGCCGGGCTCCAGCTCAGGAGGGACGATGGCAGTGCGCTTTACCTGGCGCATACCTTCCCCCCGGAAGGAATCTGGAGTTCTGCTGGATCATCAAACAATCGGAAACGTCTTCGTGGCTGAAGCCGGCTGGCGCGGTGATGTTACGGGCGTAGAGCTCTTCCAAGAGGCGGCGCCGCGGATCATCCGGAGGGTTGTTCGCGGATGTGCGGGAGATCCGGCGAGGACGAGCAGGTCGATTCACTCGCCAGCGAATTTCAGGGACTGAATCTGGGGTTTCAGGATTAAGCCCAGTGCCCTCCATGACCGCTGAGACTCACTCACTGAATCGGAGCGGCGAGAGACATCAGGATCACGGAGCAAAAGGTATGATGACAAAGCGCGAGAGAGCAGCTGAAAGAACACGCAGCAAATCAGTGTCTGGCAGCATAGACGTTTGCCGAGCAGAGGGAGAGATGGGTAAACTCCCAGTTTAAATACAGCGCCAAATTGAGAGGTGGAGAGTGTGATTGGAGGATTGATGTAAGGAGTGTGACGTATGATATGTGAATGTGACATGTGAATAGCAGCGCTGCTCGAGTTGTCTGCCTGAACTAGCTCGCAGGCTTCGCTTCATTTATTACATCTGACTTAGCTGGATTAACTCTATTTCATTGTATTTAAAATTATTTTTACCAAATTTTATTTTGGTATTTTTCTTTTAAAGGTAATGCTGATGTTTTAATTTAACTTTACCTGGCCGACACCCCCTCATAGGAGGACATGTAACTTTGTTACAAGGAAAACTATTTAGGCCCTCAACACAAACAAGTGACAGGAATTTACTCGATGACATTTGTTTGTCATTATACTGAAATATAGAAGACATTTAAACAAGAAAAGGCAGTTTAACTTTTTTTTTTTTTTCTTTTTCAGGGGGGTTATCAACATAGCACATTTCCCTTACAATGTACACAATACCCAGTTCTTTTTTACTGAACAACTGACATGTTAACCCCTCTCCCTCCAAAATATCAAAATAATAAAACTATTATAAAATAGTAATAAAATGAAAACTTTGCAAATACTAAGTAACATAAAAGTAAAAATAAATGATGATTCTTATAATAAATCACACAAAACAGGTCTGTACAACACAACCGAGCACAGAAATAAGATGATTTGCTCAATGTGATTGTCAAACAGTACATTAGTCATCCAAAGACCGAAGAGAGTCAATAATGGAAAAAAAAGGACCCCATATCGGGATGCTGGTTTGGGGGAGTGGTTAGCAAACAGGCACCCCATGTATATCCTTCTGCCTGTCCAGGTTCGAATCCAGCCTGTGACCAGTTTGCAGAGCGTCCACCCCTTCTTTCACAAGCCTATCCACTGTCTCTATCCTATCAATAAAGGCACAAAATGCCCAAAAAATACATTTAAAAAAAAAAAAAAAAAAAACAAGGACCCCATATCTTCTGTATTTATGAGGTCCCTCAGCCAAGAATGAGGATATGGTGGTTTCTGGTCCTTCCAATGAAGTAAAATTCGCCTACGAGCCACAAGAGAAGCAAAAGCTGTAACAATCCCCTCTCTGGTGGAGATACTACCAAAATTGTCAGGGACACCAAACATAGAGATTAGAGGGCTGGGAGCCACCAGTCGATTAAGGACCTTTGATAATTCTTCATAGAAAGTGGACCAGAATAAGTTTAGCTTAGGACAGGAGAAAAACATGTGTGAGTGATTGGCAGGAGAAATAGAGCATCTATCACATGTAACACTTGTGTTGAATAATTTGTTTAATTTGACTTTGGAAAGATGTGTCCTGTGTAAAACCTTAAACTTTATTAGTGTCAGATCAGTACAAGGGATAGTAGTGTTGACCCTTTCCAGGGCTTTCAGCCACCACTCTTAACTTTATTCTAAACAACCATTAGACTGTATATTTTATTTATACTGCTCTTGATAAAACTTCATCTGATTCAGTATCTTGAATTCTTTTAGATTTGATCTAACTGTATTCATAATGTTATCAATAACCTTTATTTTCTCTTAGGCTTCTCATTCAACTGATATAATTTAACCACTCCCTCAGCCTCCCTCATTGGAGGACTAATGAACTATATGCTACCAAAAGGCACAAGGACATACTTTTCAGGGTTATTAATGTTTATATTCAACTTTTACATGTATGTTCATTTTAACAGAAGATTTTGAATTCATAACGGACATTATTACAGCCATTAAATACATTTTCAAACTGGTATATGATTTTCTATCACATTAACATTAAATGTGTTTTGAATGAACTTTTGTTAGGAACAATTTGACTCTTGTATATATTGTATATAGTTTTTTCTTATGGATTTGAACTATCCTGAAATGCTGTAAAATCATTGCTTAGTGACATGACCTAACATAACCTGTACATGACCTTACATAGCCCCCTCCTTGCTAGAGACTGCTTTCCCACACACTACATGACCGCACATAGACCTCTTGGCCCTCTCGTTACCTTTTCTTCCCACAAACTGAGACTTTCCAATGATGAACTCGCTGAACCTCGCACCTGCAAGGCCATCTTTCTCACCAAACACGGCATCACGTGACCACATACAATGCTATAAAAGGAGATGACACTGTACTAGTTTTCGGTTCAACTCTCAGACTGCTTTGGCACTCTTTGGTTGTAACTCTCTTGTCCGGACAAGAAGAAGAAGGATTAAAGCTCCATTTGATTGCATCCAGCTGCTTTTCGTCATTTTTATTTTGAATAAATGTCAGGTAAAGGTACGAACCGACTGAGCCAACTAAATTCTTGACAACTTTTTTGGCACTGAGATTTTTTTTAATCCACCACCCCCTCTCATTGAAGGTCAAATTATGTTTATTCTTTATTGGTGTCAAACCAGAAAACATCATTGAACTAGCGATAACACTTATGAAATAACAATGTCGTTGAACCTATTTTATATTCAATTTAAAATTGTTTTTAAGAAACCTCAATTTTTCTTCCAGTGGTCAAACTTTTCAATTCAATCTTCCTTTCATTTTTGAAGCCCACCACCACCACCCCTCATAGGAGGACAAATCAACTTTATTAAAGACCACTACCTGCTTGGATTATATTATGGACATCGAAATGGATGTAGCAATATACATACTACTATATTTATTGAAGTTTGATGAATTACCTTTGTTGTCTTAAAACTTTTTTCAAGCTTTAAATTGTGAAAGGTTTTCAGATTTTCTTACATTTCTATTTGACTGGAAGATTTCTATTCCTAAAACACTCATTACTGTAATCTATTATGTACATTTTTTTTCTCCTTCATGTAATTTTTTATTGCAATGAATGTTTTATGAACCACTTTTCGTTTATTCTAAAGCAGGGATGGGCAATTGGCAGCCAGGGGGCCACATGCGGCTCTCCACCTGACACAATGTGGCCCACCAGTCTTTTCCAAAAAATAAATAAATAAATAAAACAAACAAAAAATTGGAAATTAAACTGTTTAATATGATTCATTTTGAGCTATCAGTACTACATAATGCACAAATTAAGAAAGGTGATAAAATATTTCTCCTAGCTCAAGATTGCTGGTTTATGCTTTCCTTTTTTAAGTCATTAAGAACTTACTTTGTTATGAATGTATTAAATATATTTTGTGAAGCATTCAAATATAATACTGTTCTTAAAAACTGTAGTTGAAAACAATGATAAAGGTAATGTGTTTGTGCTTTTATTGCTCTTTTATTGCTTATAAAAGATGCTTACATTGGCTATGGTTATGTGTCATGCTCATTTAATTGGGAATTTTAATTGTTTAAGTTAAAATGTGTATATTTTGGTATATAAAGCTTTATATTTCCTATTTTTGGTTATTAATATATTCCTATTGTTTGTTATTTATGTATACTCATTGATACTATCCAACAGTAAGTAACAGTGTGGCCCTCAAGCACGGAGGACAGGATTCATGTGGCCCTCTTGGTAATCAAAGTTGCCCAGCCTTGTTCTAAAGTATCTGGATTTAATTTAAACCTGCCACCAACAAACTTTATTAATGACCACCAAAGGCTGGATTATATTATGGACATGGTAGAGGATGTAAAAACCATTTGATTAAATTTAGTTTGTTGTCAAAAAACTTTTTTATATAAGTTCCCCACCTCATCGGAGGGCTAATAACTTTATTCTTTATTGCTGTTGGACTAGAAAACACTTTTTACATCAAACTGCACGCTGCTACACTTCATAATTTACAACATTTCTGAATGGATTGTATATTTGAGTCATTTTATTTTAATGTCAACTAACTTCTTCTTTTCCTGCAGCCCCTTCCTCTTCTTCTCCTGACGCTGAGCTGAGCTTGGTTGAGTTGTATGCTCCTGTTCTAAAAGTATGTGGTGGTGGGAGGTGAACACTTTACATTCAGCACGTGGTAAGACATTTAGAAACACTAGATTATTTGGTTGGTGCCACCACCTGTATATTTATATTGATTTAAGCTTGTTTATTACTTTAATCCTTAGACTTTCTGTTTCTTGTTTTGACTTCAGGATTAAATTGAAAAAGGCTGACTTCTATTGTAATTTTGGTTTTATTTGGCACAAGCACTCTGCCCTATCCTCCCCCACCTTGTGGGAGCCCTTGTTGTTAAATGTGAGTTGTAAAAGAAAAGAAAGATCTTTGTCCACTTTCACTCTGACTCCTGTCAATTTATTTTGGATGTTTGTTGTCCTTTATTTATTCTTTTACAAAAGTGATGTAACACAATTGGGGACACGTCAGAGATGCAGCAATGAGCTTCCATTTTCACTAAAGTTTGTGTTTTGTTGGGTTACTTTGCTTTTTTTTTGTTAATCCCGCCACCACCCCCCCTCATCGGAGGACAATTAAACTTTATTAAAGACTACATCCTACTTGGATTACATTTTGGACATGGTATAAATGATTTATTTATTTTATATTTTAAGGTTTGTTGTAAAAGCTTTTATTTCAGGCTTCTAATTTTTATACATGTTTCTTGTACTTTCTTTCTATAATACTTTTTTTCGTAACACATTCATTACAGCAATCAATGACATTTTCAGTTTTAAAATATATGGTTTTATTACATTAAATGTTTAATGAACACGTTTTAGTTTTAACTAAAGTATCTGTTTGTTTTTTAACCCCGCCACCACCCCCCCTCATCGGAGGACAAATAAACTTTATTTTTTAATGTTCTTTTACATTCTGTTGCACAAAACAACACTTACAAAATTAGGTTGTCTTTTAATATGTTCTATATGTAACTTAATTTATTTTTATGTCCACAGAGTATTTATCAGGATTATTTGAACATTTTTCAATTTTACATACAATTTATTTTTACGTTATTAACAATTGAACTATGACATGAATTTTAACACTTTTTATATAATGTTCTATCGCAGAAAATATATTTCTAATTACTTTTTATTTTCTCCAAGACTTTGGTTTTGTTTGGTTTTTTAACCCCGCCACCACCCCCCCTCATCGGAGGACAAATAAACTTTATTTTTTAATGTTCTTTTACATTCTGTTGCACAAAACAACACTTATGAAATTAGGTTGTCTTTTAATATGTTCTATATGTAACTTTGTTTATTTTATGTCAACAGAGTATTTATCAGGAATATTACTTTGAAAATGTTTCAATTTTACATACAATTTAATTTTTACAACGTTATTAACCATTGAACTATGTCATGAATTTTAACACTTTTTATATAATGTTCTATCGCAGAAAATATATTTCTAATTACTTTTTATTTTCACCAAGACTTTGGTTTTGTTTGGTTTTTGACCCCGCCACCACCCCCCCTCATCGGAGGACAAATAAACTTTATTTTTTTAATGTTCTTTTACATTCTGTTGCACAAAACAACACTTACAAAATTAGGTTGTCTTTTAATATATTCTATATGTAACTTAATTTATTTTTATGTCGACAGAGTAATTATCAGGATTATTACTTTGAACATTTTTCAATTTTACATACAATTTAATTTTTACAACGTTATTAACAATTGAACTATGACATGAATTTTAACACTTTTTATATAATGTTCTATCGAAGAAAATATATTTCTAATTACTTTTTATTTTCTCCAAGACTTTTGTTTTGTTTGGTTTTTGACCCCGCCACCACCCCCCCTCATCGGAGGACAAATAAACTTTATTTTTTAATGTTCTTTTACACATTCTGTTGCACAAAACAACATTTTACAAAATTAGGTTGTCTTTTAATATATTCTATATGTAACTTTATTTTTTTACATTTGATTAAATTATCAGGATTATTACTTTGAAAATTTTTCAATTTTACATACAATTTAATTTTTTACAATATTTTTCTTTGAATGACATGAATTTTAACACTTTTTATATAATGTTCTATACAGAAAATATATTTCTAATTACTTTTTATTTTCACCAAGACTTTGGTTTTGTTTGTTTTTAACCCGCCACCACCCCCCTCATCGGAGGACAAATAAACTTTTATTTTTTAATGTTCTTTTTACATTCTGTTGCACAAAAACAACACTTACAAATTAAATGGATTTTAATATGTTCTATATGTAACTTTGTTTATTTTATGAATTAAAATAATTATCAGGATTATTACTTGAACATTTTTCAATTTTACATTTGAAATTTAATTTTTTGTTATTTACAATTGAACTTTGACATGAATTTTAACACTTTTTATATAATGTTCTATCAAGAAAATATATTTCTAATTACTTTTTTTTTTCCAAGACTTTTTTTTTGTTTGGTTTTTTCAGCCACCACCCCTCATCGGAGGACAAATAAACTTTATTAAAGACTTTTTTACTGCTTGGATACATTTATCTAGTAATAGGTGTAATGATGTAAATATTATTACGTTTTTACTTTCATTTGTTTTACATTTGATTAAATTAGGTTTGTAAATCAAGCATGTTTTGGTCTATTTATTTTTTATTGTTAATTTTTGAATATTTTTTACATAGAATATTATTATTCATAACACATTCATTATGGTAAAATTCAACCTACATTTCAATCTTTTAAATATTTATTTATTGAAAGACACATGTAACGAGGCAGTTTTAGATTAAGCTGGTATTTACATATTTTTTAAACCCTGACATTATCAGGGACAAATTATTGTTAGTTTGATAATCAGACACTTGACACTCACAAATAAATGGATTTTATTCAGTTACAGTTATTTATATTTTACTGAATTAAAATAAGCGAATAGGACTTTAATTAATTTGTTCTTGGTAATAATGGAGCCATATTTGCATCTCTGTACTAATCTAATCCCGAGACAATTTTAATCTTGGAGAAGCATTTTGATGACATTCTATGTATTTTCTTTGATTCCTCGTCTTCTTTTTTTGTTGTTTTTTCAGCATTACATCCACAACCAGCTCCTCTTTCTTTTGAAGACAAACTTTATCCTTTCCTCCAAAGCTTTTTAGAAGGTGTCCGATCAGTGATCATTTGAACTACTCCTTATTCGCCTCCCACATCATATTAAATCCAAAGATATTGGAGCTTTGTAATTGGCATGTTCCACAATGTATCAAACATGACTTTAATTGAGCTTGTTCTGATTTTGAGCTTAAAAAGTCTTTGAACATTTAAACCCTGACATTATCTCTGAAATTATTGAAAAAAGTTTTCTCCTGTGTCTTTTTTTCCTGGTCCTGACGTTAAACAGGTGCTTTAGAATAATGGAGCCATATTTCTTACCTCTGGCCATAATGCCCGTCTCCTTCTCCTGGCTCTTGGAGATGGCCTTCAGGATCTGCTTCTTCTGGCTCCAGGTTCCAGATCTTCAACTTGGGAATGAGGCCCATCTTTGGGGGAGGGCCTTCGCTCTTCACCTCCTCCTCTCCTCCTGCTTGAGCCCCATTCTGTCTCCGCTGTGGTTCTCCTTCCTCTTCTCTTCTTCTCTCCTGTATTTCCTCCTCATCCATCTCCTGTCTCTCCCTTCTCTCTCGCTCAAGTCTCCTCTTGTCCTCCTGCTTCAATGCCCTCCGTCTTCTCTTCTTCTCAATCCTCTCCTGCCTCTCCATCTCCTCCTGTCTCTCCCTCTCCTCCTGCTCAAGCCTATCTCTCATCTCCTGCTCCTGTCTCCTCCTTTCCTCCCTTCTTTGCCTCCTCTTTTCACTTATCTCCTGCCTCTCCATCTCCTCCTGTCTCTCCCTCTCCTCCTGCTCTAGTCTATCTCTCATCTCCTGCTCCTGTCTCCTCCTTTCCTCCCTTCTTTGCCTTCTCTTTTTACTTATCCCCTGCATGTCCATCTCCTCCTGTCTCTCCCTCTCCTCCTGCTCCTGCCTGTCTCTCATCTCCTGCTCCTGTCTCCTTCTTTCCTCCCTTCTTTTCATCCTCTTTTTACTTATCCCCTGCATCTCTATCTCCTCCTTTCTCACCTTCTCCTCCTGCTCCTGCCTCTCCATCTCCTCCCACCTCTCTCTCTCCTCCTGCTCCTGCCTCTGAATCTCCTCCTGCTCCTGCCTATCTCTCTCCTCTTGCTCCTGCCTCTGAATCTCCTCCTGCCTCTCCCTCTTCTCCTGCTCAAGCCTATCTCTCATCTCCTGCTCCTGTCTCCTCCTTTCCTCCCTTCTTTGCCTCCTCTTTTCACTTATCTCCTGCCTCTCCATCTCTTCCTGTCTCTCCTTCTCCTCCTGCTCCTGCCTATCTCTCTCCTCCTGCTCCTGTCTCCTTCTTTCCTCCCTTCTTTTCATCCTCTTTTTACTTATCCCCTGCATCTCTATCTCCTCCTGTCTCACCTTCTCCTCCTGCTCCTGCCTCTCCATCTCCTCCCACCTCTCTCTCTCCTCCTGCTCCTGCCTCTGAATCTCCTCCTGCTCCTGCCTATCTCTCTCCTCTTGCTCCTGCCTCTGAATCTCCTCCTGCTCCTGCCTATCTCTCTCCTCTTGCTCCTGCCTTTGAATCTCCATCTCCTCCTGCCTATCTCTCTCCTCTTGCTCCTGCCTCTGAATCTCCTCCTGTCTCTCCTTCTCCTCCTGCTCTAGCCTATCTCTCTCCTCCTGCTCCTGTCTCCTTCTTTCCTCCCTTCTTTTCATCCTCTTTTTACTTATCCCCTGCATCTCCATCTCCTCCTGTCTCACCCTCTCCTCTTGCTCAAGCCTATCTCTCATCTCCTGCTCCTGTCTCCTCCTTTCCTCCCTTCTTTGCCTCCTCTTTTCACTTATCTCCTGCCTCACCATCTCCTCCTGTCTCACCTTCTCCTCCTGCTCCTGCCTCTGCATCTCCTCCTGTCTCTCCCTCTCCTCCTGCTCCTGCCTATCTCTCTCCTCTTGCTCCTGCCTCTGAATCACCTCTTGTCTCTCCCTCCTCTCCTGCTCAAGCCTATCTCTCTCCTCCTGCTCCTGTCTCCTTCTTTCCTCCCTTCTTTTCCTCCTCTTTGTACTTATCCCCTGCATCTCCATCTCCTCCTGTCTCTCCCTCTCCTCCTGCTCCTGCCTACCTCTCTCTTCTTGCTCCTGCTTCTGAATCTCCTCCTGCTCCTGCCTATCTCTCTCCTCTTGCTCCTGCCTCTGAATCTCCTCCTGTCTCTCCCTCTCCTCCTGCTCTAGCCTATCTCTCATCTCCTGCTCCTGTCTCCTCCTTTCCTCCCTTCTTCGCCTCCTCTTTTCACTTATCTCCTGCCTCTCCATCTCCTCCTGTCTCTCCCTCTCCTCCTGCTCCTGCCTCTGAATCTCCTCTTGCCTCTCCCTCTTCTCCTGCTCAAGCCTATCTCTCTCTTCCTGCTCCTGTCTCCTTCTTTCCTCCCTTCTTTGCCTCCTCATTTTACTTATCCCCTGCATCTCCATCTCCTCCTGTCTCTCCCTCTCCTCCTGCTCCTGCCTCTCCATCTCCTCCCACCTCTCTCTCTTCTCCTGCTCCTGCCTATCTATTTCCTCTTGCTCCTGCCTCTGAATCTCCTCCTGTCTCGCCCTCTCCTCCTGCTCTAGCCTATCTCTCGTCTCCTGCTCCTGTCTCCTTCTTTCCTCCCTTCTTTTCCTCCTCTTTTTACTTATCCCCTGCATCTCCATCTCCTCCTGCATTTCTCTCTCCTCCTGCTCCTGCCTATCTCTCTTCTCCTGCCTCTCCCTCTCCTCCTGCCTATCTCTCACCTCCACCTCCTGCCTCTCTCTCTCCTCCTGCTCCTGCCTCTCCCTCTCCTCCCACCCTTCTCTCTCCTCCTGTTCCTCCATCTCTCTCTCCCCCTGCTCCTGCCTCTCCCTCTCCTCCTGTTCCTGCACCTGTCTTTCCTCCTGCTCCTGCCTCTCTCTCTCCTCCTGCCTCTCCCTCTCCTCCTGTTCCTGCACCTCTCTCTCCTCCTGCTCGTGCCTCTGAATCTCCTCCTGCCCCTCTCTTCCCTCCAGCCTCCCTCTTCCCTCCTGCTCCTGCCTCTCCCTCTTCTCCCACCTCTCTCTCTCCTTCTGCTCCTGCCTCTGAATCTCCGCCTGGCTCTCCCTCTCCTCCTGCTCTAGACTCTGAATCTCCTCCTGCCTCTGCCACTGAATCACCTCCTGCCTCTCCCTCTCCTCCTGTTCCTGCACCTCTCTCTCCTCCTGCTCCAGCCTCTCCCTCTTCTCCCACCTCTCTCTCTCCACCTGCTCGTGCTTCTGAGTCTCCTTCTGCTCCTGCCTCTGAATCACCTCCTGCCTCTCCCTCTCATCCTGCTCCTGCCTCTCCCTCTCCTCCTGCTCTAGACTCTGAATCTCCTCCTGCCTCTGCCACTGAATCACCTCCTGCCTCTCCCTCTCCTCCTGTTCCTGCACCTCTCTCTCCTCCTGCTCCTGCCTCTTCCTCTTCTCCCACCTCTCTCTCTCCACCTGCTCGTGCCTCTGAGTCTCCTTTTCCTCCTGCCTCTGAATCTCCTCCTGCCTCTCCCTCTCATCCTGCTCCTGCTCCTGCCTCACCCTCTCCTCCTGCTCTAGCCTCTGAATCTCCTCCTGCTCCTGCCACTGAATCACCTCCAGCCTCTCCCTCTCATCCTCCCTCTCTCTCTCCTCCTGCCCTAGCCTCTTAATCTCCTCCTGTCTCTCTATCTCCTCCTGTTTCTCTCCCTGCTTACCTTCCCTCCCCTCCTGCTCCTGCCACTCAATCACCACTTGCATCTCCCTCTCCTGCCGCTCTCCTTCCTCCCTCTCCTCCTTTCCTCTGACCCTTTGCCTGTTTTGTTCTACACCTCCTCGAAATGCCCCACTGTAGCTTAATCTCTTCATAACTGCCCCGCTCTTCACCATCTGCTCCTCTCTCAGTGTCTCGAGGTCCTCCTGCTCCATCTCCTCTCCCTCCCTCTCATCCTGTTGTGCCTCCACCCATCTCCTACCTTTCATAACCTCCATCCATATCTCCTGCTCCTCTCTCCACCTCTCTTCCTCCTCCTCTCTCTCTCTCTCCAACATTCTTCTCCGTTGCTTACACTTCTCCTCCTCCACTCTCTGCCTCTCCTTCTCCTGCTCCTTTCTGTTGAACTTCTCCCAGCTCTTCTGGGTCCAGCCTCTCCATTTAACTGACAGTTTCCATCCCCTTTTCCTTCCCTTCTCCTCACCCTCCAGTCCTCCCTGCTTCTTCTTGCTCTTCCCCTGGGGAATTCCCCATCTTTCCTCCTCTCTCCCTCTCTCTCTCTCCAACATTCTTACCTGTTGCTCCAACTTCTCCTCCTCCACTCTCTGCCTCTCCTTCTCCTGCTCCTTTCTGTTGAACTGCTCCCAGCTCTTCTTGGTCCAGCCTCTCCATCTAACTGACAGCTTCCATCCCTTACTCCTTCCCTTCTCCTCACCCTCCAGTCCTCCCTGCTTCTTCTTGCTCCTCTCCTGGGGATTTCCCCATCTTTCCTCCTCTCTCCCTCTCTCTCTCTCCAACATTCTTACCTGTTGCTCCAACTTCTCCTCCTCCACTCTCTGCCTCTCCTGCTCCTTTCTGAAGATCTCCTCCCTCCTCGCCCTGCTCCTGCGTCTCGATGACAGCTTCTGTCCCATTCTCCTTCCTTGCTCCTTCTAACTCCTCTCCTGGATACTTACTGGTCTCTCCTCCTCTCTCTCTCAGTTCTCGTCGCGCCTCAGTCTCTCTCTCTTCTTCGTTGGTGTTGGTCTTCAATCCGATGGTGTCTTGACTCTGCTTGTTTGTGCGTCTCTCTCTCTCTCTCTCTAGTATTTCTGTAAGATCAAATCAGAACAATGTCAGTAACACTGTCAAAAAGCTAAAAGCTTGCATCAAGTTCACAAAAATGTAAAGTTTGTATTTCTGTTGGTTTCATGTAATTTTAAATAGCTTTTGAACCGTTTTATTTTTCACAAAAGGAAAAGGATTGCCCTGAAAATATTTAGTGGTGTAAGCACAGCAAAAGAGGAAATACCAAATATTTACTTTAATTATAAAAATGATGTAATTTTAATGTATCACTTGAAAATACATTTCTTAAGGATTATTGTCAAATACAATTACATACATTTTTGCACTCTAGAGCAGGAAAAATACTGAAAATGACTTTGCGTTATTTAAATAACGTTTCACAAATTATGTTTAAACTGTATAGTAGTATACAGTGTACTAAAAGTATATTAGTACATTTCAACAGGATTACATCTTATTCCAAATAAAATTTCCTGTAAATTATATTCTAATGAAACAAGTCAACAACAATTGACAGAAACAGTAACCACGTGACCATGTTGCCAATGAAGAAGAAACCAGCACTAAAACTCAAGCATGACAGGAAGCAAGGCCAACTGACCTTGTACTTTTTTATTTTCAATAAAGAAAAAAAACACCATGAATCTAATGTTTTCTATTAATTAGTTTAAGAATGAATAAATGTCTCTTGCTGCCGGATCGGACTCGTGCTCTGCGTCAAGCCACTTTTTCTTTGCTTAATAACACCATCTATTTGATAAAAAGAGACTCTAATTATATAGAAATTATTATGAAACAACAGAGTTGATAAATGTAATTTTACATTTATCTATATTTATATATATATATATATATATATATGTATATATATATATATATATATCTATATCTATATATATATATATATATATATATGTATATATATATATATATATATACAATTCTTTATTCAGCCATTTCAAGTAACAAACAGGCATATTTTGCATTGTACATTCTTCAAAAATCACTGAGCAGCATCAGTAACCAATATAGAAAACAAAATAATAATAAAAAATGAATAAAATAAAAAATAAATTAAAAAACAATTCAATGAAAACATTTACAAGGGGTTCAATTCATACACAAATCAAGAATTTCTTAGAGTCTTGAGGCACTTTCTTTTACAATTTTTTTAAAGATCGAGAAAATAATTTAAGGTCGTTCTTGAATGCAGCAAAATTGGGAGTAACTTTGAAGAATCTAAATTAGTGGATATAGAATTTCGCTATAATAAGCATATTATATAAAAATTCAACAGTTTTATCTTTTACAAAGATTCCAAATTTGATCATATGATAATTAAAAACAGGTATTAGGTATTTTGCATTTAGCCATGCATGAATTATTTCCCCAAAAATCTTCATAGCATTACAATCATGAAACAGATGTTCCTGTGTTTCAATTTCTGTATGACAAAACGTACATTCATTCTTATCTATATTAAATCGTCTTCTCAAAAATTCATTACATGGATGGATATCATTAATAGTCTTAAAATTAACTTCTTTCATTTTTGGCAACAATGGAAAGTCTAAATATCTACTTCTTAGTTTAACCAAATCAAGTTTGGAGAAAACCTGAAAAGTGATACTTATTTTAGTAGGAAGAGGAAAGAATTCCTTTGTGATAAGACTTCTCAAAATTTTCTGATTACACTTACGGTCTATTAAATCATATTCATCAATAAAAAGATTATCAAGTACAGGTGTTACAGCAGAATATTTCAGAGTTTCTCTGATCAAATTAAACAAGGCTACAGGAACAGCTTTTTGTCACTATTGAATACTGTTTGTAAGAACAATTTATTTTGAATTTCAGATTGAAATTGGTATGATTTAATATATTTCCATCTTAATCCATTAAATGTATTATAGCCCAAACACCTTTTTCCATCCAATTTTAATAGAACAAAGATTTCCTTTTATGCAAGACATATCTGTTGTTCCAAATGATGGCTTTATGTGGGCTGAAATTATGTTTGTAAAGCATTTACCAATACCGTAATACCTGTAGATGAAAGTCTGAGAACTGCCTAGGTAATTTTAAGGGGTCAAAATCACATCTCAGTAGAAATTTAATTCCACCAACCTTTTCATAAACACATGAAGGTAAAGTAAACCATACACTTTGTTTATAATTGACCAAAGTCTGCAACCATTTGAACTTAAGGACACCATTCATTACCTCAAAATCAATTATATTCAAGCCTCCTTCTTTAACTGGTTTAACTAAATCACTTTTTTGAATCATATGTGTTTTGTTACTCCATGTGAAATTATAATGAATTTGATTAATTTTTTTATACATCCATTTGATACGGATAAGGAGTAACATGGATAAATTAATCGAGATATACCTTCCATTTTGGTGAGTAAAACTCTACCAAATATAGAAATGTTTCTTTGAAGCCAGCTATTTAAAAGCTTTTGATTCTTTTTGACCACAGTTGAATATTGTTACTTTCTCGTTCAGCTGTGTTTTTACTAATGATAACTCCCAGATATTTAACTTCTCTTTTTATTGGGATATTATGGATTGAGGTTTGGTTACAATAATGCATAGTTAGAATCTCACTTTTTTTTAAGTTTAAATACAATCCTGATGCCTCCAAAAATGATGAAATTGCTTTTAAAGCATTTATTATTTGGTCAGAATTTTTTAAAAACAAAGTAGTATCGTCTGCAAGTTGTGCTATTACTAAGGGCCTGTCCCCTACATTTAGAGGTTTTAAGTTCTCATGGTTTTTAATATGTATTGCTAGTAACTCAGCTGCTATTATGAAAAGAAGTGGACTAACTGGATCGCCTTGTCTTATCCCCCTTTTGACATCAAATCTCTTTGTTGTTCCAGTTTGGAGTAAAACTGTGCTGGTTATTCCTTCATACAGCATAGATACAATATTGATATTTATTTTTCCAAACCTAAAGTATTCCAGTGACTTTAAAACAAAGGGATGCTCTAATTTGTCAAAAGCTTTAAAGTCCAGAAATAGTATTATTCCATCATCTTCTATCAAGTGAGCATAATCCAGTAAATCTGAGTCTAATATTGTTATGAATTAACCACTTTTTAATCTATTTGCTAAAGCATGAGTTAAAATTTTGTAATAAACATTGAGTAATTTAATTGGTCTTAAATTATCAAATACTGTTTTATCCTTGTTTGGCTTGGGTATAAGCGTAATTATACCTTGCTTCATTGTTGACAATAGTGTATTGCAGTCAAGGCATTCTTTAAGTGCTTCAAATATCAACACTCTAATTTCAGGCCAAAAAAATGGATAAAAGTGAGTTGTAAGGCCGTCCTGACCTATGCAGGAAATATGTATACTTTGATTTTATTCAGATTTTATTTATTTTTGATAAAGGAAGACATTTAAGCTGAGACTTTGTATAAAAAAACAAATCCCAATGATCAGATTACCTTTTTGTACTTTTATGATTACTTTAATTTAATTCAGAATTTTTTAACATTTATTTTATCATTTCTTATTTGTCTTATTTCTTATTTTTCAACAATTAAACCATATCAGATGATAAAGTGGCTCATATGAGGGCTACTCGATTATGGCAAAAATAATAATCTGGATTATTTGAATAGCTTTAAATCACAACTTTAAATTACAATTACTCACTGACTGAAAACCATGCACCACATGCTTTCATTGACACTGTTATTTCTAACAGTAAGAAATTGCCAAACATACAAATATGTTTTCAAAAACTACAAATAACTAAAACTATTATTCACAATAATGATGGAAAATCCTGTCAACAGTCATCTGTTAATCTATTTTGCTCTGTTTTTATGATTGGGTAAGGCAGTACTTGTAAATCTGATTAAACTCAATAAATGTCCCAGCTTTAGCTCACACTGTAAACATTAATGATGATTTTTAGCCTGGTGTCAATCAGGCTAAGATGTTGGTTTAGCTCAAGTTTAGCTCAAGGTTGGATGTAAAAAGATGATAGTGAACATTTGTCAAGCACCAAAGTAACAAAATCTGTCATCAATCGTTTCATTTTCACATTAAAAACACATCAAATTTTATTTAATACATGGTTTGCTCTGTGACACTCAAAACATGGATCAATCAGGGTACTAAACATTTCTGTTTCACTCCTTCAGTCAAATCATGCAGACAAAAATAACTTAGCTACAAAGGAAATGAAGAAATCTGTGTCCTACCCAATATGATGAACTTCTTAACAAAAAAACGGACTGAAACGATCATGAACTAGCTAGCTTAAGCAAGCTAATGACCCTAGCCTAGCATGAAAGATCAAAATGAGTGTAGTTACCTCCAAGTGGCTTGGTGAAAAGGGAAGAAATTCTATTCCAGCTGGTTTATATACCATCAGATGGTTACTATGCTACTGTTTATCATTTGTAAGATGCTTGTTGTTGCTATGGTAACAGTGAAGACAGTTTAGCCTTCAACTCATGAGGACTGCTGACAGGAAAACTGTTTAACATCGATGTCCTGCTCCTCTACACAAAATAACTAAATAGAGAAATAAATGGATCAAATAAAGTCAGAAAAGAAACCCCGATAACAAGAGAACATTCAAACTGAGACTTTATATCAGAAACAAATCCCAATAATCAGTAAATCTGTCCAGGCAGCACAATACACATTCAGTGTAATCAGACAATCTGTAGCTTAAATGGCACTATGCAGGAAATATATTTACTTTGATTTTATTTATTTTTGATAAAGGAAGACATTTAAACTGAGACTTTGTATAAAACACAAATCCCAATGATCAGATTACCTTCTTTTTACTTTTATGATTACTTTAATGTAATTCAGATTTTTTTTTAAATTATTTTATCATTTCTTGTTTGTCTTATTTATTATTTTTAAACAATTTAACCATATATATATATATATATATATATATATATATATATATATATATATATATATATATATATATATATATATATATATATATATATATATATATATATATATATATATATATATATATATATATATATATATATATATATATATATATATATATATATATATATATATATATATATATATATATATATATATATATATATATATATATATATATATATATATATATATATATATATATATATATATATATATATATATATATATATATATATATATATATATATATATATATATATACATATATATATATATATATATATATATATATATATATATATATATATATATATATATATATATATATATATATATATATATATATATATATATATATATATATATATATATATATATATATATATATATATATATATATATATATATATATATATATATATATATATATATATATAGGTCTGTCTCCTGTCTGGGGAGAGTGGAACATTTCAAATCAAGTCTTTAGGCACATCTTTTGAGGCGTGGATCTGATTAGTTTGTAGACAAGCCATGGACACACATATTTAGACAATCTTTAAAAAATGTACATCACATAACTCGAGAACTGTAAAGTACAGTATGTCAGAATTGAAATTCTTAGAACTTGCTTTTTTGAGCAATTTTATCAAATCTCTACTTCCTAAAACATATCTTACAATCAATTTTATTGTTAAAATGCTTTTTTTTTAATGTACTTTTTGGGCATCCTGTGCCTTCATTGATGGGAGAGACAGAGGACAGGCCTGTGAAAGGAGATGAGAGAGTAGGGGAAGACACTCTGCAAACTGGCCACAGGCGGGACCTGAACCCAGACCGGCAGAAGCAAGTACATGGGGTGCCTGGTTACTAACCACTCCGCCAAACCAGCACCCCGTTGAAATGCATTTTAAACAACTTTAGTGTAACATATTCAGATTGGTGTTTAAATGAAAATGAGTTTAGATCAAAGCTGCCAAACATTTAAGGATTTAAAAAAATATTAACTTGATTTTGCTTAATGATGAACTGTTGAATTAGTAACAGGATTAAGTCCCTGCTTAACACAACTACGATATGAATGACCTTTACTTGAAATCAGGTACCCAAAATTTCATGTTGGTACTTATGTACTATAATGTAAGTGGAATTTCAATAAGTCGTAAGGCTTATTGAAATTGTTGAACTGAAGTATTGTAAATCTATTTATTTAATTTAGTTATCTTCCTCTATCTGTTGTCTCTTTTATTTTGTTGTATAATGTATTTTATTTTAGTATTATTTGTTATTATTCTTTTATTTATTAATTTATTTATGGGGGGGTTAGTGGGCATACAAGGTTGATATGAGGCTGTAAATGTTTTGGAGATGATGAATTGTTGAGGCTTAGAAAGTTCTTTAAATTAATTGAATAAGACATACGGTATCTTGCCTCCAACATGATCTAATTTTTCCTCTGTCAGCAATTGTCTTTCTTTTCTTGTACTAAATTGAATGCATATGTCTCATTAGTAAAACCCGCAATAAAACAATATTTTAAAAAAAGTGAGGCTCATACATTTACAACTGGAATCTGTATCATTTTGACAGTTCGATAAGGACTCAAAAACTTACCGGGTTAAAGAACCAGTAAACAAAAACAAGCAAAATGTGATGAATACAAACCACATCCATACAGTTTCCATAATTCTTAATCTCTCTTTATTGCATTAGAACATACATTTCTCATATATATCTATATATATACTTTATAAATGTGAATTTGTACACTACAATCTTTTATTGTAACATGTTAGAAAATACTCGTAACGCTCCAAAAACATAACACTAAAAACAGTTACCAAACAATGATTATTACATTTCCTCGTTTTGTTTTGGCCACCAAGAACGTAAAAAAACAAGATGGGGGAGATGAAACTGTCAGTTAGGAGGAGAGGAGGGAACCACTGTTGGACTCAGACGGTCGGGCCATTGCAGTTTTGAGTGGCAGCCATTTTGTAACCAAACGGAGGGGGGATGAGGGCAGGGAGGGGGTTTTGTTAGGACAGGTGAGGAGGGGGAGGGCAGAGATGAAGGAGGAGAGCGAAGAATGGAGAGCAGCAAGCACATGGGACAGACTCTGTCAACAAATAAATTACAGATGGAGAGGTGAAGGTCCTGATGTGATGAAGTTAGACTGAGCCAAAAGGTGATATGAAGGCGACGGCTTTTAAAAACAAACACTAAAGAGACTCTCTAAAAACTCTAAAAACAACTATGTTTTTTAGTTACTAACAACAGGTTGAACCAGCTCTTTGTTAGTTAAGACTTAGTCTAGCCATACTAATAATAACAATATTATTGATATTACAAGTCTATTAGTCATACTATTAATAGCATTACTGATACTATAAGGTTATAGTTAGTCTAGTCATTCTAACATAATTTTTACTGATATTGTTAAGCTATTGGTCTAACTTAATTTATTCTTAATAAGGTAATTATTAGTCAAGTCATATTTATAATAAAATTGTTGCTAATATAAGGTTTCTTGTGAGATTTATAGGAACTCCTCATTTTATTAAATGTAATGAGTTTTTTCTGTTACTGACATTTTCTCCCGTTTTCTAATTTATTTTTGCTTCTGGTTTTTGATAGGTATTTCAAAATTGATACAGCTTTCTAATGGAATTGATTAGACACAATGCAAAACAAAACTTGCAAAGTCCCATAAACTAATACAATATATGTTGAAACGGATCATTTGTATTCAAAAGATTGCCCTGAAATTTTAACTTGATATTAGGTGAGCCTTGAGGAAAAAAATGTTTAAAACCACTGGTCTAAAAGGCTTCCAAAGAGCTGGTGCAGCTGAATGTGGATGATGCAGAGAAGGGAGAAAAGCTGGCTGAAGTGTGACTAGCAGCATGATGACGGGATGAGCAGCAGCGTCCTAAAACATATTGTTAAAGATGCGTCAAGTGGGTGGAGACAGCGGCGAGGGAGAGCAGAGACAGTGGTGACAATGTAGCAGAATCATTGTGGACGCCAGGGCACAGGTGTAACCATCCAACTCACAAACACACACACACAGCAAGGCAAATGTTTAGAAACTATCACTACGGACAAGACAGACAGCACTGCAGGACCAGCATGTGGACGGCCAGAGGGGGAGGAAGAAGAGAAAGAGGGGACGCGAGGCATCAAGGAAATGTTTGTCTGGTTTAGATTCCAGGAAAATGGAGTCATCAACGCCGCTTTACATCACGGAATGATTGTCCTCTTTAACGTACCTCCCCTCCTCTCCTCGTGTGCACGACTGGTCTTTTTTTAACCCCCCTCCTCCTCCTCCTCTCACATGCACACACAGACACACAAAAACCCTGTGACCATAAAAGACAATCATATACACACGAGAACACACCCTCTCACACACAACATACATAGAGACGCATAGTTAGACACGTTTGGACTCAAACAGCAGACTGGTGTGTTAGCAGGAAGCAGAGGATCGGAAAAGTGCACATGTTGATAGAAGAGCTTAAAGCGTACACACACAGCAGCCTGTTATTGATATGACAATCAGAGCCGGAGTCACACGAGACCGCTTAGCCAAAATCACTTTGACTACTTTGATTTTAGATGAGACTGCACTTTTTTACAAGAGGTGTTCACACCCAGGTCTGTAGTCTCTAAGGATGAGGAAACAAAGTAAGGTAAACACGATTTAAAAAGTGGGTTGACTGATAAATGACACACATAAATTTAACTGTTCACTTTGTTGAGAAACATTTGCTGCTTTCTGTATATGATCAACATCAATTGTTCAGGAATTGATTTAGAGGAAAAATCACTTCAGTGGAACTTTAATGTTATAATTTTATGGAATACTGGAAAATAATATAAATTAAATAATCAAATCATAGTTACTAAAATATAGCTGTCAAACAATTTCATTTTTTAATCACAGTTGATCTTTAAATCACATTTTTTAAAGCATCTTTGATATCTTATAGATGGCATTTAAAAACAATTATTGAAGTCTGGAATGACAATGTGAAGCATTCAGGCATTGTCTTTTTCTTAAGTTAGGTGTAAAATAATTAAATTGATATAATCATCCTACATTTATGTTGTGTTCAAAATGGTGCTCCTACAAGAAGAAAACACCAGTGAACATCTATGAAAAAAGTCTATAAAATTTGTGCTTCCGAAATATGCAGGTGTGCATGTACAAAATGATTCCCTTGCTTGCAATTAATCCTGGTTAATTTGATAAGACTGACAGTTTAGCAGATATCCCTTTGTACATAACACGGTTAAATTCAGCAAGTAACATAAAGACCTTCACAAGATAATTTATTTTGTATGCTTTCTTGTCATTCAAACTGTCTAAAGCTAAAGCTTCCAGTTTAGCAAGGTCCAAAATCAACTATTTGACTCACCAGCCATAACGAGACAATAAAATTGGTAGTTTTTCATTAACTCCCTACCATAATAAAATTGAGTCCTTCCTGCTAAAATAAAGGCTAAATGAAATAAAATAAAGTATTATCTGCCACATACATACAAGTTTCATTGAATTCAACTGAGTTCATTTGGTAGTGGAGTATTTTTAGAACAGGAATCAAAGAAATGGTGAGAAAATGTAATTTGCTCTGCATGTTTTTACAGAAATTTTAAGGTACAAACACTGAAATGTCATGTAGCATTTAACCCTCTGAAATTTAAACAGCAAATAAGATAATTTACCAGCAGCATACGCTTGGCTGGAGTTCATTTCACACTGCAATGTCTAGATAGGATCTAATATACTTTGAAGGTAACAAGGCTCTTCAATAAGTTCTGACATTAGCTTAACCATTAACCAATTGCACTGGCCATGGATAAAAAAGAAGTGGAAATAGCCAAAGGGGAAATGGTAAAAAGGGAGAAGATATTAGTTGGGACAGATTTTTAAGAGGCAGTGGTGTTCTGTTTTACTAGGGTGAGTAGCATCCTGTTGCTGCATCGCTCTAAGAGAATGACAGACAATTTGGGATAATTCCATTATGGTCTACATGTTTACAGCCTCAATTAAAATATCAAAATGCCGTTGGCTTCAAATAAAACAAAATAAAATGTATAAAATGTCTTATTCTGTCCCCTTTTAAGCACACCGCTCACACTGTAGCAATGAATGAGTATTTAAGCATTTAAGAGAAGCCACGTTTCCTTCCACCCCTCCTCTCCCTTAGTGAGCAGTCATGTGGTTTTGGAGTGTGACGTTCCTAAGGCAGTATCACAGTACAGTCCATAGAGAAACAACAGCAGTACAGAATTACACTGGTCCGCCCAGAACTTTACATCAAATCAGGTGCCACAGCGAGATCATCTGGATCTAAATGTTTGTAGAGCCTCATTCCTCGAGGTGGAGGTGATGTCTTTAAGTTATTTGACATCTTAGCTGTTTTCTGTTATTCATCATCGGCAGAAACAGGAGCCCTGGCAGCCCACAGAACCTAGGTTCATCATAATCCTCAAATACCCTTCACTCCTGCTTTGTGTCGCTCAACCAAAACGCAAACCAAGCAAAGCAATATTATAGCAACATTTAAGAAAAGATAACAGGAAATCCTCCACAATACAAATATGAAAATCTGAGCTTATGCATTTGTATTATTTTAAGTCACTGTCTTGAAATAAAATGGAAAAAAAATTTTAAGCAGACATATTGTTTCAGAAAAAAACAAATATGATTTTGTTCGCTAATCAGCAGGATTGACTTATCACAAGAAATGCTGACTTCATTTTCTGTGCTTTATGTATCTTAACTTTTTTAGTGTGGTTTGATAAATGGACAACTGGACTATTTTAATCCAAAATGTGAAAAAAATGCTTGCTAAGTTAGCTAGTCGACTAGCTAGTAAATAATACTTAGATATTAACAATTTTAAAACTTTGATTGCAGATTATTAAATCCTGTCATTCCAAAAATTCAGACCTTTAAATGTTTGCTGCTTGTGTTTTCTTAGTTATATGTGAGTTTTGGACTTTTATGAGGGTAGTTTTTGTCTTTGGGATTTGCTAGTTAGCATATTTACTGACATAATTGATTGAAGGATTAGAGGGATTTTTAAAATAAAGTTTGAGATAACAGGAAATACGTACAAAAAAAGAGAAAAATGATGGCAGTTAATGTTACGCCTTACATACTGAGGGTGCAGTCATTTCAGTGGGAATCTCAGGTTCAGTTCACTTTTCTGTTCAATTCTAAATGTTCCAAAAAAGCAAACAAACACAAAACCTACAAATTTCAGCAAAACAACCTGAAACACTCTGGTTGCACATCCAATCTCACACTTGCTGTGACTCCTGTAAAGTGAATCAGTTTTTTTTTCTAACTTCTTGAGGCCGCCAGGTCTCAATGTCACACCTTTCAGATCTAAAGTTCTGGGGCAGAGCTGAGCCAGATCATCCGGCATGTGCCGGGCTGCTCCTGACACTCGGGTAGAAATTTTTCTGATTGGTCTAACGACATCTACCTTTACAAGCTCACTTAGCTCCAGCTGTCAATTTTTCTTCATGTCAAGATGAACCAGATTGAGCTACAGACTAACAGACACTGACCTAATACTAACATGTGGCGCAGAGCTGGAGCTGCTGGAGCCGCAGAGTGCCAGAAACAGCCCAGACGTCTGTTTGGGTGATATTGTAGTGCGTGTGATCTATAGTACAGTAGCATCAACACTATGGTCCAAGAGACGGATCAGATAGAAGATATCATACAGATGGTCCAATACAGTTATAGTACAACATCTATACATCAACTATACATTGTGCGTTTTTTTTTTCCTTTGTTAGATTTTGAAGGGGGTGTCGGGGGTTAGACTTGGTCACCATTACATCACTGCTGTAAGACAGGGAGGGGGCTGAGATAGTGGTGGGCAGAGCCAGGGATAAACATTAATATAGTTCAAAGCACGCCCAACGTTTGAGCTGCTGATGTGTTACTGAACAATTTGAGAGAAGAGTGTCATTGTAGAGAGAAAACTCCATCAAATCTTAAAAAATGAATCGAAGTAATGTGTAAAAGTCTGCATGATTTATCCACAACTGACACTCAGAAATTAGAGATCAATAGGTCAAGCAGTGAGTGGAGGAGAAGAGGGCTGAATTTCCTTGGATGAATGTTTCATTTTGCCAACTTTTCTAAACATTAGTGCTCTTAACAGAGTTCTGCTAACAGTTCTGGATTCTTATTTAAGCATATTTATCCAGACAGTGTAGAAACTTCACAGTCATTTCCCGTACCTTCTCAATTATTCACCAAATCTGTTTCCACTGTAAAAAGTTCAACTATCCCTTTAACTGAAGCACCAACTCTTCTATCTCCTCCCAAGAGTAGATAATAAACACTCTGTAATGATAAGATTTCTTCTCCAATTAAAAGTATGTATGGGAAGTGAAACCTCGTTTCAGTGCCGAGTGCAGGGGTTGGATAGAGCGACAGTTAAAAAGGAGCACGTCGGCGTGAATAAATAATTTAGAGGTAGAAATTTTGAGAACCAAAATGCAAAAGCTGGACATATTGTCTTTTGGGGTTTTCCGTGAAATTTGCAAATATGTTTGTTGATTGAATATGATGAATTTAAGTTGTCTTCAAATCAAACGTATGGATTTTTCACTTTCTGATGAAAATTTCTAACACTAACGCTAAAAAAAATCATGTTTTCACTGACCTGTCAACAATTAACATTAAGCTAATAGTTCTTCGTAGCTTTTTGATGGGATCTTGCATTTCCTTCCCTTGGGTCATGCTCAAAATGATTTTTTCATTTTGAGTTTAAAATCAAATTTTTAAACAAATTTCTGATTTTAGCACCAATGTATTTGTTTGATTTATTAACTCTAGTCCATATTTTTAGATGTTACTGAATCAGATTTGTTTTAATACGATTTTCTGCAGCACCACAGTCCATCTTGACCTAACGTTGTGTCTATCCATGGCTCTGCTTTGGGTAAAAGGTTTTAGGGGTTACGGGTAAAAGGGTCAGGACACTAAGGAATCAAAGGGGTAAAGGGTTAAAGGGAACAGGACTTAAAGGGGTTACAATACTAAAGGAGTTTAAGGAGTCTGGATGATGAGGTGCTGAAGTTTGGAGATGACAGTCAAGGCTTACAGTGATGACAGATTTACTGCGATACAGGATTCAAGAGACTGATGAGTTAGTGTGAGTCTTATGGGTCCGTAATGTTAGGATATGAGGGTGGCCTCCGTAACTATAGCAGGGTCTTCTATGTCCGCTTTACTTTGAACCATCCGCAGCTCCAGCTGGGGCGGACTGGGCCTCCGACCAGGGCCTGCCAACTCTGGGGTCAAGAGAAAAAAAATTACATTTTGATTTCTTAAAAAAAGTATTCAATTTGTGGTGCCTGAAGAAAGCTTGAGCAAAGTCGGCATATCGTCATACATGAAAAATGAAGGAAAATTAAATTGAAGTCTATGTTAGCCAAAAGATCCTTACAGAAGCTTTAAGCTTTAGGAAACCCGGTCTTACCGTGAGCATATGAAATGGTCCTCTGGATGACATGATGCATCACTGAAAAAGTCTTCTCACAGGCCATCTGAAGAGGAGAGCAAATAAAAATACAGTTACTATGATACATATCTCTGCATATTCAGTGAATTTAACCATAGAATCAGTTGTCTCTTTCTTAAAAGAGACCCTTATTCCCCTAGACACAAATACCTCATATTGTTGGAAGACTCACTTACATAAAGCACATAAACATTTTAAGCACACCAAATAACTGAAAGCTTTTCTTAAAACTTAAAATCTATCAAACCTTCTGAAATAGAAATAGTTCTCAGTTAACGGTGGGCTTTGCAGTTTTACTCTGAATAATTAAAGGGCAATCCCAAACGGACCCTGCAAAGAAAGGTGGACGTGTTTGTTTTTTGCTAAGAAGGTACTCGACCTTGGTATTGCTTCTAATAGCAGGGATGAAGCTCAGGCCTGTCACGATAATCAATAAATCAATTAACTGAACGATAAATTAAAATGTCCTCGGTAAGTTTGTCGGCCTCGATAACCTGACGCGTGCGGGCATGTTTGTTTTCCTCCTCTCTTTCTACCAAAAAGGCTGGATGAGAAGATGGCTCACTCACTCTATCTTTCTTAACACCGTGGTGCATCGTTTCTATTGCGGATTTATAGCGGAATGAGCATCTGTCACTCATGCAATCTTTGGGGAGTAGGCAGGGCCACTCGTGCGTACACACTGAGGTGGGCTTCACACGAGTACGAATTTGTAAGACTCCGGTAAAATAAACTATCGATCTGGTGATATTGACACATGGAGACGCGTATTTGTCCATGACTCCGCATCTTTTTTGAAAACGGGTTTGCAAGTGGATATCTGCGTATTCGTCTTCATGCCGTAGTTGGTATAAACAGATAAGTCCGGAGAAGACGGTGACCTCATAGCACCCCTCCTCCTCCGGGGGATCCCCGCCCAACCCACGTTGTCACACACAACAACAACAACAATGGCGCCAGCCGAGCTGATTCTGATCTTGTTCTAGCAGCTATAAGTATTGCTACAACTTTCATACCAACATTTTCTCACAGAGCACGAACAACACCAACTACGGCAACAACAGCAACAAGTGCTCATGCAGAGACGCAGCATGTTACGCATGCATGAGCACTTGTTGACGTGGAATCCACCTCGGAGCAGAACTGTGATGTTACGAGTGTAGTAACCCAAGAACTACATTACCCAGCATGCAATATGGGTTGGGAGCATGCGCGGAAACCCACAGGTACGTCGCGGTGTGGATTTTGCGTTCTCAAGTAAATACACAAGCCTATGTACAATACGATGTGTAAACAGCGATCCGTGTTTTGATGCCGACGCCAAGACAATACGGTGCCGTCCTCGTGTGAGGAGGGCCTGAGAGAGCTGAAGTAAGTGTCCTGAGGAGTAACAAGGAAACAAACACAAGTATGAATGATGGCACAAAAGCTACGGATCTTAAGCAGTGTGCCACTGCCCCAGTGATGGAATATTTTGGTTTTGAACAGAATGAACAAGGTGTGAGCTAATGAACACCGACAAGTCGATACGTGGTGTTTGTTTGAAAGTAGTGACGATGAAGAAGACGAGGTGCAGCGGAGCCTTCATCCTGAGAGTAAGGAAATATAAATAAAACAGAGCAAAAGGTGCACGCTCCCAAACACTGTTGTTCGCTACATTGCAAAAGAAATGCAGCCCTTCAATATAATTGAAAAGCCACCATTTCGTGAAACGTTACAAACGTTTGACAGACAGTAAAAATTGACTGGGAGAATGTACATGTCACAAACGATTCCTGAACTGTACAAACTCCATTTTATTTATTGTTTTTATTGTTGTGTGTGTTTTTATTGAAGTTTTGTTTTTCTTTCTTCACAGAGACAGAGTCTATTTTATTATTGTTTTTGATTAGTATGTTTGCTTTTATTTAAATAAATTTTTTCCTAAAAGAGTCAATTTTATTTTCATTGGGTTTTTTCTCTTTTTTTGTCTGTTAAATGTATTATATTGTTGATTAATTTATTTTATTCAAGAGAACTTGACCTTCCAATTACAGCTAAATACTCTTAAGACATTAAAGTTTATTGCTCTTGATACAGTGTACTCACTTTATGACATATATTATAATTACATTAATGAAAAAATGATGTTTCAAAATAATATTGACAATAATATCGATTATCGGCAATAATTTTTTGTAAAATTATCGTCCAGCAAAATTTGTTACCGTGACAGGCCTAAGCTTAAGTCTTTCTTTTTTAAATTGGAACAAGTGATGGCAACAGCTTCATAAAGACAGTCATCCCACTTTCTCTCATGAGAGGCAGCAGCTATTTCAAAGGTACCCACAACAGCTTAAAGGGTGTTGTGTATTCATGTTGTCTTAGTCTACTGGCAAGCAAAGTCTGTAGAGGCCAGTAGGAAGTTGTTGCACAAGTGTGTTTTTACCTTTAGGTCATTGGGGTAGTGGTGCGTCCATGCTAGAAGCATAGCAGCAAATAAATCTCCCGTTCCTACGAAGACAGCATCCACTTTTGGCACTTCTATTCGAACTCTCTCTGTTGTCCTGCTGCCGTCAGGGCGAACTGAGAAGCAAAGCAAAAACAAACGACAAGAAGGGTTTTATTTTAGTTGTCTAGTATTGCAAATATCTTGTCCAGATATCTATGCCAGTTACACCTTATACTGACATCAGTGCTATGTCACTGTTTATCAAGTTGTCACATCACAAGCTCCATACTACACTACTTTTCAACAAGTTTACATTGGTCCAAGATGTTCCAAGAGCATATTTTTGAAGAGTCTTGACCAGTCAGATGTTAAATTTTGACATGTCTAACAGGACTGTCCAACCTACGGCCCAGGGGCCAACTGTGGCACACAATCTGTATTTATTGGCCGATGAGAACTTTAATCATGTCACGAGTATGCGAGAATGGTGCTTGTCTGATTTTAACCTCTTAGTTTCATTTCTTAGCTAAAATAATAGCACAACATTATGGTAAGCAAAGTGAATTTAAAAAAAAAATCTCAATGCTCTGGTGAAAGAAGACAAATGGATCATGGCAGAGTAGCAGCATGAACTGTGACCATTTTCTATGTTATTTGGCTCATCTCAAATCCAATCTAACAATCAGATCCTCCAACTAATGTTGAAACACTAACACTCAATAAACTTTGTCAGCCTTGTGCGTTTGTTCTGGATTTGTATTTAAATGTAGGAATGGCCCGTCACTCCTCTCTGTGTCAAGAGAGCGTGATCCTCCTCTGGAATAGATTAAGAGCCAGCCAGGCCCAGAAAGGCCCTCTGTAACCAGCCCTAAATTCTTCAGTGCTTGGCTACTTGCCTTGCAAAGCCACAAATGAAAAGCTGTGCTTTTATATTACACTAGTTTTACAAACTTTAACACTTTAAAACGGTCTTACCTCCATGTTTTCAAATTCCACTGTTGCTTCATCACTTGCAAATATTCTTACTGACTAACCATGAAAATTAACACAATGAATTGTACTGTTTGTCTTTTTCACATCTGTGTACTCTTATCTGTAATGGCAGTGTAGAGCGGAGCTGTGCTGAGTTGTTCTGTGTTTGTATTGTTACTTGAAAAAGGATGAAAAGCTAATATACTTTTAAAATATCACCATAATTTTCTGTTAGATGGGCCTGGGATACTATGTGTGAATGCACCTCAGTCAGTGCTGCCATCCATTTTCTTAACAATAGCACAGAATGTAAACAGAAATGATCTGGGATGCCAAATATTTGTTTGGTGATGTAGATCCTCCCTTCACTTGCATGCATGAAAAACACACCATCAACTGACGTGATCTGTGGTAATCTGCCAGAATGCATTTCGCTTTCTGACAAGAACCTCTTGTTGTTTTTAACAGAGTCTGCCTTTCAGTCAAAGAACCCCCCAAAACTTTTGTGTGAGTGTTCATGCCAAAATAAGGGAAAGAGGTGCCACTATCCTTCATGCTCACATTTAACTTGCCCCTTTGATTTTTGTCACAAGCAGCCTTTCTGTAAATTGTGTTTGGATACCTCTATGAGAGCTTTGACAATAGCACTGATTCATTTTTATGAATCATGGAAAGTAAGTATGGCCTGTTATTTGCATAAGAAGCTGCCAAGAACATTTTGAACCCAAGTCTGAGTCATATGTTACCATGGCGCTGGCTGCCCAACGACACCAGGAAGCGGTCTCCAAGTCTGGAGGGCAGATCAGATGAAGTGATGACCACTGTGTCCGGGCCCATAGCATGGAGAAGGTCCATTACCTGCAGACAGTGAGTACGTGAGACACGGAGGGCATGAACTCTGCCATTAGTCTAGAAAGAAATGAGATGTCTAGTTTAACTGTTCTCTTCAGCATTTATGCTCATAATTACTTTGTAGGTTGATTGACCCATAAAACACCCAAAGATGTTTTAAAGGTGTAGTCAGCGATGTGGGAGAAAACGAGTGGAGAGTTTGTTGATAAACAAATTTAGACCCGCCTCCCGAAAGCTGATGGACGTGCATCGTCATGGAAACGGCCGTAGAAACTGCGTAGCTGACCAACGTAGCTAAGGTAATCCCGACTCGTCAGACAACTCGACTGCCATTATTGAAAACATCACAACAACAGTACATTTTGGCAGATTAGACAATAAGATGAATGCCCGACGGCTGTTACTTTTATGTGAAGCACCACAAAGCTAATGTTGCTTACCTATCCAGCAGACAGACGGTGACATCCGCGTCCGTTTTCAGGTCTTTCAATTGGCGGAGTTCCCTTCACCGTCGGAAAGCAACACCAATATTAACCCGGGTTGCTCTTTCTTGGTCATAGCCCTTCTTTTTCACTTTTCACTCCTCTGACCTTTTTCTTTTGGGCTGTTTTCAGCCATTGCTACTGCACCTATTGTATCTCTCTCTCATGCTAACTGCGTACGCTACGCAACCTATGACCCCTCTCCCCCCCCTGTCTGATCTGCGCAGGAGTATGATCGCCCCCTGGATGTGGGGGGGTGTACTCTGTTTTGGTAACTCGGCCGGAGCCACAGTATTTACCTGCTGAAATTCAGAGCCAAGGCTGTGTATTGAAACCGGAATTTTTTGTCAACATGCTGTCAGTGGTAACATCTTGTGGATGGAGAGGAGAAATACGGTGATTCTAACAAATATTGCATTAGATTAGAAGATTAGAAGATCGCTGACTACATCTTTAAGTGTGGAGCCAAAAAGGTTTAGAAAAACTGAAGAAATGGGTCTGTTTATTCCTGCAAAAATGTTGCGAACTTTAGAAAAATTCATCACTGCTGCTCAAGCTTTTAAAAAATGTGTTGGATAATTTTGTTCAACTGGAAAAAAATATGATGCATCATAGTAGGGTATTTGGATGGTTGATTTCTTACCTCAATGGCATCTTTTTCTGTGCTAATGTTCTTTCCCGTCAATAGTCTAAAACACAAGAAGACAATCAAGATTTCAGATATTCTATTTTAACAAAACAAAGAGCATTATATTTCCAAACCAAGTAAAAAAAATCATAAGGACAAAAAAGGGCATCAAATTCAATTTGAGAAAAAACTTACAAATGAAATCTCTCTGCAGCTAAATAATCCACCAGTAGATGGAGCAATTTCACAGTGAAGCTGAGGAGAAGCTGACTCACATTTCTCTTTCACTGATGATTAATGTTGCTGTTTCATTCCATAAATGCAGCAATTTAGTCCATTCAAGTAAACAAGAAATCAACAAAACAGCCTTCATCTTATTTCAAAAACATCGTCAGACAGTTTTAACTGTAAATGACACATCTGTGAAGTAGGTGAATGTCATGAGCAACACTGTAATCAACATGTTCAACCCTGTAGCACACACACAGAGATCCATCATACCAACATGTTGGTGATGTGCAAACGAATCAGTCATTATCATTTTGTATTGATGTGTTTTTGTTTATGAAGCTCAGAATTTCCAAAGATACCATTTAAAAGTAAAAATGTTCATTTCTTTTTCTCACACAATTTGATTTGATACAGGTCCACAGCTAGATAAAGTAGTATTGACTGTATAATCATAGTTCCAATAAGAGTATTACTGATTTAAAGTACATAATAATTAAAAACTCTTCACTTCAAACTTTGCAATATTTATTCAAAGTGGTTAACAAGAAAGATTTGGAGAAGCTGACAGAATTTAAATTACTGTAAAGTTTCTAGGTGCCAAAATAAAGCTGTTAGATAATGACATAAGTGGTCTTACATAAAAATGATGCACTGTTCCCCTTCACACAGTTATGAACAGGCAGGTCTGAAAGTCAGACTTTGAAGTACTTGTATAATGTCAGTACACTTAAAATCATAAAATGTCCTTTTTCCTGAACAGTTTCAACAAAGCAGATGTATAAAAGGGGCTAAATGATATTGGAAATGTGGGCATTATGATATTCGCCCTGCAAAATCCATGCCGTATTTGAAAATACTGTGAATTTCTATTGGCTTTAACAACATTCTCAACATTTGGACCTTATAGTAACAATGTTGCTAATTTGGACTCTGTTTTTAGGTAATGTCCACAAAAGTCTTGCACAGTGCAAGTCTGTAATATCATAGAGAGTAAAAAATATATTTTAAAAAATTCTTAACGAATCTATACTTGCATTAAATTAAGTTGTTTTCTCAACATTTTTAATCTAAAATTATTAAAAAATGTTCATATCTCTTACATTGCAACAATCATTCTGAGTGTAGCTTATTAAAGCTTGAGCTCCATCTGAGTGCATGAAAAAGATGCAGTATAATAAAGGAGGGATGGGCAATGATTTTTCAATATCTGAAAAGAAATTATTTTCTAGTTAACAATGAGCATGACTTTAATAATAATAAAACATGATATTTCGTTCATTTTCTCTAACAGCTCCCCGTTTTCTCTGTGTCACTGCAGTCAGACATGGACATACAGCCTCAAGCTGTTTGCTAACCCAAATCAAACGGCAAAGAAAATATAGTAGTAAAAGAGATACACAACTGAGATACAAAGAAACTAATTTTGCCTCACTCAACCTATGATACCATCTTTTTCGCTAAACATGTAAATGTAATTGAACAGTTAAATTATTTATTTAACTTGGCACAATCGAGAAAAACTGATTAAATTAGCAAGAAGAAACACTAAATCTATTAGCCTACCAAAGGCAGTTTCCATTATCTGTTAGCATCAAGCTAACAAACTGAGATGAACATCCCATTTCCATTTCTTAGCATCTTCGAATTTTCTTTGCGTATTTTTCAATGACTTTTTGTAAAAAGTGATTGCTTATATAATACAGAGCAGTGGTTCGCAAATGGTGTTGTGAGGTTCACTGCTGCACCTTGGTCATTAGTACAATCTGATGCAAAATTAATACAATGAATCTGCAACTTATGTCAAAAACTTAGTCTTCAAATACATGCTGGATAACTGTTGTCTAATGAAAATTGTCATCCCTAATATATCTGTACGCCACATTTTATGAGGCTATTGTAAACTAAAATTAGAAGTGCTCAGAGAGCACAAACCTCCGCCATGGCATTCCTGATCTTCCAGATTAGTTTAGTTTATTTATTTATGTCGAACATTCTTAACTGTGTTATTATCTAAAATATCTTAAACTGCTCAATCTTCCAGTGTTAACTCGTCCTTGGGGAAACTCTAGGAATAGCATTCTGATTTTGATTAGAACCTAAATTAAGTCATCTGTTTCTTGTGCCGTGACCAGCATTCCCTAAAATTTCATCACAGTCTATGGAAAGTTTTTTGTTTCATCTTGCTCACAGACAGAAGGACGAACAGACAGAGAGACAGACAAATAAATAGACAAACACTGGAGGAAAAAAACAACCTAAAAGTAAGAACAAATATGCAAAACAGACTGGTAAGATGCTACAATGGGCATTTAACAAGTCATTTTACATGGAAATGAATTGGTGAGCCTTGAGATTTGTGTGTTAACATGTTTGTCTTTGTAATTACTGTGCTGAATTCATACATTGGCCATGTGTTTGTTGTGAGGCTCATATACTGAATACAATTCAGTAGTGATTTCCAGGACAGCCCCATGAGCACTTATGAAAAAAAAACACACTTGTACTCACTCAGCCTCAAACTGGTTGGGAGTGATGATGTCTGCAACAGGAACCACCTTGTTCTTATAGACTGGATAAAGATTCTGAGGAACATACTGTGGAACAAAACACAAGTTAGAGTCACTAATCCCCCCCAAAAAATAAGCAAACATGGATTAAAAACAAGGGTTACACACATAAACCTGTAACCATTAGCTGAATTTGGATTTCATGATCTAATAGGCAGAATATGATTTGATCCCCCTTAAAACAAGCATGATTAAAGGATAAGTTTGGTTTCTGCAGCTTTCACATTGTTTATAGAATGAAGAAGAACAATATACTACCCCAAAAGGTTTTCCTGATCCAAACAGTGCTTCGGGAGATATTTAGATCCTAAATCGAGCGGCAGACATCCGTATAATGGGAGCACATAGGGCATACAGGGCCGCTCCTAAAACTGCATTAATCATCCAAAAATTCATTAGTTTCACAAATATTCCATCATGGTCCGCTCCCGCTACTCCTCCACGACAGTCTGTGTCACTCCAGACATGTTGTGTGACTGTACTGACCTCTGAACTGAAGAAGAAGAGCGCTTGCTTCCGCACATGTGCAGTACGGCTCATTGTTTCAGGGGAAGACAGCCGGCTACACAACGACTTTCTTCTTCCAGTTTTGTGCAAAATGGACGAATATCTATCGAATGAAGATGTTGTGGAGGAGAACTTTGAATATGATGAGCCAGAGTTTACAGATGAGGAGCTCATCAAAAGGAGGACGCGGAGGCAGCTCTCCAGAGAGAACTGCGCAGGCGCGGAGGCAAGCGCTCTTCTTCTTCAGTTCAGAGGTCAGCACAGTTACAAAAACATGTCTGGGGCGACACAGACTGTAATGGAGGAGTAGCGCGAGCGGATCATGATGAAATATTGGTGAAACTAATGAGTTTTTGGATGATTAATGCAGTTTTAGGAGTGGCGCTATACATGCCCCGTGTGCTACCATTATACGGATGTCCGCCGCTCGATTTTGGATCTAAATATCTCCCGAAGCACTGTTTGGATCAAGAAAGCCTTCTGGGTGAGTATATTGTTCTTCTTCATTCTATAAACAATATGAAAGCTGTAGAAACCAAACTTTTCCTTTAACTGCACATGTACAGATCAGTCAGACAATAATCAACCTGCCAGAGGAGTTAGCCTGTAAACACACTACACTGACACAGCCAAACAAACACACACACACAACATATGTTCAAAAACATTAACATGCAGACTAAACGCCTGGGCGACATGTTTAGTGATAAATGTCAACATGATGATGACAAACAGCCTAACATACAGAACAAAAAGCAGAAAACTGTCAGTAATCTCACCATAGATCCATGATCACCGAGAACAGGGTCACACACTGAAATGACAAGAACGCATCAGGAGTCAGAATTCACTTCAGAACCAAACAATTAAAAGAATCACAGAATTACTAAGGCGCTGCAGCAGTGGGAGTCAAAGTGGATTTGGAGATGTGAGGACACAGAAAATAAATCCAGATTACAATATTGTCATACAGAGAGTGTCCATTCTTCTTTTGTGTGATATTACTTATAAAAATGTCTCTTGGGGGAAATAAATGATTTTGCGTATTACAGAAAGGTGGTCATGAATGACTGCATTACAGTCACACTGATGGATCTTTCCCTGTTAGTGGTGGAGATTAAAATGTAATATTTGTCCTGAGGGTACAGTTCCACTGAAAGGTCAGGGTGTGTGTTTTCTGTGAGCTCTCCCACAATGGTTCATAAAAGAGGGCATACAAGCACAATAATGCACCTGCTAATGTAATACTGAGTACTGCTCAAACCATCAGGACCAAAGTGTGTCTGAATATGATAGTTCACTTACTTCAGAGATAAGGCACCACTTACAAAGCAATTGTTTGGTGCTTTGCAACAGTGCATCTATAAAATGATAATCCTCTTAAACGCATCAGAGTTTCAAGTTTCAGTTTTATGTCCTACCACGAGAGGCTCTAATATCTTGATGGGAGGATCACGACATCAGTCATAAACAATGTGAGGCAAGTTTACTGAAGTGATTGTGGCTAATGCTAGCAGCACCAGCGCTGCAGGCCTTCGTACGGTGGCAGAAGAGGGCAAACAGCCTACAACAGCTTGATGCAGTTCAATAAGAGGAAAACACCTGAAGATTCGTTTCTAATACCCCTTTCAGACTGGACATTAACTTGTTTTAACCTGGTAACAATTGGCAATTTGAAAGGGTCTAATCGGCATTTTGATTCTGATCGACTGACCCTGCAAGCGACACAGGTTTTTATCGGCTAGCCTCTGATTGGTTTAACTGGGAACATCACACCTGGGTCAACACGCTAATTTATGTCATGACATCGGCGTAACGTGGCAACGCCAGAACATCGCGCCTGTCCCCTCCGTCTGTAACTTAGGGCTGTTGCTCTAATCCCTCAATGCAGCCAGCCAGTCAGTTCAAATGATAAAAAATCACACCAAAAAAGGGAGAGAATCTGACATAAAAAAAGAGCATTTTTAAAAATAAAACTATCATTTTAAACAAAACATGATTTATTAATTTGTAATTGCTCTGCCACTTGCATTGAAAAGGCTGCTTTTCTGTTTAGCTCAGTAAATTAAGTCCTCCAGGTTCTACTGAAATACATCAATCAATCAATCTTTATTTGTATAGGGCCAATTCATAACAAGTGTTATCTCAAGACACTTCACAATAGAGCAAGAACTCTTCATTTTGTGGATACACATATATGCATAGGTACATATATACACATAAAGATACACATATACATATATATACAAATATATACATCCAACACCCAACATGAATCCATATAGCCAATCATGAATCCCTCCATCATGGCGGCAAGAAAAAACCTTCTGTTAAGCAGCAGGAAATCTTGAATGTGGATCCCAGTCTCATGATGAACAGCAAATCCACACAATGCTGTGATGGGTGTGTGGGCAAAGGAAGGAAGGTAAGAGGAGACAAGTGGACAAAAATAAGAACTAAAGTTAGTGACAGATCCATGAACCATAGACCTGTCGTCTGATTTATTAGAGGTTAGCCTCTTGAGATGCTACATCTCGCTTTCAGGAGGGTCCTCATGTCTGAATGGTTGTGGTGATCATTTTATAAAAGTATAACCAATGATATTCTTACTGAAAATAAGAATTTATGGTAGTGACGAACTCATGGGTGCCCAGACCACAAGTGCATCCCTACCATATTTGTCTCCATTAAGTATAAATGTGTTAGAGGCCTCTTGAGATGTGACATCCCATTTTCAGAGGGACCTCATGCCTATGTGGTGATAAAAAAATAGATACTGTAGGTGTATTGATCAATGTTGACATAATGACGTCTTAGCTATCCTTTTGTTCCTGTAATAATACTAAAGTAGAATGCTTAAATTTGGCATTGAGGAAAAATTAAATGGCAGAGATATCCAGTGTTTTATTTTACATTATTTTGAGAGTTTTGCAGGTGTGATACAGTCCAAATGATCAGCTGATTAAACAGTTTATTTAAAGTTCGGTTGAACATTGAAGTCTGATCCACAGCTCCAGGTTTCACAAGCATAAGTACAACAATGCTGCCACAGTTACGTGAACAGTGGGAGCTGTTCGACGTATGTGCTGCTGCGTCATCTATTCACTCTGAATAAAAGAAAATGACATGAGAAAGTACAACCCCAGGAAATGACAGGAAAATCCTTTCATTATGATGTGATTGCCATTTACACATCACTTAACTTTACACAGAGGGAAAAGTATCTTATATGCCATGCTTTGACACATCATCATTACTCTGAACAGGGGCAGAGGGTCTTTAATATACAGTATCTACTGGTATACTGTATCTTCAGGGACGAAAAAAGAAAGAGTAAGGCAGTCTCTTTGTTCCTTATACTTTAATATTTCAATCTTTTACCAAAAGTTTATAAATTTAGTTTAGCTTTGGTGATAAGAAAGCTGTAAAATCTACTGATTGTTGTATAGAAAACAGAAGAACATCAGCCAAATAAAACAAGATGGCCAAGAAAATCAACAAAAGGGACGCGTATTCACACTGCTCTGTGTCAGTCAAAAGAGATTTAAATTGATTTAAGGGATTAGCTTGTTTAATTTAAAAGCGTTGGCAGATTGCTTTATTTATGAGAAGCAAAGCGCTTTGGAGCAAGTATACTAATCTCAGAGTCAGTATGGAATATAAAGAGAACATAAGTTATTTCTAGCGAGGGCATTCACTTCTGCTCAGTTTTCTATTGCACGGTGTATATCAGGTTTACACATATTTAAGTTCACCATAGTTATAGTGTAGTTTACTGCACAAACAGAAGTCACAATGCAGAATGAGAGATTTGTGGTTAAAAAAAATAATTATTTGATTTAGAAAATTCTGAATTGTTCAGGAAGAGTAGTCCAAATCAAATATGGCCATCAATATTTTTCTACTTTTAAGGAAAAGTTGTTGAACTCTCTGTGGACATACCACCTTAAATCGATTTTGTGTTATCAAATCACACAAGTTTGCCTCCAAATAGGGGTGGTCTTCAAGACTATTATAGGTCCTGAAGATCTAACATGCATTAATGATCCACCATATAGAAAGATCGAAGATGAATACTAGGGCTGGAAAGATTCACTTTTCTCCTGTTTCGATTTTGTACGGTTTTTTTTAGGTGCTGATTCGATTTAAATTGCTTTTCTACGATATTTACGACTATGACTATATCAAGAAAAATACACATCACGTGTGTCAGTTTTTAGGATTTTTTCAGCAATATGTTTTAACCAGCTGTTTATACTGTCTCTTCAAAGCCTGGACTGCATTTAAAAGCAGCGATAATCAGTATAGAAAACATCTGGAACCCTTCTAAAGAAATGAGATAGAATGATGGTAGAGATGGATGAAGAAAAACATGTCGCCCTCTGCTGGAGAAAAGGGGTACTTTTTTCCGGTCCGGCTTATTAACACAGACTAAAATGTAGCTTTTATATCTGGAAGAAAAAACAATATTTGAACAAACAAATCTATTTAAAAATCATCAAAGAAAAATTCCAGATTCTTGTGTGAATCAATTTTTTCTCCCACTAGTGAATATACCTCTATACTTTTTTGCTAACAAGAGCATTTTTTGTTGAGGGAGGCGATTACGTGGACTGGACCTTAGAGCTATTTCATGTGTTTTTAAACATTCTTAATAACTGTCTCCACGCAAACAGAATGCAATGATCCAAATTTCTCTAAAACTGTCTCCCCTCTCATTTAGTGTGCAGCAGGCATCATCAGAGCACCATCTGTTGTTCAGTCCTGATCCCTCAGTGGATAAAAATCAATATTCTAATGATCCAAAAAACTTGAGACATATCACATTAAATGACAAGATCCACAAAACTCATAGTTACTCTCACATGTCACTTGATTTCAGCAGAGACACACAAATACATCAGTTTCACAGCAGGATCAGTCGGTACTGGCCATTACTCCAAAGATCAACACATGAATGTGGGATGAACAGCTGTGTGCCGCAGATGTCACATCGATTTATTGTTGACATCAAGCATACCTAATCAGATATCTAGAATAAATTGAACAAACCAAACATTACTCACCATAAACCAGGTTGGGGTTGGCTCTCTTTAGCTCCTGAACAATGTCTACAACCATTTCCAAGAAGGATGTGTCTCTGGTATACCCTAAACACAACAGCAGAAAAAAAAGAACATTTTTCCAATTTTACCAGCAAATAAACTTTTTGCTTGTTTTATATCATTAAATTGTCATGAAAGCAGCTTTGGTGTGGATGTGGTTCCTCTGCCTCTGCACGTCACGTGATGACTTAAACCAGGGGCGTCCAAATTTTTTGCATCGAGGGCCACATGAAGAGGAACACATGGACGACTGAGCCATTTGCTGCACCTCACTTTAAGTTAAAATTTTAAGGTTTAGGGGTGGGCTATCACCTGTCAAGAGGCCCATTTAACCCTCAGTTATCATTGGATTAGCACCTAGTTAGGGTGAGAATGACCTCCTGAGCAGCAGAGATGGGAGACACTGATCTTTACTGTCAGACACAAAACAAGACTAAACTGCAAAAATGCTGGTGCTTAAAGATAAATATCGCGGGGTTCTGGTTTGGCGGAGTGGTTAGCAACCAGGCACCCATGTGCTTGCTTCTGGTGGTACAGGTTCGAATCCCACCTGTGACCAGTTTGCAGAGTGTCTTCCCCTACTCTCTCACCCCCTTTTCACAAGCCTATCCACTGTCTCTCCTGTCAATAAACGCCCAAAAATGCCCAAAAAAGCCAAAAAAATACATTAAAAAAAGATAAATATTGCAATATACTTTGTAAATGAGACCTTGTGACAAAGTAAATGTGGCGAAAAAATTCACGATTGATGGTATTTGCTGCTGTCATCAAAATGTCTTTATCCATTCCTTCTGTTTCAGGGGCCAATTAAAAATAGGCTGCATTTGGCCATAGTTTGGACAACCCTGACTTAAACGATGAGGAGGAACACTGGCTCTCAGGTACAAAAAAAACACTTAAAAGTGATGAATTTGCAAAAAAGCAGTGTTAGCAGAAGTGACTGAAATGGGAAATGATGGTTGAAATCAGTATAGAATTTTGACAAAATTAAACTATGATGAATCTTGTGTAAAGGTGTGTGTGTTCTCCTACAGACAAACTGGTCTTGGTCCTAACAGTGGCACAGTGGCAGGCTCTGCTGTTGTGGACTCACCTGTTAAAACATAGTCATACTGGTGAACGTTGTTCAGCTTGATTCCTTCATAAAGAACGTGGAGCTCATCTGCTGTCAACACCTGGCCTTTCCAATGAGAGTAACCTGCAAAGAAGAGACAAAGACACTTTTAGCTAAGCTTTTATATTTCTGACTCACATGAACACACACACACACACACGCGGCAGGTGGTCTCTGAGCTGCAGGAAACCACAGCCTCTGGTCAGTTAGAACCTGAGGGGTGTCTGGGGGAGGATGAGGACACAGACTCTCTTACTAACAAACTCTTTCATTGAGTGCAGGGCAGTGGTGTGTGTGTGTGTGTGGTGTGTGCGTTCATAAGTGTGGGTGTGAGAATGTGTGAAGTACATAGTGTCCCTGTATGGATGTGACAAGAATGCAAATGTAAAGCATGCGTTGCTGCACGTGTGTCTGCGTATGTCATGTTTGCTGCAGGCCGATGATGTCGCAGCTTCAGGTGAGTCACAGTCAGGTCACGTGGCGAAGGGGGTTCTGGTTGCTAGGCAACAAGCCGGTAGAAAGCCAAAGGGGCTAAGAAAGAGAGATGAGCAGTCAGGGCTCTGTGTGTGTGTGAGAGAGAGAGAGAGAATGAAGGCAGGCCTACAGATTAGAGCCGCTCTTGTCGTCATCATTCGCTGCTGTCGCAATTCTGGGCGCCTGCTGCTGTTTACTGCTGCGTCCTGCTGCTCTCTTCCTCCATCTTTCTCTCAATCATTCACTCATTCAAAAATGTCCTGCCTCTCTTCCTCTCAATTCACCTTCTCTGTCCCTCCTGCCAGCTGTCCCCTCTTTCTCTCAGATGCAAATGTCTTCTCCAATAAGTCACATCAAATTACAGCTATCCTCTGAGAAATCCAAAAGGTTTTTCCCCCTGCGGAAAAGATCTCATTAAACAAGTGCTGCAGTTTAGGGTTGTTTTAGAATAAGGTCACTGATAAGATATAAATAAATAAAACATAAACCACAAATGTGAGGGTTTTCAAATCCTTTATGCCGTCCTCTCCAGGGCTGGGTCACTGTCTGCTCTATCACAGGACAATCACAGCAGCGAGCACTGAAACCTATCATTGAAATCATTAGTACTATCCTCGTTTAATTGGCCCCTAATTGTGCGTAATGAGTTTAAAATTTGGATGGAGGTCAGAGGAATCCTTTCTAAGCCTCTCTTACAAAAATGCACGTCATCCAATTATATATTCAATCAGAGTCCAGGGGTGTCGGTGCAGGGGGCTCAGATAAAGTGTTAGGCTGCGCTCATCATTTCAGGCAAAGCAATCCAACACCATCTGGACGGGCTATCAACAACACACTGGAACACATTCAGGTTTTCCCCTGATCAACTGGATATCAGTGACAAGGCTAAATATCATTTGCAGTGACCTTCTGGTGCTATGTCATTCTACAAAATATAATAAAAAAATACCATTTGAATGGTTTGTCTGTGCACTTTCCGTGACTTTTAAATGGAAACACTGGATGTTATGACAAAGTCTGAAACACTACATAGGAACTGCTACTGTAAGCTGCTGTTCTGTTTCTAGGCCTGTCACGATAATCAATAAATCAATTAACCGCACGATAAATAAAAACATCCTCGGTAAGTTTGCCAGCCTTGATAAATTTACATGTGCATGCCTGTTTGTTCCTCTCGTGCATTGGTTCTATAGCAAAATGAGCGGAGTGAGCCATCTGTCAGTCATTCCATCTTATGGGGGGGTAGGCGGGGCTGCTTTTGTGCGCTACACACACAGAGCTGCAAGTGAGCGTGGTGAGGAGTAAGAGGAGTAATACAGAGACAGACACTAATATGAATGATGGCCTGAAAACAATTGTTTCTGAGCTGTAAGCTGCACCCCCAATGCAGGAATATTTTGGTTTTAAACAGAATGAACAAGGTGTGAGCCCATGAACAGCAAATATGTCGTATTTATTTGAAAGTAGTGGCAACGAAGAAGGGGAGGTGCAGCGGAGCCTTCGTCCTTGGCAGTCAACTCTTAATGTAGCATTTTGTTGGAAAAGTAAATACAAATAAAACAGAGCAAAATGGTGCGCTCACAGTCAGTGTCATTCGCTACATTGCAAAAGAAATGCAGCCCTTCAATATGGTTGAAGAGCCGGCATTTCGAGAAATGTAACAAACATTTGACAGACAGTACGAATTGACTGGTAGAGCGTACATGTCACAAACAATTCTGGAACTGTATAGACTCCATTTTATTTATTATCTATTGTTTTTATTGTTGTGTGTGTTTTTATTGGAGTTTTTTTTTCCTTAACAGAGACAAGGTCTATTATTTTTGGTGTTTTTGATTATTATGATTTTTATTTACAGGCAGTTTTTCCCTAAAGAAAGTCCATTTAATTTTCATTGTTTTTTTTTATCTTTTTTTTGTTTGTTTAATTTATTAAGTTTAATACTCTTAAGAAATCAAAGTTCATTGCATTTGATACGTTGTACTCACTTTATTATGACATATAATTACATTAATGAAAAAATGATGTTTTAAAATAATATTGAAAAAAATATCATTTATCGGCAGTAATTTTGTTGACAATTACCGTCCAGTAAAATTAATTATCTTGACATGTCTATCAGTTTCTGTGTATCTTTCATGCTTAATGCTGCTAAATTAAGATTGACCAAAGTTACCCCCTGCCATAGGCTGAACATTCTGTGTTGTTCAAGTCTAGTAATCCCAGAATGTTCTGCAAACAGTTCACAGCATTTACCAGGAGTTCTGCAATCTCCTCCGATGTTCTCTCTGCTTGATGCGCGCCAATCATTTGAACCTTCTCAAACAGACTAACATCTTTTCCACGATCACAGGATGTTTTTGACATGGTTCTTTTAGCAAAGAGAAGCTGCTCATTGCAAAAGCTGGAGTTCAATAACTTGTTGCTTGCTGAGAGATAATCACCCATGCAGTATTCATCCAATAGGAGGCTCATACCTACTTGCATAGTTAAATCCAGGTGGTGACTTTTTTTTTGGCCAGGCAGTGTAAAAGTAAGAAGAAAGCACAGTAAAGCTGAGCAGCATGTCTCAACGCCTCATATTTTGGTACTGCTTTGCCTGACTATATACAGAAGATGATAAAATTATCTGTCCACACATGCTGAAAAAACATTGTGACTAGGGCTGAACGATTTTAGGAAAAGATTGAATTGCGATTTTTCTGGCAGATATTGCGATTTCAATTCAATTCACAATTTTCTTCAAATCAAGCTTTGGGATATTCACATGTAGGGCTGAACGATTTTAGGAAAAGATCTCATTTTGATTTTTCTGGCAGATATTACAATTCACGATTTTTTTTCAAATCAAACTTCAGTGCAAAATTCACTTTGTTTACAGTACAGACAACAGTAAGGAAATAAATGATGAAAAACACTTAACACATTATTCACCTTCAATAGTGATGATAAATAATCTGTTTTCATTAACTTCTACTCCTAAACAGAGGCTTTGTGTTGTTGACCTGCTTACCAGCACTTTTAACATATAGATTGTCTATAAATTTGTAAAACAGTATGTGTATAATACTTGACACAACAGATCCTGAGTCAGTCAGGAGCGCTGCAAAAAATTGCTGCTTTGGCGATCACAAAATTGCATTGTCTAAAATTGCGATTTCGATCTGAAAACGATAAATTCTTCAGCCCCAATTGTGACAATCTTGAACAGTCAATTATCCACCAAATATGTTAAAACATAAATTCTAAAAAAAACAAAATTAGTTGTCTTCCTTTAAACTTTGATGAATACCATATGTATGTATTTTAATAGAGCTCCAAATGTAACATTTGCAGTAAAGCTTGTTGTGTCAATCGTCACTAGCCAATTTCTGCACAGGTTGCTTTCAGATGACTCGACATCTCCGGCTTCAGATGGGGGTCATGAAGTGATTTCTGCACTAAGAAAAAAAAATGCAGCACCACTGCCAATATTAAGATCTGTTCACCGCTGTGCAAACAGCTCTGTGAAAAACAAGAAATACTTTCCACTTCCAAAAGTAATGGTGCATAGAGATTAAATATTTTCAAAGGAGTCGAACAATGATCTTTTACACAGTGACCAATTATTAAAGTTAAGGCTTAAATCATTTACTTACTCAACTTTATTAATCTAGCTACAATCTAAAGAAATATAGACCAAAGTGACATTATTGCCCTTAAGATAATATCACTGAGTCGAATAGCTGCTCTGTAGCTTGTTCAATGCAGCAAGATACCTCGGATGAAACAATAGAGCAAAGAACGTAAAGAAACAAAACAAAAGTACACACACAAGCAGAAACAAAACAGCTATCATTATATCCTGTTACAGATGTTGTACAAATGAAAAAGTTGTGAGGACCAAGACTCTTGACTGCCATTATTTGGTTTGCCATGTATTAAGAGGTCTGTTGGACTGAATAATTTGTCAGCTGCCTTAAAGAAAAATGATTTTCTATAAAATACATAATACCAAAATTTCCTGATGAAGTTTAACAATCACTTTCCTCTATTTCCAAAGATGCCCAACTGGTCATTTCTGTTTTCAGACCCTAATCTGACACTTTCTTTGCTCCTCTAGTTTTCATAGATACTTCCATTTTCAATTATTACCTGTTGACTCTCCTTCTTTAGAAGTTTCTCTTGTGTGTACTCCAGTTCATAAGTATTCCAAAGTAAACAGTTATTGTTCGCTGTCATCAATTTATCCTGTTCAGTAGCAGCTGTTTCCTGGTAAGGAGCAAACTATTTTCTGGCGAAAGGACACATAGGTTGTGTCGTGTCTCAAAACAGTGCCTGATCAAATCAGCTTGGCAGTTGAAATTAAGTGGACATAAACAAGCTGTTTGTGGAGTGTGATGACTCTGCACTGTTTTTGTGGCTTGTTTTCTCCAACAATTCTTTTTTTTCGAGAATCTGGCACCATGTACCAGATTGAGTAGCATTAGCATCTGTGTTGAGTTTTTCTGAACAGAGAGAGCTGTGACACTGTGGAAAATTTTCAGGCTCACGTACCTCGCAAATCCACTTCAAAAAAATTCAAACTATCCCTTTAAGCAAAATTCAGGGAACAGCATGTTCAGACAGCTGAAGCAGAAATAACTGCATATTTATAAAGCATTTGATGCTATAAAGCTGGTTAGCCTGAGGGTTGCCTTCTCAACAACACATACCCAGGAGTAAACCATCAGTTAGTCCTAACCTCAGTCTGACACCTCAAAACAGCCACAGATAACTTGTACTGTTGTCAGCATTTAGGTCAAATAATCTCTTCAACTACAACTGTGATTAGAACAACAACCTATTAATTAAGGCTGCAATATGACGGGATGAAAAATGGCTCTTTAGACTGAATCTGAATGCAAATCAATCAGAAGTTCCTTTAACTTGTTCTCAAACTTGGAAAAATTAAAAACAAGTCACCCGTGACCTGTGACGGTCAAAATCTTCTAATACACAACACTCAGAACTTCACAAAAAAACAAATACACACTGGCGCATATAAATAATCATCCCTCTCAAGTTTGGTCAATGACTCAGAGTAATTTTTAATATAAATCCCAAACCAAATAAATTCCATTTAATCTTCAAATGACTGCTGTTTTTCATTTAAATTCCAACTACTTATGTAGTTGTTTTGCTGTCAGTTCATAAACTTCATGGGTTGATTATTATTGGAGCGCATCTTTTAATTAAGACCCAAAAAATATACATATTTGATTTTAATTTCTTCTAAGTGTCCATATGCTGCCACGTCCACACATAGGCAGGCATGCCTGAAAACAAAGCTTTTCTGTGCATTCTTGAGTTCTACACTATGCAATCAGCTTTTGAGGTCTGTGACAGCGCACATTATGAAAAACACTCCTGCCAGGGTGATGGAACTCTTTTAACAGTGTTTATGTGTGGATAGAGGAGACAGATTTATGGGCCTGAAACACCACAGTGTGAATACATTTTTCCATTACATTATATACAAAACCCAAAACCAGTGAAGTTGGCACGTTGTGTAAATCGTAAATAAAAACAGAATACAATGATTTGCAAATCCCTTTCAACCTATATTCAATTGAATACACAGCAAAGACAAGATATTTAATGTTTGAACTGGTAAACTTTGTTATTTTTTGCAAATATTAGCTCATTTGGAATTTGATGCCTGCAACATGTTTCAAAAAAGCTGGCACAAGTGGCAAAAAAGACTGAGAAAGTTGAGGAATGCTCATCAAACACTTATTTGGAACATCCCACAGGTGAACAGGCTAATTGGGAACAGGTGGGTGCCATGATTGGGTATAAAAGCAGCTTCCCTGAAATGCTCAGTCATTCACAAACAAGGATGGGGCGAGGGTCACCACTTTTTGAACAAATGCATGAGCAAATTGTCGAACAGTTTAAGAACAACATTTCTCAACGAGCTATTGCAAGGAATTTAGGGATTTCATCATCTACAGTCCGTAATATCATCAAAAGGTTCAGAGAATCTGGAGAAATTACTGCACGTAAGCGGCAAGGCCGAAAGCCAACATTGACTGCCTGTGACCTTCGATCCCTCAGGTGGTACTGCATCAAAAACCGGCATCACTGTGTAAAGGATATCACCACATGGGCTCAGGAACACTTCAGAAAACAACTGTCAGTAACTACAGTTCGTCTACATCTGTAAGTGCAAGTTAAAACTCTACAATGCAAAGACAAAGCCATTTATCAACAACGCCCAGAAACGCCGCCGGCTTCGCTGGGCCCGAGCTCATCTAAGATGGACTGATGCAAAGTGGAAAAGTGTTCTGTGGTCTGACAAGTCCACATTTCAAATTGTTTTTGGAAAATGTGGTCCTCGTGTCCTCCGGACCAAAGAGGAAAAGAACCGTCCAGACTGTTATAGGCGCGAAGTTGAAAAGCCAGCATCTGTGATGGTATGGGGGTGTATTAGTGCCCAAGGCATGGGTAACTTGCACATCTGTGAAGGCACCATTAATGCTGAAAGGTACATACAGGTTTGGGAGCAACATGTGTTGCCATCCAAGCAACGTCTTTTTCATGGACGCCCCTGCTTATTTCAGCAAGACAATGCCAAGCCACATTCTGCACGTGTTACAACAGCGTGGCTTCGTAGTAAAAGAGTGCGGGTACTGGACTGGCCTGCCTGTAGTCCAGACCTGTCCCCCATTGAAAATGTGTGGCGCATTATGAAGCGTAAAATACAACAACGGAGACCCCGGAATGTTGAACAACTTAAGCTGTACATCAAGCAAGAATGGGAAAGAATTCCACCTAAAAACCTTCAAAAATTGGTCTCCTCAGTTCCCAAACGTTTACTGAGTGTTGTTAAAAGGAAAGGCGATGAAACACAGTGGTAAAAATGCCCCTGTGCCAACATTTTTTGCAATGTGTTGCTGCCATTAAATTCTAAGTTGATGATTATTTGCAAAAGAAAATAACGTTTCTCAGTTCGAACATTTAATATCTTGTCTTTACAGTGTATTCAATTGAATATAAGTTGAAAAGGATTTTCAAATCATAGTATTCTGTTTTTATTTACGATTTACACAACATGCCAACTTCACTGGTTTGGGGTTTTGTATATCACTCTTCTATCAATTATGAGTCACACTCACTTAACTGTAAATGAGGAATCAGTTTTTAGTGGGCACCATTTAACTTGACTTTTCTTGGTCACAAGTTCAATCATAACTCCAGTTGGTCACCAGGTTGGCGAAAAATGAAAATCAAATCAAATCAAATCAAAGTCAATTCAATGGATGAGTGAGAAAAATGTTCTCATGCCAGGGACATCGATGCACCCCACTGGTAGCACTTCATAGTGCACATGTGTGTTTTTGTTTACAATTTAACACGTGTGAACGTTTTTTTGTTTGTTTTGTTTGCTTTTAATGTCTTAAGCACAGGACAACATTATGTGTGGATGTAGCCTGAGTTACAGTGTCCCTAACAGAACAGCCTTACAGTCACACATTCAATGTAATCACATCTTTGAATTAATGTTGAAATCTGGGGTGATTTTCCAAGCTGAGTTGCTTCTTTTATCAAAGTAAAGCATTAGGAAACAGCTGGGCAGATGTGTTTATTTTCACAGCAGCCAGTCATTCCTGAACTTGAGTTCATATAAAAACACGAGCTGTCTCAGAAAATTTTATCAGAGACAAGACAGTCCAGATTACTCATTCACGGGGCTGGATATTAGATCAAAAGTTACTGATGATACAAGTCTGAGCCAATCATAAACAACTTTGTCACATATTAATTCTTTGGAGCATCAGATGACTGATGTTGCATGTATATTCTTTAATGTATCTTATTTCCATTCCTTTCATGCATCTTTAAATGTTCAGTAGGATAAAATTATACAACGACAGTGTGCTAATGTCTATAATTTGCCTAAGAAAAGTTTATTTATTAAATGATCTATTAAATCTTATTGAAGATAAACATATGCAGGGTTCTGCAGAACCTCTATCAAACAGCTTCATTACAAAAATCAAATGAGAGAAGGAGGCATACATCCTTAATAAGCACAAAAATCCCAGTCTTGTTGATTGCAAAATGCATGTTTGCAAAAGTTGGGATCTTGTGCAATAAATGCCTAACATGGCTTTCCCACACAGCCTGTCTACATTTAGCATGCTTGGAGTCAAAAAAAAATCAAGCCATCAGCTTTAGTGTGGATGCTGTAAAATAAAAGTGAAAAAATAGGTGTTTTTTTTTGTTTCACAAGAAACTTTTTTAAAAGCCATGGCTGAGGCTGACTGGCCTTCTTTGAAAACATTTTGTCATGCAATTTCTGTATCATTATAATAACATAGAAAGAAACTGCAGACAAAGTTTGCTTGAAGTGCTCTTTTGAGTAAGATTCAAAAAGGCAATGAAGCAAAGGATTTCAAGGCACTCTCTCCAAATGACTGAACTGCCTTTATTTTAACATCATTGACATTTAGTAACCATGCCATTAAAATAAAGCCATTTTAATTATTTAAAGAGAGTGCCTTGCAGTCTTTAATTTTTGCTTCTATTAAAAAAAACGAAACTAGTGTTTTACATTCCATTTTTCATATAGCATAACCGAAACATGAAAATACACTTTTTAATTCTAATGTCAGTCACCAGACTGACTTAAAATTTTGAATTCCTTACTAAATATTTTATGACAGCATGTGTTGCAGAAAGATAATATACTGAAGTTTCACCAATTAGCAGTGCTGACAGACATACTGGCTGTTTCATAATTACCAACTAATCGGGTCTAAAGCAGCAGCTTCTGCCCTGTTCTTTCTGGAACTCTGGTCTCCCAAAGTGAAATCGGTGACCTCCCATAAAACTCTGGACTGTCGACTCATCAGGCTCAGTGCAGCCACTGCGTTGACAACAACCGTCCCTCTGACACTCAAGAACACCCCATCACGACACCAGAAGCACTCACTGACTCATACACACCCACACATGCAAACTACATCTACCAGACACAGACGCACACAAAAACATGCACCATCATCAGACTGCATGTTTCAGTAAGTGTGTTGAACTTACCTGTGTGGTTGGAGAACTGCACAGAGTTAATGGAGTCCACCTCAAACCCTAAAACCTGGACAGGGAGACAGGAAGAGAGAAAACACACGAACCGTTACTCAGGAGTAGGGATGTATATTGTTATGATTTTATCGATACCGATACAGATACCGATACTCCCTATCAGTATCGATACTTATCGATACTCTTATCGATATTACAACACGTGATTTTGTGTAAAAAAATAAAGACTTTACAAGATATTATAAGATTCAGCCTTTTTTTTAATTACCACAAGGTAACAATAAAGCTTCAACAAAATAGAAGCAATGCATTACAAATGCTTCTCGGAGGCAAAAAGAAAGCTAAGGAGATGGCAAAACCCCTTCACACCACCCAACAGACTGCATGTACAGACAGACCCATATATCTTGTGCTGCTAAAACTGATGCTGTAATGATAGGGCTCTCACTTTATATTAGATAGTCGTATAACCATTCGAATATGGGGATAAATATCCGTAACCGAATAGTAAATAAATATTCGAATGTAAAATACTGATTGTAGCAGCACCTGGAGCAGTGGATCGTTTCATCCAACAGAGGGCGCTGTGAGCGCAGCTTGACCGTCAGTCATATCCGGTGCTCCTCTTGACCTCAGTAACCAAAGAGTTTCCGCTCCGAGCGGGCATTAAAAGCTCTGATTCATCTGAAGAGAGCTGTGCCGTCAGCTTTTCATCCAATTTATACAGCGGAGTGCAGCGGCGCTTCGTCAAGAATTTAACCCTGTGTGAGTGTGTTGTTTTCGGCAGGGTTTTTACTAAAGGGGCGGATAATGGAGTCTCTGTATCTGTCTCTGTCGGTGCTGCAGTCTTTAGTGTTAGCCGGGCTGCTAACTCTACTCGTGTTGCTATAGCAATCAAGCAACCAGCACTCCTTTAGCTTTATAATATGTGCGCGCTCCAAGTGTTTGATGATGTGGCTAGTATTTCCCCCCTTGGACACAACTTCTCTCAGACGAAGATTGCATTGGGCCGAGTTTTCATTAATTTTGCTAAAGTGAGCTCAAACCTTTGAGTGCTTAGCCCTGACCGACATGCTTGAGCCGAACGGCGGTAGTGTCATAACTACGTGACAGTTGAAGAGACGTTTAAGTACCGATAACGGTACCATTTTTCCAGATTCTTAACGGTGTTTGGGTACTGACCCAATTGTGGACCGGTCATGAAAGTACCGGTCCACGTTATACATCCCTACTTAGGAGTTCATCGTACCTCTGGAAAGTGCGTTCAGACTACAGCTCACCAGGCAGATAGGGCCCTGTAAAACGTCAAATTCAATACAAACACAGAATATTACAGAAATGGCTGTCATTTTATGTAAAATATTTTTTTTTTCGGAAAAAAAAGGAACTTATCTCATAGGAAAATGCTCCCAGGGGATCACTAAGGCAGCAGACAATGCACGCTGCAATTCCTCCCCCCCTCCTCCCCTCACTAACAATGTCAACATGTGAAAGCGTCCACCTGAGACACCGGCTAAGTTGGTAAGGAAGCTACAAGTCTTTGCTAACTTCAAAGAACAGGGCGAACACTTTCCAAACAATCATAAAGTGTCAGGCGATCAAATGTTCTGCAGTTCTTGGCATCATACTGTGGACTGGACTCGTAATGATACAGTGAGGACCACCTGAAGAGTGAGTTTCTAGATTTCACTATTTTATAAAGTGTCTCAGGGTTAAATTTGCATTAAATACTAAAAAATGAATTCTCCAAAAAAATTACAACAGAAAAAAATGAAATATGAGAAACTAAATCGGGATTTGTGAAAAAAAAAAAAAAAAAAACTTTATAGGGCCCAAAAACAGGTCAGATTTAAAGTATGAACATCTGTATCTCTTGTAGAATAAAATCTAAAGAAATCAAACTGTGTCATCAGTAAATCTACAAAATCTGATTTTCTCTTGCTTGATGGCACCAAACACAGACTTTGACATAAAAGCATTTTCTTTAATGGAAAATGATCCTACAAATGTAAGTAACATTATCTGATTGGCCAATAATGAATGTGAATGACAGAATGATCCGCTTATCTTCTGCCATATTTGCTTTTGAAAGGCTCAGCCCTCCCCAAACACTTTCTATGGGCTCTTTCCCAGATGGTCTGTTGAAATATTTTGAACAGTCCATCTAGCATGTCAGGTTAGAGTTCAACTCATGAGAAAAATAAATTTAGCAGGTAAATAAATATAATGCGTCGAACCCTAAAGCCATGTCAAACATTTGAGAAAACAACCAAACTATAACAACAAGCTATGAGTGGTATAAGAGGTATTTATGGACATGTGATGCAACTTCAGTGGGCAACGCAATTTTGATTGCGGAGTCGCTTTTGGTGTGAATGCAGCTTAACACCGCGCTCACATTGGCTCCAGAACGTTTGCAGTCCAGATTTGGTGCGGATTTTCCGCAAGCTGCCACTCACATCAGCTCCAGATAGAGGCTGCGGCTGGCTCCAGTGCCGAGTGCGGAAACGGCACTCGCGAGAGTAGAAGCTCACGTGGGTTCACGTTCTTGTCTGGACTTCGTGCGAGAACAAGCCCCATATACAGGAACTACATGTAAGGAAATGCTGTGCTGCTCACTTCTGCGACCTCATGTCACCGGGTGTGATGTTATGTTTACATTTACGACTAGCGCGAGTGTGCGGTCAAAGAACAGTTGTTACATTTGTTTGTACACTGACTTTATTTTGAAAAACAATGTATCTTCATGCCACACGGCATTTCACTTCCTGTATAGCTCATCATATTTCATTCAGCTTGACGCAGACCCTCTCCGGCGTCTGGAAAAAATAGACTTCTTGCGGATTGTTTCCGTTGTGCCGCACGGCTCCCCCAACCGGACTTGCACCGCGCGGGGCTAATGTGAGCCTACAACAGTGATTTTAATGATACGGATTACATGTGGAAGCCGCACCGGACCCGCACAGGATTCATTGTGAACCTGGGGTAAGTGTTTGGAAAACTTCTCCATCTCACACTGTTAACAAATCTTTGAAGAGATCCACATCAGGATTCAGATCACCACCAAAATCTGATCACTTGCCCCTGAAGCCATGACCAACATTCCCCCAAAAAATCATAAAAATCTGAAAAGTTCTGCCCATTCCCCAACACTTTCTATATTCATCTGGTGTGTCAGTTACCAACATTTACCTGTAAGTACAAACACGACTTTATTCATTTCTGTCACTTGTCTGCGAATGTTACACAATATCCTCTCATTTCTTTTTATATTGAACCCTGTAAAGGTTTGAAACAATTTGAGAGTGTCCTCCCTCCTCCCTGTCAATATGAACAGGGATTTAATTTAGTCATGAGCAGTGAGCGAGAGACATGTGACCATCCACGTGTGCAGCAAGTCGTTATCTGAATGACTTGATTTAATTGGGCTTTAGAGAAAGAAGCGCGTTGAGCAAATGGCTCCTTTGTTCTTTTCAATCGACTGTAACTTTGAGATACACGACTCGGTCTTCAAAGAGGTGAGGCAGAGTAGATGTTGGCTCTGACCTTGGAAACGCTTGTCAACGCTGCAGCCCGAGCTGTCTGACTAAAGAGATCTGACTAAAGTGCAGCATATGTTTCCTGAAATACTGTATTTGTATCATCAGCATGAGGCATTCTGGGAACACGCTGAGCTCTTAGTGGAGTCAGGAATGCAGAATATGACACCATTTGCCCTGGAAACACTACAGGAGACTAAACTGTGGGAATAATCCGACTGAATATAGTGTCAGTGAGAGTAAGTGATTTCTTTTTTTGATTAACATCCAAGGGGAAATTCGCATACACATGTCCCTCATGCCCGAGGGGGGTTGCAAATTATGCAGATACCATCATTTTGATGAGAGTACATGAAAACATAAAGCCATGAGAGGGCTATGCTTTAAAAATAAATGTAATTTCCAAGCAAACTGCAAAGAAGACTGATAATGCCAGTAATTTCCTGTTCTTTTTAGCAAGTCTTCATTTTCCCTTAAGGTTAGTCAGGATCATAATGTGTGGTTATAACTACACAGAGAAATAACAGCAACACTAACGCAAGCACTAACGCAAAGAGCAGCTAATCTGTCATGTGAGGTTAATGATTCTTTAGTTTGAACTCAGAGCTGGATGGTGGTGCAGCAGGTGGAGCGGGGGCCTCACAGCAAGAGGGTGATTGGGCCAACTCCCATGGTTGAGCAAGGACTTTCATATTCTTCATGTACATGTGGGTTTTCTCGAGGTACTCTGGTTTCCTTCCACTGGTCAAAAGCAGATTATGTTACTTCAGGGATCAGCAGCTTGTACATTTTTTTCTCCATTACCAGAGGACTAAAGTATTGCAAACTGGGACAGGACTTGGTAGCTGCAGTTTTTTGTACTTTAAGAAACTTTTTCCAACGTAAGTGGCAGAAAATTTACTGGATATTAGGGATGTAACGATATGAAAATTTTGTACCACGGTTATTGTGACCAAAATTATCACGGTATTGTTGCAGTGTGCTCAAAATGTTCAAAAAGTACTTTTACACACAATTTAATCACTTAATCCCTTCAATATTATTATCATAATGGTTCTTTTTTGTCTTTTTTATCAATAATATGTCAAGAAATGCCCTTTGAGTACATTTTTATCCTTCTTTCATGAGAAATAAAAATAAACAATCCTGGAAAGTATTTGTCATTATTATGTTATAAACGGTGTGATTACAAGAAAATAAAACAACTGATCTGAACTTCAAACAGGATTCTCTTTATAAACAGCTGTAAATGAACATGTTCAAAGTTTTGAGATGACAAAAAATGAGCTTAAACTATTTTTTATACATTCAAACATTTTTGTTTGCCTGCAGCATTAGTGTCCATGTTACAGCTCCTTATATTAGACCATGTCCAGGAATTTTTTGATTTCAAATGATGATAGTCCCTGAAGCAATAAACCCCCTTCATGATTCTCCTCTGGTCTCCCCTCTCCCCGGCAGATCTCTTCAGTATTTTCTCCTCTAAATATTTCCAAATAACTATCGATGAAATCCATAAAACACGAACTCTGACGAAAAAAGACGATCTATGTCAAAAAACGGCGAATACACGGCAAAACAAAGGCAGGAATACTGTCCAGAATGATACTAATTCAACTATTTATAAGATTTATACATTTTTGGATAGAATTACTGATAAGCTACCTGTCATTCTCTCAGGTATGGCTCACTGAATCCTCACTCACTCTCTCTCTCCCTCTCCCTCCGTCAGTTCATTTACTCGAAGAGTTCCTGCCGTTGAAATCGCGCACATCATTTTCTTTCGCTGCAGCTTCGTGTTTAGACAGGGAGACTGTCTTCTATCAGTTTCTCTCAGCATCCTTGTAAAAATCCAAAATTCAACCACACTCCAGAGTCCGTTTTGAGAAAACTCTGCTGTGGCTCGAACTCCGCTCTCAGACTCAGAGGCCAAACAATGCAAACTGCGCATGCTCGCACCGGTTTAGGCTGTTTAATCGAGGACAGAGACATAGCTTCGGCTTTTCCAGGCAAACAGCTGCATCACCGTGCGTTATTGACACAGGGTGGTGATCAAACACGGTAAAACGGTAATTTTAAAAAGACACGGTAATGATTACCGTGGGAAATTTTAGCGCGGTTTACCGTTTTACCGGTAACCGTTACATCCCTACTGGATATTAAAGTGTCTCTTCCTTAAAGGGCTGTTTTTCTTTACAAATGGCTAAAAAAGGAGTTGATAGAAACATAAACTGACTGGGGATGTTGTCTCTGGACTGCCAGCTGTTCACTCCTTGGTTAGTGAGTGACTTAGCTGACTTTAGGTGTATGTGTAAATGGATGTCAATCTGTATGTGCCAGCCTTGAGGTGGGCGAGCAACTTGTCCTGGGTTTGTCTGGCCTCTATCCCAGTGTCAGCTGGGATTGGCTCCAACCTACTCCAAATAAATGTTACTTTAGGGGTTGTGACGTGAAAAATGCGGTCACCCCAGGGTTTAGTTGTTCAATGAAGAAATATATTTTGTGTATTTCTAGGACTGAAAGATGACCAAAGAAAGAAAGGAAATTGTCTGAAAGCATCTATTTGACCCGTATTAACTGTAACAAAACTGTAAAACAAATCTGCATGACCTGTGGTCTATTCTGGCTAAGCCTACTGATGGTGATCAAAGATGGACACTTTTGCACAACAGGCATAGGTCATGTCACTGGCATTCTTCAGTCTCCCTCAAAAGTCCCTCCATAAACTTCAACTGGTCCAGAACTCTCGCCTACATCATCATCAGAACCCCATCCCACCATCACATCACCAGTACAAATCAAACTGCTCCTGTGCACCTTCAAAGCCATCCACAACTGTGCCCCCTGCCTGCCTCAGCACCATGGAGAGCAGGGCCTTCAGTCGCTCTGCTCCCCAGCTCTGGAACTCTCTCCCACTGGACCTCAGAAACTTGAACTCTTTGTCCCTTTTCAAATCCAGGCTCAAAACCCACCTGTTCAGGAGTGCACACTCCATTCAACAATAATATAACACTTCTTTCCCATACCATACCATTGTTTGTTGTGTTCTGATGATTTTTTTAAATACAATTGAATAAAATGTATTAACATTATTATTATTGTTACACGTCAACAATTTCTCTGTACAATTTGCCCAATGATATTTATAATATCAAAAATAAAACAACACTGGAACATTTCATATTAACTTTCAGATATGTTGCACAGCTGGTCCTCAAGGGAAAAAGATTCATTCAGTAATTTTAAATTAATGCCACGGTGTTGTTAAGTTGTCTAAATAATGGCCTCAAAGTCAGTTAAAATAATCAAGATGATTACCTTTACGATCAAGCAGCCTTTCAAAAACATGCTCAGAGATGTCAATCCAAAAGGCCAAAATGAACCAAACAAATATCCAACAGCTTATCCACAAAAGCAGAGATGGTCAGAGACATTTAATATATTTAAAGGCTTAGCATGCATGCCGGAGAAAGAGACACCTGCTTCAAGTATTTCATAAAAGTGCTCAAGCATCAAAACAATGCTCTATCCTTTGTGCACATAAGCAGTTTCCCTCTTGAGGCACAAACAAGAGGTGATTTAACAGAAAAAACTGCTGCTTTATGCTTTTCACCAACTACAGATAGATGGACCTCCTGTGACACAAAGAGCGATGTGGCTGGTCACTCCATTAAGCAGTGATAAAGTACGCAGTCACAAAGCACTGGATGGTTTTAACTGGTGTTTCAGTATACTGCCTTTAATTTCTAAATCAGGAGATGTTAACTGTAGCTTACTGTGTTACTTTCTAATTTATTGATTATATTGTTCCCTTCTTTTTTTTGTCTTTAATTTCTGCTTTATAAACTGCAGTCTGTGCTAATAAAATCCCAAAACAGAGAAGCATACATAGTATGACCTCTGTGGTCCTTACTGAAAGAGGGTATCTCAGGTTATATTTTGTAGGTTACATTTTAAACTGAAAAGTAAAAAGTCAAGAACACATCATATTATGACAGAACACGCCAGCAAGAACCACCATCTCCACAATAAAAGCATCTAGAAGTGAATCTAAAGAACACTGTTAGGGACTTTACTCAAACTTTGAACAAATATCTAGCCTGACTTGAGGATGAGCCAATCCATTTTGGAGGTCATCGGTAAAAGGTCAAGGTCAATGAGCCTCATGTTCATCAATTGCTTGAGAACTGATGTCTCAAAAATCCTCTGAAAAATGTTCTTTTACTCATTCATCTGGGAAACAGCCCAGAGAAAGTGTTTGGGGAGGGCTGAACCGCTCGGAAGCATGTCCCGCAGCTGATTTGACGAACAACCTGTCAATCAACAATCATTACAGGCCAATCAGATAGTGTAGTGGGCGGGATGCTCAACAGAACTTGTCAGACGTGGACTGAAAACATTCTTCCAATAGAGAAGTTTGTAGTGTTGGTATTTGCTTTCTAAGTCATAAAAGAAGTGGTCAAGGTCTGACAAGGCTGCTTCTGAAGCTGTTAGCATCTATGCTAATCCCTGTAGGTGTAGTCACCTGCATTAATCTCACTTGTAGCTCATTTCTCTTCCTGCTCTAAAGGACTGATTGTGTCATGCTGTTTTGGGCCACTCACAGTTATTGAATCAGGTGGGCCAAGCTGCTGTGTAAGGTTAGCAGAAAATCACAAAAGCTGCCTAAACCATGAGGGCTGAGTCGGGCATCTGTTGACTTTTATGGGAAAGATATTTACACAAAGACTGCACATATTCACCTTTGAAAAATTAAAGAGTCTAAAAGCCTTACATCAGCAGTTCTGTTGTGCGTTGGCTGCTTAGGTGACTGTAAACTTTTGATTGGTTACTTATTAAGAGACTGTTACCATACATACACCACCATACAGAAGGAGCGTAGAGATGATGATGAGCTAACAAACTGAATGAACAGGGCCACCCCGAAGCGGAGCGACTGCCAGCTTAGTCATGATGCAGTAAACACAGCGTTTGTGTTGACGCAGATGGGATCAGCCTGTACTACTGTCTGCAACACATGCTAATTAAAGAAGCTCGTCACTCTCAGATGGGAAAGGGCGTCCTTATTTGGGATTTCACCAGAAGTATTTCCCTCTAGAATATAAAAGTGTTGACTTGCAGTAACGTCTTTAATTCCCTTCCCTCAGCCTCTGACGACGCTCTCCATTCAGCTCATTGTAAACAGCCTATCTGTGTTAGTGACTTCAGGCTTATTATGAATAGAGTGAAAAAGGCTGTGACCCAAATAACATATTCTTAGTCCCCTGTACATCAGCGGGCCATAAAAACTCCATTTTACATCTACAGTGGATCTGGCTGCTGCTTTGCTAAAGGAACATTGTGTTACAGACAGGTTGTTTCTAAAATCAGGAGCAGTTTTTTTTTAATCATGACTGTGAAATCACATTCAGGAGTAGACTGTGAAGAACACCTTCAGTACAATACAAGTCACAGTATGAAAAAAAAAACCTTAACATTCCTTTGTAAGTGGTCATTCTAACAGCTGGAAGGGTGGATCACTCTTTTTTTAAGGGATCCCTTGACAATAACATTTTACATTTTTTGTTCATCAGCAGACTTGATGGCCAGTTAAGTTTTATCAGAGTATAGGGCCGGTGGGTCATAGTAATCTTGCAACGCAGATGGATCAGCCTGATTCTTTGCTGTAATCAGGCAGATCCATTTTGCCAAGCTGGAATCAGCGACGATTATGAGCGGCAGAGAGCGGCACGGACCAATCAGCATCCTTTAGAGCAGGAGGAGGTGAGAGCTACAAACAAGATGACAGCAAAAGTGACTGCTTTTAAAGAGATTAGCATAGATGCGAACAGCTTCAGTAGCAGTTTAATCTGGACTACATTTCCTTAAGGAATAAAAAAAACAAATTACAAAACTACAAAACTTTTGCTTGACCAGCGAAATGTTTTGCTGACAGTTTGTTCTATGAAGTAGGGCTGTAATCAACCAAAGAAATTGTTGGTCGACTAAAACACAGCAATTGTCGACCAAAAATCGACCAATCGACCCCCCCCCCCCGCGCCGTGTTTCTCCCCTGTGTGCGCCTCTTTCCCTCCTTCATTTCTCTCAAGTTAACACAAGACTCTCTGCTTTCCAGTCTTCATCAATGAAATGGGCAGTCACTGTCACATAGGACTCCATTCGAAGAGACGTACACATCTGTTAACTTTATCAATTAACTCAGAAGCCTTCTATTTTTTACTCCCTTGTATTTTGCCGTTAGTGCATGCGTAATTGTCTGGTGCGCTGGCACTGAATATACAGAAAAACATTGCAACTTGGATATTCATGGGACACTTTTAGTGTTCCCACAGAATTTCATATCAACCACGTTGTTCACTACAGCAGACACTTTTTCTGCTGGAACTTTGAAGGCATCGGCAACTTATAATCGCGCAGCAATGTTTTTCCCCTGTGTGTGCCTCTTCTATTTTTTTCTCTCTCAACACAAGACTCTTTGCTTTCCAGTCTTCATCAATGAAATGGGCAGTCACTGTCACATAGGACTCCATTCAAAGAGACGTACACATCTGTTATCTTTATCTATCAACTCGGAAACTTTCTATTTTTACTCCCTCGTATTCTGCCGTTAGTGCGTGCGTAATTGTCTGGCGCGCTGGCACTGAATATCCAGGTTTGAATGTTTTTCTTGGCCTTCCACGGCACCAATGGGCCTCATATCCTAAGAAATAAAACTGTCAATTCATTCTGTGATGTCGTTTTTGCATTTGGGTGTTAATATGAGGCATAAAATTCAGCGCAGACTGGGTGAGGGATGCCGCTGTTGCAGCGGGCACCGGGCAGGTGCGTATGCAGCTATACAACGAATAAACGAATTATTAGACTAGAATATTGAAATGTTCTTAAATAAAAATATTGAAATGAACCATAAATACATTAAAATGGTGTTCTGAGACATGATGGGGGTGCTCAGAAAATACCCCCATTTCACTTGATACGTTTCTCCTGATGAAATGAACTGCAGGGAAAAAATAAATTGACACATTTGGTCGAGCAATCAGAATTTTGGTCGACTGAGCATGCATCGACCAATTAGTCGACAAGTCGACTTGGACTTTACAGCCCTACTATGAAGTTGTTCACATTCTGTCCTTAAGACAACTGATGGAGCAATAGTCCAATCTCCTGCTGGATACTTGATATTTTTTGAAGAGCTATGCGCTTTTAAACCTGATAGGCTCGGTGAGCCCTTAAATTTGCTGCATCCATATTTCTTATCTTAAGGGGAACTTTCTGATGATGTGCTTTCACACTGCACAGGCTAAACAGGTTGGTATTTTTTAATCAGTATTTCATCATTTGCAGTACTTCAAGCTACGATAAGAAGGCCTAGAGGGGTACAAGATCAGTAACACACTGACTGATGCCACTTTTGTTGCTATAAAACGTTGCATTTGATGTTTCTCTATTCACATCTTTTGGCTTAATTATCCCACTATGCAAGTATTTTCTCTCATGTTAGATCATTAAAACAAATCACAAACTGTCGTCGAAGTCACATTTATTACCTCAAGTAAAATTATCCACCAATCAGCAAAAACTTTTGAGAAGCCCGCCCATGACAGCATTTGATTGTGTGGATTTATTTGTTAAACTAACTCCATTAATTTCTGTGGAAAAAGAGCCACTGTGAAAAAATAGGCATAAATATAGGTTATATTTATGAATTGAAATAAGTTCATTTTAAGCATGTGTTTGATGGTTGGTTACTTGTTTAGAATTTGTGATTATTTTTACTTCTCATATTTATATTCTGTAATTTACTCAGATTATTTCTACTGTTATCTAATCACCCTTTCTAGAGCCTCATTTTGTATTTGACCACCTTTACTTTAAACTTATTAACTGCTTTAATCTAACCTTTAGAATTTGGTTTTACTGTTGCTTCCCCTTTCCCTAAAAAGGGTCGGGTCTAACATTTCAATCTACAATTAGATGTGCCAGATGTCAACATTAAATCAGCAATACACAACTGAACACATCAGAAACCAACTTCTGCTCATTCCTCATCAAATTGCTGGTGGTTGATATTTGAAAAGCGCCATTATCAGCCGATATGCAGATCAATATGGTTTCAATATTTTAAAGCACAATATAGTTATTTGTTAAAAAAACTGATCAGAAACTGTTTTATACGTTTGATTTTGAGGATCTTTTACTTCAAAAGTGAAGAAAACACACCTTTGAACAAAAGAAATTGTGATATGCATCACTATGCATGTATATTGTGTCGTCAACCCCATATCCCAAAATATATCGCATCACACGATTGTTCCAACACACACCACCATTTTTGTCCCTGTGATATTTTGTCTTCACTATGAACAGCGCTGTGTGTTTGAGTGTTTTCTTATCTTTAGACTAGTCAGCTGAATTCTGTTAAAAACTTTGACTTAAACTGGATTAGAAATGATCGGTGTAAGACCGCCACTCGTTGAAAGTAAAGAAATTAAAATAGCAGCACTGTAATATTGCAACTGTTGCAAAAACAAGGATATATGCTGATTGAACTAAAATTTTCTCTTCCAAAAAGCATTCGTACTTTCATTTTCAGACCAAGGGCAGCTTAAAAAAATCCATTGGAACAATCTCTAAACTGACTGGAGACAGGTGTCATAAATATCCATTATAGGGATATTTCCAGACTCATTTCAGCCCATATCAATAGACAGCTATAAATGGAATTTTTTACATTAACTTTCATCTACCTGCTTAATCTACATCTTTACAAACAACACCAAATGAAACATGAAAGACAGTGAGCTTTGTACAGTGATGACTAAAAATGTCCCCTTTTTTATGGAGTGAGTACTTCCAAATAAGAAGAAATTAAGACCAATTTTCAGATAGTAAACTTTTAATAATAAAAAATAATAATACATTTTATTTAAGGGCGCTTTTCATGATACTCAAGGTCACCTTACAATTGATTAAAAAAAAAACCTTAAAATAAGCATAAGCATTTTAAACAATAATTTGCAGATATCATGCTGACATCCTTACATCCTTAGCCTAAAGAGTCCTTGTGCAAACACCACAGTCCTGTTGACTGTACGGACATTATCTTAATCTGATCACTGAATGTTCCAAAAATAAACTTTTCCTTTAAGACTTTATTACCTATTGTTATAATTATCACTGAAATAGCACCATCAATGTGACCCTAAATCTCATTTCTATGCAGAATCCGTTCGGTTTGGCTCTGAAGCAGCTCGTCTCCATCTTCTCTGATGTCACAGGGAGGAATCCTCTGTTGGCCAATCAGAGCTCTGCTCTCTCATACGGCTGTCCCCTGCCTGCTGACAGACCTTACATTATCTGTCCTGTCAGCACAGTGAGAGGGATGCCCTGCACACTCACTGACATCATCATCATCATCATCATGATGTTATCCCTCATCTTAAACACAGACTGAATCAGCTATGACTCAGCTGAGGAGAGCAGCTTCCTTCCTGTTCCACTGTTCAAACTACCGTAAGGATTTCATAGGAATCCATGATGGATCATTCAAACGTCACTGCTACACTCATCAACCAAGCTCAGGGTGGCAGTGCTCAGCCTTTTGGGGCTTGGGACGGGAATTAGAAGACAAGCATTTCAAGTCCTAAAATGTCCTAATTAAACCTAGGTAGCCATAGGACTCTGGCTTTTCCTAAATGTGTCTATGCCCCATGAACTGTGGTCTTTTAGTAAGACTTCCGAACTACAGAAGCACTCTGAGAGCTCAGACCTCCACCAAGCAGCTCAGTTACGGCAGTGGCTTTTCTACAACACCTGTAAAAGATACAATTCAGGATCACCATATGCTCTGATTGGACCGCCAAGTCTCTGCTCATGTCTGTCCATGTGGAGAACTTGCATTGCAAGGGAAGCTGGGAAATGTAGTGGCATAGGCTTGAAAAACGTTGATGTGATTTTGCAAATAAACTACAATTCCCATAATGATGTAAAGAGGGCAGAACCCTCACAGCCTTTATAGACTCAAGTGTTTTTTTTACAATGTCAATCTGGATGGAATATATATTCTCTTGTACATTTAGAAGTGAAATCATCAAATGATGTCAGAGAAATAATATTTTTTAAATACTGCCAATTTGCCAAATGATAACTTCTGGGATTTTTTTTTCTGGACAATTTGGGGAATTTTTTGCATCCAGACAAATATGAGGATCAGTGCCAAAATGCAATGGCTTCTCCCTTGGACCAAACCACACCTCTGGTAAAATTTCCACGTAAATCCATCCATTAGTTTCTGTCTTATCTTGCTAACAGACAAACAAACAAGCAAGCAAAAACACAGACAGATCCTGGCAAAAACATAACCTCCTTGGCAGAGGTAACAGGGAAGTCCAGTCATTTTTGCTACCAAGAATTTACCACAGGGCCATTTTGACCTTGTGCATTTGAAACAGTGTAAGAACCACTACCCACTACTTTAACTGCATCTTGTCAGGCACCACACTGTTGCCCACCAACTTTGGTCTTTTCTGTTTTTCCTAACACCATCACAAACTCAAAACTAGATCAACTTTAGCGCCATTGAGGATCTTTATTCAACTCTTATTCATCCTGCTTCTGCTACAGTGATGATCAGTGGGCAGCGTGCATGGGACGTTTCAAATTGGCAACCGCTATGTCTTCTGTGCCCAAAGTTATTTTCTTTGCATATGATATCTGAGTGCTTTTTGGGTGGACTGGGGAACAATGGTGAGGAACTCGACCTGTAATAACCTGTGACTCGACTCGACTTGACTTTACAAAACCTGTGACTCGACTTGACTCAACTTGCCCACAAAAGAAAAAACTTGGGACTTGCTTGAGACTCGGATCAAATAACTCGAGACTTGCTGGGGACTCGGATCGGAGGGACTGCTGATTAGATAATAAGTTTGAAAAAACTTGCACAAGGCCACAAAATTTTCCAATGCATGTTACAGTGGCTATGTTGATCTATCTTGAATATGGTGAACCCTGAGATTTAGCTTGTACTACAATAGTCTCTGAAAATCCACACACAGCTTTCTTCGATTGTGTAACACTGGCAGTAAACTTCACAATGACCTGCTTTCTTTAAGCTGGAGCTCTCACTGTCTAGTCTAATCTGCATTGTAAACACTATTTGAACACCAGCCTAGTACAAGCGAGTCTTAATCAGCCATAGAAGTCGAACGTTAATGGCCGCCCTGCATCCTGGTGACATGCATCAAAGCCCAGCAGCCATTAGGATAACCGCAAAATACATCTCAGAGCCCGGCAGGCTAAAAATAGACTCTGCACTTCTCACAACAAGTGACTGTCTTTCAGGATGGGGGGGGGAGACGTGTACTGTAGGCCCGTTTTAGCCTTGCCAACACTGCTGAGTGCCACACTGCTGCTGAAAAAATATGAAAGTATAACAACCATTAGCATCATTATGCAGCATTTATAGACCTAAAGCAACCGCTGCTTTCATCCTACAGTCAGCATCACAATAACGACCTGGAGACGCTGCTATACTCTGTGTACCCATAATATCTAATCAATAGCTCCTATTGAACACATCTAATGATTTGTATTCCTTCTTGTAAAGCACTCAGTAACGCCTGCCTTAAGGTGAGGGCTTTATGACTCTTAATGACGCACTTATAATACTGCTCATGTAGATAATGAGTCACCACATGGCCACTTGTGATTATTAGGTTAAAGAACAAGACACACGTGGAGCCACTCGACAGTTCTTCAATTTTAAGAGCCCTATAATCCAGGCTGTCAGGTCACTTAAAAGCCAATTTCACCTGGAAAAAAAAGGAATGTTCTTCTGATATCCCAATATCATGTATGTGGCTCCCAAGAAGACTCACGTGAGATCTCCATTTAGAGCTTAACAACTTTTGATACGATAGATTAAACCCAGTGAGTCCACCTCAATGTAAAAATGTCTATTTTACATTGGCTCTGTGTTCTCTGTTGTGTTTTTTTTTTCTTTTTTGGGGGGCGTTTTTGGAAATTTATTGACAGAAAAGCAGTGTCGCCGACTTTCTTGCTAACTTTAGCAACTTTTCAAACCCTCTTTATGACTTTTTGTTTTGTCAAATCGAATCTAGCTACTTTTTCTGGTGAAGCTGCCGACTTTTCTATCTGCAGTTACTGTCCTTAATGATCAGCGATGTCGCGGTGAGCCACTGCGCCGTCTGCCCCTGAGCCGTGTCAGGCGGTCAGTCTCACATCAGCCCCTCTTAACATTTTTAGGGTGTCTCTCCCATGACATTACTTTTTCACAACATTCACTAAAGGGACTATGAGGAGTTTCTAAGTAATTCCAAAAAAGTCTCACTTTCAGATATATGCCTGATCGAAATACACACTTTAAGATGAGTTTTATAGCATCAATATAGGTTATCTATAAATGTTATTCCTTAGTCTTCCGGTCGGGTCGGACAGGGCTGGACTGGCCTGGATACTCAACTTCGGGAACAAGACAATTAAAACTAGAGCAAATTTATATTATTCAGACTAGTATTTCATATGTAGTAATCCAAGTGTCCTGAGCAGGTAACGCCCACCATTTACTCAACGACATCATTTAGCACATGTTTATAGCCTAAACAGTACTACTCAGCATTTCTATGATACACTTACGGGTGCTTCACGGAGCCGCTGACCAAAACTAAACGAATGCGCCAAGACTGCAATAATTAGAAGGGTGAACAAGAAATCCCACATTCTGCTGTGAGCGACGGAGCTGCGTGACAGACACAAGAGGTGTCAGCAAAATGTGGGATTTCTTGGGTTCTTTTTTTCTTTTTCTATGCTCCTAGTTACTGCGGAGTGCGCTGCCCTTTGGTTTAGTCAGCCTGCTCCGTGAGGGCACCCGTAAGTGTATAATAGAAATGCGAAGTAGTACTGTTTAGGCTATAAACATGTGCTAAATGATGTCGCTTTTGAGTAAATGGTGGATTTATCCGCCGGGACACTTGGATTACAGCGCACGAGCAGTATGGAGGAATATTGCCGACTTTTTGTGGACTTTTTGTGGACTTTTAAGGACACTGTTTGTTCGGGCTCTGACCGAAGTCATGATATCAATATCAGTGGACAGCGAGGATTCCCCCACATCTCCCGCTGCATCCTAGATGTTCCAAAACTACTCCACAGTGTTGTTCAGCATGAGGGTGAGTAGAAAATGAGGCCAAATCGTTGTTTGGGTGTAGTGTTCCTTTAAGAGCACTGGGCTGTAAGTAGTGATATATAGCTGGCTACAACTACGATAATAAGTTTTCCAAAAATTGCTTGTTGTCACACATCAAAAACTACCGCTACGTAACTAGAAAGAGATACATTACCTCGTCGCTTTGCATCCTGCAAGTTGTTGAAAAAAGAAGTTGTAAAGCACATGTTTTGGCTTCAGTCTTTCGTACGTTCCAGTTGTAGTCAGAAGTAGGAATTTCTGGGTTCCGAGTAGGAAACTGCAAATGGAACGTTCTCCAAAGTCTGAATTTCCTACTGGGAACTCGTTGAAACCTTGCGACCCCCGAGTTGACAATCAAAGATGGATGCCCCCAGTGTGAACAGTTATTTTGCTCCTGTAATAATCAATTTATTTGCACTTTTGACTGGGGTGTGTCGCTCTAGATCAGCTGTATACAAAGTATTGTTAGACATATATTTACAAAAATGCTGCCATAGTGATAATCAAATTCTTCATACAACAACACAGGGCGTGCTAACGACAGCTAACAATAGCCTGGTGGATCGGGATTTTTTTTCCGACTTCAACTGGAACGCCGATAAGTTGGAGATGATGATACTCCCATTTCCGAGGTTACTGGAACGCAGCATTACGGCTTGCCAAGCTGCTCATGGGTAGCAGAGTCTTTATTTCGCCGGTAATAGACTCTCCTCATAGTACCTTTAAAATTGCATGCAAAGAAGGCAATGACGCCCTCTACGTCAAAGCTACTTCCTTACTGCAGGACAGAGAGTCAGTGGATAGGCTTGTACGAGACAGTAGGGAAGGACTCTCTGCAAACTGGCCACAGGGATTCCAACATGGACCGGTAGAAGCATATAAGTAGTAGGTGCCTGGTTGCTTAACACTCCGCGATACCAGCCCTATTTTCTGTTCTTTTAACAGGTCAATCAATATGACTGTACAGAAAAAGGAGTGCATTACAGAGTATGAAGGGTCTTCAGCCAAGGTGGCCAACTTGCAGCCAGGGGGTCACACTGAGTGCTCTGGTTTGGTTCAGAGCAGTTCGGTTTGGTTTGGAACTATAAGCACTGATCTTGTTTGTGTTTCCACTTCCAGCTGTAGCTTCACTTGAGGAGAGGTGTAACTAAATAAAACTTTGTTAAATGATTTCAGTGTGTTTAAGTACTTTTTAAACATTTTGATTACACTACAATGGGATGATAAAGATAGCCATGATCATTTTGGTCACAATAACTGATATGAAATCTTCACTGTTACATCCCTACTGTGGAGAATTTGTTTTGGTACAGACAGTCTTAACAGCACTAGCAGTAAACAAATCACTCAAACTAATGCACAGCTTATTTGAAAACGGAAAGGTATGGCTTTTGTTTTTGCGGGTGTTGCATAATAAGTGACAGTTTTTAGGGTGGGTATGGTACACTAAGCACTCCTTCAGAGGGGTGCCAAAAAAAGGGACAGAATTGGTGGGTTAATTGTCAAAATCCTGACAGGTTCCTTGTCCAACAGTGGCAGCATCAGTAAATGCATGCCACACCGAGACCAGCAGAACTGAATTTGGTAGAAATACAGCTATACAGACATCTTCAACTGAATGCAGCCAACAAGTCATTATACAAAGTATTGTTTGACTTATATTTACAAAAATGCTGCCATAGTGATAATCAAATTCTTCATACAACAACACAGGGCGTGCTAACAACAGCTAACAATAGCCTGGTAGATCGGGATTTTCTTTCCGACTTCAACTGGAACGCCGATAAGTTGGAGATGAAGTCACTCCCATTTCCGAGGTTACTGGAACGCAGCATTACGACAGTGCCGCGTGTGCTCATGGGTAGCAGAGTCTTTATTTCGCCGGTAATAGACTCTCCTCATAGTACCTTTAAAATTGCATGCAAAGAAGGCAATGACGCCCTCTACGTCAAAGCTACTTCCTTACTGCAGGACAGAGAGTCAGTGGATAGGCTTGTACGAGACAGTAGGGAAGGACTCTCTGCAAACTGGCCACAGGGATTCCAACATGGACCGGTAGAAGCATATAAATAGTAGGTGCCTGGTTGCTTAACACTCCGCGATACCAGCCCTATTTTCTGTTCTTTTAACAGGTCAATCAATATGACTGTACAGAAAAAGGAGTGCATTACAAAGTATGAAGGGTCTTCAGCCAAGGTGGCCAACTTGCAGCCAGGGGGTCACACTGAGTGCTCTGGTCTGGTTCAGAGCAGTCCGGTTTGGTTTGGAGCTGTAAGCACTGATCTTGTTTGTGTTTCCACTTCCAGCTGTAGCTTCACTTGAGGAGAGGTGTAACTAAATAAAACTTTGTTAAATGATTTCAGTGTGTTTAAGTCCTTTTTAAACAATTTGATTACACTACAATGGGATGATAAAGATAGCCATGATCATTTTGGTCACAATAATTGTGATATGAAATCTTCACTGTTACATCCCTACTGTGGAGAATTTGTTTTGGTACAGACAGTCTTAACAGCACTAGCAGTAAACAAATCACTCAAACTAATGCACAGCTTATTTGAAAACGGAAAGGTATGGCTTTTGTTTTTGCGGGTGTCACATGATAAGTGACAGTTTTTAGGGTGGGTATGGTACACTAAGCACTCCTTCAGAGGGGCGCCAAAAAAAGGGACAGAATTGGTGGGTTAATTGGGTTCCTTGTCCAACAGTGGCAGCATCAGTAAATGCATGCCACACCAAGACCAGCAGAACTGAATTTGGTAGAAATACAGCTATACAGACATCTTCAACTGAATGCAGCCAACAAGTCATTTTAAGAAATTTTAAAACATGTATTCATCACAATCATGACATAAAACAACCATGAAAAGATACTGCCAAAACAAAAACTTTGACAACTGGTATACGTTTCTTTCTTTGAAAGAAATTAGAAATAAAACTATTGCTGTCTGTTTTTCTGAGGCTGTTTTCACACCCATGGCTCAGTTGTTTTGTTCTGATCCAGATAAAAAAACACATACACTTGCACATTTCCCTTGGATAGTTTCATGTTCACACAGCAGTATTTAGAACGCAGCACTGTTGCAAAAAGCCAGAGCTGGCCTTGTATCATCCCGTCACAGCCAACACTTTGACTACGTCTTGCTGTGCATTATGGGAAGGAAGCTAAGCTACACACAAAATGGTAATATGGGGTCCTATGTAAAAGTAAACAGATGAGTATCTTGATCAGTGTTTGTAAGTGCAAACTACCGCTCCAGGGGTCGATTGTAAGTGAGCCGTGACATTGCAGAAGTTTATCGAAACAACGCCACACCGTAAGTGTGCTGTAATCAAAGCAAAGACAGTTCAATGAATAATATTAGAGTGTGACCTTTCCACTTGTTTTTGGTGGCGACTTATTTTTTGGCCAGGCAGTGTATAAGACAGCTCACTAAGCAGAAAAGGAAGAGAAGGTTCAGCATCTTTAGCTCTGATGTTAAGTGAATGAAGCCGAAATAAAGCTACAGCATCTGTTTTTGTGATTTGGTTTGGTAGGTATCAAATGTGTTGCTACCAGAAACACAATTCATTTTATCGCTGATTATTTACCCTAATTTCCAAACAGACGCAGTTCTGGGCGCACACATGGCCGTGTGGTTTGGTAACGGCCAACATAATGAAGCAACAGTTCTGGAGGCGAGAAGATCCAAGGTCAAGTCAAACCTGTGGCTCCTTTTCCACATAACTCCCCTCTTTCTCTCTCCTGATTTTCTTTCTTCTCTATTCAAAAATGACCATATACCATATTTTATAAATTATCAAATTGCCATACACTGCTTTGCTTACAATACTCTTCAACCCTGGACTACAGAGTTTATTCTCATTACAAAAATAGCAATTCATCTAAAAGGTCAAGTTCGTTTTTTAATTTAAATTTGAGTTCATCGTGACGTTCTCATTTTCCTTTTTCTCTTTACTCTTTTACAATTGTCCTTAGTGCACTACTTGATCTACACATAATGAATAATAAACATTAGACAAGCACAAGTGACAATAAATGTGAAGGTTTACCAAACAAATCAACCTTGAGAACTTAGGACAAATGTAATCTTATATATTCAGTTCTTTTTTCTTGATCTTAATTTTTTTGGATTGCAGATTATCAATGAATAAAAAAGAAAAGATCCTTTGTAAAAGAAGAATAAGATACGCTATTGTAATCTTTTGTGACAGTATCAAATCAGGCACTGAAGAGCTGCGGTCAGTTATGAACATAAAAAATAAATCCAGCTTCATGGACATTTAACTGTTAAACTGCTTCTGTCCTGTGCTTAACCATTTCACACTGATGTAATGTACTGTATCAGACTTAAATTAGTATCACACTAGATTAATCCACTCTGTCTAATGTGCTGTTTCATACCGCTACATTGCTGCTTCTTCCGACCGTTGCACTTGTCATTTACGACACAATATGTCACTTTGTTTCACTTAATTTATATTTATTCACTTGCCATTTGTTGCACAATATGTGACTTTAATACATGTAACTGAACATTATGTACACAACGACTTTGTCACTACTCTTGCAATCCACAGTACAGAACATCTCATACTGTGCTGTATTACCCCTCTGCATTACTGTATTTTCAGTATTATATTTTAAAGGGACTGTGAGGAGAATCTATTACTGGCGAAATAAAGACTCTGCTACCCATGAGCATGCGCGGCGACTGTCGTAATGCTACGTTCCAGTAACTTCGGAACTGAGAGTGACATCATCTCCAACTTATCGGTGTTCCAGTTGAAGTCGGAAAAAAACATCCCTATCTACCAGGCTATTGTTAGCTGTTGTTAGCACGCCTGCGTTGTTGTCCACAAATATCACATGAAGAATGTGATTATCACTATGGCAGCATTTTAAGTCTAAAGATACGATGTACAGTTGTGCCCAAAAGTTTACACCCCCCAGCAGAATTTCTGATTTTTTGGCCTTTTCTCAGAAAATATGAATGATAACACAAAAACCTTTCTGTCACTCATGGTTAGTGGTTGGGTGAAGACATTTATTGAAAAAAAGATAAGTTTACTCTTTTTAAATCATAATGACAACAGAAACTTCAGTATTGACCCTGTTCAAAAGTTTACACCCCCCACTTTTTAATACCGTGTATTTCACCCTTTAACATCAATAACGTCTTGAAGTCTTTTGTGGTTGTTGTGGATGAGGGTCTTTATTTTCTCAGATGGTAAAACTGCCCATTCCTCTTCTCAAAAAGCCTCCAGCTCCTGTAAATTCTTGGGCTGTCTTGCATGAACTGCACGTTTGAGATCTCCCAAGAGAGGCTGAATGATATTGAGGTCAGGAGACTGAGATGGCCACTTTAAAACCTTCACTTTGTTCTGCTGTAGCCAATGGCAGGTTGATTTGGCCTTGTGTTTTGGATCATTGTCATGTTTGAACATCCAAGAACGTCCCATGCGCAGCTTCTGGGCAGATGAGTGTAAATTTTCCACCAGTATTTTCTGATAACATGCTGCATTCATCCTTCCATTAATTTTGACCAATTTTCCTGTGCCTTTGTAGCTCACGCATCCTTAAAACATCAGTGATCCACCTACGTGTTTCACAGTAGGAATGGTGTACCTTTCATTATGGGCCTTGTTGACTCCTCCCCAAATGTAATGTTTATGGTTGTGGCCAAAAAGTTCAACTTTGGCCTCATCACTCCAAATGTCTTTGTTCCAGAAGTTTTGAGGCTTGTCTCTGTGCTGTTTGTTGTATTGTAAGCGGGATATTTTGTGGCATTTGCGTAGAAATGGCTTTCTTCTGGCGACCCGACCATGCAGCCCATGTTTCTTCAAGTGTCTCCTTATTGTGGATCTTGAAACATCCACCCCAATTTTTTTCAGGGAGTCCTGTATTTCAGCCGAAGTTATTTGAGGGTTTTTCTTTGCATCTTGAACAATTTTCCTTGCAGTTGGAGCTGAAATTTTTGTTGGTCTGCCTGACCGTGGTTTGGTTTCAGCAGAATCCCTCTCTCTCCACTTCTTAATTAGAGTTTTAACAGTGCTTCTTGGCATCGTCAATTCCTTGGATATCTTTTTAAATCCTTTTCCTGTTTTATACAGTTGGATTACCTTTTCTCGCAGATCCTTTGACAATTCTTTTGCTTTACCTATGATGCAGAAACCTGAAATTTCATCGCAGTGAAAGATGCACTCTGTCAGGAGCTCAGAAACTCACTGAGCTTTTATACACACAAAATGATTACAAGCTAATAGATCACGGGTGAGGATGGTTACCTTTAGTAGACATTCAAACCCATTTGTGTCAAATTTTGTGCATGTTATCAGGCCAAAACTGCCAGGGGGTGTAAACTTTTGAACAGGGTCATTTTTGAAGTTTCTGTTGTCATTCTGATTTAAAAAGAGTAAACTTATCTTTTTTTCAATAAATGTCTTCACCCAACCACTAACCATGAGTGACAGAAAGGTTTTTGTGTTACCATTCATATTTTCTGAGAAAAGGCCAAAAAATCAGAAATTTTGCTGGGGGGTGTAAACTTTTGGGCACAACTGTATACAGCTGATCTAGAGTGACACACCCCAGTCAGAAGTGCTAATAAATGGATTATTATAGGAGCTAAATAACTGGGGGCATCCATCTTCGATTGTCAACTCGGGGGTGGCGAGGTTTCACCAAGTTCCCAGTAGGAAATTCAGACTTCGGGGGGCGATTCAGTTGCAGTTTCCTACTCTGATCTCAAAATTCCTACTTCTGACTACAACTGGAATGCACCAAAAGACGTGACTGAAGCCAAAGCGTGTGTGTTGTGATAAATGCAGATCGGACCTTCCTCAGAACTCTGCATTGCTTTACAACTTCTTTTTTCAACAACTTACAGGATGCAAAGCGACAAGGTAATGTATCTCTTTCTAGTTAAGCAATTTTTGGAAAACTTAGTATCGTAGTTTTGTAGCCGGCTATATATAGATAACTGCATTTATAGATAACCTATTTTGATGCTATAAAACTCATCTTAAAGTGTGCATTTCGATCAGGCATATATTTAAAAGTGAGACTTTTTTTGGAATTAGAAACTCCTCACAGTCCCTTTAAGAATTCAACTTTATCAATTCTCTTAAATTCTACACTGCATGCTTTTTTTGCCCTGTGCTGCTTTAACCTGTGAATTCCCTTCTGGGGACCATCTGATTCTCTCATGTAAATTGTCTTTACTGAGTTATATTGAAGTTTACAATCTGGTATAATGACATCCTTAAGCCTTATACCTCACTATGTGGTTATATCATTATTGACATATGTTTGTTGATATTCATTTATCAGCAAATACAAAGATGTCATGTATTCAAAAAACAGTCAAACTGTTCAAAAACAGTAGTGTAACCTCCAACAGTAAATTATCTCGGTGATAGTTACGTTTTTTAATAAAATAGTGTAATTTCAATTGTTTTTAAGAGGTTTAATAATAATTATTAAGTGTGACAGGGTGATGTGAATTATTCATTCCCTGTTAAAAGCCTTATGATGTAAGAAAACTTTAACATGCCTACAAGAATTCTGAAAAACAAGCTGAGCATATGAAAACCAGCGGCAATAATAACTGATAAATCAAAAAAGCCAGAGTGTTTTATGTGCATGAAAATACATCGACTGGATTTCTGTTCAAGCATGTATGCCTGTGTTTGATGGACATGACAGTGGATGGAGGAAGACAGACGGTGAGGACTAACAGAAGGATCCATCGGCCTGTTTTGAGCTTGGACTGCTGGGTGAAGGGTAACAGCCTCCGTTCACGAGGCCAGTGAAGCACTAGGCTCCAGACGCATCATGACCTCTGCCAAGGAGGTTATGTTTTACCAACATTTGTCTTTTAGCAAAATAAGTCAAAAGCTCCTGAGCAGGTTTTGATGATTTTTAGGGAGAAGTGGTCATCACACAAGTAGGAAGGGAGGACATTTTGGTGGTGATTAAAATCTGGATGTGGATTCAGTAGTTTTTTCAAGGATATCTTACAAGTTAATTTTGGAAATGTCGGGACTGAGGTTTGTGCTATCAGAGCACTTCTAGTTACAATTATTTTTAGTGATTTTGTGGCTGTACAAATGCATTTTGCAAGGTACCAATAGGCCATGACATATGACACAAGGTTTAGCCAAGAAAACTTAAAGATTAACCAAAGTTTTCAAAAGCATTAATCCACAAAATGTTTAACTTGTCATAGCATTAGCTTATATCTTCACATATTGCTGCATTTCATGTTATCTTTAAGCTTTTCTTACTAATTAAATTCAGTTAAATATAACTACTGTAGGTTCGTATAATTATTAAGCATAAGCATCATCACCTGACGGTAAAAGAATAAGACATGTGATAACCTTTTTCCTGCAATGTTTGCACGCTTATCAGAAAATTTAAGCGGTAAACAGCCTTATTGATTTCTTGCTCCTCTGTAGTCTGACTTCAGGGTTATCACTGCAGGAGCCTGGATGTGTGTCCATGCACATCACGGTCATTACCGTGGGAAAGCTGTGAGCATCAGATGGCTACCTGAGGCATCCAGTCTGAGCTGGTGACTAGTTAACAGGCTGAGTTATGGGTGTACATTTCCCCCCTGACCCTTAAGATTATCATTAACCAGCTTTGGCAACACGCTGGGAGGTGTCAGTGACGGGATGTGCATTTGTCTGGAGGAGAACAGCTTGTTTCACCGCTCATTCAACAGGGGTCATTTGATGAACACCTGGAGGTCCCTTTTCAGACAGAGCCCTCGCACATCTGCTGAGCTGAGACGTCATGAAACAGCACTGTAGTGGTTGTGCATAAAGATATACATGATCGGTTTATGAAGCTCGCGTGGACAGACCGATGGAAAGTGGAAAACATCTTGATCCATTATCGGACACCCTTGCAGTGACAGTTGTCGTGACACAATTCCCCATCAGATCTGACGCGCTGCCTTTGAGAATAAAAGCAGATCCACAAGGCGTAACCATGAAGGCAAAATCACAGAAATATGAGATTAATCATATTTCAGGACGAGGATTATTAGGAGAAGTAATGATGCTGTTACACATCTGTCGACACCTTTTTCGTTGCAGTAATCACTGATTGTGTGTACAGTTGTGCTGTTATTTGCGGCTTTCACAATATTTAGCGTTATAAATCTCCGCAGGACTTGTTTCTGGGTGTAAAAATCTAACACGGTCAAACATTAACTCTTCCAGCGACGGTTGAGGTGGCTGACCGATTTCCGTTGACTAAGATTCAGAGAACTTAAGGCGAAATAATTAGCATGTGTCGTCATTAAAAATCGATATTTGTAGTGCTTAATTCGACGTTTGTGTAAATTGTCAGTCATATCTTTTGGGGAACGAGGAACCAAGCGTGTCAGACAGGGTCGTGTACAATAACGGGTGTCGCGACGCTCGTTGTCCGATAATGGGTGCATGAGGGTTTGCATTTACCTGTAATGGGAAAGAGGCGCTCTTGTTGCCCACATATCCCCGGACTACATGGCTCTGTATGGACAGGACACGACACTCCATGGCGGCTCCCGGTCAGCCGAGGAGGGATGCAGATACTCCGTTACTTCAGCGCTCCTCACGGGCACACATACCAGGACGGGGATGTGCAGTTCAGACGGCGGTGAATTAGCCTGCTAGCTAACCAGCCGAGTGTCGGGATGGCGGTGTGTGAGAGCGCGTGTTGTGGTTGTAGAGGATGAGCTGCGAGCGCGTGTGATGGGAGGGAGGGAGAGGGAGCGCGTGTGGTCCAGCGGTCGTTTAGGCACCGACCGTTACAGACGTTACTGGTGATGTCGCTCAGGTGTAACCTCGGGGGATTAAGAGAAGTGTGTCACGAGAGGACTACCATTAGAGGTCGCGTGCTGCCACTGTAAAACTGAAGGGCAAACATACGCGTGCACAGACACGCGCGCGCACGCCGGTATTTTACGCAGGCAATCGGAGTGACCGCCTAAACCAGATGACGTTACCAGGGGGCCATTTAGCGCATCCGAATCAACACAGCTGGACCTGAATATGAATGACAGCTGTGTATCTTTTCTTTTCAGGAGCTTCACCAGACAAAAGTACAGCGTTAAGATTTTATTCACTCATTATATCGGATAGCTAGATGTCAACAAATGAAGGGCCAGTAAAAATGTCTATATTTAGAGCCCCAGGGGCGGTTTTAGGAAATTGGAGGTGCAAAGCAAAGCGTAGTAGCCTATGATGCCTCTCCATTTTCCATTTTTCTCGGTGCAGTCACAGTTAACAGAGGAACACCTTGAAGCTTTTCCAGTCAAAACAGTGCACAGGCATTCCTGTCCTTCAGTTTATCTGTCCACATGCCTGATTTTAATCCATAGTCAGTGCCAGGTCAAAGGTGAACACCTTCTGTTTTTAAGGCACATCACTAAGTTATTGACGAAACACTGACGGGGGCCACAAAGAAGGAAAAGTTCAGAAGAATTTCAGGGCCCACTATTGACAGGGGCCCCTAAATATATTTATTTGACACAATGCTATAGTTTTTTTCCCTTGCGTCCTTTGAATTACTAAATTCCCCTAAAATTCCAAACTTTTGAAAAGAGACCTTTTAGAAGATTTATCAGAGAATATGCGTTTAATTTATGCATTTTGCATAGTTCTGCATTTTGAAAGATTCTAAGCTAAAACATTAAGTTATAGGGGGGGAGTGGGGCAAACTGAGGCAGTGAGTTGAGCCACCTCCTGTTTCTGGGAAACAAACAACTCCATGTGGCCCTAAATTCAGAAAGCCCACTTCTCCCTGCCTCTGCTGAAAAGGGGCACATGTGGCACAAACGGTTTGTACTTTTTAACACAAAAAAACTAATTTTCGTGTGGCATGTAAATTTTCAGCATATCAGGTAGCTTTGTATCAAATCCAATTTATCCAGGTCTAAAATGGTGTATTATACATATTTGTAATTTACCAGTGTAGCCTATAAAGCTGTATGAGTCATTTGGCCAAAGATTAGTCTAAATATCGAAGCCAGCAACATTTTTCCAAAATGTTGGCTCTGGGGCAAAGTGAGCCATATACTGGGGTAAATTGAGCCATTGGTTCCTTTTATACCACCAAAATTGTGAAAAGTTATATTAATGTGCTGAATCATAAAATACTAGTTAATGTTATGTTAACCAACTGGCTTGTCTGATCAAATATTAAACAGAAGAAAATCATGCTAAGAGTGAACAAGAGGAAAACCAACTGAGGCTCAACACCCTGCTCAGATGGATAAAGGAAAGAAGGAAGTCATGGTTGAAAAGTGGATCAGAGTGAAATACTGACAGGTTAAACCTGCAGAGGTAAATGAAGAAGAGGGATGTTTAAACTTGCTTGTTTTAGCAAGTCTGAACTTGTAAAAACTTCTGAGCGTACAAGTAAATGTAACTTTTTTAGAAGGAATAATAGTGTTCTTTCTGCCAAGTGCTGATTTTGTTTCTGTTTGTAGTTTAAAGCTTTGCTGGCTCTCATTTTACTTCACATGAGTATCTAATTTTCCCAAAATTGCAACATGTGTCAGTTTATGGCATTACAATTTTGAAATTACTGATTTTTTTCAAGGGTGTTTAAGTTAGGGTTAAGAAGATAAATGTGACTATTTGTGAAGGGAACAATCTCTTGTGAAATGACTCTTTTGACAACAATACATTATCTTTTAATAACTCTCAGATTTAAAGTTGATAGGTCACATGGTCAACTTACCCACAGACTTGGCTTATCTAACCCCTAACCCCTAAGTTGAGCCATAGGAGCACTTTTTTTTTTAAATGCCACAGTTTCCAGGCTCTTTGTCATTGATACGTCCTTACAATTTTAGTTGATGGCAAACATTCTTAAATAAGAGTTTGTTTTCATTTTATCTCTGTTGCATTTTTCCTTGCCTCAGTGACAACAAAAGTAAAAAAATGGCTCATCTTACCCCAATCTCCCAAGTATTTAACATATCAGTTATTCAGTTTAAGTTCTTTTTGCCATAGGCCCTTAAAGATCTATTCTCTTTTTACATTCACAAAATGCCAAACTTTTCATGTTTGTCATTGCAAAAAATAAATGAGGTATACTTTGCATTGGTTTTTATCTTTCTGCAACTCCTACCAAATAATTTTATGAATAAAAAGAACCAGATTAAAAAGTAATTGGACTATATTGATTTTGTTTATGCTTTTGAAGTACCTCAAAATAATTTGGTCTTTATGAAAATGGTTAAAGAGAATAACAAATTACCAATCTGCAAAAGTTTCGAATATTTAACAAGGCTTCAAGATTAAACACTGATTATATTAAAAGTAAAATATTTTAAATGCTTTAAATGATTCAACCCCAGAAAATTCTGCAAAGTACATGGTTTAATTCCCAGTGTGTTCCCTACGTGAGTGTTTTCATTGGTATGAATCAGAATACTTGGCTGCTATCACTTTTAGTGGACCATAAAAATATATATTTCATATTTTTTCAGTTTGCTTCATAAGTGCTTGGTTTGAGAGTCCTGCAAAGCTGGTTTTGGACCCAGTCATAAATCTTTTCATGGGGTCAAACTTTCTGTCTAGTCCATTTCTAAACCAAACTCGTGATGCTAAAACAGTGCAGATAGCCCATTACATCACATTTTCAGTGGTCTAACCATCTTTGTTGTTCTATCATTTTTATAAAGGATTTGACAACATTGTGTGACAAGGCAGTTTCACACATTTTTTTCAAACAACTCCACCAAAAATGTCAGAACTGCCTTTGAGGTTTGAGCGCTTTGAGCATTTCTACTTCGGCTTAAATTGGCCTTTACTTTTTGCACATTGTCCACTTTGGTACTTGACTTCAGGTTTTAAAAATCAAAATGAAATTAGAATCTGCCACAGAAAAGGAAAAAATGCCCAATACTGTCCAATAGATCAGAAATGTAAAGTAAGAGAATTACATGTTTCTGCTTTTTTGACTGAACTATCATTTATTTGCATAATTGGGGTAAATGTGTCATACTGTGTTGCTCAGCTTTATGTCTGAAGCTAAAGGCAGACTTGGTAACAGTTTAAACGTTATTTTTGATACTGCAGTATATACACATTGATATATAAGAAGACTAAAAAGGTTCATTTTTGAAAATCTGGCTGTAGCCCAACACAAGCATTCGGGGTGTTTGTGTTTGAGTGCGTCTTTGGCTGTGACTCACACTATCTGCACCACAGAGTCGTGACTGAGAGGGGATTTGACTTGGCAAAGACTGCCTCAGTCACCACACGACACAGCCAGCCGTTTAATCGTAGAGCTTGTAAAGACATATACAGCCTGAGAACGCAACTAAGATAACAGAGAGAGGGAGAGCGCGTGAGCCATAGAAACAGGAGGGTTGACACAGATTAATGGAGCCAGATGGAGATGCTGAAGTGACAGCTCCACCTGCTGTTCACACAGGATTTAACCTACACATCTAATGCAATTATCATTAACCTATACATCCAAAACATTAACAAGAAAAGCATTCTTTTGAAAGTGCTACTTTATTAAAATATATGTTTAAATCATTATTGCACAGTACAAACAACCAACCAAGAACTCTTATTCCCTTGTTTTTATATCAGGTGAGCCACACAGACATCCACTGCCTTGTTTCTCTGCTCCTCTGGTTGTGAAATGAGTTGACCAATACAGGAGGGCATCAGAGAGTGCAGAGGAAGGAGAAGAGGTCAAAAGGGCAGGAGGACACGGAAGTAGGGATCATGGGTCATTAGGAGTCCTGGTCCAGTTTGGGCTCTGAAACAAAAACAGCAGAATAATTGATTGTACGTAAGAGAATAAAATAAATGCATTTAGCTGATGTACATATTTCAGTAAATTAAGTAAAGGATTTCCTTTCATCAGCTGTAGTGCTGTTGAGCTAAAACATCATGTTCCAGGGGTAAAAATAAACTCTAATCTCCATGAGTAATTGGATTAGCATCTGTAATATATGTGACACAAACGACGTTACTGAAACAACATGTCAGAGGATTGACCCTTTTTCTCTTCACCGAACAAAACTTTTTTTTTCCAACTTATTTTAAAAAGTGAAATCATACATATATGTTGCAGTGGAGTTTTAAGCCTGTCATGACATTTGTGATTGTGAGGAGCTTCATCAGCTATGAGCCGACAGACTCCTCTGGCGTGTATAAATCAGATCCACGCCGAATTAATAGCAGTTGAATTTAAGAGCTTCCAAATAACGACCCTTTCAAATTCTTTAAGAGCATACTTCATGTAAGGACTGCCCAAATTTGGTTCTTGAAGAGTTCTTACAACAAACGTATACTGTATAAAAACTAGATGAACACAGCATACCATGATTTGCAAATTCTCCTCAACCTTTATTCAACTGAAATCACTATAAGACAAGATATTTAATGTTCAGACAGACCAGCTACATTATTGTGTTTTTTCATGTTTGTTTTTGGTATATTCTCCCATTTTGAATTTTACACCTGCAACATCTTCAAAAGCACCTGTTTGGAACATTCCACAGGTGAAAAGGTTAATCGGAAACAGGTCAGTGTCGTGATGTGGATATAAAAGGACCATCCCAAAAAGTAAAAAAAAAAGCAAGAAGAGGGTGAGCTTCATCACTTTGTGAACAGTTGTGTTAGCAAAAGTCCAAAAGTTCAAAAACAACATTTCTGATCGCACAAATGCAAGTAGTTTAGGGATTTCATCATCTACATTGGATAAACTATGCTAATTTATGTTTACTCTATATCTAATGTTAGATTAACTGCTTATTGAAATTGGGTATATTTTGGTTCTGACGTCATGTAATTGATATTTTAATTGATCCATTATTTGCAAAACTCTGGCAATTTATGAATGGATTGACATGTGCTTAATGAATATAATGATTATTAGCATAGATAACTGCAGCTGTTAAAGGCTTCATACTTGTTAAAAAGGTGGCTCATGACCTAAATGTTGGTCGTGGAGCTGTTTTCAGCAAGAAAACAAGAGTCCGCCTGGTAAGAAAATAGTGGCAAAAAGTCTGAAGCCCCTTTCACAATGCATTTAATCATGACATCCCTGCACATTCACACCAAATTCTGCTAGAACCTGGAATTTGAATCAATTCACATACATGGCTTTGCAGACAAGAGCAAGAGAGCATGACCTGGCATATGCTTCACAGACACATGCAGTGGTACTTCAACAGTTTATTACTGAATTAATTATATTTTTGATTTGTAAAAGTGGACACTCAAGTGATGATGAGGTTAACCATTGTGGTGCATTTGTACATTCTGACAATATTATAGCCAAAATATGGGGTAAATGGGGCAAATTTGTACAGTTATAAATATCGGCAAAAATAGTTGTATCTGAAAATACTGCTAATCTGCTCTTTAGGTAATTATCTGCCAATACCAATCTGATAATATTGTGCATCCCTAACATTTTGATTACTTAAGATCTCAACAAAAGAGACACAATTTTTCTTAGTTTCAGTGGAAACAATAAAAAAATAAAAATGAATGCATCCATATAGTTTCACGTCATCTGTAATGCTTGATTTCAGTAAAATATATTCAGTAGGGGTGGGAGAAAAAATTGATTCACATAAGTATCAGGATTTTTTGTTTGACAATTTTTGAATATACGTTTTTGTTCAAAAATTAGTTTTTTTTTTTTTCAAATTTAAATGCTTCATTTTAGTCTGTGTTAATGAGCCACTTTTAATACAGTCCAGGCTTTTGAAGAGAGAGTATAAACAGCTGGTTGAAATAAGCTATATTGCTGAATAAATCCTAAAAACGGACTCACATGTGATGTGTATTTTTCCTGATATAGTCTGTAGGCATCATCATTGTTCATCTTTTTCGCTGGTGATAAAAAACCTAACTAAAGATTGCAAAAATCGCCAATATCGTAGAATCACAATTTAAATCGAATCAGCACGTAAAAAATCAAATCGGGAAAAAAGCGTATTGTCCCAGGCTTAATATTCAGTGGTAAGAAATGTACACAGTCAGTTTCTCATTAAGAAAGTGGTGTATCCAATAGCTCTAGTTCTCATTTGATAAATTCAGCTCTCTGTAATGTCCAGTACGAAGTCAAAATAATTCCCTCTCTTACCAGTGAAGGTGAACTCAGGGAAACTGGTCAGGTCTCCTCCTCCAAACAGTCTCTGGAGCTTTGCAGTCTCCTCAGATATCTTTTTCTCAATATCTGGTTCTGAATCTAGCAGGCCTTCATCCAACCTTAAAGAGGAAGAAAAGGGAGAAAGAACATAAGAAAACTGATGCAAATCTATTAATATTGCCATTTTCTCTTCAGTATGTGATATTAAAATCTGTGTCCTGTTCAATTTAATGATACAGCAGTGACAGTTTAAGCTTTTTAAAATCCCCGGCTGTTTCGGCAGTAGAACTTAACATTGAGAATTTTGGTTGTACACAATCTGCCCAGCAGCAGAAGATTTTCTTTAACAAGTAAGGTTGAAAAAGGTGTTTCTGTCTATTTTACCTTTGCACGTTGCTGTATTCCCTGATCTTCTCCACGAAAAGTCTTTGTACTGGATCTAAATCTGAAAAACACATTGAAACAGTAAAGTCAGTGAGCTTAAAATTTAAGTCCATTGAACACTCAACAACAAAACTTCTTTATTTAATCTATTATCTTTTATTTGTTTATTAAATTATTCTAAATTCAGATTTTATTTTGTATAGATTTTGAATAGATCAACTTAAGACTAACTAAAGTTAGATCGTACATTTCTGATATGGGGTTTTTCTTAAAGGAGAATTCAAGTCTTTAAGAACAAGTGATCTAGATCGAGGGAATAACTTGAATGTATCTGAAATAACTTTAGGAAGGGGAAACATTCTCACATGAATATATTCAGTCACAGTCCTACAAAAGAGAATATTTAGAAAATTTGGAAACCTATTTGACCAAAACATGCTATCGAGAAAACTGCTTACCACAGACTTACAGCATGCAAAAAACCACAACCAGTCCTGGTCTATTCCCCACTCTTTTCATGTCATTACCCACTGACCGAAATAATTCCTGGAAACTTGAACTATGGTCTAAACTTTATGAACACCAAAAATATCATTTAATAATCAGAAAGAGGTACAGTGGTTGATCAAAAAGGACTGGGCTACTTCTTCAGATGTGACTCACTTTCTTTTAAATATTTTACTATTTTTAACAAACGTACACTGGTGCCAATGTCCCCAGAGCATAACAGTATTTTTAAAGTGTCTTGCCAGCAAGTCTTCTTAGTGACTGCATTTTGGCATGCCTATAAACCCCTCTGTTCCATCCCTTATTAGAACAGCCTATTTTAGGGTAAATTCTCATAACTTTTATTGACCACACCATTTTTAAAACATATTGCATAGCTTTTCAGCACTGTGCTCTTTTGTTGACTGTGGCTGCACAGACATGTCCTAACGCCCCACCTTCCCTTCTGACATTAGTTTGGGAATATTTTGAAGTGAACCACTTATGCGCTCATTTTCTGAGGGTGGCACAAGCAATAGAGGACAGGAAGGACTCATTTTTTTCATGCTGAGAGGCTCAAAAGCTAGAACATGGTTACAATAAGGTTATGTTTTTAACAGTGCTTGTTTATCAGTCAGTTTATCACCCCATTGGGTGAAATTATCATTGAATGTTTGTCATGGTACAAGGGAGAAGTGATAAAACTTTGGTGGTGATCCGAATGTTGGTCCAATAATTTTTTTAAAGAATTTGGAAACATGTGAGATAGAGCAGTTTTAACATTTTCAATAATAATGGCTAAGAATGACAGAAATGCCATGGTGGTGGTCTGTGATCTCTGAGTTCTTTAACTTTTCTATTAATACTCCTAAAGACCCATTTAGCATATCTGGACTCTGATGGTGTTGGCACCCAAGTGTGCCCTAGAAGAACATGCATGCTCCACCCAACCACAGATACGACCCAGTAACCTTCTTGCTGTGAGGCAACAGCGCTATCTGCTGCACCACTTTGCAACATTGAGGACACTTGCGCAAAATGTAAATAAAAACATTAACAAAAATAATCACAACAAATAATCTCTGAACGTCTACTTTGTCACATGTACAAACAAATAACTGGTGAACATGAGGCTCACTGATCTTGACCTAAAAAAATTGGTCAATTCACTGTTTAGTCAGTGTGTACACTTGTGCCAAGTAAAGCACCCAGGCCAATTGTAAACACATTGTATCTGCGGAGACAAACCAAGAATAAAATAATGATAACTTTTGGTTGGTCTTTGATAAATGTATCTGAGCCCTGCACTCAAGATTGTCTGTCATCCATATGATGAGGGGCTGTATTTTATGACCAACGATTCATTACTTGTTGGTGTCCCAGCAGCATCTGTATTCTCCAAGGCTTCAGACTGAGCCCCCTCCTCTTTCTTCATCTCCTCTCCCTTTATGTCATTCTCTGGGGTTTGAGAGGCTGAAAAATCATCTCCCACCGGAGTCGTATCAATGTTGACTGACCCAGTGGCAACCATTGCTGTTGGAAAAAAAGAAAAATGGATTAAAATAAGACAGATGAGGTTCTGCTGGACAAGAGCACTTTCTAAAGCATCCATGGCTTCTCCAACAAAACAAAGTCATAAAAGAATGACAAATTGCTGATTTATTTCTTATGACTTGTTCTGAACAACCTTAGGTCTAGAATCAGAGTAGCAACTAATTCTCCCACAACACAGTCTTCAAAATGTTTGCCTTTTCAGTATTGAAAAATAGAAATGTAAAACTGGAAAGTCACAAGTTTATGGTTCATGGGCTGGGCAGTTTTGAGAAAAATAGAACACAGAGACATCATTTACTTTAATGCTAAGTAATGCAATATGAAAAAAAACACAGGGAGATATTAAATATAAAGGCTAAGAGTTTTTATAGGCGTGAGTGTAAGTAGTTCACATTTGTAATTCACATACTAAGTTTGGTCTGAGAGCTTCAAAAACATTAACATACTAAGAAAGAAAGCATTGCTTGTTTCTGTAAAAACTAAAGTTTGCAATATTTTACAATAAAAGTTCAGACTACTTACAATAAATTTGTAATCTACTGTGCAGCCCAACATGGTTCAACAATTTATTGATTACAAATAGTAAACATTTTTAGCAACAGGGCATTACTGCGATTAGTAACTATAACATCATTACTTACAGAACTGTACACCATAATTTACCAGTAACTCAAAAAGGTACGGTCAGATATTACCAGTATCTAGTTACTAGCCAACACTTCTGAAGAATCTGTTCTTGAAGTGTGACACCACATACCGGTAAAACATGAGAAGAGACAGCTACAGTATGTTATTTGAAACCAAAAAAGTCACTTTGTTGTTGTTTGTATGTTTATGGGGCAAAGGTTGTTAATAAGGGGTTAATTTTTTATGCTGAAAAATCTGGTAAATGCCTCCAGTCTTGCTGAATACTATACATGCTAAGTTACCGGTGTTGACGCTCTGCTTTAAAGCAAATCCATTTATTCTTAAATAGCAATGAATCACTTCAAAACCCACTGCAAGTAAAGAAACTATATGTTAGCTTCTCCCAATATCATTTCAGTAGTTGCCATCAAACTTACCCTCCATTCCATCTTCATTTGTAACCTCCTGGTTTGTCGGGCCTTTGGTGACCTCTTTTGTTGGTCCAGGGACAGAGAAGAGCAGTTCCTCCATCAGTTCATCTACCTGCAAAGCTTCAGGCAGAGCTTCATCTTCAGGCAGAGCTAAAGACTCAATGTTCAGAGCCGCAGTTGTCTCTTCGGCCTCTTTCACAACCTCTGTCTCCATCTTTGTTTCCACAGCGATAACTTCTGCTTCTTTCTCCAGATAATTTGACGTTTCACTAAGACTCTCGTCCTCCAGAGTTCCCAGGGACGCCTCCACTTCAGCCAAAGTCACTGACTCGAGAGTCATGGCCTCAATAACATTTACCTCCAGCTTTTGGGACTCCTTTTCCTCCACCTCAATGATGGGTTCATCCTGCACGATGACCACAGTGTCCACTGGCTGCCTTGGACCTTGCTCAGAACCAAACATGGCCTCCATAATCACAGACGTCTCAGCTTCTATTGCATCCGTGGCTTCAGCAATAGAGTCATATGAAAAAACTTCAGCCTCTGTAGTGCTATCAAAAAAATCCTCTTCTTTCTCTTCCGTGGTTATCATCACTTCCACCTTTTCCTCATTGTAAAGCGCTTCTGCTTCTTTCTCAAGCTCATACCTAACTTCTTCAAGAACTTCTGTTTCAAGACCTTCAATTTCAGCTTCCAAATTTGCAAGGGTTACTGACTCTAATGTCATGGCCTCTGCTTCGGGTACCTTCGGCTCTATATTTGCGACTGCAGGTTGATCTAAGTCCAAATCAGAAGTTTTGGCTCCTGCTGCCGGTGCATGGAAGAACATCTCTTTCACCAGTGTACCACTTTGTCCTTCAAACTCTTGAAGATCTTCAGACAGAGATTCCCATTTTGACAGAACCTGGCTTATATTTTCACCGTCATCCTCACTCAGAGTTTCAGCAGCAGCTCTGCCTTCAGCTCCAGACTCAGCCTGGACTAAAATCTCCTTGACTTCTTCTTCGGCCTTCCCCTCAAGAAGGGCATTGATTTGTTGAAGCTCTTCCGGTTCTAAAGACTCCACTTGGACCTGAACTCCATGAAGGGTTACAGATTCTAACGTCATTTGTTCAGGCTTGTTTCCTTCCACTTCCTCAATGACAATTTCCAGAGGTGGTTCTGGTGTAGATTGGGCTTCTTTGCTCACAGTAAAGGGTTCAAGTTCTTGCATATCTGAGAGGTTTTCAGATTCAGCTTGCAATGTCGACTCAACCGTACTTTCAGAGATATCTGGAGATGTTCTGGCCTCAGTTGTAGGTTCTGTTGCTGTTTCTTTAGGAGTTTCTTCAGAACTGTGTGCGGCACTGAACATTGCTAAATCTTCAGAATGAGCAAATGTATTTTCTTGAAGACCAGCCTCTACAGATGGCTCTGTCTTGGTGTCTACTTGTAAGGGTTCTTCTACAGATGGTACTGGTGGTCCTGGCTGATGTGCTGCATTAACTAAAGGCTCTACTGGAAAGTCAACGGCATCAGTATTTGATTCCTGAGTCTGAAGGGAAGAGCTTCTTGTTTCAAAAGCTGCTTCTATCACAGTTTCTATTAAGGGTCCCTCTGCAATGTCAGTCTGGAGATCTTGGGATACTGTATCTGCCACAGTTTCTGTTGAACTTGCTGCTAAAACTTTGGCAACATCAGCTTCTTTTTCAAGTGATTCCTGAGAAGCGGTACTGGTGTCTACGGTTTTTCCTAATGCATCTTTTGTTGTCTCTATGAAGGGTTCTTCTGTAGTTTGCAATGTGTTTAAAGAACTTGTTTCCCCACTGTTTGTTTGTACTCCCTGAGGCACTACATCAGCCTCTGTTTGTATTGTAGTTTCCACAAAACATTCAGCAACTGCTACATCTTTTTGTGTTTCCTGAGAAGAGGTATTGTCCTCTACTGATTGTTGTAATGCTGTTTCTATCAAATTTTCTTCTGAAATGTTCATGCTGTTTAAAGGACCTGGCTCAGTGCTAGAGGCTTGTACATCTTGAGATGCTGTATCTGCCACACTTTCTATTGCAGCATTAGCTCCTTTTTCAAGGGCTTCAAGAGCAGAAGCACCGGCCTCTGTTGTATTTATCAAGGGTTCATCTCCAGGATGAGAGAGGCTTAAAGGGCCTTGCACTCCTTGGCATGCTGTATCTTCTGTTGTAGTTTCCACTGAACCCTCAGGAACACCAGCTTCTTTTTCAAGAATTTCCAGAGGAGCACTACTAACTACTGTTGCAGTGTCTAAGGTTTCTCCTAAGGGTTCACTTTTGGCAGTGTGTGAAAGGTTAAGAGGAGCTGATTCTTGAGCTGAAGAGGCTATAACTGCTGGTTCAAACAGGGGTTTTACCATTTCAGCACATGATGTGTCATCAATCCCTGAGTCAATGCTTTTGGTTTCGGTTGGCTCTACTGGACCTTCAGTAGTGACAGTCCTAGTTTCAAGTGTTTCAGCTGGAATCTGGTTTGCTTCTCCTGCTAATTCTGATACAGTTTCTACTGTGGGTACCTCTTTGGTAGTGTGAGAGACATTCACAACTCCTAAGTCTGTGTTTATGGTTAGAGGCTGGTTTATGGCTGGAGCTCCCACTTCTGCTTCAACTGGATCTTTGATAGCAGCGACTCTTGGTGCTACCACTGCTGTTGCTGAGAGAGGTGGGACAGGCGATGATGCCACTTTGGCAGGTCGAGCTATGAGAGGTGAGGTAGAGAGAGATTAGGAAAAAAGCTGAGGCAATAAAAAAGAGAAACTAACTTGAGGGAGCTTGATTAGAAAGACAGCACACAACATTTCACCCTGCCAACACAGGGTTTAGAGAGGGGAGGGTAAATGAGTTAACGTGGTGTGAGACACCAGAACATTTTTGTGCACTAGTTGACTTCGGATGACAGCTACAGTCCCTGAGGCAAACTGGGGGTCGAGTTGACCCTGATTTGTTCTGTCTCTGTAGGCAGTAATGGAGGGGTAATGCTGTTGATAAAGAGCCAAATGGAGCCAGCAGGGGAGCACAGCAATCTGTGAAGTGGTGCTTTCCCTAAAAGCTGTATCACACTGTGAATTGATAGCAAAATCATGTCTTAGATTAGTGTAAATGTCTCATGGCTTAATGACGCTGAAGCACCTGTGCATATGGACTGTGAAAAAGGGCCTCTGTTTACACAGAATTCTTTAACATTTAGCATGTGTACACAAAGAAACAGGTCCTATAAATGTATATGGTGACCTAAATAATAATAATATCCAAAACAAAATGATGAAAACTAACAAGTAAATAAAGTTATTACATTTAAAAAATAAATCAAACTTAAGCTAATTGTACCACTGTGTAATTATGTTAATTCATCCCCTTATGTGCAATAAAAACTAACTATTTTTGTATCTGTAGACCTTCTTTCCTCATTAAAGTATTTTACCACACAAAATCTCAAGGAACTGCTAAATGCCTCATAGAATGATTCAAAACCAAAACAAAGTAACTGTTTAAAGCAAGGGTGGACAACTGTAAAACATCACACAAATGTATAGACATGAAGAAACTATGAATTTCTCCATTGAAAATAGTCAAACACAAAATTATACTGTGCTTTTTTTGGGTCTACATAAAATGATATGTAAATGCATTTGCTTAAAAGAGAATGAAAGAATAAACATAATACGTCAGTGACCCGTAATACTCTTGAGCTTTCACTTAAAAGGATTATATTACAGTATGTGTTTGACTTATTAGATTGAGTATTGCTACTTGCATTTAAGATCTGTATTAAATTTGTATTATTTTTCCATTTTCTATTTACATTTCTATTGATAATACACTCTTGCAATAAAATTTTGGAGACAACAGTTTGGTTAATTCTTATTTCTCCCCTTTAAAAAATACCAACAAGGACTGTGTTATATATCACTGGAAAGCCTGATTGGTCACCTTAACAATGAGGGAAAACTAAGGATTGTTTATTCTTGCAACATGGCTAAACGTGTCGGACGCACTCTAAAACAGGTGAAAAAATTCCTTCTTTTCCTGGGAAAGGCCTGTGGTTCCTCAGTGAAGTAAGGGTGAGGCACTGGTCTTCTTGGGGTGTTGTATTCCTTTGTATGCCCACTTCACTGTCTGTCTCAACTTAACAAGTCTCACAGAACTTGGTTCTAAGTTTTGAAAGGGTACCATGGCTGACAACAAATAATGCTGCTGCTCTGCGTACAGCAACACCAACGTACAATACCAATTGGTATAACTAAGGGGAAGAAAAAAAGACCAAAATAACCTTTCCAAACCTTTTTAGGAGAATAAATTGAAGCGGATTTGATACACTTTACAGGAATATCTGTATGTTTTGATAAATGGGTTATAATTGCAAATCAGTATTAAAACAGACCAGACAGAGAAACAACTTGTCAGCTAAAGACTTAACAAAGCAGCCATTACTTAACTGGCTGGTAGATAACAGCAGACCATTCCTTTTTGCTTACAAACTTTTGACACAGGACAAACTTTAACAGTTATTGAGTCTTTTTGTGTAGTTTGGTGACATATATTTTCTGCAAACTGCTGTTCAGTGTGGTGTTAAAAAAAGAAAACCTCTTTGTATTTGCCTTTGATAGAGGGAAATGTTTTATCCTGATACCCTCAGTGCTGCTGACCTTTAACAGTAGATGGCGTTGTTCCCGGTCTGCGCTGGGAGAAAAGTTGTTCCAGCAGTTTGGAGACATCCAGCGCTGGCTGCGGCTTGGCTTTTTCTGTCAGACACATGAGGACAAAGTGAGTATAGTTTGCTCTGGCAGAGATCTGTGCCGTGATGCTTGACTGAACTTGACTGTTTTGTTTCCTGATGGTTTTCTGTACAACAGCAGGTCTTCTCTAGCCTAAACTAACAGTTTCGATTACAATGTTTCCCCAGGAGTGCCGGCCTCAGCGAGACGGGGCTTGATGCTTGAAGGAAGTTGAAAACTGCAACTGCATTTTGGAAATGTATTTCTCCAACAGCTAAATGGGGAAAATGGTGCTCATGATTAACTAAAAGCACCAGAGTATAAATTACGTAACCGCCTTGACAAGTATTGTGTGCCTCTCTTGTAGAATTAATGGGGTGTGTAAGAGTAGTGGGACCCTTTTCCAAATGAATGACAGGGGAAACACATAAGTAAGATTAGAAACTTGCTGAAACAGAATGCTGCAGCAAAATAGACGATAACAGGAAAAAGCTTTAGTGAAAACCAGACGGTAAGGTGTGTTTGTCTTACTGATGTGTGTTCTCCGTGGCTGTTTTTTGTCCGACACTTTGGAGCTGAACAGAGCCGTCTGCGGCCTCCACACCAGTCTGCACAGCTCCCTGTGGATACACTGGACACACAAAAAAACTCACAAGGTTTGGCATGCAGCTGGCAAAATGGAATATTAAAATGTTCAATGCACTTTTTTTAAAATATGTTTTTTGCCAGACTTTTTCATAAAAGCAAAGTCAATCAGAAGTTTAAATAAAAAATGTTGTTACTTATGTCAGACTTTGTAAAGAATTATTCTCAGTACATAGAAACTGCTCAGTCAAATGTAACAATTTATACGACATTTTATCAAAGACCTTCTTTATTTTAAGGCCCCCTCATTAATTTCAATCAGAAAGACTGGCAACAGTTTTCTATGTCCTAATTGTAAGTCAGCATGCAAGATAGTGGATGTAAAAACTCCTTATTGTTTCAGTATTACTCAGATTTTTGAGTCAAAACAAGACAAGATGAATATAAAATACCCTTATACAATAAAGATGGGCTGTAGTGTAAAGTAAAAATAAAACAAAATACAATGATTTGCAAATCATTTTTTTTATCCTTTATTCAGTTAAATACTCTAAAATGTCAAGATAATATAAGATCAAAACTAAACTTCATTGTGTTTTTAGCAAGTATGCAATAATTTTCATTGTGATGCCTGCAACAAAAGACAGGGAAAGCTGAGGAATGCTCAAAAAACACCAGCATGAAACATTCAACAGCTTGCACAGGTTAATTGGAAACAGTCATGGTTGGATATTAGGAGCATCCCCTGAAATCAGCTGTTTCCAGTGAGGATGGAGTGATGAGGTTCACCGCTTTATGGACAACTGTGTGAGCAAATAGTCCAACAGTTTAAGAGCATTTCTAAACTTACAACTCGAATTTAGCGATTTCATCATCTATAGTTCATAATATCATCAAAAGTTTCAGAGAATCCGAAGAAATCTCAGGACTAAAGCAGCAAGGCTGAAAACCAACTATGAATGCCTGTGACCTTGTTGATGCCCCAGGTAGCACTGTATTAAAAACTGGGTGTGTTTGATTATTTGTGCTACATAGAGGTGTAAGTGCTCCCCTGGAACTAATCATGATATAGCTGTGAATTAGAGAGAATATACATTTCACTCGACAGAATGAAGTCCTGAAATCTTTAACAAACAGGATAAATGCACTCAGTTAAATGTTATGAATGCACAAACTCCAGTTTTAAGGGTCGCCCTTAAACATCATGCTACACATGGTGGGGTCATTTTGGAGTCAAGTGTTCATGTGGCCCAGGGGGTTAAAACTGAATCACTGAATTGGGTGGGACAAGCACCCAATGGAAGGTTTGTTTTGATCCAGAAAAACATGTCAGCAGCAGCAGATCAAAACACTCGGCTGTTCAGGGCCAAAATCAATCACTGGGGATTTGTTTTTACATGTGGGTCAATTTTTCACAGAGTAATTTTCTCAGACAGTTAAATCTAAGTTAACTCTAACCAATAACATGTACCGTAAAATACCAAATAAACGTCTGGTCCCAAATAAACGCCGGGTGTAGCAGTACATTTTGAGAAATAGACGCCCGTTCCAAATAAACGCCTGGTGTAATTTATTCAGAGCGTACAAGCTACGGTCAAAGCTTACAGAACACACATGCAAACATGGAGCTCACAACTGACAGCTGACACTTGAAAAGAAACATGATCAGACTGAACCTTTACAGTTATTTGTCTCTCTGGACATCCTGTCGGCTCGCTTCTCCTCCCTCTGTATGTCAACAAATGCAGGTTGGTGTGAGGCGCTCCATTTCATGACAGTGCAGCTACACTCTATGTCCACAGAGGGCACTAGAGAGCAGAAAGCCTGAATCTTACAGAGTAGGGCTTTGAAAATTCAACGAAGAAGACGTTGCCACTGTCGCTTTGTTTTTTCGCCCTTTGCTAACATCAGGAGGCCGGTCACGTCAGTTAGTGATACATTGCTGCTTATCTCCATGTCCCTCGTACAGCAAAAAAAAAAGAGGTAAGACCTTAACTTAACTATCAGTCGTTCATGACCAGTTTTAAGAGTGTTTAGAGAGTGCTGAGTTGAAAGAAGAAGACAAGAGTGTAACAATGGTACTGTAATCTTGCCTTGAAAATGTACAGGTGTATTCATACTCGTGTAAATAAATATTATTTACCATATTATATTTACCATATTTTTCATTTTTTGCTAAGTAAAAATTTTGTGCAAAGGGAATCAAACGCCTGTTCCAAATAGTCGCCTAGTCCCAAATAAACGCCTGGTCTGCTCAGTAATTGAAGCAAATAAACGCCCCGGCTACTATTTGGTATTTTACGGGTAACTTATTTCTTATTGCACTGGAGGTATAACTTTCTACCGCAGCAAGAGAAGATGGTAAACTTGTTCCTATGGTATTAATTTTAACTACAGTACAGACAGGAGAGCATTAAGGGGGGAATGTAATGACAGTTCAAGGGCAGATGACTGGCAGGGGCCCTAAAATACTTCAACCTACCTACCTGAATCTATTTCTCTTTATTCAATTAAATACCAATAGATTAGACAATTTATTTGATGCTATTTTGTCTTCTTCCAACTGAAAAAACAGTAATAATAAGAATCATTTGTTTAAAACCAGGAGTGTCATGACTTATCAGGGAACTTCTAGGGGCAGGTTTCAGAGTGAGTGGTTTAAAACACAATGTCATACTTAACTCAGCTTAATTTTTCTAAAAATAGTTTTGTTTTTTTGCTGAATGAGGGTGTGGGTTAAACCAGTGGTTCTCTAAATAGGATTGGGAACACTGAAGGGGTTTGCAATACAGGTAGTAGGGTTGCAAGATGTTATGATAAAGCAGAACAAAAGAGAAATCAAAATGAATTTAAGTGGTATAACTGACTAACAGCTGTAAAGCTACAGCTTTAAAATAAGCCCAACTGGATATAAAACTCTGTTTGTTTTGAAATTTAGACAATGTGTAATTTCTTTTTTTTCAGAGTATTGCATGCAGACAATTATTTAAATATACACAACAATTTCATGTCAAAGAGCGATACTTAAGTGCATGTCCTTATTAACATTGTTTCATCTTTTAGAAACATCAACTTGCAGGTAATATCCCTGCTTTCCGTAATTCTTCCCTATCCCATACTTGCTCTCTGACATAGTCCTTGTTTCTTTCCTCTCTTACTGTCCATCTCCAGTGTTCATTGTTCTCATGTAAAAATTATTTAAAATGTAGGTGTTCACAAGACCACATTATCATGAGGAGGTCTTCTTGTGCTCAAGCCGCCCTGTCCCTGGTCCTGCATTTTTTTGGGGGGGGTCTTGGTATGAAAAGTTGGACATTTTTAGTGCAAGCAATTGTGCAGGATTAATTTGGGCAGTAGTGGTGGGGCTCCACATCATTTTTTCTATGGGGCCCACATTTCTTAGCAGCAACTGTAGTTCAGCTCACAGTTGTACTTATTAAGAATGTTCTTAAGGCGTTTAACATTTGAAGATAAGTGCAATATTTTCTTCTTTCTTAATGATTGGTAAGTTATCTGTCTGGCAACTTTGCCATAAGGTTACTTAAATAAGAATCTTCATTTACTTTTCAAGAATGAACATTGACAGAAAACAGGAGGTTAAACTAACCATATCATCTACATGTCATATTTTTGTGGTGATTAGTGCAAGATTAAATCCATTATGCATTTGCGGTTGCAGCAACAGAATAAGGAAAACTTACAACCGCTTTCAAGTAAAAAACAGAATACCAGTACAAAGCAGGAACCTCAGCAAAGCACAACAACATTGCATGAATTTAAGAATTAAGTTGTTAGTCTATAACCTCGTTGTCCACAATATGGCTTAAACTACATTTTAGCACAGTGTACTTACTCTTACACACAATCCCGTTCCTCTTCTTAACAAAGCAGCAGCCATGGTGGTTTAAATTGAGGATGTTTTAGTCCAAAGTAAAGTCAGATGTTAGCTGGCTGCTGTCTCTTTGGTAGTGTTGAGGAGAAAAGTCAGGTCGATGTGGAGAAAGTACTGAATGTCCCGAGTCCGTCTCACCTCCACCATGGCACTGTTACTCCCTGTTTATCGCTTTAAACACACAGAGGGAAATTCAACTTGGAGATAAACGTGCTCAAAATGCAAAATTACTATTTAAACAATCTGCTCTGAACGCAGCGTTAATACGAAACCCCAGCATGTGGCGACCTTACGCATTAAAAACAACGTGCTCCCGTTTAATGTGTTTTAGCTTTTTATAAAAAGAATACACTATGTTGATATAAAGATGCATCCCTTCTAAATTTATGCCATTAACCTGCAGTTACATAAGTAAGCCTTCATGAACGCAGCCTGCAAACAAACAAAAATAACGGCGTGAGAGAAAGTCGCTTCCGGTCGACACCATCAAAATAAAAGCCTTAATTATGGCGACGAGCCTCAATCATTACCACCACTGTTAAACTACTGCTAATAATTATAACAACAATAGTAATAGTAACACTGCTACTGTAAATAATAATAGCGTACAAGACAGCCTTGACTCATGTTTTATACGTTTTAATATCTCACTAGTCGTACGTTTATTTATTCTTTCAGGATTATAAATAGGCTGCAGAATCTGGCAAACAACTAAATAACTTTAAAATATATCAACAAAATTTACAGGGATGTGCATCATTGAATTTTTTTTCTGTATGCTGATATTTTAAAACTTATTTTAACAATACTATCAATACAAATGAGACAGTTTTTTAACACCAACAGTAAAATCAGGCTTAATTTGTTGTTGTTTTTTTAACAGCTATAAGAGCAAATCTGCCCTTTATCAAATATCTGAAAAAAAGCACTCTTTGGAGCTTTTACTTCAATAAAATGATTAAAGATGTCACTGATTCAGCAGCTCATTTCAAGTCCAAGAGCTCTGATGTTACACTTTGTACAGTCAAAATGTGTTCAAAATGCCCCTAAACTGCAGGGTATATGCTATGAAAACATTATGAAAAATGTTATCCATTGTGAGTTAGTTGTATTTTGTTCATATTTTTTGATGTTTCAAGTATTTTAACTCCTTTCTTCAAATTAGATTCATTTTAACTGAAATTTAAATCTATTTAGAAAAAAAAAAGATAAAATTAATATAAAATCAATTTGTTTGAAGAGTGAAACTAATGGTATATGCAAATTAAGGTACCATGTCTAATTAAATTTTGCCAGTTTCTTATTAAGGACACATTGCTAAAATGTTTCAATCTTAAAAAGAAATAAAACAACAAATAGGAGATATTAAAACTTATTCTAATATTATTTAAGTGAAATAGAAATGGGAAAATTAGAACATTTCTTTTAAAAAAAGTAACAGGCTGAATTAAAAAAATGTTACACAACTCTTCAGCTTTATGCCTTTCCAAGAAACCTAACCATATAATCAGAAAACAAAGATAATAAACCATTCTAAATGTTTACGTTTGGATATTAATGGAAATGATTCCATAAATATGTTTCACAGTGTACATCTAATATTTTTCCCACTTAAATTGTATTCTTAAAAACATTACTGATCTTCAGTCAAAATGTACACTTAACTGCAAACCCCACTTTACTATGTCAATATCACACATTTTAATTTCACAACACAACTTTTCAAACTTTATACATTTATAAAGCAAACTAGAGTAAGTGAGGAAGGAACAATGTTGTTGTTTTGTCAGTGAACAGAAAATAAAACCTCACTGTGAGTTTAAATAAAACCTCTTTGCCAATCAACCTAAAGTCTGCCCTAAAACTCTATGACAAATGTTGTGGCATGTTAACATACTGAAAATCGTGAACCTCAGCTATACCAGAAGCCTTTATTTTGAAGGTGATGCAGAGAGTAGTTCCGGAGATTTTGCGACTACATTATTCATATTTGAGGTAGTGTGTATCAACAGAGACAACGCCCCCCTCTACATACATGTGGCAGCATAACCAAGCCTTCAGTCTGAGCCGAGCACAGTTCCAGGGTGAACTCAGAGAGGACCCAGGCCATGGGACAAAGACAAAATCTGGCCAAGGTTGACGTACAACTATTTTGAACTTTCTGGTGACAGTGTGGTAGATGAAATATGTAACAAACCCCATTTCCAATGAAGATGGGACGTTGTATACAACATGATTAAAAACAACGATTTGCAAATCTTTTACAAATCTTTACTTCCTATATTTATCTGAATACACCGCAAAGATAAGATAATAAACGTTCAACAGATACACCTTTGCAAATATTCACTCATTATGAATCTGATGTCTGCAACATGTTCCAAAAAATGCTGGGACAGGGTCATGTTTATCACTGATACATCCCCTTTTAATAACACTCTTAAAGGCTCTGTATGTGGGACTTCACTGCCCATACACAGAACTTTTATGCATGTCTTAACTGATACAAGTGAGAGATAAACATTTTATTATTTGCCGTTCTTTTTTCTAAACCAAAGTTTCCAGTTTCTTTGTCTCTAGATTCTTTATTTAATGCACCAAAAGAACATCTCATGGTATTAAACAGTCATTATGCCACACAGGGGTATCCAAAACCAAAACAAAAGGACTATCTGAAGCAACTTTGGACTGGGGGCAACATGCCCTTATCCCCCCGACAACAAAATATGATGCAAATTTGCAGACATGACAAAGATTTACAAAATGCACCATGGGAACACTGAATATAGCAAAATTTCAAGAAAAAGAGCTACATTTGTAGGATTTTAGATTACTAATGCATTGCCAAATGTGTTTGTAAAAGAATGAAACTGCAAGTAACTTTAATTTCAATGACCAGCGGATACCCTGGAGCTGAAAAAATAGCTGAGATTTAAGGATTAAATTATGTGTTTAGCTTATTAGACTGAATATTGTAAATCTGGCACGCCAGATGGACCGCTCAATATATTTCACTCGTCCATGTGGGAAAGAGCCCATGGAAAGTGTTTGGGGAGGGCAGAACCTTTTCATTATGGGTCAGAGAGATAATGTTGTAGACAGAAGCTAGGGGTGTAACGAAATTCAATGCCATGAAATTTAGCGAAATAAAAAATGACGAAATAAAATTCAAAGAAGCACGAAATAAAAGCACAAAATAAAAAACGCGAAGGGGCGCGAACACCACTGAGATTTTTTTACCTTCCTCGCCTGCCATAGCAAAACACTCGCTTCAAAAAGGAGGAAGACGAGGTCAGGGAATTAGCTGACGCTCCTTCGTCAAATAAATCGGTTGTGTGGACCTATTATGGCTTACCATGTAAAAGACGAGAGAACAGTGAGAAGATTGTGGACAAAAAAACAATCGTGCAAAATATGCTGCTACAGTTCGCCGTATACTGCGGCGAGTACAACTACCAATGACTTTGAACTGGAGACAGGCAGTGACTGTGTGTTTGTGTAAGTCTGCATAAAAAGCCATATTTGATTTTTGCATCTACTGTTGAGTTGACAGAATTTGATCATACTTGAAGATCAGAAGTATATGTACTGTTATAGGCTAAATATTATAGTTCACAGTTCAGACATGTATAGGTCTAAACTGCAGCTCTGAGGACTGCTATTTGTTTTCCTTTTCATTCAAGAATGCAGTTATCCTGATTGTTACAACAACAAAGCACTTTTTATTGAGATTTTATGTTTGTATGTGCACTGTAGTCTAAGGGGAAAAAACTGCAATTTTGTTTATTTCAAAGAGCATTTATTTTGTACTGATGCAGCAATATTTTTTGTATGTCTGCAGTAGGAAGAAAATAAAGAAAATTAGATTTTTGCACAACTTCCTACTGTTGGGGATTTTCCATTATCTCTATTTTGTATCGTGAGTATTTCGTATCGTGAGCCGTTTCATATTTCGTATCGTTTCGTGAGTTGACCTTTTTGTTACACTTCTAACAGGAGCTAATATGGGACATAGATTGCAGCAATTTGGCCCTGCAGCAATGAGGATAAAATTAATGTGGCTCTCTTGGTAAATAAATAAGCCATCCTGAATTTAAAGTATATACTTAATAATGACCACATTTTACAGTCATTTAGAGTGCACTCCTTGCAAAACACGTATAGGAGAATGTTATTGTTCACATTTAAAGGGTTTGTGAGTGAGTGCATGTGTAAAAGTGTACTCTTGTATAATGTTCTGTAAAGACTTCTTAGTGTGACCTGGTAAAGATTTCATAGCTGTGCCAGTTGTGTGTGTAATATTGTTTTAAAGGTGATCAAAAATATCATGTGTATGGTCCCCATCAACCATATTGATGCTTGTGTTCAACCACCCTTTATTAAAGGTAAAGGCTTTAAAATTTGCAAATTTTTAATTTAAGATACATGTCTGTGACTGTGTTTGAGGCATTTAATCACTTTAAAACTTCTCCTAAACTTTAAGACAAGGGAACCAAAGAGAAAATGACAACTCACTTTGACCTTTTCTGGACTTATTACTACACTTATATTGCACGATCCATTCTCTTGGATGGCAGTCCTGACTCAAGCTGCTGTGGCTTCAGTGCAGCCTCAATGAATGTTTTTTTTGTCATGTGTGCTGCATGGTTCACATGCCATGTCAGTCATATGTGACCCTTGTTGCTCATGCCTCTGGCAGAATCTAAAAAAAGATAGATGTGAGGAGACCCTGCTGATTTATTCATTGTTACACTGTAAAACAAAAAATATTGATAGACCTGGCACCAGTGGTTTTTAAATTTATATTACCCAAGATAAAACATATTCATATTTCAAAAAAGCCAATTTAACACTTATTGCAATATCTTATCAGCCTGTAAAAGTTTATTTATACCTACCTTTGCTGATAAAAACCTAGAAGAAAGCTGTATTACTTTTAAAAATTTTAACAATCAACAATCTATTAAAAACTTGATTCAATTCCATATATTCACAATTTTTTGGTTAAGTGTCCTTAGAAACAGAAGGAGAAAAAAAGTAATAAAATCCTGATCTGCAAATTCCATCAACTGCAAAGACTTTTTTTTACAGATCATTAAAATTTCAAGGATTTGCAGCTGTAGACAACCAGTGCACCATGATAGAGTAGGTGAAAATAACAATTATAGCTTGTTGTATCATTGTAATCTTCAAAACTTTTAGTCATACATATTCCAAAGGCACATTCAGACTAGCCTTGTGGCACGCCATTTGAGAACCATTGCCTTACAGGATACATTTTATTTACCAAAGGAACAGACAACTTCAGTCTTGGTCCAACAGAAATTTATTCTGAACATTGAAAGACAACAACATACATCATCTTCTACAGTGATAATTAACAGCAGGCTGTCTCTGTCGCCCCCATCGCGCTCATATATTAACTCTCAGATAGCAGTAGTATTATACACAACCTGGAACAGTAAGAACGGGTTCGATCTGGATTGGGTTAGTTTCAGTACAGCATTGGGGGAATGGGGGTCTGGAGGACAGTCGAGGGATCTGAAACAATTCATCATTGTCATTCATCATTGATATCATTACCAGCTTGAGCCGGGAGAGACACAAACATTCGTTCACACCTTCCGCCACAGTCGAGCTGCTGCACCTGGCTGAGCCTCGCTGACGTCTGATTGGACAGTGGCTGGTCACTAAGGTAACTAATGGTTGCTTCTGTGGTTGTTCAGGAACCTTGGCAATAAATTAAAACAACTATTTCATTTTCACTAATTTGCCAATCCTCTAGTTAATGTATATATCTACAACTCTCCACAGGATTGTAATGATAGCTATTCCAACTGGCTAATGCGGCGGCCATTTTGAATACTCTGCAGTGGAAAGATGAATTCTGCCCTCATAGACAGTCTTCAAGGCTAAAAGCCAAAAGAAATCACATTAGTAGTAAGTTTGGAAACTAAAGTACAAAAAAATGACTGGTGCAAGAGAGACAAAAGGAGATGTTTCATATTATGCCAAGCTTAGCAAACCCCAACATGAAGGCACTGGACGTAACAAAAACATAGGTTATTTTTTTAACTATACCACGTCTGGACAAATATAATAGGTAAAGAATTCCCTCTCCAAATTCTCCTACTTTTGGGATCGCCCCCAGATTCTATTAATATTTGAACCATGACAGGAAGCTGCAAGCATCTGGACTATAGAGGGCTAAATTAGCAAGATTGCCTTTTTCTCACAGTTAGCTCAGATTTTTTGTCTGTTAATCTGACATCTGTTGGGTCTTAGGGGCCAATCACACTGAGTTGCATCACTAAAAACAGAGTCAGAAGTATATCTAATGTTTTCCTCTGTAACGGTATGTCTGCCAGGTGATTTTTCTGTGCCACTAGGCAACATCGTTTTCCAGATTTTTTTTAGTACACAATGAAAGTTGAAAAAACTCCACTATAGGCACAGAGTCGCAGTGCACATTAATGTCACGTTAATAGTTGATGCCATCTGTGATCCAACCGTAGTCTTATTTGGGAATGTTATGAATCGTTCTCACTGACGATGGAGGGCCGAAAAGAGTCAATAGAAATAAACCGTTGAATCACTATCCACTTCAGGCTCTGTGTGAGAGCAAAAGCAAGCTGAGAGACCAATTAGATTTTTTGTTTGTTTGTAAATTTTAATTATTAAATTACTCATCACCAAGAAACTTTCAGCAAAACGGGTTTTATATGATAATTATTTTAGACCCCCAAAAATATCAGAAAATGTCTTCTAAGCCCAGTAATGTAACTGACATCAAACAGTCCGATGTTTTGTCTGTAATAGCAAAGCAACCAACTGTTTGTTTCAACAAACCCCGGTCTCCCCTACAGCAGCTTCACACGTAATGCTGTTTAGAAATGTACTTTCATTGGTCTCTTTATGAGAGACAACAGCAAGAAAAATATGTAACACTTTCTACAGATTATTACCGTAGTAAATGAAGTTGTTTTTTCTAGTGTTTGTTAGTTAGTTTGTTAATCTGTTGACGGGATAACATAAAAAGTTACAATCGGAATTTTGATAAAATTTTCAGGGTAGGTCAGAAATTCAATAAGGGCCAAACAAATAGATTTCGTTCATGGTCGTAATCTGTGCGTAAATCAACGATTTTTGAAAAAAGATATGTTAACATTAAAAGAAAGGGCAGCTTTGCACATTTTCACAAATAAATAAGTTCTCAATGGATTTGGACGACAGTTTTCAGTGAATTGTGGTCATGGTACAAGAGAGAAGTGATTGAGCTTTGGAAGCTATCCAAATCTGGATGCTGATACAGGAACTTATTCAAGTATTTGTTAATAATATTAGACAGGACAGTTTCCACTTTTTTGACAACAACTCACCAAACAGTGTTGGAAACACCTTGGTGGAGGTTTTTGCTCTCAGAGCACCTTTAGTTTATCTATAAGTTTCTAATGTCTGAAACAGCAGCAGCAGAGGCAAAGTGATTCACATCACGCCACAGAAAAATCATTCTTCATGTTTTCCTGGCAGATATTAAAAGAGTGATACAGTTGACCATGAAAAGGCAACAGAATTGTTTTTAAAATTAAAACACACACAGGGGGCACCAAAGTAAAAAAAAAAACCTGAAAGTTCCCTGCAGGAGCTCTCAGTGTAGGTACTGCTTTCTGAGAAAGCTACTTTATCAGCATGCAGTGGATGATAATTAACACCTAAAGTAAAGGAAAAAGCACCAGTTCTAGTCCTTGCATCCAGATGCATGTTTAAAACAGTTTTCTGCATTGACTATTCAAAATGGCCACTATTTAAATGAGTCATGTTCCTCTGAGCTTCAATGCCTGCCTTCGTTTTTCCTTTTTTTAAAAAAAAGTTCTCTCTCTTAATTGAGTTTTCTCAGAGTTACAGTGAGGTAATGCACTAAAAGTCATCTCTGGGAACCTCTCTGGCCTAAGTCCTCTGAATCTTTCAGGATTATCGTCTCCTGCATAGTGACGGCCACTGAGACACAACACACTGCAGCAACATATTAACAGAAGTGAGATGTGTGGCAAAACCTAAAACTACAAACCCCATGTGCGTCCAACATCCAAACTCAAAGTAATACAAATTAAGACATTCCTTGCCACTGTTTCAGCTGTATTATTGTCAAATTTTGTTTCATTATTGTTGCATCTGAAGGGGACATTTACACTCACCCTTCCTCTGCACTGGACACTTGTCATACAGTATATGTGAGTAAAAACGTCCCGTATCTTCAGTTTATTAGCATTGTTAGCATTGCATCTGTACATATAGAGCTATCTGAGATGATGTGACAAGTGTTAAGTGAGAGTCCAAACAGATCAATAATTTAAAGCCCCATGAAGAGCACAGTACCTCTGGCTGTAAGACTCTGACGAAGACCTTCATAAGACTTGATGTAAGAAAAAGAAAAGAAAAAGTGTGCATACCGTACCGTTAATTAGCCTGCCCACCTTCACACACACAAACTGCCTTTCACACAAGCCATCTACTTGCACTTTTACACGCAGTGTCACAAGCACACTTGTTTACACTTTCATACAGGGTTTGGGTCTGTTAGGACTAAAGAGGAAGAGTGGGATTGTCACTGGAGTGTCTGTGAGACTGTCTGATGAAGCGAGGGGGGAGGAAACAGTAAAGACCCGGCTCTGATCTCCAAGAAGACTCGTGTTGATTAAACTGGACCAGACTGGACTACAATACTGATCTGGACCAGACTAACAGCACGAGGACTGGACTGGACTGAATCAGAAACATGACTGGATTCGTATATCTTGGTAGTGAAGGTGATTAGCCCGCTAACCTGTTAGCACAGTGCAGTTGACCATTAGAAATACTTATTAAAAAGTCTTTGCACTGTTTACATCTCATCATATCACAAAGAGGGACTGCTACATTTTTCAAACCACAAGTCACTTTTTTAACAAAACCATGTATTTAAGACAAGTATGGCTTAAAATACATGTGATTTAATACCTGTAGACATTAAAATTTAGGTAGTATATTAGAACGTTGCAAACCCCATGTCCAGTGAAGTCTGGACGTTGTATAAAACATAAATAAAAACAGATTACAACAATCTGCCAATTCTTTTGACCTATATTCAGTTGAATACACTACAAGGAAAAGCTATTTCATATTTAAACTGATAAACCCTATTGTTTTTGACAAATAATCATTTATGTACATTTAATGCTTGCAGCATATTCCAAAAAACTGGGACAGGGGCATGTATACCAGTGTTACATCACCTTTCCTTTTAACAACACTAAATCTCTCTACATCTCTGAAAAGATGTCATTTTTTTGCAGCATATGTTGCTCCAAACTTATAACTATAAATAACTTATAACTTGTAAATAACGTATAATTAACTTATATGTACCTTTCAGCATTAATGTTGTCTCTGCAGATGTACAAGCTACCCATGCCATGGGCACTAACACATCTTCATACCATCCCACGATTTGGAAAGTGTTCCAGGCATCAAATTCAAAATGAGTGAATACTTGCAAAAAACAAAAACTCAAGTTGATCAGTTTGAATATGAAATGTTATTTTTGTGTTGTATCCATTTGAATATATTTTAAAAAGGTTTGCAGATCATTGTCTTCTGTTTTTGTTTATGTTTTATACAACAATCCGACTTCATCAAAATTGGGATTTGTGAATCTGATATGTAACTGGAAATGATATTGTTACATCTTTGATTACACTGAGATAAATGTGGTGTAAAATTATTTATATATTGTCCTATTGTCCACTGCTGTTTGAGTAGAGACAGCAGCATGTTTGCATCACTGACCAGGACATGAATTTTAAGTATTCTGCTACCGAGGATTCATGAGCAGTCAAACCAGACACAGAGATGTACCATAAAATCTGAAATCTAAGTTGCATTGGTATACAAAATGAATCATATTTGAAAGGAACTCCAAGAGAGAAAGTATTGTTTTTACTGTTGTAAGTAAAAAAGTTCACAACATGCACTTTGCAGAAATGTAGCCAGTAGATTATTACGTTTGCTCCTGGTATGTAACCCATTGATACCCTTTAGCCATGTGACCAGCACACAGGGCTGGAGGACAACAACAATAGAAGTAGAGAATGATGATTTAGCAGGACAAGGGTTCCTAAATACATTAGCGAATAATAAGCTAACATCAGCTAGTTGATGTTATTTAATGACATTGTCCTTATCACTATCAATTATAATACGTGTTTCAGGGCAGTGCTTTAATTATAAGGCGGTAACACTTTAATTTTTATGTACTAAAGTTTGTGCTAAGATTATGAGAAGTCTTATTAACTTACAGACACACTGGGGAAGCTGACAGCACTGAATGACTTTTTTTAGTCTGGCTAGACTTCTCATCAGTGAAGGTATCCAATTTTAAAGTAACTCTTTCATAAAAAATAACATGCTTAAAACATGTTGGCAACAGAAGGTGCCAACTTCTCTGGAGTGGAAAGTAGAGCAAAATATTAAAATCTCACAAAGCCTTTTCAAATAGCTGAGAGTTGTGCTGTGCACCTCCACTGCCTTTTTATTGAGGTCTTTCAATCAAGCCTGCGCTCTACAAAGTTGTTTTACTTACCAGTATATTGCATTTTTCTATAAATGTAGGTTTATGAATAAAAAAGGGATAAAATCACTAAAAGTGGCACTTTATTTGTCTTTTCACTGTCAAAAGTTGTGACATTTATGCAATATATTTTGGATGTGGTAAAATGGAATCTACTTTTTTACATGCCACACAGTTTATTTGTTAAAATGGAAAGGCTTGAGTGATACGATACCTTCAGTTTCAAGGATTTTTTTTGGGTCAGTCCACCCTGAGAAATGCTTGTTTGGTGTCCTCTTTATCCCCGTCTTAACACTGGTATTGTAAAATTTAGCAAAACTCCACTTGCAAGTGCATAGAATTGTCTCCTCAATGCGGAAATAAGGATGCAGCCCATTATTTAGATGAAAATATCGGTATCAAATGTGCAACTTGAACTCCAAATTTTACGGTACATCAAATCAGTCATTAGATTGCCGTCAAATTACGTTAAGAAAAGAGAATTCCTCTCTGTGATGCAGAATGAACTCACCACAGCAAAATGACAAACTGCTTCTACAAACTGTTTTCGTGGATAAGAGATGCAAATTTCCAAAATAGTGGAAGAGACGGAGAGTATGTGACACATCCTGAACCTGGAGATTCACTGATAATTCAGTTTTGAACCTCTTATTCAACTAAAAAAACATAAACTGATACCCTATCTTAGCTGCCTGTTCGCCCTCCATAAACAGTCTGTCAGCAAAAGAAAACAGAACTCGTCCCAAACCAACAGAGTCCAGACCAGTCCAGTCTAATCCAGCCTATCTGTCGGGTCCAATTCAAATTATCAGAGTCCCTTTTTAAAGTCCAGTATGGTCCTGTCCAGTTTTTATGGTTCTTCAAACAGTTGGAGGTCCAGCCTGACCACGATCTCTCCTGTGGGAACCTCGTGCAGCAGCAACCGCTTTGTGATTGGTCCTTTAGAGCCCTGGTCCTTCTTTATTTCAGCCAATCGGATCTCTGTCCTGCCCAGAAAGTCTGAGGAAGGAAAGAAAAGAGTGACTGAGTGATATAACACAGAGAAAGACGTTAATTGTGAGAACATTTTATAAGTTACTGACCATCAGGAGAGAACTGATCTCGTTCAAACACAGTGACACAGAGGACGTCCTGCTCCAGGTCCTTTATAAAAAACTGACAGTTGGAGTTCCACTTTGGATTTAAAGTGTCCTGCACAGAGACAGCAAGAGGGGAAGGGAAACATAAGAGATTCATTTCTTTAAATTTGTGTCCTTAAAGTCTGATTTTATTTGTTAAAGGCACCCTTTCTAAAGTCTATCTTGGGAACAGGTGGGCAGTTTGTGTGAACACAGCAAAGATCAGTGATGGCAGCAACATTATTCCTTTAAGTAAACAAAAGTGATTTATATCCATATGCAAACATGCCCTCTCTCATGTCTGCTATCCTCCACTCTCTTGGGATGAAAATAATCCTCAATATCCCACTACTGAACTTACGAAAGGCCCCCTATATTGTTACATTCTAATAAAATAACAATCTTACTGTAAAAAAAAATGACATTTGGGTGTATTTTAGGAAAAAGAATTCATCATACTTGAGTTGATAGTAATTTTTTTAGCAGTGCAAAAATAACAACTAACTAATTTCAGTTTCATTCTTAAATGTATGTTAAAGAAGTCTTTAACTTATTATTAAAATAATGTATGAATACATTATTTCCTATAAAATAGGAATTTTATAGCCTATTTCAGTCTTACCAACCCGGTGAGCCCACATGGCTAGTCTCCCAGTCTTGCTACCTTGACATACTGATGGTCAACTTCCCCTGACGTGAAGTAATGCGATGATCCAATATGAATAGATTTTTACTTGTATTTTCTAATTTGTGGCCCTTTTTTTTAATTATTTCTTATTTGTCTGTCTATATTTTCATACGTTATACATATGAGATTATTTATTGCTGTCTTTCCTTCTCATTTTTGATTTCTGTTCTGAGTATCCTTATATGCTTATTTTTATTTGTCTTGTCAACAAACAAATCAATAAAATATATATGAAAAAAAAAATAATGTATGAATACTAAAAAACATATCTAAAGCATAAGTGTAACTTTTTTGCATCCTTGCAAAAAAAGGTAAATCATAGACCAACAGTCTTGAGTATCATCATTGACACCTGCCTACTGAGTGACACAGTCTGTCCATATCACTTGTCTCAAGCACGACCAACTGCGCCTGCAGGAGACGAAATGATTCTGTATTTTACAAGAGATGAAATCCACAAAATTCTTGTCTTGTCTTCAGCCAAGTGAATTCTGGATACAGATGAAGTTGAGGTCATGTTTGAAAAACTTGCTCCAGATCTTATAACCTAATTCTGAACAAATACTGCATAAAAAGTTGTTAAAACTTGGTAACACTTTCTAGGAAGCCCACATTTATAATGTATTATAACAACATCTGTAATGCATTATAATGCTTTCATAATGCCTCATAACTACACTTATAAGCAAACATACAGCTTCATGATGCTTTATCTCAATGGTCATAAAACATTATAATGTCATTTATAATGATGTTCTATGGATGCTCATGAATACTCATGAACACTATCATACACTATCATAATGCTTTATGAGGTATGAAGCCCTGACAATCACAATGCATTATGAGGGCATTCTTAACGCTTCATAACTACACTCATAATGCTTTATGATACACTATATCAACAGGCATAAAACACTATGATATCACTTATAATGGATTATAATGACTAGCTCTATCGTTCATTATGAGTGATATCATAATGTTGTATGACCGTTGATATAAAGCATCATGAAGCATTATGTTTACTTATAAGTGTAGTTATGAGACATTATGAATGCATTATAATGCATTACGGATGTCGTTATAATGCATTATAAATGTGGGCTTCATAGAAAGTGTTACCAAAAACTTTAAATTATCAATCTTCAGAAAATAGAAAAAAAAACTTTGATTAAAAACCAGAGCTAAACACTAACTTAAGCTAACTATAAAAAATGGAAATAATATATGACACAAAACTAATTAAATTGCCAAGAAAACACTTAAATGTATTTATGATTGAATTTACAGTTTTTCCTGTAAGAGTACGTTATCTTTATGACTAAAACACCAACAGTTAATAGATTCAAGCCACCTTCAAACTGCGAGAGATTTGAAGCAAATTTAACATTAATGTTTACCAGTGATGACGATTTGATCTGTCAAAGCCTCTTGGGACATTACAGTTTTTGGGGGAAATTTAATAGAATTTCGAGTTTCAATTCGTCATTAAGAATTCTTGAAAATCTAAGAGAGAAAAATACCTCTGTTAGTAAATCTTGTAGGAAGTGGTCCCGATCACTTGAGGTGAAGAGGCCAGTTGGTTGGTAGTAAAGTAGTTTTGTTGCCACTGAATGGGCGGGATAAGATATGGGCTGGGATATGTGTTACGTCATAAATGATTGTCTGATGCCCACCAACTTTAAATCCAGTTTCTGAGCACCCTCAAAAACTTAAGTGCTGGTATTTGAAACTGCAAAGATCAGTCCTCAGATTCTTACACAGTTGATATTATGTTTATGATATAAAATATCTAATGAAAAAAAGTTTCTGTGGATTAGTGCTCTGAGGGGCTTTAAAGATTAAATCATCTTGTCCTACCTTGAATCATCTTTTACACCTATAGACTAAGTAGTATCATTTAATCTTCAAATAGTCCCCTGAAAAGATAAATTTAAAAGCTTTTCCTTGAGATTGAGGCTCTATAGTTTGTCGACTTTAATCTAAACATGCAGATTAATCCCAAATAAAGTCTCCATAGCATTTTTCTAGAGAGATCCAACGTCAAAACACAAACTCTTATCGTAGAAAATTCTATATCTGGAAAAAACATTCATTAAAAACTACAAATGTCAGTAATAAAGAAAGTTAAAATTGTAAAAATGAAATCAAGCATGGTTTGCTGTCGTCTCTTACCTGTAATGTTTTTGTGATATGGCACTGTGAACCCATGGTTACCTCACAGTATGGGTTACTTTTTCCTGAAAAAAAAAAAATTCAATGAAGCTGTAACCGATGACAAAACTTTTCTAAAACACAACTATGAGGGTTTTTTTTCTAAATAGACTAACATCAAATAAATTGCTAATTACTTTAGTTTAAACTCAGTATAGAGAAAGTGACTTCTTGTATTTGTCAGACTCCAGATTAGCTCGGTCTGTATGCACAAACTAAGGACATATTCTCTAAAATAAAAAGCTTAAATTCAGTAGATTTTCTAAATGACATAACCCTTATAAATCTGCATTGACTTCAGGAACAGAAGTGTGAACTCACCGTGTGAGCGACAGGGTTTGAGCTCAATTCCCTCCACGATGTTGACCATCAGTCTGCCGATACCTGTCGCTCTCTGAGATCGCACTGAGATACAGACACCAGAGCTTTTGTTTGTTATAAAGTATACACAAAGACAAATCCAAAATTTAACATGGTGTGTATTATATTTAACAAAAATACATTTAAGAACGGAAAATTAAAAATACCTAAATAAGCCTTCTCTCTCTTCTTCTTCTCTGTCTCAATAAAAAGTTCTGAAGCTGCCTTAATTTTCTGAACCCACGCCGTCCTGCAAGAAAACACACACACGGTTAGTAAACATGCTTTACATCCCTGTCAACAAAAAGCTCTGGGTCAATCTTTCTTTCCCATTAAATGATGAAAAATAAGGGAAGAAGCACAAACTGCAAAATCTTTCTTTAGATCTGTTTTTACCCAGTAGGACTCAGTCCTGCATTTCACAAACTCTCCTTCACATTTTAAATTCACTGATCTGTTACAGAGTTTTGTGTCATTGTGTCAAAAGCTTGAGATGAGCTGTAACCTTGCTGTTCCTGACCAGTGTTGTGCAAGTTAGTTAAAAAATGTGATGCATTATTTATTACTTGTTACTGTCATTTCAAAGTAGCTAGTTACATTATAATATTACTGTATTTGAAATGTAAGGCACTATTATTACTACTATTACACTATTATCGTATTACTTTTAAGTTACACTCATCAAAATAACAGGAAATATGGATTTGACATGCTAAATGTAGCGCATTACGCTCAAAACACATCCAGTGGAAGATGATGTGGTGGATATCTGACTGAGTTCGGCTTAAGGCTAAACAAAGTAGAATATAATAGCCACATTTATGGCTCATGGCACAATACAAGAAACAAGCATAGCAAAACAGAAGAAAGGTAAAATTCTGTTAGAGATACTGTAACTTCAGGCCTAGTGGAGGACTTTTCTCCTCCACTGATCTCACAGAGTATTTGGCGAATTTGTATTCAACCCTTTAACTACCAGCTCAACTGTTTGGCAGAGGTCATCATTGAATTCATGTTTCAAAAAAACAAAACAAATCGATTCATTGTTTGGTTCCAGTAACACTTCAGAGAACAGAGAAAACTACAAACAAACAAAAAAACAGACATTTTTTTGGTGTGGGACTGAATGGTTTTAAAAGCAGTCGACTGGACGACATAAACATACACAAATATTTGGGAAAAATCAGTTAGAAAAGGCAGAATTGTCTGTAAAATTGCAAAAAATAAAATTAGCAAATTATTAAGTATTTAAAACGATAATAATAGTAGGTTTAAGCTTCTTAAACCTTTAAATCCCCAAAACAAAATAGCAGTTCTTTGGTTTGTTTACAGTTTTTTCTGTAACATAAAACATTGACAGAAACAAACAATGACATGTTATATTTAACACATTTAATGTTGCTGAATTTGTCCTCTGACAAACAGTTGAGTTGGACGGTAAAGGGTTAAACAAACAGAAAAAACACCTTCATTTCGGGTTAATTAAAAATGCATTGTAACCTGCATTACTGACATTTGTACCCAGTAAAATATTGGCTTTTTTCTTTGTAATGCCTTACATTACTACGTTAAAGTGAAAAGGAAAGCATTACAGTAATCACATTACTTTTGTAATGCATTACTCCCTACACTGTTTCTGACATGCTGTGTCCACGTTACCTTTCATTGATGCTCTCAGCTCTGAGTGTGTAAACTCTGTCTATATGAGAGATGTGGAACAGAGGCTCGTCTCCTGATGGGTCTGTCGGCAGCTTCACTAACACTTCATTCAGGAAAATAGGCTGAAAGAGACAAGACGGCTCTGTTGTTATGAGTGGCAGTTGTTCACGTTTGTACAATGACTGACAAAAACACACACACGGTGAAGCATTAGAGAGCACACCCTCTGTTTCCTCTGGTGTTTTAACGTCAGCATGTACCAGCACAGTCAACTGAGAGCCATCAGTCAACACGATCACACATTAGACCATAACACTGATCACTGGTCATAAGTTACCAAACACATCTCATGGTGACAGTAATTATCTGTGTTGATTACCTCTGCCAAAGAGGTTACAGTTTTGCCAGCGTTTGTTTTATTGTTAGATTATAACCACAAAAAGTTAAAAAAGGAATCTGATTACAAATACACAAGGAGTCCTGGGAACAAGCTTTGAGGGTATGATCCGCCTCATCTTGTGCTTGTCTTGGACTTATTCAATTTAAGGTCTTATGCAGGGCACATTTCTCTAAATCCAGACAATCTGAACTGTATTCAGAAGTGGAAGACAGATGTGATAAATGCCATGGCTCTCCTTGTCACCTTAGCCACATGTTTTTTCTTTGTCTTGTTGTAAAGGTTTCTAGGCAGGTCATTTTACTACCATGTCCACTGTTCTTGGGGTAAAGCTCATACCTTTCTCTTTGATTGCTATATTTGGGATTCTTGGCCCTTTACTTGCACTTAATTCTATACAAAAGGATGTTATAGCCTTCACGTCTCGACTAGAGAGACGTTTATTATTGCTGCACTGGAAGTGGGCTAAATATCCTTCCATCTCCCGCTGGCTTAAAGATGTCATGTTTTTTCTAAAACTTGAGAAAATTAAATACATGTTATGAGGATGTACAGTCAAATTGTATTCATTTAATTTTTGGTTATATTGCCTTTCAGTGTTTTATTTTTTCATCTTTGTATGTGTATATGTGTCTGTGTAAAATTGCATATATTTGTTAAAAAAAAAAAAGGATAATGGTGAATTGTATTCTGTTATTGCAATTATTATATTGTCCTTTTTTTCAATAAAAATATTTTGGAAAACAAAAAGGGAAAAAAGAAAGGAATCTGATGGAAATTTCAGGATATCAGGAACGGGCCACGGAACAATTATTTAGAGATAATTAACATTCTTCTATGTGGATTACCATTATTGTTAACATTGTATAACCTTTTCATTTGTTTATTTTATTCACTTTATTTCTTCAGGTAACTTAGACTTTTAAAGTCTATTTCAACATTTATTAGTACAAAAAACAATAATAAATGGGTGCTCAAAAAAAATTTTCTCTTTATGTCTCCTTACTACACACAGTATACCTATGGGAGAATAAAAGGATAAAGTCTGAACATTCACCAACTAACACCTGAAAAAATATTCAATACTATCTTTCAACACCCTGTTTAACACACTTAAAGCTGGAATCTTTCAATAAACTTGTTATCAGAACGAAAAAAAAGCTGTTTTTCTCCCTTTAAATCTAATTTCACGTCAAATTTTAGCAAAACTTAAAAGGAAGTAAGTTTCATTGAGACCATGTTATCACAGAGGTACAGTTAGTGTATGAACTGTTGTGTGTTAAATGTCCTTTCTCACCGTTTTGTACATGCGATACTGTAGGTGTGTTTTGGAGGAGAAAACTTTGTCAGAGCCCGACGAGCCCAGAGGTTTGGTCACCTGCGAGAGGGACAGAAAGAAGCACTGATTTAGAGACTGAAACAGACCCTGGAGCAGCAGAAATAAAGCCACGTGTAGTCGATGAACTCACCTGTGTCAGCAGCAGGAAGTCATTGAACAGGAAGCCGTAGAGCTCTTTGCTGCTCTTTGCTTTGAACAGTTTCCCGCTGTGGAGAAACTTCCTCGGACCCAGACAGTTTGTGACCGAGTTGAACACCAGTTGCTGAAAGACAGAAAAGGGAAAGTGATTCATTTTTGTTTTGGACTAGGGCTGAACGATTTGAGAAAATAATCTAACTGCAATATTTTTCCCCAATATTGCAATTGCGATTTACTGTGCGATTGTTTTAATGTTCCTCATCTTATGTATTCTTAAACAAACATAAGCAGTAGGCCGTTTTATAGTATAACCAATATGATATGAAATCAATCTAATGATAAGAGAAAAAGTGGAGAAGTAAAGAACAAAAGCAAAACAGGTATGAAATTGTAAGAACTGTAAAAAAAAAATGGTACGAAAGCGGAAAAAAGTTAGTAGGTGCAAAAAAAAAAAAAGGCAAAAAAATTCAAAAGTGACTTAGGAAAATTGATTATAGCAACAAAATTGGGATTAAATTTCAAAAACCATGTAAAAATTCTAAACATGGTCTGACAGTGGCCAACAAAAAAAAAAGATGAATGGGAGCAAGATAGGCATAAAGTTGTAAAAACTGGGTTAAAAAAGGTTAAAATAGACATGAAATTGCAAGAAACTACATCACAATGCCAAAATGTTCAACACATTTTGGGTTAAGAATATTGCACTGTCTGCGATTTGCAAATTGTAACAAGCCATACTGTGATTTAATCTAATTTGCAATTAATTGTTAAGCCCTATTTTGGACAAATTAATATTTTAAACTATAAAATTCTCAACATGATTCAAATCCTGAGCACCAAATGATATCTTTTATGGATACGTTTATTGAATCACTGTTTCACTTCTTTACTCTCTCAGTTCTTGTTATTTTATTGCTTTTATTTTCTAAAATAGGATCTGTCTCTAGACTAGACATTTGATGGTCTGTGAATGTGCTGCAAGAACAAAGTACTGAAGCTTCTAAGGCCCTGTCAACACAGACACACAACACAACATTTTTTGTAAAGACAGCTTTGTTTCAAGAAATGTGTTTGTCCACATGAAAACACAGAGAATGCTGTTGTATATATTCCAAGCCTGTACGTGGCACCGCAGGGCTTCTGTAGACAAACACTAACATCAGAGAAGAAGACATGAAGCATGCCCATCAACCAAGTGGGATGTAAAACAACAAACCAAGATGTGGCCTATGCTGTTCTCTGTGTCGTCTTGTTGCTCACTGTGGTCGCAGAGGTGCAGCCATAGCAGTCTATAGCTTCTGCAGCATGAACCGGACACTGTAGTCCACCATTGTTTTTATCGTTGATGGGAATAGCGCATGTGGTTTAACGCACAGGCAGGGCTATGAGATCACTGTATCCGAAAAAGTGTGTATTTGTTGTACGCACAAAAATGCAAGGGCTGTGTTTTGTGTGCGTGTGAGAGTGAGTTTTTTCACCTCAGACAGGCCTTCACACTGCACATGGGCCTGAATCCACTCCAGACGATCTGAGTTCTCCTTTTCCCTGACGCCCTCGTTCACCTGAACACAAACAAATAAATACAACACACACACACACACACTCGGTCAGTCCACTGTCACCATGGTGCTTATGCTGTAACAGGTTTGTGTGTCTCTCTGTGTGTAAGTGTGAGCTCACCTGTGAGCACAGCTCCTCTGCTTTCTCCAGAGCAGCCTTCAGGTGGCTGTGGTCTGGGTGGGACTCTGGAGTGTTTTCTAAAATCTGACACCAACAACAGAGAAAAGCGTAAGAAGGTTCTGAGACTGAGACGTCATATTAAGTCTCTGAATATAAACCCCTGAATGCGTTAGAGGGAATGTTTTTAAATGCCATACATACGTTTTTGATGATGAGCGGGTAGCGTGTGACTCTCTGCATGGGTTTGAGCAGGAAGCTGGACAGAGGCATCCCCTTACACCTGGGATCCATGGCTAACCTCTGACAGACAGAGACAGCATTTGTTATTTTAAAATGAGATATTTTCATTATCTATCTATCTATCTATCTATCTATCTATCTATCTATCTATCTATCTATCTATCTATCTATCTATCTATCTATCTATCTATCTATCTATCTATCACTATTAACCTAGAATGAATCCTAACCTTGCTTCAAATGTCTTAAAGTCCTTATCAAAATGGTGCCTTCATTTATGATCATATTTGTCGTATTGTGTCAAAAAGAAGCAAGTATGTTTTACATTAATGAGATTTTAAGATCATCTTGTCTAGCTGTCATAAAAGGGTGCAGAGATGAAGTATTTTTGTTGTAGGCCTGTGCAGATGTTAGCGTAGCTTTGGTTCGTAGCATGTGGCATTTGGAGGTTTTCACTGTTTTGGATTATTGGGGTTCATAAGGTCTGTAGCAAAAAAGGGTACTACAACACTTCCTTTCTGTTTTGTGTGATTATCTTGGAAAATAAACCTAAATTTTACTTTTTTTTATTTCACGCAATTGCCAAGATTAAAAAGCTAATACCAAGCTAATATGAAACTACAACATAGATGTCAAACTCAGAATCAACAACACTATTTCCAGTGAATAATGTTAGGTAGTAACCTCTTGTTTGAGAGCTTCCTCTAAATCAAATGACTTGTCTAGTTGGCCCTTTCTGTTGTGGCTATGGTGTATCAGTTATTGCTTATAACAGTTGATCGGACACGTTGTCAGTTTAAAAGTTGATCAGAAATCCAGTAGGACCCCAGGCCATTTTTGTAGTCCTTTTAGCTGTTTGCTAGCAACTCTCATTTGAATACACAAAAACGTTTTAAGTTCAAATGCAGGGTACTATAAGATGTTTTTTAATATCTCAAATTCAAGTTAAAATGTAATCTGCATGTGTTGATCATGGAATTTGTTTTCGGCTTTTATCCCCAAAAAATCCCATAAATTTTTGCCCTTGAAAACCAGGAAGTCCTAAAGGCTAACACACTTCTGCATTTTTGGACTCAAACTTGTAGCACTTTATTGCCTTGCAACAGTGTCCCCGTAATTAAGAGCAGTCAAAAGTCACCTCTTGTTTACCAGAGGACAATGCCCTCATTGACCATAAATTAGACAATACAGATAGCAGCACAATTTAAAGTTATTATGTTGATTTTTTTTCCATTTTAAACTAATTTACAATTACAATTGAGGATGTCTTTAATTCTGAAATGACAGAGGGGTCTAGAGGAAGAGCTCTGTGGATCCAAGGTAAAGAAGAGGAGAGTAAAGGAATAAAATGAGGCACCAAAAAGAGCTCCTAAAGTCTGAAAGAGCCTACATTCAGTTTGATATGCTCTATAGAGTATTAACAAGTCTCCTCTGCTCGACCGACCTCCTCTATGAACAAGACAAAAAAGCATCAGCATTAAGACCTCTCCCCGTCCATGCAGTGCCAAAATGTCTCCCCCATCATTTCAGAGTGTGTTTGATGTGTGTATTTCATACCTTAAGGAAATCTTTGATCTCAGGGTTGTCATCTGTTTTCTGCTGAATTAGCGTTGCACCATTCAGCTGACACGAACAGAACCTAAAAACACAAAAATTCAGATTTCGGAGAAATGTATACTGCTGGTAAAAAATGCTTCCTGTTTTAGATAAGGTTACAACAAGCTCTACCTGATGTACGGCTGCATGTGAGGCAGCTGATTGGTCAGGATGTCCCCAATCATCTTCACTGGCATCCGATCACCCGACATCTTCTTCCTCACCCTCAGAGCCCTGCAGGGAAACATAGGGATGTAACGTTAGTGATGATGATGATGATGTAACATTAGTAAAAGCTTTCGAAGGTGGACATTTAATGGCAACACTCATTTCTTTATGTCGTTTGAAGATGGAGAAGCAAACCTAAGTAACTATTCAGTCAGTTTTTATAACATTGTGCTCGCTTTCAGGTTGTAACTCATTTGGAAGTTTATTTTTTAAACCAGATCAAATGTTTTCATGTAATGTTAAATTTTGGTGTTGAGCTGTGTTTTTTACAGTGTTTGGAGTAGCTGTTATTTTGTCTTTGTTGCCAAAATGTTATGCCTTCACACAAAGTTGGGCATTTGTATGGAGCCTGATGAGCATTGACTCACTTTCTGAGTCAGCCTCTAGTGGCCATTAAAAGAACTGCAGTTGATTTCACTTGTAAACAGATGGGACATACAGGTAACTCCTTACATGAAGCCTCTCTGTATCATGCATTATAAACATATTATAAGCATGTTTATAATCTATTTGTAATACACTTATAATTCTGTATAATTATGGTTATAAACACGTGTTAATTTATAATGCTTCGTAACAATAACCACAAGTAATTGTAATGATACTGTATATAATGATTAATAAAAATACTTATAATGCAATAGCTATAGAAATTATAAATATCCGTAATGCTTTGTGATACTAAATGTGACACACTATAGAGCGTTTCTTAATGCTTTGTACTTGCTTTCTTTACTGTTGTTGTTGAAACGTTTACATAAACATTTTTTCAGTAATACATTGATATAGTTTTGGTTGATTAGATTAATTTCAATACTCCACTTTTTATTGTCAGCTTTATCTAACTTTATTCTTTAACACTGTCAATTTTGCCTTAAAAATTTCAGAAAACAGTTTCTATTTGGACCCCCTCATAGGTATTTAATATTTAGTTGAAGTTGAATTAGCTTGAATTTGACTTCAATCCCCTCTCTAGTATCACAGTTCTGTCAAAGTGGAATTAAAGTATCACAAAGACGTGACCACACCCTTCTCAAGAACTGAATGTGGCTTTTGCTTTCCAGTGCTGTGCTCTAATGTTATCTATGGCTGTAGACATGTTACTTAAACTAGAGGTAAGAGTGGGCTGAACAAACTCCAGACAAAGGTGTGTCCTCCAGGGGGCTGCATCCATGAAGGACATCATTTTAGGAATTTTAACAGACAGTCTTTTTTTTTTTTTTTAGCACACATGTACTGACAGGTGAGGCAGCCATCGGGGGGGTTATAGGTGGGCCTTGGAAGTATATTCTGCACAATATGAGACCCTGAGTTTTCTTAAGTGTTTGTAACTGCTCACATGCAACATCTAAAAGTAATATTCAAAAACTTTGTGCTGCTTTTCAGAGTTTATTTGAACTTACTTGAGCAGTTTGATGTTGCACATGATGAGCTCCTTCCAGTTGACAAAGATCATGGCCACCTCCTTCTCCGTGAGCAGCTCACACTCCAACAGAGGCTTGTGAAAGATCTAAGCAAACGCAAAGATAAACACAGAACAGTTACACAATCAGTCTTTTATTTTGACATTGCTTTAGTATCTTCACTGTTACATTTAAATGTTTTTTTTTTTCAGGACAACCTGTGCTAGCAGAATATTTATGCTGTAATGATGCCAAATTACTGCATCAAACCCTGTTTGACCCAAAAAGAATAACACAAATTAAAAATGAAAAATAATCTTCTGATCCTTGTATGTTAAATCTTCAGCAGGTGAACCAATAGTGTTCCTTCTACTGAAGTTATACTGCTAAACAGGTAAATCCAGTGTTATACATGAGAGCCTCACCTCTGTGACGAGCTGCAGGTCGTTGACGTAGTTCTCCTCGGTGACGATCAGCTCGTGGATGTACCCCTGCCTCTTCCTCTCCATGGGGCTCAGCATGTCCAACAGGTGGAGGTCGGCACACCCTGAAACAAAACAACACGACAGATGTGATGCACACAGCTGTCAAACAAACATCATAAAAGGAGCAAAAATATTTTATTCCTGAGTAAATGTGTCACCATACATACCTGAAACCAACAAACAGGCAGTCAGACAGAAGGTGGGACGATTTGTTTGAGTCTTTCAGTCAAAAGTTTGTCAGTTTTGTCTCATAGAGTTTCATTTCTGTTTTGGGGGAATAAGAAAGCTTCCTCACATGCTCTTAGTTTTGCCATTAAACAGCAATTTATACTTATTTAAAATTTATAAAAAGGTTTAGATTTTGCTTTTTTGACGACTGTAAAACATTTAAATCAAGAGTAGGGAAATTAGTTTTTACAGGAGGCTGTGATTATTTTGCCGGTTTTTGCTTTTTTGGGTCCTACACCTAACATAAATATTTCCAACTCCACCAAACTTTTTTAAGTATGTTTTGAGAACATTTAAACATTTGCTGCTGGTCTCTTTTGGGAGGGTCCTTTATCCTTTTTTTCAGCTGTTTTTTCCTTGATAATCCAAATTAAGTTCTGCAGTTTTTAATCTTAATATGAATTTCATCTATTGTTAAAGGCTATAATTGTTCTCTGTGTTTGGAATTATCACACTAAGGTCAATAAGGCCAGGAACTGCCACATTCAAACACACTGTAAATGATGATTGTCGTCATGGCTTGCAGGCATATATATATAATATTCATGACTTAGAACAGGAATTAGCAACTTTGGTCACCATGAGGGCCAAAAAGCAGTCATAGAAAGATGGGTTATTTATGTCCAATAAAGGTAATTTTACTCACCTTTGTCCCAAATGCAAAAGTAATATTTAACAACCCTCATCTACAGAAACCACTGGAGCAAATTAAATTAAATCATTTCCTGTAAAGGATTACACTAGATCAGTTTTTAAGACTTTTTTTTTTTTTTTAGATATTTTCAAATTCAGGTATTTTTCTCGATGCACATGGTGTCAGATATGCAAATCAGAGTGAAATACTTCATGGCAATTCCTTAAAATATATTTTTATCATTGTGGTGACGTTATTTGGAAATTTGACATTTACTTGCAGGCTGCACTGAGTAAGATGTAGGGCCGCATGTAGCTCCCTAGGCCACCAGCTAGCCACACTGTCCGTCCTAGGATATGCTGTTCAGATCAGGCTTTAAACTTGCAGTTATTACTATTCTCCGACACATACTGCCACTTTCTCCTTTGTGCCCTGGGGGAAGAGTATTACAGTCCTCTTAAAAGGCTATGATGGTGTCTTCCAACACCATCGCTCTGGTCTTTATGCAGCTGGTTTTAATCCTGTAGTGCAGTGGTCACCAACTACATTTGCACAAGGGCCGTTTTTTTCTTGAAAAACATTATGGAGGCTGGATTTAAATACAACATAATAATGTGAATATTTAGGTCAAACTATCAATTAGATGCAGCCACTTAAATTTCCCCCTTCCAGACAATTAGCAGCAAACTTCTAGCCACTGTCCCCCCCAACACATCTCCAAATCATCATTCATTTAATATTTTTATTTTTCTCAATTTCATATTTTCTATCCTTTGAAAAAATTGGTTCATCATATCAACCATACTACTGCATAACCTGACCACTCGGATATATATTTCTCCAGTCCATCTGAACAGCTCATAGAAAGTGTTTGTGGTGGGCAGAACCTCTCAGAGGCAGACCCAGCAGGTGATTGGACGACCATTTCTTCAATCAATATTTATTACAAATCAATCAGGCAATGTATCTGAATCTGCATTATTACAAACAATTAATCAGGCAGAGAGGGAAATGCAGATGTTTTGCCTTTACTTTCTGAGGCTTTCATGTTCATCATCACTTATTTTGACCCTCAATTCACTCCTATCTCTTGTTAAAAACTGGCTAATTATGGCAGCAAGGAGTCAGATCAAGCATCGTGTCATTTCCTGATAAAACTGTTTTAGCTTCATTTGTTTTGGTGGGTTTGAGGGAATGGTTCTGTTTCTCAATGTAAAGCACTTTGAGTTACATTCTACGTATGAAAAGAATGCATTACAAAGTTTGATTGACTGACTGATTCACGATTATAGGGAAGTTAACAACAAAAAGATCCCCTCAAAACCACAACAGATTTTTCCTTACATTTTCAGACATCAAAAATATTCTGGGGACCAGAAGGGAAGATGCCGGGGACCTGATGTGCCCCCCAGGCCGCCACTCGATGATCACTGTTGCAATCTATCATGCTTGTCCGCAAGATCCAGGATGTTTTTATGGCCCTGTCGTCACATCATCTAACACAGCCAATGACGTAACTGAAAAATGGTGCAGTCTGACCGTGGGATTAGGACGAAACAGCAAAAATCAATGTGTACCATAATGTAGTTTACATTCATGAAAAGAACTGAATTGAAGAGAAAATCTGATGCCTTGAAAGTAAAAAATGATGACATACAAAACAGGATATTCTTCTGATGTGTCCACTTTTGGTAGGCAGTAGGCTAAGTGTGATATTTACTTTACTGTAGGCTTGTCAATTTAATGGATAATTGAATTTATTTGCTTCAAATTCAGTAATATTCTATTGTTTCGGATGGCAGAAAGGCCAAGAACAACAGAGTTTGTCTAAGGAGGGCGGGACTTAACACAGGATCACTTCCTGGAAGGGTGGAGCTTGATAAAGGTCAACTGCTGATGCATCCACTTTTGGTAGGCAGTAGGCTAAGTGTGATATTTACTTTAATGTAGGCTTGTCAATTTAATGGATAATTGAATTTATTCGCCTTTTGTCAAGGCATGTTGTGTTACACAAACACTGTCTGTGTAAGCAGAGTCTAAATCAATGCAGTTTTATTTATAGTTTTTTCTATATACACTCTTACTTTAGTTTTGTCTTTATTCTTTCACTTGGGTCAAATTTGAAAAGAATCAAACTTGATCAAAGTTGAAAATTAAGTAATATTCTATTGTTTCAGATGGCAGAGAGGCCAAGAACTAGTTTGTCTAAGGAGGGCGGGGCTTAACACAGGCTCACTTCCTGGAAGGGTGGAGCTTGATAAAGGTCAACTGCTGAGATAAACTCGGCTGCATCAGTCCAAATTAAATTAACAAGCCACCAAGCAAACTGTTTTTGGTTATAGATAAACTTAACGTATCAAAACTAAAAAACAAAGTCACTTTATTATTTTAATGCATTTTTTCTGACACACTGACTTTAAGGGCTTCTTGTGCAGTGTTAACTTTCAAAGAGACATGAGGTTTATCTAAAAGTGCCAGGAAGCTTTCTCAGATTACCATGAACAGTGTTACACGTCAACGTTTTGTGTTTTGGTGTGTGTGAGAGTAACGAGGCCAGTCAGGTGCAGTCTGTCTCAAAGCGTTTAATCATCAGGACGAGTCAGATTCACCGCTTCATCAAAATCTCCACCAATAAAAACCTCAGGACATTTTAACTTCCAACACTACGCTAACATTCTGTACATTTCATTCATTCATTCAAGTATCCTTTTCATTTTCTGTGTGTGTCCGCCCCCGTCATCCAAGTCCTTAAAACTCACTCATCCGTGTGCTCATTCATTCATTTCATGCATTCAACACCAAGTGCAGTCTGGTTACATTTGGCCTGTTAATCCATTCATCCGTCCATTAGAGTTGCAAATGTGTTTCCATATAAAGCACCAACCATTACCATCGATTAGAGTAACTAGAGATCATACAGAGCTTTTAAAAGCAGACATTAGCAGAGCCATGCCTCAAAGTTTGAATCTCCTAAAATGAAAACTTCTCATTGGCAGGGTAAGAATAATGCAGACGACAGAGTTAGCATGAGGAGATAGGCAATATTAGACAGTGCAGTATCGACCCAGCTGGTCTGAAGCATGGCTCTGGTTCATGCTGATCTTTGTTCTACCTTAAAATACTTTATCTGACAGTTTAGGGTCTCAACCATCAGTTTCCAAACAGACTCAGGCTGTTAAAGCAGATTGGGCTGCACCAGCTACGCTAAAGTTCAGACATGGCCTAGTTTGATCATTAACAGTAAATTCAACATAGAAGTTCAGTTCTTCAGAGGAGTACAGTTCTGTTGGGGTATGCTTGACCTGTAACTGTTTGTAAAGGCGGGATGAGCTGGAGGTTTAGCAGTTGTTTTGTGACAGCAGTGGGCCTGATGCGGTAGATTACATCTTTAAAATGTATTAGAAATTTATTCTTGGACTTGTCAAGGTCCTTTTGAGTGGCCGTACAACAATAAAATATTGTTTAATTGCCTCATGTTATTGACATTCTCCTCAATCAATATCTGTTTTTTCTTCTGCTGATATCTGTTCAAAACAAACCATGTTTATATCCCATGAAAATCAGAAAAACTGAATACTGATGTCAAATTTTAATTTTAGGCGTGTACTTTGGACCTTATGTCACTACCGTACATCACTTTGAATTGCAGTCTTGGTGAGAATGTAACAGCAGGTACAGAACTAAACAAAGGTATTAGACACCTGCATCTAGCATCATAAAGAGCTCAAATATAGACTCTTCTGATTTCAATGAGCTCTCAATGTTTTACCATTTTAAACAGGGACGAGTAACTTCAACTGAATTTGCCTTTCTATACCCAAATCTAAGACAGCTCTCTAAGTAAACTACTGTAACTTGATGTTTTCATCAAGCAATAATATTGTGGCTTTATACTTTTACTGTTTTTTTTTTTTTAAACAGTTAATTGGAAAATTCATGGATGACAAGAATAATTATATTCAAACATTAAATATCTAATTATTGTTAAAGCACATCTATATACTATCATTTTAACCACTACTGAAACATAAACATGATTTAGGTAATATCTAATGCTGTTCACTTACAGCAGCTGCGGCCGAAAATTACAAATTACAAATAGAGTAGTGCAGGGTTGACATACTGGATCTTTCTATGCCAATCAGGATTTTAGCATTGCACTGGTTCCCGTGACCAAATGTCTGTATTTACTGATAATGATATACAGTATGTGGCAAACAGATATCAATGAAACTTGCACATTAAGTCCATCATCATAATGTCTTCACAAACAACCTTAGTTTAAATGGTTTTCAGGCTTAAACATAACTGAGGAGAGTCAGCTATTCTTTCAGGAATACAATAACGCGCTAAAATTTTACAGCAGTGCAATGTCAGAAGCATTTCATGTTGCAAAATGAAGCATGTTGATCTTGAACGCGAGTGTTCACCACAGACCTTATGTCAGGAGTTTATCCACAAAGCTTTTCTAAAATCCCAGATACTTTCAGCTGTGGGAGCCTTGAATGCTAAAATTCTAACATGCTTCCATGTTTTTGAACTCATTTCTGCACCACTCTATTGGAGAACTTCCTCTTACGCCACAACCAAGATGAAAACCTACAGATATACAAGCAGTTAGGAATTTTTAATGTGTCTAGATCGATAATTTTAATGTTGATGGAAATGAGGAACAAGAAATGTCTGCATGAGCAAACCATCTGAGGCTAATGAGCTAACAAGAGCTGGTTAATGTTATTTCCTGATAGTTTCAGGATCACTATGAGCTGTCACTTTCAGTGTTTAGATTCAGGTGTTATTACCTCCACCATGGAGGTTATGTTATTGCCAGCGTCTGTTTGTTTGTATCTGTTAGCAACATAACTCAAAAAGTTATGGACGGATTTCGCTGAAATGTTCAGGAAATTGGGACAAGGAACAAATGATTAGATTTAGATACCATTATGAATCCAATTACTAATGGTATGTATTCATAATTAAAGAATGTAAATATTTAGATGAAATAAAGTTAGTACTAAGATTTATGGTGAAAATCACAATATGGATGTTGACTGTGGCGCTGGCGGAGGTCTGCGCTCTCTGAGTGCTTTTCTAGTTAAAGGAAGCAATATTGTGATCAAGCATAAATGATGCCCCTGAAAGTAAAGGCAAATCATCACAGTTATTTTAAAGAGTAAGTATGATACCTCTGTGAACAAGCCTTCAAAGACACTTTGGCTTTAGAGGAAGTACAGCATGTAAGACAGCATTAACCTACACATGAGGTCATGTAAAGTTACAAATAATTTCCACAATAATATTTGGGTAACTTTGCACGCCATATTCTTACACCTGCATGGTACAACCAAACAATGATATAACTTAAGTTAGATGCTAACTACTTTCATCATATGGTATAGTGTGGACTTAAGGCAGCTGGTGCATCAAGCTTGTTTTTTCTGTGGGGACCCTAAAAACGCTGTTCAGTGACCCAACTTAAGGCCACCAGCCTCAGTTTCTCTGGAAACTAATGATTATTGACTCATTAACCAATCAGAGATTTAATACTCCAATAATAACACACTTGAGGAGCCAATGGGATCCAAGCAGATTAATAATTATTATTATAATAATTAATACAGTAACAATTCTATTGCTTGTTGTATAAAAAGTCGCATAGTTTGAATAATCATTTGAATCATCGTTTTTGTTTCTGAGGGTAAACATTAAAAATCACAATACTGTCATCTGGATAAAGAAAACAAACAAACAAACATACAAATCTGATATGGCAACCACTATAATACTAGTCTGTTGCTATGGGACAAATAAAGGGCAACTTTGTCAATGTTTGAACGCCTTGATATTCACACAGCGGCCATTTTCCTCTAATGTCACGCTTTGCCATTAAGTTAGTTTATCCTTGTAAAGTTGTACTCGTGTGCTTCAAGTTTGAGCCTCGTTTAAACATGGAGATCAGATTTTTACTTTCTCAGTGTTTTTATCATCACAGTGAAACTCAGGCAGGACACCGAGTTAAGACTGAACTTAAAATAAATCAGCATTACATCAGTATTCAGCTAATTTCAGGATGTTACTGTTAGCTAACATTAACATAGCAAAGAATCAAAAACCTCCATAATAAATACTATAGTATTGCAATAAAAGCCAGGCATTGTTCAGATGACAGCATATAATGGTACTTCTGATGAATCATTAGCATGTGACAGCTAAGTCACACAAGCTAATTTCAGCCTTTTAACAACTTTCTAGCTAAAATACCATTAGACAGTTTAAATTACTGAAAACAAACTTTAGTTTAGATCTCAGAGACCTACTTATGCATACTATAAAAAAAATTCTTGCAGGTTTGTCTGTTGAAGGTATGTCCAGTCCTGTATTGGCAAAAGGAAGTAACTTCTTTGGTAACTGACTGGCTAATGATAGCTGGGCTCAAAAGCTAATACAAATAATGTTAAGCTAGGCTACTACTAGTTAGCTTACATAACCATCAGCTAAAAACTTTAATAATAAAGACTGTAACATAAGTTTTGTCTTACAATGCACTGGCTTAGACACTGTCTTTGTCTACCCTAAAACACGTTTTACATTACAGCTAGCTAGCTTACTGTGCGTTTATCTATGTAGATCTATGCTTAGAGCTTGCTTCTATTTTAAATAGCCAGCTAATGACAGCTACTCTTACACAGCTAAAGCAGGTCTTAAAATACTTTCTGTCCACTATTGTTTACTAGCTTACATAGCTGTCAGCTATAAGAACATTAAGTCTTCATAGACATTAAGCTAAAGAGATTAGCTTTTGATATCTGAATGCTAATTTCACTCTAATGGTTGTCTCATTAGTTATCAGACTATTTTGACAGGACATATGGTGTTTATTAGAAACTTGAAAACCAGAGTATAATTTAACAGCAGTATTTGAGCTTCACAGCTTAAATATGTGACATTAAAAGAAGACGTCTGCAGAGTGAATATGTTGAAAGCGGGAAAATACACCAGTGGTGCATGTCACAAACAGCACTAGCTATCAAAACAGTGCGATATGTAAGTTATGTTTAGAGATGAGAATTAGAAGCCAATTCCAGTTGAGAATTGAAAACAACTCTCTCAAGGATCAGTATCATTAGTCTCTTTTTTTATCAACTCCCTTATTCGTTTCTTCCACTGGCAGGGGCTAGAGGTGGTCAGAATTGTGGTTTAATTTTGTCAAAAAGGCGCTTACTGCAGTTTCTGTAAGTGGAAACACTAGCAACTTGCAGAAGCCTTTATTAATGCAGCACTGAATTAGTGGCGTTATGTGTTTGATATCGTTGTCACAGAAAAACAACTTTTGCCATGTAGAAATCAGAAGAAACCGATAAGGGAATCATTCAGTGGATCGATCAGCAGAATCGTTTATGGCACTCAGTTCCCATCTCTAGTTATATTTTCTATTCCGCTCCAACCTGTTTTTGGATGCTTGCAGATTTTTGACAGGATATATGAAATATTAAAGACTCTTAATAAATGTGGTCCTTTTATGTGGCAACTTTTTTGAAAACGGCAGCTACAAACCCGGCAGGGTCCTGGTCTGGATGTGGTCTCTTAAAATGCTGTGGGGGTGAAATGATTGTTAGCTTAAAAGTTAACAGTGGGCCTGAAGCGTCGGAGGAACCAAATCAGTTTTATAGAAGTAGACCATAAAGCTAATGACACTTTTTCAAAAACTACAGAATATAAACTACAGGAGGTTCAAGTAACAACTTAAAAACAAGACAGCTGTAGCAAACTGAGCCGCAGCCCGCAACAGAGGTTTTTAAAGTGTCTTGTTTGTTTTGGGGAAATTTGCTTAATATGTTTCTGACTTTCAGACAAACTAAAATCTGAGCAACAATCCCACTATGTGCCTTAAAACTGGAGGCATGAGGTAGAGCTGCGTTACATACTGACTTTAAAGGTGGTGTAATTAGGCTCTGACGGGAGGAAAACTTGTCCCAGTGCTTTCATGCTCACTTTGCAAGGCTAAGCTAAGCTAAGCTATAACCTCCTTAATCATTAACAGTTTTTCTCCTGGCTGACAAACAGGTACAACTGGAATGATTCACACATTTGACTCTTGAAAGCTGAAGCCTGAATTACTTCAGAGACTGAGCAGTGATGAAAAACGACTTTGTTATCTTGCGTTGACTCACCTTTTTGATTTGTGAGGTAACTAAGGCCAAACTGTTTTACAGCTACAAGTAGCCCATGAGCTCTCTCTAGCATAAAACTGGACACAAAGCCTTAAAAATGGCAACCGTTACACACAAAAATGAAAACATTCAATTCTTTTGGGGGAATTAAGCCACATTAAATGTGTGCCTCCAGTGTTATGCTTGAATAAGCTGAGCTAATAAAGTTTTTTCCTTCAATATGTGAATGTTTTTTTATTTTCTGATTTAACACTTAACAAGAAAATTCTCCCATAAAAATAGACATCAAACTTCTCCTGAAACTGGAATGGTAAAAACATCTGAAGGTAGCTATGAACATTTTTTTTCTCCTGTCAAATAAAAATCATTTCACCCCCACATATGAAGTACCAAACTGAACGTGTGACATGTAAGAATCATGTTTTAGCCCTCAACGGTGTGAAAGCATTTCACCATCATAGCAACAGACAAAACAATGAACATGTAAACAATAATAACACCAACAGAACATAAAACAGGTCATTTAAAGTTAATACATATTCAGAATGTTAAAACTACTACCAATAAAAACACTATTAATGCGTCTGATTGTGAGATATACATATATATTTGTGTGTGTGTGCAGCTTGTTCACACTGTTTAAGGTCATGTGCATACTCCAAACTCTCTGTACCATGTTCCTCATGTGAGTGCATGTGTGTATCATTTGGTGAGCTGGTAAGCTAAGCAGATGGAGCATGGCTTTCCATTTTCAGCCCTGAGCTACAGGCTGAGTCTCTTTTCCAGCTGCTCACTCACTTCTATGCCTTCCTGTTAGCGCAGAAACAAAGGGCACGAGCTGTGTCTGAAACCACGATCCTCCACTATCACAGCGAATGTAATGTCACATTGAGTGTGTCGTTTTATGGATGAGTGAAATAAAGGGATGAGTAATATTTTATTCTTCATCTGATTTTTGAAGTTGAAAAATCAGAGATGGAGTCACCAGGACCATTCCTCAAAGTTAGAAATCCAACTCAGAGAGTCTGGAGCCCACTTAGCCCCGAGTCTCTCCGTCTGAATCGGAGTGTGGTCGGCTCAGATGTGAAGTTGAGCTCTGACACTTCAGAGGAAAATGAAACCAAAGACCTGATTGGCCAGAACTTTCAGGTGTGGGACAGGAACAGGGAGCACATCTGTTGAACTGAACTGACCCAGCTCGGTATCCAGCCAACAAGCAGTGTGAAAACATGAAAACACTGCTGTGATGAAATTATATCTCAATAACTATTCAGCCATTTTTATCAACATGTTTCTATCATTGTTCAATGCGTGCCCTTTTCCGTCTCTTTTGATAAGATGTTTTTGTTTTAGCTCATGTTTGTCTCTGTTTTTACCTTTAAGTGGCTTTTGTTAATGCTTTTAATTACCTGATGGTGGTAAAAGGTTGATAAAAAATATTGATTTCTTTAATATTCTTTATTCGTTTATCATGGTCTGGTTTTTGTGTGAAGCATTTAAAACTGACTTGTTGCTAAAATGCACTTTAAAAATACACCTGAACTGAAAATATATTCCTTAATGACTGGCACCCTTGCTAAGACCTTTATTAAAACTTCTGAATTGTTAACTGAAATAATATATAAAACAATTCAAACCAAGCTTAAAAACAAAGATAGTTTATGTTTAGAGGTAAAAAACTTCTTTTTTGATCTGTTATAATTATTAGACTTGATCTAATTTTTGAACAGTTCCCTTTCAGGAACAGATTTTTTTTTTCGAGTAACATTCAAACACAACATAAGGACTTTTTTTTTTTTTTTTCCCAAAATTACTCTTCTAGCCGTTTTTCTGGGCTGGCCTTGAACACATCACAAGTGATTTGTTCATCTTTTCCTTTCTAATTATGACAGCGATTTCAATATTTTTTAACAATATATATATATCTTTAGCAACTAATATTTTTATAACCAATGGGACACATTATTAAGTTTGATGCACATTTTATGGCTGATAGAAAAAAATAAGAAGGCAAATGAAAGAAATCACATCAGTGGTCGACATGCTACTTGCAGCAACATTGAAGATGACTTAAAGCTGTGGTTCTCAACGTTTAGTACAAGACCCAACGGTGGTCCACAGGGTTGTTTTCAGTTTGCTCAAAAAAGTGTCTACAAATAGATTGATAAAAAAAATACTATTTTTGAACAGAAAAATAACTTTTTATTTAATATGGACGCACTGAGCAGTTACTCATTTTCGTCCTTGTTATGAGTAGATTTAGTTGTTTTTTTAGATCTTGGCTTTTTATGATTTGTTTTGAGAGAATAAGCCTGTTTTATTTTCAGTGATAGTGTGTTCATTTTTCAGTTTACTAAAATGTAGGAATATCCTTACACGCTTTTGTAATGATATGATTTTGGGTATCAGTGTAGCTCAGTCGGTCAGGGCTTGGGCTTGGGGACTGGAGGATGGCCGTTTGAAGTCCTGAAGTTGGTTTGGTGGCTTGGGAGATGCCAGCTGACTTCCTGGCATTCAGCTGCTGGTTACAGTGGTAGTAATGCAGATGAAGGGGTTGGTGCCCCTTGCCTCTGGACATAGGGTTTTCACCCTTGTGTTCCTAAACTTAACGGCACATAAACACCGTCCACTGAAGTAGGGACAATGTTGCTAATAGAGCAGAGAAGACATCAGGACTGATGAAAGACTGATGTGAGGCAAAGTCCCGACCTGGCATGTGCTCCTAGACCTGACCGGATTTAGAAACAAGGCTTATGTGCAGCACTTAAGTCAACTTCATTTTATAGTCTGTGGTTGTTTTTAGAAATGTGTGTTGTGATTTCTTATTAAAGAAGTTGGTGCTTGGTCACTTGTGAACTGTGGACCTTAAATATTTGGGTTTTGTTCAGTCACGTGAGGTAGAGGTGCTTCTTTTTGTCTTAAATTACCAGCTTTAATCTTTCTATGCAGTATATTTACTTGCTTATGTGTTGGCAGTGGTATGTGGTGAACAGTTTCAGACACAGCCATGGAGAATCATAGAAGGGAGCGGCCTCCTGGATTGACACTTAGCGCTGAAATGCTCTGGGACGCGTCTCAATGACGCCTCCTCTCCTTTCTGTTCTCTCCTTTTAAAAGAGGGAGGAGAAGAGGAGGGAAAAAAACGTGAGTGGGGAGTCTTTGGCATTAAGGAGAGGAGGAATGAAGAGAGGAGAGGGGACTGTATCATTGAGACTCGTCCTCCAGCAGATAGTGGGTCTTTTTCTGTGAAGCTGTGGGAGGGGAGTGGGTTAGTGAGGGGAGGAGGGCGGGGGGGTGGAGCCAGCGCTTTTGACTGACAGGTGAATGAAGCTGCTGAACCAATGGGAGCCAGTTAAAACAATAAAAACTGGAATAAAAAAACGGCAAGTAGCGGGGATGAGCTCGGCTACTGACTCTAATGACACAGTCTCCCATAAAGCCACAAAATGACCCACTATCCACTTTGACCACACTGTAATGGAGCTGTGTGTGTTTGTGTTTGTGTAGGTGTTAGTGTGTGTTTGCGTGTGTTTCACTGTAATCCAGTCAAAACATGTTCATCAGTCCAATCTGAGAGAAAGGAGCTCAATAGTCTTGTCTCCTCTTTTGCTCTCCTTCAATGACCTCCTTCCTTCGTTCCTCCTACTCTAAAAAACACTGTTATGACCGATAAAAAAAACAACAGAAGAAGAAGAAGGAGGAGGAGGAGAGGAGGAGAGAGGAGGAGCTCGGACTATTGATCTCCCTCCTGCTGAACAGTGCTGTTTGGAGAGTCAGAGCCATGCATAGACAGAGATCTCGCCACCTCAGGGCGTTTAAACGTTACAGTCTGTCTGTCTGTTTGTCTGTCTCTCTCTCTCTCTGGCTTCTATTGGTGGAGAGTCGCCATTTCCGGGTCATGTGACCTCTTGCTGCTGTCCCATTGGTTGAGTGGCCTAGTGGGTCTCTTTGAGGGCTTTGAGGAGAGGGGGGTTCTGGGTAATGATATGATCCTAGAGAGAGGACGACAACAACAACATCAACAAAAACAACTAAACAAAACAACAACAACAACAACCAATCGGGTGCTAGGTGGGTGGAGCGTGCAGCAAGACGGAGAGTGTGGAGGTGTGGTCTAATCTAGCATAGAAACAGAGCATATAGAGCAAGCAGCATCACAGCAGGCAGTGTGAGGAGGCTTTTATTGACAGACAGAGCGGTATGTGGATTATTACGGCTAATGCCAACTTTCTATCCTGAGGTGTCATTCTGATCTTTTAACTTGAAGTCATTTTACGATTGTGTAGAGCAGTGTAATATGGCCTGGAAATGTTAAACCTCAAAACAAATGAGGTATTTATGTCATAAAGAAATGTCACAAAATAAATAGACTTTTCTTTTAGGAGTCAAAGTGCATACTTTAATTTTGTATCAAAGATAAAGCGTGCAGTTTGGACAAAATGCTACACTGTTTTCACAAAGCATCGACATTCTTATAATTTAATTTCTGTCAAATACAGTATTAAATTTTGCTTGTGCACAAAATGGCAGGCTCTACCATCATTATTTCATTATTTCTATCTCCCAACAATGCCACAACTTACAGGTTGTTGTTGTGTCTATGTTAGAAGTAGACACTTGGGAGGATATAAACTTCAGGAGCTTAAAGGGAGCAAGAGGAGCTGTAAGTCAAGTCCAGATTTAATTTCTTTTAATTGTCTGAAACAAAAATAACAAAATTATCCAACTAAATCTGTATACCACACAGGCCTAGATTCAAGTCTTGCGCAGAACATTTACCATAAAAAACAAGAAATGTTTTTAAATATGTTACTTCTTTTTACATCACATGCACTCCTCCTTATGCTTACCACATGCACTGGGATTTTTTTCTATTAATTTTGTTCTACAGTTCTACACCAGGAAGGAAAAAAATCGTAATATTCAAGATGTGAAAATCTGTTTCACATCTGCTCTGAGAGCTCTTGAGTCCACCCCCTTTTTTTCCTTCATAGCTACAGTCACTACAACTTCTCACTATCCCTTAAGAGTTCCCGGGGGGATTTGTACTATTCAGTTTTTATTTTTAAGCAATTTTATTTTGGCTGTGTAGTATAAATAAATCTTGAATTTACCAGAGGGTATTCATTATATAAAGTTGTTCCTGTGTTTTGAATTTGCCCAAAATGGCTAAAATGCACAAAAACCAACACATTTGATCCTAACAATGAAAAAAGTCCCATTACATACAAATTTTGATCCAGCATTTAAAGAAACATTAATGCATTCCTTTAAGATTTCATTTTGGAGTACGAGCCTTTCATTTTCAGTATTTTATAATCTTCCGCCAATATAATCATTCATATTTTTTCTATTTTCTGCAGAGGTGCCTGCATAAAGAATAAAAAATGCATTAAAATAAATGTTGCTGTCTGTCCCATCTCAAGGCATACTAATAATAATGATCATTAAAAAACAAATGAGATGTATTTTATGGCTTTTTTTTCGTAGGGGGGAGTTCTCCATTTAAAACAGTGGAATTCTGTGAACATACTGGAGGGATAAACCCCCAAAACATAAAGAATATCTGTCATATATACTTCAGGCCTAAGTCAAAGGTGACATTTTTTGTCATTCAGGATGAATAAGTATGTTTATTGAAGGAACTTTAACAGTTTTAAGAACAGATTTTGTCCAACATTTCAATCACAAATTTTACAGTCAAGTTTTTCAGAGATCTGTTACTTTTCAAACTCTTTTCTTTTTTTTTAACCATAAAACTATTATTTTAATGTCTTATTTTTCACCCCAAAATTAACAGCTAATTGTTCCTTTATTTTTGTGTCACTCTTTAGTCTCTGGAAAGAAAAACAAGTTAAAATCTCCCTAACTGCAAATGCACATGCACATACAAACACCCATATCCTGTATATCTTCATGTGTTTCTGCTACTAACTTATATGACATTTTTTTTTATCTGTTCTACTCTTGAGGTAAAACTCTGATGGCTAGTTTTCAAAATAATCCAGAACATGACATAATTACTGAACTCATTACAGTGTTTATTAGTGTAAAGCTGACTAACACCAGCTTGCTAACAATGTAATATTGATGTAAGTATCTGGCTCTACCAGTGAATGCTTTTGATTGCTCAACATGTCAATTAAAGAATTTTTTCCGAAAAGGTAAAAATGTAAGTTTAAGTCCCCAGAACCACGATTGACCCACAAACAAATTAATGAGATAATAGAATATAATTGAGTAAGTCCTGATTAGTATAAATCTGGAATATGAAGTACGAAATATGAATATGAAATTGAATTGACAGATAAAAGTTAAGGACTTTTCTTGGCCACGTTGGCAGACAATAACTTTGCACTCAATGTTTACAACCAATATCCACTCCCAATCAAAATCTTGAGACCAGTTGAAAAATAGCAAGAGTTTGCATTTTGCACTGTCGGTCTTTAAGGTTCTAATTAGAGCTTCAAATGCAAAGGAGAAATGGGAGGTATATTTTTGTTTGGCGTTTATGCTTTGCAATAACCATTTTTTCAATAACAAACTTATTTTGTGGAAAAGTTTCTTGTTTCTTATGAGCTAGTCAATATGCAAAAGTACTCTGAAAGATCAATTTTGACTTTTTATGTCTGAGCTCACTTGGAGAGAGATAGTGAATGGCATTGCAAATTGTGTTGAGAAAGTAGGAGAGTAGTGCAAGACCAATCATAGGCCAGTTTTGAACCCAAACTTTCTGCGTTAAGGGCTTCTCTAAATTCCTCTCTGGCACCCCAACCCAAATCCAACAGCGCTTTGTCACCACCTTGACCTTACAGAAATGTCCTTGGTTTTGTTGCATTTGAAACCTATTTCTAAGTTTCATGTTTAATTTGCTCGAGAAAAAAGAAAAACAGTCTAAGTCAAAAGTCTCAATTTCTCCTCATGTCTTTCCTGCTGCTTTAAAAACATTCATCTTTTCGCAAAAACATCTGTCGGTCAGATTCCTCACTTCTGTTTAACTCTATAACTCTGGGTATTAACTCTTAATTAATTTCAATTCATAAAATAAAATAATACTTTTGTCATAAAATGTGTTTCAGTTGTTGTAATAAAATATACAAAGCAGACTGGTAGCAGAAAAGTTAAGTGCTGTAAATGTGCTTCATCTCATGAACAATCTTCCATATTAAATTCAGTCATTTTAGTGATGGTTTTGGCTCCGCCTGCAGAACCTAGGTTCTATGCCAGTTCTTTTCTTTGTGTGGCAGAGCTGGTCAAATTCACTGTAGCTGATGTTTTTTTAGCTCTATGTATTGAATCAACCTTTCCTAATCCCACCTAAAGACACTGAACAAACCTTTTTGAGCAAATAAAACTGTAATTTTACCAGTTTATAGTTCAGCTGGTCCTCTTTGTTTTAATCTCTCTGAGAAGAGCCTTATACCAACACTTGTTCTGTTTTTATCTACGACATGCCATCATTTCTTTATCAACAGTGCTTAATAAATTTATAAGATCACCTGTCATGAATGCAAGAAAACAGAAATATTTTTGAAACTTTTAAAAAACATGTTATAAATGTTATAGCTATTGGACATACATTTTAAAAAGGAACAAGGAACTTCAAACTGAATTCACCTTCTAAACACAAACTTGAGCCGCTCACTGGGCTTCTCTGAAAAGTAAGAAATATTCAAGCATAACATTCCAAACTAAAACTATTGATTTACTGTTCAGCAAAAAACTAAAATGGACATCTTTAACAAGAAATAATCTTTTGCTTTACAGTGTTTTCTGGTAAATGTAAAATGTATGGATAACAATGGGGATTGGAATTGAGAATCGTTAACAGCTCTATCAAAGAATCGATAGCATGAGTCTTTCCCTACTCAATTCCCTTATCAATTCCTTCCACCGACAGGGTTCAGAAGCGTCAGAATTGTGGCTTAAAATTTTTACAAAAGACACCTACTGCACAACCTTAAGAGTGTGGAAACACCAGTAACTTGCAGAAGCAGTTATCTTTGCTTTGACATGTGTTTGACATTATTGCCCACACGGAAAATCTGCAGCAATCAATAAGGGAATCGTTAAAGAATTGGATCGATTAGCAGGATTGTAACATTGGTAACGGCAAAATCTCATCAATTCCCATCCCTAGATAACAATAATAATAATTATTATATATTGTTCCTGCATACTGGGTATTAGCGATTACAGAAACATTAAACATGATTTAGTAAATACTAGCGCTGTTAATTTTGGGCAGCTGTGTCATAAATCTTACATTTGGTGCTGGTCTAATAAATTTGGTAAGCACTGTGGCTTAAAACTTTAACTGATGTGCCGGCTTTTAATTACTTTAAGTCTGATTACCCTTCTACTGACCTTGTTAGATATCAACACAAGACAATCCTTAAATTATTTCTACTTCTAACTCTTGCATGGCATAAGATTGGTAAGTATATAGGCCCGTCACGATAATCAATAAATCAATGAACCACACGACAAATAAAAAAGTCCTCGGTAAGTTTGTCGGCCTCGATAAATTGACGTTCATGCGTGTTTGTTTCCCTTCTATCTTTCTATCAAACAGGCTGGATGAGAAGATGGCTCACTCTGTCCATTTTTCTCAATGCCTGGGCGTGTTGGTTCTATAGCGGAATGAGCCGTGTTAGGGTTAGTGATCCATCTGTCTTTCATTCAAGCTGCTGTATTTTTTTTTCTTTTTTTGTTTGTGTAATTTATTATATTGTTTATTTATTTAAAAGCTCTTGACCTTCCAATTACAGTTAAATACTCTCTAAGAAATTAAAGTTACTTGCTTTTTATATGGTGTACTCACTTTTTTATGACATATAATTACATTGATGAACAAATGATGTTTCAAAATAATATTGACAATAATATTGTTTATCGGCAATAGTTTTTTTTTTGATAATAATCGTTCAGCAAAATTTATTTTGACAGGCCTATAAGTATATGAAGTTGTCTGTTTTCACATGTCTAAATGCAAAGAGGCAAACCACTAAAGTCTGCTTTGATTTGTCAAAACAGCCACCAGGATTTGGAAAAAGGGCAGAGCATTACATTTTGGGGGGGCTTTCTTATAAATTGTAGGGGCTTTACAACAAAACCTGTGGCACTATTTCTCAAAAACAACTTTTACAATTACAATATACGATCTTAAAATCATGACCCTCATGTAAAGAATGTAACTAGATAAACATATTGATACTTAATGCAGTAATCAGTCCTTTTTTATCTGCATTAGAGGTTTAACTTCAGTGTTTTCTCTGCACAGGGTTTGGTCAAAGCCTTCATTTGTCTTTATATGTCATCAGTGAGTGATGTCCAGGAGTACTGCGCCTGTGTGCCATGCTCTGCTCTATAAACTCTGAGTCTATGGTGGATCATGCTGAAGGAAAACATGCAGGAAAAAGAAGGAAACACTTTTACACTAATGTGCGCAGAAATACACACACATGCAGGAACATACACACCATACAGACACACACAAACACCACCCAGAGGTGTTGCATGACTGGGAGGTTTTTCAAAGAGGCCCAAAGGAGTGTCAAAAGGTGAAAGGTCAAACACGGAGAGAGGGACAGCATCTCCACACCTGGCTCTGGGGTGTGTGTGTGTCTGTGTTTGTGTGTGAGGGAGAGAGAGTGTATTCACTGTGTGTGTGTGCGTTACAGGACTAGACACTGAGAGCATGTTAATATGTTAATCTGAGTTCATGTGTACCGTGACTGGTGTCAGGTAACGTGTTCGTGTGTTTGTGAGTACTCACACTGCGTGCTCGGGTCGGTGTCTGTGGTGAGTTTGACGTAGTTGCTCGGAAATAGACCCTCTCTTCCGTTGAGCTCTCCTTTCCACCAATCACAGTCGTCCTTGTTGAGCACTGTGATCACCTGACCTTTCTGAAAGGCCAGCTCGTCGTCGTTCTGGGCAACGTAGTCATACATGCCGATCACCTGGCACACAGCTACACCAACACACAGAGAAATATTAACACGACATTTTAACAACTTCACTGTCTACAACTTCCAGTATTAGCAAATGTACAAACAAAAGCAGTTTGGGAGTTTTAAATAACTGGTCCAGGTCTTTTTCTTGGATGCTATGGCTCCAGGAAGGTAATGTGTTTAATGTTTTGGCTGTACAGTGTTTTGTAGAAACATTACATTTGTAATTGCACTGCCGATAAGTGTTAAGGCAGAGTATTGCAGAGATTCACAGACACAAAGGTAAGGATGCAGCCATTGCCTACTTTCATGGTTCACTCGTCACTGACCACCATATCGATAGGTTGACTATTGGATTCTTTGCTGCAAGAAATAGCAGATGAATGTTTAGCTTTTGGTGTGTGTGGAGTAACAACTGCCCAATATCCATATTATTCAAGCCGGGCTCTCGTGTCTGCTTGCTGCTCCCAGCAGGTGGATTGAGGTGCTGTGGTGAGCAACAACTCTATTCTGTTAGCCAAAAAGCCTTCAGACTATGACAGGAACTGTGAAGTGGGACCATTTGACTCCTTTGTTTCCTGTGTTGACAGTGAAATACTCAAGTTTTAGGATGCAGTGGTGTTACACTGGCCACTATTGTAATGCTATGTCTGCATCCTGCTGCGTCACAGTTGAAAAACATGCCATGACCCATTTTAGTGTCCTACAAATAATTAAATCCCATCAAATTTGGAACATAAGCATAATATCCCTGCTCCATACCACATACATATGCAGTGCTCATGGCTCTTTTCACACATGCAACCCTGACATCTCCCAATAAAATACCAGGATAACCTGTCCAGATAATTTCCTGACGTTCTTATTCCCACTTGTGCAAGGGGAAAATATTAGGGGCTGCAGAAATGATAGATACGTGTAAATTCAGAGGGAAAAAACCCTGCTGTTGGCATTTGGACATGCCAACAGCAGCTTGCATGCAGCTCACCTGGGGAATTTCAGAGTTTATTCTGCAAGTGTGAATGGGGTATAGCTACAGTTACAGTATAGATGTAGTCCTTTTCACAAATATCATCCTAATAACAGAATAATGTCAGTGTAGTCCACCTGAGTAGTTCCCTGACATGGCTGTGCACACAGGGCCTGCTGGATGGACGTCATCGGCAGATGTCAAAAATATGTGGCAGATGTCATTGTTCACAAATAAAATGGACAAAGCAGCAGAGATTTAAGCTTTGATCACAATTTATATCATACTTCAGTTTTATGTGTTAAAAATCATGTCGAGAGGAGCACTGCAGCATGCACAAAGATGCTACAGGGGTTAGAAAAAACTCACTTCAGTCCAGGTGAAAAACTTGGCTGTTTGTGTTCACACATGCCACTCACCCAGGTTAAGTCTGGATGATTTCAGTTTATTTATTTATTTATTGCTAGTACGGACAGGGTTTTTTGATTCAGAGCCAAAGAGCAGGCTTTAGCTTGTATACCTGTGCTGGCAGGAGCCAGTTTGGGAGGAGTGGGCTCTGTGGGTGTGGTCTTGCTGGTACTGGGACTAAGCAGCTTCACGTAGTTGGCAGGAAACCAGCCTATCTGACGCTTTTTCCCCCGGGCCTGAACAAGACAGATAAAGCATTTGTAAACACAATCAAAGTGTGCATGCTGTAAAATTTAGAAAAACCACATTTACACTGCGTACTGTACAGTGATCCAGAGATCTAAATAACGGTGTTAAATAAGAGCCAAATCAACTTGACTGTAACCGTCAGATATGTTAAACCAGGAGAAACGCCCTGCATAGACCGTCCCCAAGCTAATAAATCTGATTTTGAATGGCTGTGATTTCTTTAAAAGCAAAGTTATTTATTTAACATTTCTTTGCTCATACTGAGGTCTGTTCTTGCTTACCTGGAGCTCACCCTCCCACCAGCCCCCTGGGTTTTTTTTCCTGATGAGGATGAGCTGACCGGGAGCTAACGTCAGCTGCTCTGCTCCTGTGGCGCTGTAGGGGGCGATCACCTGAGCGATCTCTGATGGGGAGACGGACATAAAAGGATGAGAGGGAAAACATGGTAGTGAGTCATCCTGCTCCAGAAATATGTAGACAATGAGTATGATGTTTTATTTAGTTTAGTGACAGCAATAATTTTTATTTTGCGTTTTACAATTTAGAAAAAAATACAAGGAAGGCATCTGAATGAAGCTTTAATATTGAGAAATCACTTTGGACTTGTAAAGAGAAAAAGGCTGTAGCCTTAAAGGGTAACTGAATCCTCACCTGGTTTCTTTCCCAGACTGCCCGTCTTTCCTGCTGATCCCAAAGACTAAAAACAGAGAAAATGTTGAAGAAACAATCCAACAAGTATTTTTAAGAACATGACAGCCACACCCACAGTCTGAGTCTATCCTCATCTCACCTCTGAGGATGAGTCTCGTGGTTTGACATAATTAGAGGGGAAGACTCCTGTCTTCCCCCCCACCATGCCTGTCCACCAGTCTCCCTCTTTCCTGGTCACCATGACAACGTCTCCTTGCTGAAAACTGAGGTCACCTTGTTCGCTGCTCTCATAGGTGTACATGGCTATATACTCTGTGTAAAAATAAGAAAGTCAGTGAAAATAGGACCCTAAACCTTAACAAATAATAAGCAGTGACACCTTTCCTTTGTATTACCTTCTCCAGATTCAGAGGGTTTCGTTGGGGAGGGGGAGGGCCTTTTTCCATTGGGTGGGCTGTCTGAAACTCCAGACTCACTAGACGACATGAAGAAGAAAAAAATTATACAACTGTGAACAGTCGTTTTACATTTTTGAGCTTCTTAAATCAACAAACAGAAATGCTATTTTGAGTTACTGCTAAGTTTCTAAGATGCTAGCTGAAGCATTAGCATGAGCTGATCAACCTGACAAACATGATAAAGTTGATTTAAGTTTTTGGTTTGAAGGTCCTGCCTAAGGATCCATGGCTGCATCCCCGCTGGACATTTCTAAATTATGTTAGAGGTAGAAGTGACGAGGAATTTTCTGACACGTGCATCTTGGTTGTATTGTTCTGATTCAGATGGAAAAAAAATGCTATTAAATTGCATATATTTCCCCTTCAATTCCTTCGAGTTCACAGTCCAGTCCTTATGTCATGAGTACGAGTCGCACTGTGCAACAGGGAAACTGTTAAGAAAGGCAGATGGCAGTGGTGAGTAAAGTTAACCTGCTGATAATTTAATAGTCTGTTGTGCCCATACACATTATTCGTGGGGTGTACTGTGTTATAAGCCTGGTTGCCTGGTAGTGGTAATGCAGTTTCATTACTACGGCTGCTGCTTAAACAAGTGCAGCAGTGTGATAAGTTAACTTGTCATCCTGTTTGGATCGGTTCCTGGGTCAACTGTGTTCTCACCACAAATGACTGCTACAGGGGCTTACTAGAACTGAGCCAAGACCGCCTATTCAGGCGGGTTCAACGCGGTTATTTATGACAAAACAGGGATCAATTATTGTGTTCATATGTATAAAATTGAGTATGCAACGCCCACTTGTATCTAACAAAACAATCCAAAACGGCCAATGCGTGAAAACATCTTCAAAATCTTGAAAACACAGACGATGGAAACAAGATACATGAACACATGAAACTTGTTTTTAAGTACTCTTTAATTTCTGTAAGCTTAAATATTGGTAACTGCCATTTGAATCTTATAATCATGATTTAATATTTTTGGCTCTCCCTCTATTTTATCTTTAATCTAAACCATAATACAAAATACCTACTTTTTAAATTTTGAAATAATTATACTGTTCACATAGCTGTTTACAATATGTTTCCTGAGATTATATTATTATTATTGCAGTATAAATTCTGTCCGATTTGGACCACTTCTTGGTAGAAGCAATATTTTTGCTCATTTCTGGCATGTTTTGGCGAGTTTGCTTAATGAAGTGGTTTACATTTTGGATTTTAGCGGGACAAAATGCTGATTAAACTCTTTCAAACTGCCGACAGGAGCCAACAGTTATCGGGTTTAAACAGGTTTTTTGGCCAGTCTGAAAGGGTTTACTAGGTCTACTGTAAAACCTTGTATTATATTTAAGTAGTAATTTATGGTACAACTACGTATACTTTAAGGTAACAGCAAGCCTTACCTCACTGTGAAAGATGACACATTTTAGATTGACATATCCAGTCGGTCTCAATGTGACACTGTGACCCACCTTGGATTTTTGCTGCGTGCTGCGACACTGCTGGGGGCCGTCATGGTGGCAGAGATGAGCTTGACGTAACTTTTGGGGAACCAGCCTCTCTGTCCAGTCTGCAGTTCACCTAACCACCACATGTCCTGCTGCTCCAGCACTGTTATTATCTTTAGGGGGAGATAAACAAGGCTTTTAGGTCTGGGTGACAAACAGGGATGTGGATAAACAGATACAAGAGTTTACAGCCAAAATGAGGAAATGTTCACAAAGACACTGAAGAATAACTCGACTAGTTTACTTCATTTTTGTTGAAGTTGAGGTGGTTGTCTTTCTTTGCTCTCCAAGGATACAAAGCCTGAGCCTGAAGACCCTCGACCTTCTCACCCTGAAAAGAGAGTAAACTATGATGTGACCGTATGCATCATATCACCACACAGAGCTGCCACTTAGTTATCCTAATAATGACAAACTTTAATATCACATTAAACTCATACACAGGGGGTTAGTCACTATATTTGGGATCTTACCTGTCCGAGCACAGGTGAGGGAGAGGAACCTGTTGTCATGGTAGCAGGTGTGAAGGCAGAGCGTTGCCGTAGCTGCGCGGAGGGAACACTGAGTGAGGGATTCTGACTGGCTGATGACGTCGGCCATGCGTCCCACCCCTCACTGTCTGACTGACTGGTTGTGTTCGAGGGCCAACTGGAGATAAACAAATTTAGGTAAAGTTAACACACAAAGAACATTTCTAGATTTATGTTTGCAAATAATGTTAATAGATGGATCGATGAACAAAGGTGAGCTCCAACTTAAATAAAATGAAAATGGTGACACTTGTATTATGTTGTCTTAAGATGCAGAATTGATGCTTCATAAAATATTGTTGCCTACATCTCAAAATTAAATTTTAAGTCTTTTTCAACACAATCATTAAAAATTAGACTTTTTTTTTTTTACATCAACTGCATTGGCAGTTTCCTGATTTCATGTAGGACTCAACAGCTTTGACACTCATTAAAATATTTTCATTTCCTACATGTTATCTAAATGTTAGCCTCTGCCATTCATTTCCTTTTTTTGTTTAATTTTAAGCCACCTTCTTTTTCTTTTCTTCATGGCAAATGTAAGCTTTTTCATGCTGACTTAAAGCTACATTAAATACGATATACTGGCATATGAACACACAAAAACACATTAAAAAACTCATAAAACACTGACGAGAAGATTTAGATCGACCTCAGTGTAGCTCCCACTGAAAACTCAAGCCATATTTTAAATAAAGAATTTTGGGGATGCTTTGAGTCCTTGAATATAAAACTCTAAATTGACACCTCTTTATACTTTTAAGGATCTCAGAGACCCAGCTGTTCAAGTGCCTTTATCTGCTGGCATGGACAACAGCAACGCTTACTTTGTGCTAAAATCAGCCCAATTGCTGTTGGCGGAGGATGTAGATGTGGTGTTGTGTCCTGGAGCTGGAGGTGGCGTGGTCATTGGTTGCTGAGCTGAGGGGGGTGTTGCTGAAGCGGCTGCTCGCAGGCTGATAGGTGCTTCGCTGTCAGGTATCCGCTCAGCGTAATTTGCTGGAAACCAACCAGTTCTTCCCCTGAGCTCCCCACCGAGCCACCCAGGTTCCCCTGTTTGAGACTCATCCACCTGTGAAAGCAGAAAATATAAGGGAAAGTTAAATTCAAACACAAAGCAGACACAAGGCTCTAGCTGGCATAGCTGTGAGAGTGTGCAGCGTTATGGCCGAACAGAGCGACAGCTACAGCAGCAGGACCTACCTAACCTTCACAAAAGCAGGTAAATCCTATATCAGAGCGATTTTTAAGTTTGGTTTGATAGACTTTCTGCAGAGAACCAAAAAGTACTTAAACTGCTGTGTTTACTATGCTGTTTAATTTGGAGCAGTGCCACAAAAAAGGCACAAAATACTTTATTTCTGTCATTTATAGATACTCAGGTTATGATCTTATCAACACTAAATTCCTGTAAGTCCCTCCGTCAATACAACACACTGAAGACTCAAGATCACACTTCCTTTTGCAGTGATTCTGTGGGCCACTTATGTATGACTGCAGGGGAAACACTGAACCTATTGCACTGTACTTTTTCAGTGCAAAACTTCCCTTTACCTTCTCATACAATATGCATTTGTCTGCCTGTTAAGCAGGAGTCAATACCTGAAGTTGGCAATAGAGGAGCAGGAAGCAGTAGCTGCAATATAAAATGCAGGATTAAAAAGCACTATTGTTGACAGCTATGACAAAACACTTGGAAATCCTCATAGCTAGATTTTAAGACAGAGTTTAACATTGAAACAGTTTTCTTACTTTATAGACTGCCTTAAATTAAATAATCACTCTGAAAGTGAAAATACACATGGTTCATCTCTCCAAGTCTTCACTGAAACTGCCAGTCTCATTTTTATCTTCTTTTAGGGTCTTAAAAAGTTATAAAGGATAACTGAGCAGATTCTAGATAGCTATGGATGGCTCTCTATTTTTCATTTTCCTGACTGTTTTGGCCATGACATACGTGCAGTTTGCATAATAAAAGGCAAGCCTCCTATTCGTACAGGAGATGTGTGGGAGATGCTCACCTTGTACTGGCAATTCTGACTTTCCAACATGCTCGCCAAAATAAAAACACGTATGCAAACACCACTGTTGTCAGATAAGTAAAATGCCTTCAGTGTGAAATGGCCCTTTAACCCACAGTGTAACATTTACATGATCTTAGTAAGAAATAACACAAGCAACACAAAGTGACCAGATAAAACAACAATGACCGAAGTCAAACATTCATCCACTTGTAAATGAATGAACACAGAGATGGCATGAGATGACGGCAAAGAGTTCATGAGGGTGCTGGCTTGGTACTGGTGGAGGCACGACACTTGGCGGGGCCAAGAACTTACCCATTCCCCCTTCACCTTCAGTTTGCACAGCAGAGGAGAGAGGACACCATTAATACACACACTGCACATCCATACTTATACAACACACAAACACACAGTCAGTATGTTTACATGCCAGATTGGGCTCAATTAGGATATTTAACTGGGCTCCTGTATGCAATGGTAGTTAAAGGGTTAAATAATGGAAGCACATCAACATCTACAACAGCAGGTGGTGATAAACACTCATTCATCTGCTAATTAAAGACCTGCTTCCTTTTTTCTTCACTTAAAACTTAACATATGACTGGTTGTACTAAAAGTGACACACATATTGTGCATGCACCCTTCGCTTTACCTATAATTAACACCATTTAAAGGGATAGTTTGGGATTTTTTTAAAAGATACATGGCATAAGACTAAATATAAGCCACAGAGAGAATAAAAAGTTTTTACTTTAAATTCGGTTACGTATAAATTCAGTCCAACTTTCACACTTTTGAAGCCTAATTTCTGCCCAATTTTACAATTAGTGCACTTTTCTTACTAAAGTAAACGTGCTGACTGTAAAGAGGATATACTCCAACACACAAATACATACAGACTTCTATAACACAAACAATACGAAGAGGCAGTCACTGAGCAGGTAAACGTATTTTCTGTAAACTCATTTTGTACGACCAAAATGTGACACATGATTTCATCAAATGTTTTCTGTATTGTTACTGTGGTGTAGCAAAACAGCTAAATAGGGTATCGTTTTTCTTTAGTGTTTGTTTTTTTTTAGCCAGAGGTCAATAAGGTGAAAACTGGTGTAAAGTACCAAAAACTTGTATCATGTTTCACTTCTGGAAGGATTACATTTGCTGGTGCTAGTAACACAGTTTCAATACCTATCACTACAACTCAATACAAACGTACAGTATTTATGGTATGTGTTTAACGTACCATGATGACATCTCCAGGTGCGATGCTGATCTCGTCGTGACTGCGGGCATCAAACGGATACACAGCTCTGTAGTAGACCACCTTCACTGGCTGATCAAAGCAGCTGCCCGTCGCCTTTTGGTCGAACAAACTCGATCCTGGAGCTTTGTCCACTGAAAATGCAAAAACAAATTGACAAAACTATTAGTGTAATATTAGCAGCAACATCAGCTTTCTTTTTAGGTGTTTTTTTTAATTCATATCATGTCCTTCACAAAGGATTCATTGCAAATTTCACATTGTAGGATGAAATCATTCAGGCCTAGTGGAGACTTATGAAAGTAATGATATAAATGTCCGTCTCCACAACAGGCAGCTACAGTATGTTCTTCAAAGCACTGCTTAAGTGGAGTCAGCAGTGACACACGAACCAAGTTTCTTTTATTTGTTGATCTGAAGATACCACTAGATCTCTGTAGATGTAATGTCTTTGGACAAAAAAAGTTTCCTGGATTTGAATTTGGGCCCTTTTCTCATTCAGCAGGACTGCTCTTATTAGATTATTAAAATAAGAAGTTAAAATAAGTTGACTGTACATATTGTTTGTCAGTTATCTGACAGATGATAAGATTGTTGATGCTACTTGGTTGGCTGGATATGCAACTGTTTGAATGGCCACAAATGCAAGAATTGCAACTTTCTAGGGATTTTAGCATGTGTAACACTTAAGATCAGCAATAACTAATAATTGCAAAAACGACATTGACAGCCTGGGGGCAGATAAACTGATTTGAAACAGGTTGAACAATGACATCAATTTAGTCAACAATGAACACACTAAACAGGTGAACCAGGACAAAACCATTTAACTGGTTTCTTCTTATTTTTCATACTTGTGGCTGACCTCTTGTTTATGTAACTTCTTTAAGTTTTCTAGTGGTTTAATGAATACCGTGGCCCTAGCCAGTAGCGCTGCTGTCTAAGACACATTTCCATGACGGACAATAAACTCTGTCTGTTTCTATCTAGTATTAGTTTCTGATAACTTTCATAAAGTGTTTTTATTTTCTAAAGCAAATGTCACAGAGCTTTTCCCTTTCAGGTACAATCCAGCAACCACATCTCAATTGTGGTCGAAAGATCATTGCTAATCCAGATTTTCAGTAAAATGAAAGTCACAAGTGGATGGGAGGACAGGGCCTTCTCCATTTCTAATTCCATCAGGACAAAAACACATTAAAAGTGTGTATGTTTATCCATTTTGACCAAATCCTGAAAAAAGATGTACTTGGGCCCTTAAAAGAAAATGACAGCTTCCCCAGAACATAAACATCCTGTACAATATTGATTCATTCTTCCGTTGTGGGTGCCTCAAGCTTTAACCATTTTCTAGTGATAGCCTTTTCGCTTGCACTGACAGCAGTATTTGTCTTTCAGAGTCAAAAATTGTTTTGTTTTTTTGATAACCATTGCCTGATGCTGTAAACCAGTGCCAAACCTTTATCCACAACGAAGCATCTTCATAGTGACCCTTTGCTCTCCAGTATGTACTGAACAATCACACATTCTAGGGCTTATCCTGATATGTCCGGAGTACTTTTTTAGGAATTTAGACTTTTAACACACCTGCTGAAGCCCAGGGGTCGGGGGGCTGGCTGAACAGCTTTGTGAGTTTGTCCTGCATGTCCTTCTTTCCTTTACTCTCATCCTCTTTCTCATCCGGAGCACCAACTCCCTTCCTGCCCTCTTCCTCCTCCTCCAGCCCCCTCTTCTTCCTCTCCTCCTCCTCCTGTGTCACTCTGTTCAGCCAGGCATGCGGTGCAGAGATGGAGGCGGGGCTTGGAGCTCCAGGGGCAGAGCCGGCTGCTTCGTCCCTCCAGGCCACGCCCTCCTCTGATGACAACCTGCAAGATGAGAATATGGGGGAAAAAAAATCCTATGTGATGAATATACTAAAAAAAAAAGCATAAAATACAAAAGAAAAGAACTTTTTCATTTTAAAATAATAACAGATGGTAAATCAGCAAGTTTATATTGCACTAAAGCCAGGGTCATGGTCCCTTACTACAAATAAAGGCTTATCTAGAGTTATCGTGTTAATTCTCATGCTAATGCACATATAATACAGTGCAGTTTGAAGGCTTTTCAGTGGTAGGCTATTGGAAATGTTCGGGCATGTAAGGTTTGACCAAAGCAATGTCTATACATCAGGCTGCTTAGTTTTTCAAATCCACTGCTTAATCAAGCTTGCAACAAAGCCTGATGCAAGGTTTTCAGCAAGGTTTATAGTTGAGCCAGCCATCTTAAAAAGAAGACCCTTCTGACATTGACTGAAAAAGAAACTTTGTATATGTATTTATATTTACAATGAAATCTCAGGTTTCATATAAAGTATTGCTCAGTTGTGCCCCAAGTTGTCCAGGGATAGTCCTTAACATGCGCCTTAAAGGGATAGCTTTGATTTTTATTGAAGCGGGATTGTGTTTTGAAGTGGAATGAGCCCAAGCATGTGCCACAGTTTCACAGCTCTGTATCCCTTTTTTGGTCTCTAGATACTTTATTCCGTGCATCCAACAAACATCCTGTACTATCAACATGACCTGACAGGAGATTTTAGGATTTTCTGTGTAGAGGTGTGTCTCCTCTCTTGTTCATGTCTAATAATGTTCAGGGCTGATACCTGAAACCTCATTTTTATGGTGACTACCGGTACCTATTGTTCCAATAATTTTGTGCATCCCTTTTGTAATTAATCTAGTTCTTCACTCTTTGCCTAACAACCAGTTCATAACTTTTTGGAAGAGTCTGCTGCCTTCGTTAAGCTTGCTGTAACCACACTGGACAGTAGGTGGCAGCATTTAAGATACATTTGAAGTTACATTTCAACTGTAAATGATAATGATTACAAATAACTTGATTTGTATTTAATCATACACAATTTTACATCTCAACAGAGAATTAAAGGTACAAGCCTGCTTCAAAAAAAACCTGCTTCTGACTGTTTGAGGACTGTCCCCAAGTGCTCTGTAAATTTGAAACATAACTTCATTCAATTTAAGACTCTTCATAGGATCTACTATTCCAGAGTAAAATTACAGTTTATTTGCAGGTGTTCCCCCCTTGTGTAATAGATGTAAATCTGCTGATGGTACCTTAACACATGCATTTTGGTCGTGTAGTCATTTGTTTTCATACTGGGAAAATATTTTCAGCTGTTTTTCTGTTGCATTTGGAAAGTGCTGGAGACCTGATCCACTTGTTTCCATTCTTGGTGCTGCTAACCTCTGCTAGTAAATATGAAAAGAGGGCTATTTGATTTGGTATGGTGGTAGCAGAAAACTAATCTTGAAAGTATAGAAGAATGATCATGTCCCCACATACAATCTTTGGATGGGTGAAATAGCCAATACGTTGCATCTGGAGAGACTGAGATTTTATAAAGAGGAAAGAGGGGATGTGTTTGATAAGACTTGGGAGCCTTTGCTGAACTTTTTTCATGGCAATAAAATGAGCCTTGATGATCTGCACCTATGCTGCATAATGATGATGATATCTAATGTTCAATGTCGTCTGTCTTTTTTAAAATTCATTTTACATGTGTAGTAATATTTGCCTGATTGGTGGCTGCAATTCTACGCTCTACAAGTTTATCTCAATCTGGTGTGCTGTTTTGGGGGTTACTGTTTTGTTTAGTTATGTGAAATTTGTTTGTATGTGTTCTTTTACCTGCCTGATAATTTTTGGAAAATAAAATAATAATTAAAAAACTGCTTGAACACCTTGCTACTTCTGTATTCTAAGAAATAAAGGATTTATGGTTGCTAGTTTCAAACTGAACTTATTATTCATATGCTCCACAATTCTTAAGCACATTTCCTACGCACCTGTTCTCCTGCAGTTCAGCGGACTTCCTCTCGATGGGTGTGTGTGACTGTGTGTGCGACAGTGTGAGCGGGTCTCCCTCCAAATCCTTCTGCTTCTGCCTCTGCTGCCGGCTGTGGATCTCTCTCAGCTCCTGCAAAGCATCATGGGATACAGGAAGGAAAAGCAGTGAGGAGGAAGTGGGGATCAGAGGGCTAGTTGCTACGGGTTGCCATCGACGTCAAACAGCAACAATACCAACAACAACAACAACAACAACAACAACAACAACAGCAGCAGCAGCAGCAGCAGTAGCAGCAATGTTTATTAGTTAGGTGATGTAGGCAAGCTCCGCCCCTTTAGCTGTGTCACAGAGGGGATGAGACGTATCTGCTCAAACTAAGGCAGTAAAGGCCGTCTCTAGAGAAAGAAAGAGGGCAGCAGCAATCTGCATTCATACTTACAGACTGCTTCATCTAGATAAGGAGTTAAAGTTGGTAAGGGAATGTTTTAAGAGGGGTCTGCACCTACATTTGTGTACAACCAGATAAAATAAACCAGTTAGACTATTACAAAGACCTATTAAGGGGTGTGTGATATGATGACCTTAGATTGTAAAGACCTAGAATGTATCTGCCGTCTGTCAAAGCAACGAGATCATGAGTGTCTGTACAGTAAGTGAAGCTGAAATTGGCCAGATATACAAAATACGATTTTATAGAACGCAGAGTAATAAATAGTTTATACTCGATTTTTCTTGGGCGGCCCCCACACCCACTTAACTCAAATGGTTCCAACTGGAAACGGAAACGTCGAAAAACTCCAAGCACTGACCAACATGTTGTTACCAAAGACAGGTTCAAGTTGGAATGAATAACTTGTGTCCTAACTCCAGCATTTGTACATTTAAAATTAGATTTATGGTTTGGGATTAGGTTCTGGTTGGTTTAATTGCAAATTAGTTTTAACAGTGAGAACAAGAAGAATCATTTTAAAACTGAGATCTTAATATTGCAAGTAATAAATCATGACACTGTTTTTGTTGCTAGATCACAGGGAAAACCCTGGAGGTAGACCTAGGCACAACATACCATGGACATATCATCATGGTTACAGTTTCTTTGAAGACACTTCTAGGTGTTATGTTGTAATCAGTGACCATGCCATCTGGTGACGAGTATGGTTCGCCTTAAACACCAGAAAGCATGAACCGCCCCTCTTCTTCTCCCACTACATTTTTATGCTTAAATCATAAGGCTTGTCCTACATTGATAAAAATGCTCATCTGGTTGGCATTTCATCGAACCTTTAAGGGGACGGACCAACATTTATGTTGTTTATGAGTCTTACCTCACTCCAAAGTCCATGACAAGCAGATAGACACCATTCTTTTGACTGTACATCCAGTAACAAGGAAGAGACGGGCAAAGGTCGCCCTTTGCTAGTTAGCTTTAGCTCAAACATTGGGAGTCCATGGGTAGTGCTAGCCTGCCTCTGCCTACAGTCATCAGCTAAACTCTTCAGCTACTCTGAATGGTCCTGTGTGTTTGCTGTGACTTGTTTTTACTCCTTTAGCTTCAACTATCTTCATTTTATCTTCTGCTTTGTTTTGTTGACCTCCTGTTGCGGCAGTTTACATCAGAGATTTGACATTCACAAATGAGTTGAATCTTTCGAACAACTCTTTTAAGTGGACGCTGAGAACTCTGTGAACTATTCTCAAATTGCCTGTAAATTTAAGAATGGCCAGTGGGCGAGCTTTTTCAGTCTCTTGCTTGTTACTGCACACACGGTCTAAAGAATGGTATCTACCTGCTTGTCATGGACTCCGGAGTGAAACAAGACATGAAAACAACAAAAATGTTGGCATGTCCCTTTAACCTATGCTATATTATCATTTTGTGGGTAGCTTAGCCAGCTGGCCTTCTTGATTGTGGTGTAAAGATGTAAGGCCAGCTCCGTCCCTTTGTTTGACTCAGAGCGGCACTGGTGTGACTTGGCCTGGACTCTGTCCTTTTCAGAATACTGCAGTGTGAACATGAAACGGTCCAAAGAAAATATGCAAATTTGTTTTTTTTCCAATTTGTATTTGAAAAAGGCAACTGAGCTGCTGGTGCGAAAACCACTTAAGAGTAGTTTGGCAGAGACTGGGTTTACCTTAATCAGGGTTTAGGGCAGGTGAATCCAGATTCCCACGGAGAGGGAGTCCTCAGAATAAAGCCATGTTTAAATGGCTGACATGATGGCTCACAAGAGCTTGCTTTAGCTTTAAAAAATAAATAAGTCTAATTTCTAAGGATTGAACAGGCAGTTTACCTTTTTAAAACTCATTTGTGTTTCTGTTACTTGGAAAATTCTAACAAAAATAACTTGGAGATAGCACTTACAATAGGGCTCCTGGCATTGTTTAGCTCTGAAACACTCTTCAGAAACCAAAGGGAGACATCACTGAGACTACATCCTAAGAAAAGAGGTCAGCGTCAATGGAAAAGGACCTTTGACAATGGAGTGACCCTGCCCAAGCTACAGGGCAACAGCTATTCACTGAGGCGGAGCTTGCACAAGAGGAGTGAGTTAAGAACATAAAGAGGGGTGAAGGGGGTGAGGAGGGGATGTTTCGGGATGCAGTGGTGGCAATTCTGTGTAGTCATGAGAACCAGCTGTGCCATTAGAACACACTCTGTTACTAAAACAACACAAGGCAGCTGTCGTGTTTCAGCCAAACAACCAAGTCAAAGAAACCTCCAGAAACAAGCAACCCAATCAGAGCGAAGAGATGACGGAGGAGAGAAAAACTACAGTTCTGGAGAGAGAACTCCAAATGACCTGAAACAGGAAGTACAGGACATGAGACAACACGGCAGGCCAGGCTTACACCCCTTCACACACAATTAGACACAAACACACACATCCACCTGGGGCTGGGCAATATGTCAAGTTTTTTAAAAGCACTGATTTATATGGGAAACTAAATAAAGGGTATGACGTTACCTTGTTTGGGATAATTATTTTCTCATTGACTTCATCTGGACATTGCATGGGTGCAAGGTCAAAACCACTTTACTTACAACAAGGTTCACCACATCATAAGGCCTGTTGACCTCGAGACATTTGATACAAAATGCTAATTCTAACCTAGGATTATCAGTTTGGTTGTATTATACCATGTCAGGAGCATTTTCTTGAATTCTAACTCATTTTGTTCAATAGGTTGTTTATTTTTCATGGATATTGGTGATATTGTGCCTTTTTTTTGCTGTTAATAAGGTGCTTGTTTTGAGAAAATATCCAGATATGATTTGGTCCATATTGCCCAGACCTACAAAACCCAAGTAAAGTACAGCCTCCACCCTCAGATGGGCTGATGGATGTCTACTAGCTTCTATGTGTCTGGCTGAAACATCCTCTGGTAGCATATAGGAGGCAGCATAGAACTACAGTACGATAACTTAGCCTAGTGTTACAGCAGCATTATACCTGCTAGACTAGCAAGACTGCTAGCATAGCATAACAGCTACACATAGCTTTACTATGGGAGCATAGTTACCCAGCTGGCTGAGTATTGAGCTATCACCAGCATGGCTGAGGGGCAGGAAGAGGAAAGGAGAAAAAAAGGGACTGAGATTTGAGTAAGAGATGGAAGAAGAGGTTTTGAGTCTCAAGGCCATAAAAAGGGTAAAGAAGATTTAGAAAGAGAAAAGAGAGAAGTAAAAAGAGGGGACAGCGGGAAGTGGAGGGGGAGGCTGGGTAGGTGTGTAGACCTGTATAATGTAGTCTAGCCGAGCCAGACACACTCTGACGGCTGACACACACTCCTGAAGCTGTCCCTGCTCCTGGCACTGAAACACACACATATACATACAGTATATACATACGCACCATTCTGTAGACACAAACACACTCACAGACAATTAATATTTGATTTACTAAAGTTGTAAGTGCAGACGGCTTTTCTGAAATCTCTCAGATACAGGGATGGACACACTGCACACTCAATGTCCTCTCTGCCAAACTTTAATGATAGGATATACTTCTCTAATCAAACCTAAAAATATGTTTTCATCTAAATGGGCGAGTTCTTTGGGGCATTTTACTATATTTAATCTTTACAGGTGAATAAAAAACCTAAATTAAACATTTTATGTGAAACAACTTTTCTTCAATATCTCCTTAACTTGAAAAAAACATTTCCAACTCAAAAACAAAAGCATTTGAATGCATTTTAACGTGATAGAAATGCAGAGGTATCGCTTCAGCTCAAATTTCACAGCAAAATGACTCATGCAATGAGAGACTCTGATGACTCAAATTCATGACTAATGTCGCAGTGGCCTGTTACAAAAACACTGTCAAGATTGTTGCAGCTATTGTGGAAATATTTAGGAAAATTGCAATAAGCCTGAGCAGCTGTGATACTGGCCTTTGAATGCTGCACTAATAGAGAAGGTATTAATTGACATCAGGTCCAGTTTTAGCAAAGCCCTGACAGTAAAGGGTTAAATAGACAGATAATAATATCAACATAAAAGGGAAATGTTCTCAGATTACTGGATTTGTGGCTCATAAGCAGCATTGGGCAGCAAACTGTTATTTGTTATTTAACTCTGATTAAATTACTTTTTTCATATACTTGTATTTCAGGGGATTATAATGTGGAAAACTATGATTTCAGTACAGTTAAAAAATGTAAATTCGCTGTTAACATGTTTATTATGTGCATCAACTACCTAAAAATGTAGCTTTACAGATATGAGGGAAAGAGTGAGCAGGACTTCAAACTGTTCAGAGTATTTTTTAAAATAATTGTGAGCCAGCGACAGATGCATATGACATTGTCTTTTGTTGTAAACTCTGAAACATCTTAAGATCGTCTTCTTCAGAGGTAACCAAAGGAGCGCTTTAAGACTACCATAGTTTAAAAAACTAAATTATAACAAATGCATTTCTTGACACAGCATAAAAAAGACACTGGGTGTTGCTTCAGTTTGTGCCCCATCTATAAAAGTGACACTCTGCCAGTGTTTGTAAAGAAGTTCTTGTATAATGGGATTTAAGATAAATATTAAGTTTGAAAAAAACAATAAGCATAACCTACAACAAAATATGCCCAATTTAATGCTTCTGATTTTCTTATAAATTATTTATTTTTGCTTATTTGTCTCATTTTAAAAGTTGGTGTGTTATATTCTCACAGTGTGGTTATCCTTTGCATTCCAAAAATAAAGCCAATTACATTCATTTTTCCATGTGACAAGGGTTAAAAACTTAAAATAAACAAATAAATGATCTATTTGCATGCTGTCTTCATAAGATTGTTTTGGCTAAGCTGAATCTCTACATGGATTTAATTTGAACAGAGAGAATTCTTAAAAGTCTAAATGCAGGAACAAAAAAAGGTCCCTGCCTACTAAAAGAAGAGGTAAAGACAGCTATTTGTATAGTTGTGTAGTACAGGCATAATTATGTTGATTAAATAGATGCAAGGCTAAATGCTCAGTAAAAAGACTCTTTTCAGGAAAAAACTACTGACAGTAGAATGCTCCTCGACAAAGAGATCCACCTAATCTCTCTCATACATTTTACAGAAAAAGAATTTGATCTATTTATTAATTATTCCCATTCATCTTAAAATATAAAGTTGTGATTTTGGCCCATATCCTCTAGCTCCACTACAAAATATGCAACAGTGCAAATACTTTACAGGAGACAGTTTATGTTGTTGATCAGTATATAATAAAGTTGCATGCTTCTTTGTCAACGGTTTTGCTTGTGGGATTAGAAAAGATGTCAAACCAGAATCAGTACGTGAGTGGATGAGTTCATTCGAATAACCAGACTTGCAGCTCTGTTTGGGCTGGGCAATATACCAAAGTTTGAAATATGTCTGAATGCTTTCACACAAGATGAAGCAAAGGAAAAGATAGTTTGTATTGATACAGTTTGTGTTAAGTTAATAAGAAAAGATGCCAGTCCTGCTACCTGGTTAAAAGACTTTCAGTAATCTGCAAATTTAATCTGCAAATTTACTTCATTTTATGTTCTATTTAAACTGCTTTGTTTAAAATGGAGATTATTACTTTATTTTATGAAGTGTGGAGATTTGTCAGACCATGTTGCACGTTAGATGGCATTAAAGATCACCAAAGCAGACAGTATAACCAAATAAATCAGATTAAAAGTCCTTCTGCAAGATTTCCATTTTCCCTCTAGGGGTCAACAGAGGACTATCTTAACTATTAAAGAAACAGTAAATGTCACAGACTAAATGAACATACCTGCACACACAAAACAATTTACTATAATCTTTAAAAAGATTATGGTAAATTGTCCTATCAGGGCAATTAACAGACTGTGTCTGTTACCCTGGCTAGTGAATCTGCAGAGGCTGTCTCCATTCACTGAAAGAGTGTTTGAGCTATTAAAATCATTTAACTCACTTGAGTCAAAACAAAAGGAATTCAATCAATCAATCAATCCTTGATTGCAAACGGCCAAATGATAACAAATTTTATCAAAAGATAGTTTACGGAAGAGTAGATCAATGCCATACTCATAAAAATAAAAACATTTTTCTAATTGACTCAAAAAATATATATTTCTCTTTTCAAAATGTCCCAGTGTGTGAGAAGAGTTTTTTCATCATGATCATGACCTAGTCCTGGACTGTGGTCTCTGATTATCAAGCCAACACATTTGTCTTAAAATGAACTGAAATTGAAAACCAATTCCAGTTGAGAATGTATTACAACTCCCTCAGGAAATCAATATCATCAGTATTTTGGACTATCAAATCCCTTATAAATTCCTGAAACTGAAACAAACTGAAGGGTAGACAGCTACTTTAAGTTCTGCGTTATCATCCATGCAAAAACTTAATACATATACGTGTTTCAGAAAATGGTAGGCTTGTATTATACAGATGTAGGGATCTAAAAGTTTACATCTAAATCTGGTGTTAAAGTAAAGTCCTGAAAATAGTAAAATGTTTTAATTAAACTTTTAAGTATCTTATATTTACAAGGAATGTAAACCTAAGATCAAAAGAAATATTGTTGCCAAATATTAATCATATTTTTGATGTTCTGGTATTGTTTTAATGCCATTATCAACTCTACTTATTAAGCCCAAATCCTTCTGAACTTCCTCATTGATTTCTGTGTATTTTCTGTGTGGGCTAAAGCTGGCGTAGGTTGAGTCGTCAACAATGTCAAACACATGACAGGGTGCTTGTGTTTCAGTCCCCTACATTTAGTGTATTTTTTCTGTCAAGAATTTAGCCACGATTTTGACCACTTCTTCCCCGTCTGCCTAGATTACATTTTTGACTGTGTCCTGAAATTACAATCTATCCAGTAGTTTAGTGTTCAGCAGTAGTTGACGCATTGATAAGAGAACTGTTATGCATAAAGACAGCTGATTTTGATTATTGTTGCTTTTTGTTATCAGTGCCTTGCTGTGGTTTCGATTCCCATCCCTAGAAGGAACATGTATGAGAAATGCCCATGATGTCACCCCAAATTCCCTTTTTAAAAATGTAGAAATGGGTTGTATATCTTCTTTAATTTTAAGAGCATATCCACACTCTACAATTTGGTTGTGTTAAAAGAGCCTATATGATGTTTGGCATCCATCCCATGTAGATCTGACCTGAAATAAAATGTATAGAGGTGTGGGTTTTGGTCCATATTGCCCAGCCCTATGCTCTATCATAGCATCAAGCATAATCCGACTGCAGTACATCCAGCTGTCTGGAGGGAGGGGCCTCAAACCCGGCACATTTGCTGTCTGGTTTATCTTTATGAATTAGTAGTGTGCTCAGAGTGCTGTGTTTTGTTTGAATTCCTTCTCATTTGATCAACAGTGCAGCTCCTGCTCTGAAGCTCTATGCTTCAGGTCTGCCAGGAAGTGTGCTCGTCTGTTATTGTTTCATATTAGAGAGTATTTCCCAGCTGCAGTACCACCCCAGTCCAGTAGTGGCAGTGTGCTCTACCTGTCTCCCCCTCTGTTCCTCCTGAAGCTGGCGTCGCAGGGCTTCTATCCTGGCACAGTGGTTGGCATAGAACTCACACAGAGACTGGCATAGACAAGGGAGCAAAAGGCCAGTGTGGGAGAAAAATAAAGGAGTAGAAAATATAAGAGGAAGTGTTTATTAACAAAGAATAAGATGAAAAAGAAGGCATGAAATTCAGGGTGAGGCAGCAGGAGAGATACACGGAGAGGGAGGACAGCGAGTGGATTCACGGTAAAGGCAGGAGAAGCGCCCAAGAGAGGACGGAGAGGGTGCAGCGGAGAGCAGATCATAGAGAGGTGGTGGTGAGGAAAGGAAGGCGGAGGGCATGTTGTCAAATATTGTTTCAATCTCAGTGATGTATGACCCTCATAAATGAAAAATACATCCACTGAGGCAAAAGGTAAGTGGTATTCAACACTGCTTGCTCTCCCTGTTGTTCAAAGGTTCTGCGTCACTTTCTATAATCAGTGCTGTCGACTACTCTGAAAAAACGAGGGGGAAAACTTCATTAGATTAGCCATTAGCGAATCTATTTATTGCAGCCTGTGTCTTCTCTGTTCCCTCGCTTCCGTCTCATCCTGTCATCTCCCTCTCATTGGACCTCTTCGTATTCCTCATTTTGCCCCAGTGCAGTGTTCTGGGGTAGAATGTGAAACAAGCAGCAAGAATAAGATCAAAAGGTGGCCTAGAAAACAAAAAACAGACTGCTGAGCTCTAACCCTTCCCTCCATCTTCCTCCCTCACTCATGTAAAATTGCTGCGTTGAAAAAGCGACACGAAGCAGCTGTCTGGGAAACCACTCATTGTTCCTTTGCACAGCTAGATCTCTCCAAACAGATACCAACAACACGACAACATGAGCACAGACACAAATATACGGGTTAAGATATAAATATGGACATTTTGACACGTCTGTAGATTAAACTAGTGTGAGGGAGAAGTAACACAGGACAGAACAAGACATGATTTTATGCTACAGACACGCAAAAAAAAAAAAAAATCCATGTTTTCAGGACTGGAAATAAATCTGTTTGAGTAGCAAGTTAGCCAACATGTTATAATGTAAACAGACTATTCAGTATCTCAGCTGTATCTGTTACATGATGCAGTGGTGTTAAAAAAGCCCTGGACAAGTTATTACTGTCAAAGTGATTCAACCTTTACGTCATCTTCATGCTCAAACTCAGCTTCAATATCTTGAAACTGCAGTTGTTTAATTCAAGAGTAAATATGCATTTTACTTTCTTCTATCTAAGCCAAAGCTCAATAAATCTAAGTAGTAAAAAGTAAAACATAACAATAAAGTGTGTTATTTATTGTGAGGGTTTAGCAAGATCAGTTAGAAAGCATTTATCACACTTTTATGGAAAAAAATAAAGAAGTAGACTGAGACAAAGGCTTGGTGAGGATATGTTTAAGAACAAACTCATAACAAAGTCCATAATTTTCTGCTCATTTAATCCAAACACTTCAGGAACTTCGTGCAGCAACTGGGTGTAAATGAAGTCTGTTTGAGCCCCGAGGTTCAACTTAGTCATTAACAAATTCTAAACTCTGAAGTAGTTCCTATTTTCCACATTGAGTTCACAGAAACGGCCGCCTCAAGGCCACATGCAACCTTCCAGCCCCCTAAATGTCGCCCAACAGCCAGTTCAAATAAAAAAATAAGTAACATGCATATCAATCCTGACAAAATCTGCCATGACATTTTAAAAACCAGTGTAAGCAAGAGACTGTCATCATGTCTTTCAAACTCCCTTTTGTGTATTTTCGTGTTAACACAGAAATAAAAATGTCTCTTAAAAAACAGTAAATCCAATCAAATCCACTTTATTTATACAGCACATAAAAAAACAATCAAGTTTACCAAAGTGCTGCAAAGTGACTACCAAGCAGCCATAAAATAGATTTTAAGAAATAGGTAAAATAAATAAAACTTCAAAAAGAAGCTGGAACTAGCTTGGTTGCAGTGTTTAGCTAACTAATTTTCACTTGAGTCCAATGAGCGTGTTTAAATGTCGATCAATAGCTTCTCATGACAGCAAAATAAATTGCTTCCTTAATCAATTATTTCTCATTTTGGTCAGCAAATTGCAATGATTCTGTCCTCAGACAATGAGAAGAGTTTTATGCTGCCCTCCTGTTAAACCAAATTATTAGTTTAACATAGCCGATCTCAAATGATAAAAACTCCAATGAAACCTACTTCCTGTTATCAGCTAAAAGTTATGAAGAGATAAATGAGTTGCAGGAGTCTTTTCGATCATATAACCACCACAGAGGCTATCAATGCTGTTGCCTCACAGAAGGAAGGTTCCAGGTTCAAATCTGGGGCCTTTGGGTGTGGAGCTTTTGTATCCTATTGGGCACATATAGGTTCTCTCCGAGTACAAGAATGTGCTTTTGTCTCTGTGTAGCAGCCTTGTGCTTGGCTGGCAACCCTGCCTCTCCCCTCACGACAGCTAGGTTATGCTAACTCCCTCTTGCCTTCCTGTGTTGTTTTGATAATTAAATCTGTAAACAATGCACTGCTGCTGTGTGTTTCATGTGCCCATATTTCATTGGATAAGACTGACTGCTCCATCCTGTTGCACTCAGGCGCAGCACAGTCTGGGCCTCGTTCCAGCTGCTACACCTGCTGCAACTTTAAGCCGGCCAAAGCTTTCAACTTTTAAGTCAGACACAACGTTACACCCATGAATACACCCAGCTGGTGCACTCTGCTCCAGATCTTTGTTTGTATCAACCACAGATCAGCGCACAGCCATGCCCAGCTCGTCTGGTTAGTAACCTATTTAGATCTTCAAGGCGATAAAATACTTCAAGTCTAACTTGTATTTTTACAACCGATGTATGCTTGTGTCCTGTAATAAAACGTTGATGAAGCAGGTTTTATTTTTACCTTTAGCTGGGTGTTAAAGGCGTCTATTTCGAGCAGTTTGGCCCTGGTTTCTCTCTCCACGGCGTCTAACTGTTCTCTGAGCTGCTGCCTGCTCGTCTCCTTCTGCTCCACGGCCTTCTGCAGCGACGACAGGCTGTCACCTAAACGCATGAAAATGGATGAAGTACAAGTTCAGTGACATTTTTTTGCAAAAGACAGACGGATAATGGACATATCTGCTTAGAGGAGGTAAAAGATTGTTATACTACCAGAATAAGAGGAGGAAAGAGTGAAGGATAGTTCACATACAAGTACGGCTACCTTAGTTAATCTTTTAGACCTGGTGCAGTGTTTTACAAACATGAACAGGGATCATTTGTATGTTTTTGATTCGACTAATAATAAAAAGGTTGTGATTTTTTTGGGTAAAGGCAATGGCTCCCAGTTCAAGTCAAGGGTTTTAGCTTTCAATGCTTTATTACCTCCACCAAGGAGGTCATGTTTTTGCCTGTGTTTGTTTCTTCCATTGTATTTTTATTGTATTGTTTTTAGCAAGATTAGGCAAAAGTTACTGGACAAACTTTGCAGAAATTTTCAGGAGATGTCTGTAATTGCCCAAATTAAAATGAATAGGTTTTGGTTCTAAATGCAGATATTTTAAATGATTTGTTAACAGTGTGGAGTGGGACACTTTCCACAGTTTTGCTAAGAAGTCAGTGTGTTCTCAACAGATTTTTCGGACATTTCCAGGGGATGTTGGTCAAGGCACAAGGGACCAGTGATTGATCTGGACAACTGCTATAACTGAGTGATATTCAGTCATCTTGTCTAATAATGATATCGACATGCTTCTGAGTGCTAGGGGGGGAGGTTTTCATTGTCAAGGGACCATGTTATGAGTGCTACTTCATCATGGAGCTCCCGCTTATAGGTGTGACAGCTACATGTGAGCTACCTTGGTGGAGGTTTTCTCTCTTCAGGTGCCATCCTGTTATTATCGGCTATAACAGCCGACAAATTAAGACTTCATTAAATATAAAAATTCTGTTCAGTTTTTCCTTTCGTTTGGGATTTTTTTTTCAATCAATATTTTGAAATAAGATGGTGTTTCTGAAGACAACCTAAAGACCTAAAAGGGTTAAAGTATAACAATAATACATGTGAATTAAAAGTCTGTCTAAAGTAACTTTTGATCCTTTAAGAGGTGTTAATGATTATGAATTAAGTGAATGTTAAACAGTTTTTATACCTAAACTTAAGTACAAAATGCAACCTCCTATTTTCTCTCTTTGTGCCAGTGATGGGTTAACAGAGGAAAGGTTGAATGGCCCCCCTCTTCTAATATTGTTTTTTTTTTTTAAATTCAAATCTTGTTAAATTTGCCAGAGAATAGAACTCATCCCCAAATTAAAATAAAATAAAATTGACATACCTGTTTCAAAAAACACTCAGAAGTACACAGAAATCCTACTCAGTTACAGAAAAACAACTTGATATCACTGACAGGAAGTAAATTGGTTTGAAACATATGACTGTATGAAGGCAGTAGATCTGAAACAAATACCCTTAATTTAAAGCATTTAACTAAACCCAGGACTCAGGCAGAAAGAACCTGAACGTCAGCAGATCACAGACATGGACCACCCTTTTCTGCCAGACATTCATTAGCTGTGAAATCAAGGGCTTGACATACGTAAAGGATTATACCTGGTGAGACAAGACTCTGACATGACACCCCGCCAGGGTTTATCTAATTACTAATGAGCAGCTCTCCACATCCATTATCCTGCTTGACACAGAGATGCTGATTAAGGCAGTCCTGAATTTGACAGTGTGGTGATTAAATTGTGTTAGAAGACTGGACTTCCTTACAGCGATGTATAAAACACTCGCTGTCAAATCAGAGTGGATTATTTTACACAGCTGCATATTCAGATGGAGAGTGCACCAGCAACGTTAATTATTCATCAAGATAACTTAATGTTTAGAAGTAATCCAAATACCTGTCGCATTATGTACGAACATGCACATTACAATGTGGTATAAATTATGGAGAAAAATGCAGTGCAATTAAAGTAAGGGATAGTTTAGAAATTAAAATGAAAGAGTGAAGCAAACACAAAAGATAAAAAAATCAAACACAAGCTGAGTACAGAAGAATGAACGCCAGAGAGAATATTTAAAGAAAATGTGATATTTAAGTTAACAGAACTAAACTACAGTGGCTTTCAGTGTCATCTCTTTTGCTTTCTTTATTTAAATTAATGTAGAGAGGACTGATAAGAGCTGAATGTAAAAGAACAGGCACGGTAAGCTAAAGCTTCAGCCCTCACCTCTCTGGTCCAGTTTATTTCTTGTTTATCATTTAGGTTATTTATAGGTTTCAAAACCCCAGAGCATTTTCATTTAGTACAATGGACAATAGCCATCATACAATCAAGAGAGATAAGAGCAATGAAAATGGCTGCACTCACGATGAAGGCTGTTCTGCTGAACCTGTTTGAGCTGATCATTGAGACTCTGTTTATCAGGGATCAGCCGCCCCAACCACTGCTGTGAATCCTGCAGAAAAACATAAACACATGAAAGTTTACCAAAATCCATGTTAAATATAAAGCTACAAGCTACAGGACAAGAATGTTCAACCTTTCTTACTGTTTCATACATTTATGTAAGGATTTATATCAAGGTGCTGTGTACCTGCAGCTGTTGTTGCAGGAGGGTGATTTCAGCGATGCGCGTTTCCCTCGTCTGATTGGTCTGCTCCACCTCTCTCCTCTGAGCTGACAGTCGAAACCGAACATCCTTCAGTTTACCCTCCAACTGGGTCTTTTTATCGTTCTATCAGAAAAGAAAGATAACGATAAATACACTGTTACTTCTCTTCCTCAGAAGAGGATCTAGCTAACAAAAAGTAATAAACAGCAACTGCTCTGCTCTCCACATTGATCAAAACAACAAAGAGAAGAATCTTATAGGCTTATGGTTGTCACTAAATTTACCCTCTCTTATCCCTTTTCCACCAAGCTGGTTCCAGGGCTGGTGCTAGTGCTAGAGCCGGTTCACAATTGGTTCAAGAGCGAACCGGTTAAGAACCGTTTGCTTTTCCACAAACGGGTGCCGGCCAGAGAGCTACGTCAGCACGTCAATGTATACGTCTGTATACATCACGCCAGTTTCCCACAACAACTAGCGAACGAAAATAAACAAAACAATAAACTTACCAGGCTCTGTGGAGGTTTGCTCCATGGTTATGTCCTCCTGCATAGACTCCAGCATGTCTGTGGCCGAATTCAATGCCCCGGTAGCGCTGCACGCCGGTCGGTCCCCGAGAACAGCATCGAGCATTTTGTAATGCGGGCTGTTAAAACGTGGCCGACCATTGCCACTACGGCCCAGATCGGTCTTCTGGTCCCTATATTCTTTCTTTATATATTCTTTATAGATATATATAAATATATTCTTTTCAATCTGTTTTTCACTTACTCCGACCTCGTCTTTTTAAAAATGGCTCTCTTCCGTGTTTTGACTCTGCTAATCCCGCCCCCACCCCCTGGCGTAAGCGCGTAGCCCCCGACGTAACCTGGTTCTTTCTGCTGGCCCAGCAAAGAGTTGGTGCTTGCTAAGCACCGGTTTTGAGAGCCAGCAACCGGTGCTTAGTCTGTGGAAAACCAAAGAACGGGTGCTAAGTCTGGCTCTAGCTCCGAACCAGCCCTGGAACCAGCTTGGTGGAAAAGGGCTATCATTGGTCTGCTGACCTGTCAGCCAGAGAACTCCTCCTCCAGCATCTGCTGCTAGTTTTTTCCAGTCAAACAAACTTCACATGGGCAATAACTTTTTGTGTGGAAAACCCAACCTGACCTTATTTGGATCTTTCAACGCTGCGTTGAGTGTAGTTTGGGTATCTGCAAACTCAGCCAGGATATCCAGATCTAACTTTGCTGTGTGGCTGGATTTGCCTGCTTCAATGCCTGTAATCAGGCAAATCACTAATGCAAAACTGGAACTACTGATCTAGGTCTGCCGAGGCACTGACCAATAACATCCTCTGAAGAGAACAAGGCAGGAGCTCTGAGTGTGACAACAGTGAGTAGTGACTACGAGCCTGTAAACATGGGCTGCCCTGCAGAGATTGTCACAGGTGCTGCCGGCCAAAGTTTCTAATTAAGACTGGACAACATTTCTTCATTAATTGAAGATTAAAGAACAAACAATAAAAACATGTTTCTACTAAAAAACTACAATATCACTCCTCTGCTGACTGGTTACAGTAATTTCAACACATAATCGAGCTTTCATTATGTCCTTTACTCCACTGCAGTGCTGGCCTACATTATCTGACTCTATGGCCAATAATAAAAGTGACTGACAGAGCAATTGTCCAATCACATGCTAGATATGTTTAAGATATGTTATGCACTCCTTGAACACTATCTATGGACAAGTGAATACTTATTTTAATCACACATAAACTGTCAATCTAACATGTAAATACTGTATTTTGTCTTCTCTTTAAACTTGAGGTTAGCTATGAAAAATGCATTCATAATATTGGACAATACAGAGGACCATGCTGACATTTCAGCCCATTAATATTTAATCTACAGTAAGAAAGAAGAGCTTTTTGCATGCTTATATGTTGTTCTGGTCCTTTTAGGCACCTGCATGATAGCAAATTAATATTGACAATGACATTAGCATAATGTTATGTCACAAAACAGTGATGGTTTAGGTGTTTAACATGTTTTTAACAATTTCTAGTGATCCACTTACACACCCTCTGTATGTTCATCCTTATCCTCAAAAACAGGTCAAGTTTAATAATAAATAGTTAACATAGATTAAAGTTAGTCAAAACACGAGTTCTTCTTATGGTCAGGGCTTAAGCTATATTGTGAGTCCTTGTTGCAGTCACCAGAGAGGGTGGCACTCGACAGAGGGTTAGGGGTATCTGAGGCTATGTTTACACAGAGAGTGTGACTTAAAACACAAAGGTTTTTCCTTTGCATATTCAAAGTCGATCTGCGTTCAGACAGAGACGTTGCAAACAAATGAAACTGCTGTAGTGTGTATGCCTGTTCAGTAGATGGCGGTGTTGATTTTCAGAGAGGCAGCGTTGCTACAATACACCCACGAAAAAGAAAAACTTTTCATAAACAACAACGGTGAGAGGACGCACAAATGAAGCAGGAGCTTCTTTTCTGGACAACCAATCTGTTCGGACAACAAATCCGTCTGGATAGTTTTGTCCTGATAACAAACCGAGCACGGTAAGCCGCACACATTACTATGTAGACGGCCGGAGCTGTTGTTGTTCCTGGTATGAGCGTTTCACCCTGAAACGCTCTGATTTTGGTTTACATGGAGCTGCATGGAGGATGGCTTTGAAAACTCCACTCTGGAAACTGCTTTCAAAAGTTTCCAGAGTGGAGCACCCTGTATAGTGTTCCAACGTAAACGAAAGGCCATCGTATCAGATTTGACCGTATTCAGCCTCATGTAAACGGCCCCTGAGAGTCAAAGGATTGAGCTGTTTTCCATGCAGTAACTTGGTTGAAGTTTTACCTCTTTAAGTAGCTTGAACAGAGCTGTTTTGACTTGGTAAAATGACCTTACTGTGAGTCCTTCTTAGTAACGCCCTTTACTGACAAATACTGAATTCGCTTTTTCCCCTGTGTTAACAAGGTCTTTATTTTCAGATGGGAATATTGACTTACCAGAGCTTCTAGTTCAAACTCCAGGGTCTTTTTCCTGGCTTTGAGCAGCACTATACTCTCCTGTTCACGGTTTCTCTGAGTCAGAAGCTCTTGGCGACGCTGACGCTCCCACTCTAGCTGACGTTGACGCTCTAACTCCCGCTTGGCGGCCTAGGTAGACGGACAAAGAAAAATAACTTTTTTTATTTTGCTCTGAGAAGTGAAGAACATATACCACACAAACTGAAAACTGCAACTGGATTTAGATTAAACACACTTCAAACACTTTATTGAACATTTGGAGCTAGCTGCTACAGTAAATAAAGCCCTTTACTTTAAAGAGTCGGTGTCAACAAGAGCGTCCTGTTGTCTGCAGAGGTTATGATTAGTCTGCAGGAACTCATTTCTCCTTAACTAAAAACAACACCTGGTAGTTATATTTTCTCCTCCTTCATACCTCTCTCCTCTCTATTTCTTTGCGTCTCTCTTCTTCTCGTTGCCTCTCCAGCTCTCTCTGCTTCTCCAGCTGTTTTTCCAGCTCCTGCTGTCTTCTCCTTTCTTGCTCCAGACGCTCACGCTCCTGCAACAAAGACATGCAAGCAAGAGCAGGAAAAAGAACATTTATTATTTGTTTTTGGTCTACTGTTTTTACTTTCATGCAAAATTAACACTGCTTTGGAGGAAAAACATTGCACGTTCAATCAGTAAAGAGCCTATGACTGCTATGAATGCAAATATTGAAAGATCCCATGTCCTCCAAAATCAATTTTCTTTTTAGTGTTGTTTGAAGGGGAGCAAAAGATCATGACACCTTCAACTGACCTCTAAGCTCACGGAGAAATGTGCTGCCTCTTTAAAGAAAAGCCCCTTAAAATGCTCAGTTTTTACTTCCTGGGGTCTATGATGTCATAGCCATACTGCCTCCACCTACATGTGTATTTTATGCTTGCCACAGGCAGACACCATGACTATTCTGAAAGTCTGCTCGACAGCCTGTAACCCTTCCTCCCCCGTCCTATCACACAATTGTCACGTTTACATGAGAACTAAAATTCCCCTTAAATTCCGTATAAAACTTAAATCCTCTTTAAAAAGATTAGAAATGACAATGTTAACACCTAATTCCGAATGAAAATGATAAATCAGAATAAAACTTAATTCCAAAGTAAGTGGTTGGTTTATTCTGATTTTAAATCCAAATTAAATAATTCCTCGATCATGTATACGTTCATTCCGCATTAAATTAATTTCGGTCGTACTGCGTATGCTCAGTCCCTTGTCCTGCAGCGATGAGGCTGAGGACGCTGACGGGAACAGGAAGGCCGTTCGAAGCAAGCGTGGGACTCCACGCAAACAGAGACAGTTCATTTAATTAAAGACTCAGAAGATTTGGAAGTAATCAAAGTGTGGATGGACATAAGCATTTTTAAAGCTGAAGCATCCAAGTTGGACCAGGTTTCCCTGACGGGGACACTGGAGACACAGAACTGTAATTTTTCTTCCAGTAGACATAAATACTAGGGGTGAGTATTGGCAAGAGCCTCACGATACGATACGTATCACGATACTTTGGTCACGATACGATAATATCCCGAAATCACAATATTGTGATATATTGCGAAATTATACAGTAAACTAGGTAAAACCTAGAGACAATGAATATGTAACCTTTCCATTTCATTGTTATTGAAATATGTCAAATGCAGTGTTACATTAATACACTTAACCTGAAACACAGAGTGGATCAAGTCACTGAAATTAATGTTGCAAAGAAGTTATTCTTGTTTTCCCCTTAAAGTATTGAAAGCATCCTGACCTGCAGTGCAGCTCAAACTGTAACTGAACTCACGAGGAACAAAGTGCTTTGAGTTACTGACAGAACAACAGTAAGTACCGTAAATTCCGGACTACAGAGCGCACCTGATTAAAAGCCGCACAGTCTAATTTTAGAAAAAAAATCAATTTTGTACTTGTACAAGCCGCACCGGATTTTAAGCCGCAGTATCCCACGTAGTAATATGAAAAATTAGCTCAAACACTCATTCATTCTTTCATTATTTTTATTTAGAAATTAGCATGGATTAAAGTTCTCCGTCGCTGCGACGGATTTCAGTCAACCGGGCGGAGAGAGTTTGTGTGTGTGTGCGCGCGCATGAGTGTGTGTGTGTGTGTGTGTGTGGCGGGGGGGAAGGAGCTGTCACTGTTTGTGATATTAACGAATTTTAATGGAGGACGAAGAGCGGCCTCAATTACTGTCTAAACTCCGGAGCCGCATGCGGCTACTTGTTGCGGCTCCCTGCATGCAGCCCGCGGTTCCGGTGCCGGATGTGGCTCTTTAGCTCGGTGTCACTCCATGCCAGTGATGTAGCGGAGGGAGCACCACGTTGTCTTCATTTTTTATTATGCGTGCTTACGGTATGAGCCTGCGGGTGCCGGTTCTTTGCAGCGTAACGGCGCGTAAAGCCCGCTGTGACGATCGGCGGGCGCGTAAATACCCCTTCTCTGATGTTGGCTCACTCTCCCAGCCTCCGCCCCACTGAAGTATACTGCGTGCGCTGCACCTGCGGCTGCACACGACTTATCCACCTGGCCGTAGCCAGGTATGAGGTCAGCGAGGTCCGGACCTCACCTATTTTTTCCGAGTTGTTTGTCAAATATGCCCAACTGAATAAAACATAAACTCATAAAAACTTGAAACCTCTCTGTGAAACGTGCTTGTAAATTTTGAAAAACATCCATGAGCTTTGTGTTGTTTCTGCCTGTGTGCGTGTTGTGGTGAACAGCTGTTTGATCAGCTGATGCACATACCATAAATGCGCCCTGTGACACTCTTGGCAGCGGGCCAAACCCCATTCAAAAACTAGTGTTTTTATTATTAGCACTTTGTACACCACATCCCCGCCCATCTACACCTAGGTGACCACAAAATATTAATTTTTAGATAATTCGGCACTAGTTCGGCCTGTCAAATCATCTGATCAAAGCCAGTTTATTTACTTTTATCCACAGCGGAGAGCTCGCCATGCGCTTTTTTTTTTTGATGACGCGTGCTTTGTTTTTAGCTCATATTAATGTTTATATTCCCATTCCACAGAGAACAAGTCACAGAGAGCAGGGCAAACATGTCCAAGAGATTAAAACAGAAGAATTTTATTGGTCTGCTGTCGCTAGGCAAACTGTTGCCGCCACGAAAAAAAAAAACATAAACAAGCCGCACCGTAGTATAAGCCGCAGTGTTTGAAGTGTAGAAAAAAAGTAGCGGCTTATAGTCCGGAATTTACGGTAAGTAAAAGTAAAAAAATCACATATTTCTCTTGTCACTGTCTGAACTGACACCTGTGCACCTGTGCATACATATTTATAAGTAGTATTTTATTCCAAACTCTGATAAAATATGAGTTTTTATTTTTTTACAAAAATATCGATATTAAGATTTGAAATATCGATATTGTATCGGGAGTCAGAATATCGCGATACCAATATTTTTTCACACCTCTAATAAATACGTCACTTTGTCATGTCCGCCCCTGTCCAATCAGAACCATTTCTAACCGCCAGGCCTTGAATAAAGGTGAATAAAAATGCTTTCCATATAAACCTTTATTCAGAATTATTATTTCCATGTAAACTCGAAGAAGAAAACTTTAATTCCGAATTATTAAATTCTGAATTAAAAACACATCATGTAACCGTGACTAATGTTTGGGCAGCCAGTCAGCACATATCGCCTCCTCAGAGCTGAGCATTTCCAAAGAGGAGGGGAAAAAGAGCCATGTCTGATCCTTTGTAGAGACTTTCTTTTTCTTTATTTCAATTCAACCACAGTCAAATTCATAGCAGATACCCAAGATATGATGCTTAGGTCAAACACAGCAGGACATGGGAGCTGCACAGAAGCCATAAACCATGGTTAACTCAGATCTGAATGCTCACTGCATGGTCATGAGATACGGATACTGTCACTGCAGTCTACCTTTCTCTCCTGCTCCTCTCGTTCCAGTGCAGCCAGCCTCTCCTGCTCTTTCCTCTGCTGCTCCTGCAGAGCCTGCCGCCTCTTCTCCAGCTCCAGGTTTCCTCGCTCAAAGTTCTCCCTTTTCTTATCCTCAAACGTCACTGTGGGGATACAGAAAAGACTTAATGCAGTCCGAGAGTAAAAACTTTGATTTGACCCAGAAGAAACGTGGATGATGAACAACAGCAAAAGCAGCAAAACTTCAGCTTCTCTTAAGCGCTAAAGGGGTGTTAAATCCCTCACATGGACACATCTCTGCCTTTCTTTTATCTAATACGTTATTGATGTATGTTAATTATCACATTTGTAGTTGCTGCTCTGAAAAAAAGTCAAGTGAGAATAATATTTCTAATTAATTTTCTAAGAGGAGTAAGTTACCTGGCAGTTTCCTTTCCTGGCTGCTCTCGGCCTCCTCCTCCGCCTCCTCCTGAACGCTCTTTTGGTCCGACTGAACACTGTCACTTCTCACCCGCCTTCAGGACAAAAAAACATTCAATTGATCGATATGCACGCAGCCATGAGCATTACTCCACTGATTTAGTTAATAATAATAACCAATATTTTTTATATACTGTTTAGATCGAGGCTGCTGAATTATGGAAAGTTGCAATTAACTTAAAAGATATTAAGATCATGAAACATGAAACATGATTGATCTCTGATTTTCAAGCTCACACCACTTTTATCGATCATGCTTCTGCCACTGTCATTTTTAACATTAAAGAACAATTAATACAAAGAAGAATACTTGTAAAATTAAAATACCTCAAAATTATGCGAATAATAATGATGGAAAAAACTGCAGCATGAAGGTGGCACAGAAATCTTTTAATGTCCGTTAAACACTTTTCAAAAATTTGGAAGGCAGTAGCTGTAATCTCCACAAAATTCGATTGATTGCCCAGTTTTGTTTAAAACACACAATAAAAAGTTTAGCAGGCGCACTACAGGATTAAAGCTGAAGATGAAATTGTAATAAAATGTCTTCACACATGGTTGCATTGTTTTTAACTACTTGCAACATACAACATAATCTAATTAAGAAAAAATAGACTAAGATGGCTTTTGCAGGCTTTGTCTTATTTTATGTTTCAGCAAACTGTAATGTTTCCTTTTGTTGTCATTTGTAAATCGGTAAACTGTAGCCTATACAGCACAAACTCAAAGCCAGCGTTTTGATGCTTCCTCCAATCATTATTTCTAATTGTATTGAATTCTCTCATTACCAAATTAGTTCAAATCCAGTATCTTCCTGGCTCTTTAAAAACCTTCTCTTTTCCACCTCTATACATATTTTGATGTTGTATTATTTAGCACAGACCACAATCTTACATTTTCTTTGAGGTCAAATGGGTGCAAACTTGGGTCCATCCAGACTTTATCTTGGTTTCAGAGGTCTGAATTTGACACTTACTGTACATGTCCAAACAGAAAATAGGATACTTAAAACCTGATCCAAACCAAGGTACGCAAGTCAGCATGATTTGCCAATGTAACACTATAGTTTCCTGAATCATTGGTTGAATTGGAATCTAGAATACCTGCTTTGAGGACAAGGGCCTCTGCAGAAGGGGCACGTACTTGGGCTACTAGGCTTGTGCTAAAAATATTAATACTGTGCTATATTGTCACTTTCTACCTGCTAGAATGTGTATCGATTTTACAGAACAGACACAACCCAAATGCTGTGACAGCAGCTGTAAAATACATTTAATAACACCATACATGGTTAAGTTTAAAGGGGATAGTAAAGGCTAAACATGATGACCCAGCACATGCTCTAAATTTTAAATACTTGGAAGTACTCTAAGACCTAAACTTTGAGTTGTAAGAGTAGTTAAATCTCATCCTTGCTGTTTAAGAAAACATTTTAAAGAAGTAATAATTGTCCACTATTTACAAATATCATGATAAATAGGCGCACATCCATAAAAGTAACACCATAGTTTCCTAAATGCTTAATACTCTGACAGCATTTAGGAGTTGAACGTCCCTACTGCATGGTCCCCAATGAATTCAGAAGGAACAGGAGACATGAGAAATACATCTGTACTGGTTTATTTTGAGTTAGAAAGAGCATTATCAAATTTATAAACTACTAGTAAAATTCAAGCCAGTAAGACGTTGGGCTAAACATGATATTACTAGCTGACGAATTGGTTTGTTAGTTTTCCGAAAGTTGGCTGTGTAAAAAGTCTTAAGTTGAAGCCTAAATGTTACCTGAAGGTGGGTGGGAGGTACTCCGGCGGTAACACAGGTGGGAGGGGTAACCCTGACATAGCCATATCAATGAGGTGCATGGCTAAGATGAACTCCTCAGCTGTCAGCTTTCCATCCTGGTCGATATCAGATAAACTCCTAAAGCAAGAAAAGGATTCAATTAAATGGACGACGTCTTCTAAGTATGCACTCGTGTTCTGATAATCAAACGCCAATGATGACGTTTCTGTGCACCGACCATATCGTGGCCAGCTGACCCTGAGGAAGACTTGACTGCATCAGAATCGTACGAGCCTGAGGACCTGACACAGTAAGAGAAGAGGGAGAGTGATTAACAGACATGTTCAACACTCAGGAAAAGACGGCAAAATGTTAGTGTGTGTGAGAGAGTACCTGTGAGGTGTCCACTCATCATCTTATCATGAGAGTTAAAAAGCTGTCTGTACTTCAGCCTGGAGGACTGAGGAACGGCCCAATCAGAGGGGGGCTGAGCACTGGGACAGGCAGCAAAGACAAAAAGCAGAGTTCACTGAAATTACACCACAAGAATATATAACCCACAGCACACTATTCAGATGGTTAAAGGCTCTTTGAGTGTTTTACATCAAACTACAGAAGTGCCGATCTGACACTTTAGATAGGCTGCTCAATATATTTCTCTAGTCCATCAGGGCAACAGCCCATAGGAAGTGTTTGGGAGTGGGAAAAACAGGCAGGTGATTGGATACTCTACTCATCAATCACATTCATAAAGGCCCAATAAGATAATGCAGACAACAGGTGATACTGCCACAGCGTAAAATACCAAATCTGAGCCACTTTGTAGAACAAGCTCAACAAAATGTGATCGGAAGAAGAGCAAAAGTGTCGTCATTATGGAGAACTGCTTTCATACTGCTTTCACACTAAAATAAGCGGGCCAACACAGGTTTTTTTAAATGCAGGTTAACCCGCTAACAATTGGCTAGTGACTCCTTTCCCACTGCCAGCAGACCTGGGATTAATTGGCAGCATACGAGCTGCGTGGCTGTTTTTTTCCTCTGGCACATCAAGCTGATATCATTACGCTGATGACATCAACAGTGTAACGAAACACAACTACGTAAACAATCGAAAAGAGCATGGAAGACATGGACACGGTTTTCTGTACACTGAACTTTAGTCCTTTTTTTAAAAATTTACAAAGTCAGCGCTGACGATACAAAGGCAGATGGAAGTTGTTGTTGAGGTGAAGAAAGTCACGTGAGTTACAGACGAAGGGGACAGGCGCAATGTCATGCCGTGGGCATATTACACCGACGTCATCTGTAAATTAGTGGGTTGACCCAGGTGAGATGTTTTCACTGTAGCCAATCGGAGACAAGTTACTGGGTTAAAGCAGGTTTTGTGGCCAGGCTGAAAGGGGTATCACTGTTATCTGTTTTTCATTCAATAAGGAAATGTGGTCCAGATCTGATAAAACTGTGACTGAAGCTGTTTGATATGTATGTATGTATGTTAATGTCTGTACAAGCAGCTGTTTCCTGCTGCTTTACCACCTCTTCCTGTTTTAAAAGTGAAGGGAGGGTTAACTGGCTAAGGGAGCCACAGGTTGGATCTGAACCCTAAGACTTGCTTTGAGGTTAACAGCCTCTGTAAAGGAGGCAAGTGGACAACACTATTGTACTACTGGCCTGTGCTTAAATAATGTCCTTCATGACTAACAATATCAAGGAAAAGTAAATCAACTACTTTAAGGAGGTTAAAAAAACTCAACTCAGAAGAGACAAGAGACTCTCATCTATAACGTCTCATCTTTAAACAATTAGCTCATTTCTTACAGCACTTTCAGCAAGTTGCTAATGATGGAATTAAACCAAGATTACATGCAGTACTGAACATTACATGTCAATACAGAACAAATAAAGTTTTGACTGCAATATTTCAAGTTTGCACCTGGTTGAGTCATTAAATTACACCGATTAGTGTAAATTGCTTTTGTTACTATGAGTCCATTAACAAAGAGTGTAAGAAGTTTGGTAGACTTCATTACTATGCTAGTAGGAAAGCCAAAATATAATGTCCATATATTTAAATGCAGGATGTCAGAAATTCAAAACAACCTTTTATTTTTGGTCAGGGAAATACTGATACAAATATGGAAAAATCTGGGATTAAATAAGCCATAATGTTCTGACAAATTTTGATAATTTATAGGGAGCTTCTGTGTTTGCTGTTTTTGATTTGTTCTGTCTTTTTTGGTTTGTTTTTATAACACGGTCGAAGAAAAGCAATCAACCATTAAACCAATCACTTTGACACAGTGGGGCTAAAAATAAAGTCAGTGTGGTCAAGAGCATCTATAAAAGTTAGGGGAGTATTTTACTGTGTGTGAAAATGCCTATGATATTTCCGGTTATGTGACCTACCTGGAAGCTTCAAAGGATGACCCCTTCTGTAGCTTGACACTGGAGCGATTGAATGAAGATGATTTGTTGACAGAGGGCGCTGAATTAGAGAAGAGAGGATATTTTAGTCTGAGCTGATTTTGACTTTATTTTATTTCATATCACAACTTTCTCTCAGTGTGAAATTACATTTCCTCAGTCGAAAACAATTTTAAGCTTCACATCCGTCAACAAAAGTCGTACAAACTGAAACTCCACTTTAAATTGGAGCCCAAAGTACAGTAATTCACACAGACATATTCCCAGCAGCTGACTGTCTATAACATCCCGATTAATCTTTAATTATGTGTAAACAGAAGCTTCCCACAGACCTTTGCTCACACCCACAGAGCTACAGACACAATGCAAACATTTCATCACACCACCCTCCCCTGCTGTGCAGTCACAGTAAGATACCTGTGTGGGAGAAGCCTGAGATGGGCTGCATGATGCCTGTGGGAGGAGCTCCGTTGGCGATAGGCGGAGGGAGGGGAGGTGGGGCCGTTGAGACGAGGGGGGGAGACACCCCTACAGGGAGAGGTGGGAGGGGGAGAGGAGGCACGGCTGAAAGAGGAGCTGTGATGGGAGCCATGGGGGGCATGCCTGCAGACAGACAGACTTGTTATGCAAGGTAGTTTTAATACATACAGTTATGATTCACAAAGCCTGAGAGACACAGATTAGGGAGTACTACAATGAATGTTGCTCTAGTGTGGAGTTTAACTTTATATATTCATGAAAAAATGGGTTGTGAGAGCCAGAGTGTATAAAAGAGGAGTATGAAGATGAGTAACAGTCAGGCTAAACAATTTCAAATCAATTCTCTGGTAAACTTTCTCTGCGGGACAATGTGTGTGGGAATCTTCAGTGAGTCTCAAACATGGACTATGGGGGAGGGGAGGACCACCCAGGGGGCCCGAAACACATTTTCCAGTTTTAAAATTCAGATGTTATCACTATTCCTGCTGGAGGGAGACATTCATCAGTACTTTCCTGCTGTAAATGAACAATATTTCTTATTTTTAAATAAAGCTTATTATGTATAAGCCTTCATTCAAAGTGCATGTTACACTATATTGCCAAAAGTATTCATTCACCATTCCAAATAATCAGAATCAGGTGTTCCAATCACTTCCATGGCCACATGTGTATAAAATCAAGTACCTCGGTATGCAGACTGCTTTTACAAACATTTGTGAAAGAATGGGTCTTTCTCAGGAGCTCAGTGAATTCCAGCGAGGAACTGTGATAGGATGCCACCTGTGCAACAAATCCAGTCGTGATGTTTTCTTGCTCCTAAATATTCCACAGTCAACTGTCAGCTGTATTATAAGAACATGGAAGTGTTTTGGAATGACAGCAACTCGGCCAGAAAGTGGTAGGCCACGTAAACTGACAGAGCGGGGTCAGCAGATGCTGAGGCACAGAGTGCGAAGAGGTCCCCAACTTTCTGCAGAGTCAATCCCTACAGACCTCCAAACTTCATGTGGCCTTCAGAATAAAGCAAGAACAGCGCAGAGAGCTTCATGGATGGGTTTCCTTGGCCAAGCAGCTGCATCCAAGCCTCACATCACCAAGTGCAATGCAAAGTGTCGGATGCAGTGGTGTAAAGCACACCGCCACTGGACTCTAGAGCAGCAGAGACGCGCTCTCTGGAGTGACAAATCATGCCTCTCCATCTGACAATCTGATGGATGAGTCTGGGTTTGGCGGTTTCCATGAGAACAATACTTGTCGGAGTGCATTGTGCCAAGTGTAAAGTTTGGTGGAAGGGGGATTATGGTGTGGGAGTGTTTTTCAGGAGCTGGGCTTGGCCCCTTAGTTTCAGTCAAAGGGACTCTGAATGCTTCAGCACACCAAGACATTTTGGACAATTCCATGTTCCAACTTTGTGGGAACGGTTTGGAGCTGGCTCCTTCATCTTCCAACATGTCTGTGCACCAGTGTACAAAGCAGGTCCATAAAGACATGAATGACAGAGTCTGGTGTGGATGAACTTGACTGGCCTGCACTGAGTCCTGACCTCAACCTGATTTGACACCTTTGGGATGAATTAGAACAGAGACTGAGAGCCAGGCCTTCTCATCCAACATCAGTGTGTGACCTCTAAAAATTTACTTCTGGAAGAATGTTCAAAAATTCCCATAAACACTCCTAAACCTTGTGGACAGCCTTCCCAGAAGAGTTGAAGCTGTTATAGCTGCAAAGGGTGGACTGATGTCATATTGAACCCTATGGATGAGGAATGGGATGTCACTTAAGTTCATATGCGAGTCAAGGCAGGTGAGCGAATACTTTTGGCAATATAGTGTATTCTCAAAAATCAAAACCACATGTCAAACTGAACCCTGAGAGCCCCAGCTTATCCACCTGACCAGTCCCCTGAGTGTACGTGCAAGCTAGTTCAGAACAAAGCAGCACATCTAGCTCTGCACTGTTTATCAGGGGTGAGCATGGACTGCATGCACCTGGCTGGCTAAAAGTCAAGGATAGCCCATCTACTAAATTGTCCTTGTCTTCTTTAATCAAATGAGTAGTCTACTACTCAGTCGAATATGTTGCCTTGTTCTCTGAGAAAATCAAACTCGACTGAACGTGTCTCGCTGTGGATGGATCATAGCGCTAACAAATTTTAGACTTCTTGAGACTTTAGAGGCCTTACATTTGGTAAATCAATCATAAAATCAAACTCAACATTTTTGAAGTATCTGCAGTCTCTACATTGATAGGCCAAAAGATGTAGCAACCTTAAAAGTGAGTGAGCATCATCCTAAAAGACCTTTGTATCTGCATACTGCCTGACCAATTTAACAGTACACACACTTTTAACTTGTTCTTTTTCAAGGTCAGAAGACATGCAGAAACCTTGAAGAAACACAGACATCGAGTTTACAGATAACAAAGGATTACATCTTGGTTATAACATTGAAATGTGTACAGTTCTGTAAAGCAGCACTGTGCAACCACAGAAAGATTTGAAACCACTCAAGAGAAGAAAAAGATCTCAGAGTGAAACAGTGGGTGAAAGCTCTAACAAAGATTACTGTGTTTCCATCTGTCTTACCAAAGCCGGTCTGTGGGGGTAAAGCCAGCGGGGGTTGTTTCATACTGGGAGGAAGCGTAGGTGGGAGAGGATGACCCTGGAGTTTCAGCTTGATGAGTTTCATGGCGATGGAGAACTCGTGGATGTCCATACGGCCATCACTGTTCATGTCGGCCAGAGCCCTAAAAGCATCACAGGGAAAACAAGAAAAACATGATACTTTCCTGTCTTAGTTAAACCTGTTAGAAGGAAAACTAACAATGTCTAAAATTAATTTAAACTAAATCCCCACGACCCTGATCCTAAAACAAACTGGAAAAGCGTCCAAGGGTGCAGACCTCCAAACCAGTGCCACAGTCCTCACCCATGTTGTGATTTCTACTGTAAATATTAGTCCTACCTTTATTTCATCTAAATATTTAGATTCCTTGACCATGAAAACATACAAACATGGTATGGAAAATGGTCCTATTTCGCAATGTTAAAGAATCCTTTAAAAAATTCCTGGATCCAGATCACTCCCAAAAATTATTCATTTTATTCGTCCCAATCCAGATATTTCTGGAAAATTTCATCGAAATCCGTCCAAAACTTTTTGGGTGATGTTGCTAACAGAGAAACAAACAAACAAACAATAAAACAGTCGCCGGCAATAACAAAACCTCCGTGGCGGAGGTAATCAATAAGAGCTCCGAGCATTGAGCTACGAATCTGAATGTGACTATGCACAAAACACATTAACAATGAACACAACAACCTGCAATCAGTATTCACTCTTCTGCTCCTCTGTCAACAACAGCTTACACATCATTTCTGTGCAGCACTGTCACTGTAGGTGACAGTACGGCACACTGCTTCTGCATGCGCCATGTCAGCAGAAAAGATCCGAAGAGATAACGCTCATGTAACTTGGGGAAAACCATAGAAGAACACATTTGCTTGTACTTTATGATGTTTCCCATTCCCACTGAATGGGGTTTGGGAATTGACAAATATTGCTACAAAATGCTAACCAAAGACCATGAATGAGGAGAAAAAGCATAATGTGGGAACAGGTGCAGGACCTCAGAGGAGGTGACACAAGTCAGCACTGGAACATTCACTGACTGCTGACAGGCGGGAGGATGCCTTCAGGATGTCCTTACAGACTAAAGCAGGTTACATCAGTGGAGGGGGCTGTTTAACACATGTCAATGCTGATTAAGTCTACATGATTAAATCAAACCGGGGCCCAGTTTACATGACAACACTGTTACCAGAAACTGAAAGGTTTTTCAGTTTGCGATTTTAAAAGTGCTCTGCATTCACGCAGAGATGTGAGAACAACTAAAAATGCTGTGGTGTGCAGCCAGGCCAGTAGATGGCGAGGCAGTGGCAAACTTTCACAAACAACAATGTCAAGTGGACGCATAAAGATGCAGGAGTTTCTTGTCTCGCTTACTGTGCAAACCGAGCACAGCAAGCAGCAAACAACTTGCGTGGTAAACAGCCGAAGCTGTTGTTGTTCCTGGGATGCACGTGCAGTCTTCATATGAAAGAGTACCCCACATGCAGTAACATCAGCATTTCAAGATCAAACACTGAATCTTGTCTACATGGAAGGAAATGAAATGAAAACATTTTCAAAACGTTCCGACTGGACCCTGGTTTCAAAAGCCTGTGGATTCAGGCACTCAGGACATCGTTCTTGTGTAAATGGGAGGCGAAATGCAATGAAAACTCTTAGTTTTTGCTGTTCTTGTTTTTGTGTAACAGGGCCTGGATAAGAGCATCTTATACCACCCTGTTATGTTGCCAAACATATTGAATATCAACCCATTTTCAGAACCTATTGATACATGTCACATGAACTATCACTAGGGATGGGAATTGATAAGATTTGAATGCAATATTCGATATGTTAAGTAATAAACAGGATTCCCATATTGACTGGATTTATGTAGAAGTTTGTCTGATGATGGGACAATGTCAAACACATGTCACAGCATGTATAACTGCTGCAAACCTGCTGGTGTGTCCGACTTAAGGTTGTGTAGTAGGTGCAGTTAGGATTAAGTCACAATTCTGACGCTTCTGAACCCTGTCAGTGGATGGAATTTAATCCTTTCCATGTCTCTGAGTCAATGCAAAAATCCTAATGGATATTTAAGTAATAAACAGGACCCATATTGACTGGTATGTAGAAGTTTGTGATGATGGGACTCACCATGTTTATTCAGGTTTGAAGATAAGCTGATGTGATTGACAGGTTTCTGTCACAACAGGGGATGTCAAAAGTAGCGCTGACGTCAACAGTCTTCAATCGTATAAGCAGGTAATTACACTCTGGCTGTAGTTTGAAACCATGAAAGTGACAGAAAGTAACAATGTATAAAAATTCTACAGGATACAAAGATCATGGACTCCGTTAGATGAGCTGGGTCACCGCCGTGTGATCACAAGAGAAACTATTCTGGGATACAGGTTTGCTTATGAGGCAAACAAAAACCTCATAGCTGTCCTTACATGTACCTCTTTCATCGATTTAAATGTTATAAAGTACTCATCAGATATTAATTTCATTAAAAAAAAATCCAAACAAGACACAAGCTTTCCATCTGTAAGGGCTTGTTTGGTTACCATTAAACAGATTTACAACAGTGACTGCTTTGAGTGCTTCTGTTATATTTTAGACTTTGTTGAGGAGTATTTCAGAAAATGATTTGCAGATATTCATTTCATTAAAAAAAAAAAACAAAGACACAAGCTTTCCATCTGTAAGGGCTTGTTTGATTTATATAAACAGATTTAACAGTGACTGCTTTGGTGTTCCTGTTATATTTTAGACTTTGATGAGTATTTCAGAAACAATATGATCTTTTTAGGTCGACTCCTAGTTAGTAACATGTTCTGATATCTAACTGGAGGCGTGATGGACATGTGATGGACATTATTTCAGATGTCAAGTTCTATAGTTAGAGTTGATGTTTTTTTAAACTCTAATATAAGGAAGTAGGGCTTGGTATCGATTTAGATTTTCTGGATCGATTCGATTCAATATTAAGAGGTCTCAAATAGATTCAATTCAAGATTCGAAATTTGTTCAGTCTGGGTTATCTCAGTAAAAGTAATGCTGCATGACTTTTTGATCTGGAACATTATTAAAACTGTTTTTACATTAAAAACTGAACCCAAAGCAGTTGCATTAATCACATATTAATGATATGCATTAATGCATATTCTGCATGTTACTTGTTTTTTGTCCAACTTGTCTTTTCTTTCATGCTTGTTAAATCTGAAATATGTCCAACTGTCAACTTTTAAACTCTCCGGTGGTGCCCCTATAATGCTACTTGCTTCCGCCATGTTTTTTGACTGCTTGCAGTCACATCTCACGAGATCTTGTTCAGTGGAAAGCAGCACTAAACGCGAGACTAGCAGGGTTGATACCACAGGCTGCTTCTCAGACCGTCCAATGAAGAAAAAAACTACCCATGTTAAAAGATCGATCCCTTGATTTTATGGATCGATTATGAACCATTTAAAGTGAAATCGATTAAAATCGATTAAATTGATTTTTTTTACCCAGTCCTATAAGGAAGTTATACTAGTTTTGTGTACAATTTTAAACATGTGCTGGTGTTGTTAACAATTTGTGACAAGCACAAACAAGAGATCGAATCTTTATGACTTCTATTCATGTTACAATTAGGGGTGCACAGTATGGGATAATGCAAATATTTCCAAAATCATTATACCAATATCAAAATTTATAGTTAAGAGCACCAGGACTTTACAAAAACCGACTTGTTTTCAATGTGGGAGTCTATTTGTGTAAGGAACAGATATAAAACAAGATTCACTTTCAAATGTACATATGCTGTGATGATAAGTTTTATGTACCATTATGGTATGTTTGTAAATTTTGCCACAATCAGAGATAAACAGGGCTAAATATTGGCAAAAAAAAATCAATATCGGCTAATGCTGATCATCAATTTTAAGGAAAATATTTGTCAATACCAATGACAAAACAGGCAGACATAGTTATAATGGTATCAAGCATGATTAATATAGATTAATATTTTACAAGAATCATATGAAAGTTTTAAATCTGCTTATGTTGACCATTTGTCATTTCTTTAAAGAAAAAATTGAGTTGTACTGTACACTGTGCTTATTCATTAATTCAGAAAAAACAGATACATATATTTTTTTTGCCATTATTGCTTCACTCTTTTATTATAAAACTTTGCCTTCAAGCATTTTTGTCATGAAGCAGCTAACAGCCTAAGGCTAAATATGCAAATACAATAATCAAATGAAATACATCTTTATCAATAATCTGCTATAAAGCTGCAAGAACTGCAAATTGACTGCAGAAAAAAAACATTATTTTTCATGGTAACCAGAAACACTGATTTAAATCATTGGTTAAGTACAGCAAGCTGTAAAAATGAAAATATAGAATTTGTTAGCAGCACTTGTTTTATAATGAAGAAGTTTTATTTATTTCCACTTTTATCAATGCTTTCAATCCCTTTTCTCAAACAAACCCAGCCTTTGTCATCTCCACCCTGCATCTAAGCACGATGCATCTTGACTGATACTTCCATTCTTCCTGTCCTAATGTGACCCTCCCTGTGGTAATAAAGGAACCGTGCGCTGTGAGGATGTGGGTCAGGGTGACAGACTGTTACCTGTGATGTAACCCCCCGCAGTGGGAGACAGGCTGTGAAACTGCTGATCATGTTTGGCTCTCTCATCCACTGAGATCAGAAAAACATCTGGACCTATCCCACCAGAGAAACAAAGAAACACAGAGTTAGAGATCATGAACCAAAGCAGGAGACAAAGCTGGACGCAGGCTGTGGAAGTCGAAGATGAGGCATGAGAAGAATGCGTTAGTCATGAGTTTCAGTTCCTGTTGAAGATTCCGGTAAAAGGAGCCTTCAGAGAGGCTGTTCAGCTGGGAGACTGATGAGTAAAATTAAATAAATGTTCAAACAGTCAAGAGATGACATTATGTAGTAGATTCATCTGCAGTAACACCAGAGGAGACACAGCAATGCAGCTTCCAACAGAGCAGTTCAGTGGCAGAACTTGTCTTTTTGTCACGACCAGGGCTTACACCACGGGGGGAAGAAGTTCTTAGTGGCATGATGAGGAAAAACCTGTCACAACCAATGAAGCCTAAAATTACTCTCCTTGGAAAAGTCAAAGATCATTTTCAAAACAGTTTTGGCCACATAGGGCTGGGATGACTTGCACTTCTATTCCAGTTAGCATCATGCTCGTTACATCATTATCATCATCACAGGGCGGTACAGTGGCACCACAGGTAGTGTGCACGCCTCACAACAAGAAAGCTGTTGGTTCTACCTCCATGTCGGCATGTTAGGTTCCTCCAACAGACCAGGAACATGTTCAATAGTTTAAACGGTAACCCCAAACTGCCAGACAGATGACTTATATCCAGGCGGAGCGTCCTCCATTTTGACCTCATTTGACTCCATCATTCGGCTTTTTGGAGGCAAGGTAGTTGGTGCTAATGTTTGCTGTCGTCCCTGCTGGTCACATGCGCTATTACCGGACGTGACGTCTTTATTTCGCAATCCATTTTTTTCAAACTCGATGCATTTTGTCACGTACTGTATCGCGATATATTGCCAAAGGATATTTCATCTCATCCCTATTATTAACACGGACTAAAATGAAACATTTAAATTTGGAAAAAAATGATTTTTGAACAACAAAAAAAAGATTTAAAAATCATTCAACAAAAAATCCAGATACTTATGCAAATCGATTTTTTCTCCCACCCCATTAGACAGACAGTAATAACACTTTTTCTTTTACTCTGATTATGAATGAGTTATGAACTTAAGAAATGAAGACATTTATTTTTAATAAGTTCATAAAGTTCAAAATAAGTTCAAAAGTGTGTTATGGAAGGAATCTTTTAAAAGTAGATCCTTGCATTGTTTTTAGAGCTGCAACTATCGAGTATTTTTGGAATCGAGTACTCTGTCAAGTATTTCTTCGAGTACTCGAGTACTCTAATGAAATATACTTTTTTGTTTTTAAACAAATAAATCAATTGTATACAATGCAACATGTTAGGGCTTTCAAATTGAGCAACCAAGGGGTGCTGGTTTGGCGTAGTGGTTAGCACCCCATGTACATGCTTCTGCCGGTCCAGGTTCGAATCCCGCCTGTGACCAGTTTGCAGAGTGTCTTCCCCTGCTCTCTCTCCCCCTTTCACAAGCCTATCCACTGTCTCTCTCCTATCAATAAAGGCACAAAATGCCCAAAAATATACATTTAAAAAAAAAAAAAATTTGAGCAACCAAATGCCGTTTATTCCTCAGAAAAGGGTTTTTATTTTAACAACTTTCAAAGTTTAAACCAGTACTGGCTTAAAACAAAGCCAAGACAATACTGATTTACAAAGCAGTAATATAAAGTGTGTTCTGGAGGGCATTGTGTAGTTTGGACTGAAATCCTTGATCATGTTCTTAAATCCTGTGTCCTCCACCATAGAAAGAGGACGCATGTCTGTGATGAGCATATTTAAAATGCTGTAATAGTAATAGTTGCAGCCCTAACGATGTGCTATCATGCTAAGCTACGTGCTAAGCTAACTCTGTTTGACATCAGACACACTGCACTGTGTTTTCTTTTCGTCCCTTCTTGTAGTGACCACACACTTGGGACACTCTCTGCCATTTCCTCTGTGGACTCTCTCCTTTCTGTCCCTCTCTTTTCTCTTCCTTCATGATTTTACAAGCAGCGCAGCAGCGGAGGTAGCAGGCGCGTTGTGCCACAGAAATGACCGTCCGTGTCAAACACCGTGCACTGTATAGTAGTCCAGATATATATTTATATGTATAATTATGTATTAAACAAGGCTTCGAGGCACAAAATTTAATTCGAGGATATTTTGTAATCGAGTACTCGCGATTATTCGAGGAATCATTTCAGCTCTAATTGTTTTGTAACATTTCCTGCTTAAAACACGGTGGTTCTTTGGTATCTGATATGTTTGTTCACTACACTGATGTAATAAAAGTGGACAGTGTTGACAGATCTGTGTCACAGAGTGCCCTGGAGAAAGAGGGAAAGGTACCTGCATCATTCTACAGATCTGTGTAAAACTATAAAAAGTTAAATGTTCATCAGGTAAAACCAGCACCCGCAACTTAGACACAAAAAGTAAAAGGCATAAGCAGATTTTTCCTCTATCTCCCTGTGTTCTTTGAATAATGTTTGCATAGCCCCCAGTGATTACTGGATAGTTTCCTTTGCTCAGAATACTCACTGATCCTGGTACCCTGACCATCACCTGCTGAGTTTTCTAGCCAAACTTCCACATCCGACTGACCCCAGGAGAAGCGCTTCCCTTTAACCCGACTCCTTCCTGTTCATTTACTGGCTATTTCATGACTCATGCTTACTCCTTCTGCAAGACTGGTTTCTCAAGAAAAATGATGTTTCTCTTTAATTTCCTTCACTATATGTCACTGCAATCTGTAAAATTGCTTACTCAGCTAAATTAAAGTATGACAGTATTCCTAAAGAGAATTATCTGAAAATCACATTTAAACAACTGCTTGTACAGCGAGTCCTACCATATTAAACTGCAAAAGGCAGAAAATCTGTAAAGGAGGAACTGATGTTTTATAAAAGGAGCTGATATGAAACACAAAAGTTAATTTAGTCTAAACGCAGCACACTAATGCCTCTGCAGTAACTTCAGTAAATGTAATCTCTAAAACGTGTTACTCCCTTTAAAGGATAAAATACTTGCACATTCAAATAAATGTGCAAAAACTACACAAACTTGATGCAATTTTAAGAGGCTAAATCATCAACAGTAAGCATCAGCCGAAATTTTCTTCATCTATTATTCATATATTCTGATATACATATATCCCAATAATATTGTGCATCCCTTCTGTGTTACAAAACAAAGCTAATTATGAATAGAAGTTCTTAAGTAGAATTTACTTTTGGCTTGTTTTTTAAACAATTTAACCATAGACAGTTAAAAAGCAATCACAGCAGAGTTTTTCATGTTCATTGGTCGGTTATCTTCCGATGCCGCAGACTCAATGTACAAATCTCACTTGGCCAGTGCACCGCCCAGCACACTTCACGTTTTTGATTGAGGCGTCTTCTGTTGTAAAAACATAGGGTGGGTTGTTTTGTGCAAAAGGAGTAAACCCCAGATGGTTACTTGTGAAGTTGAGCTTGAGGCAGGCTTGCTCCAGACATTCAAAGTGCACAGAGAAAAAACAAGAGTGCAGCAGCGAGAGGGAAAATCTACTATATATCACTTGGCAACTGGCTTTAGAGTTCAACATGTGAACAAGAGGGCCTTGGTACCCGTTACTAATAAATAATACAAAAATAATTCAATGGTTTAGTGTGCTGTGATTATCAGTCTATATCATTATACAGACGTGGCAAAAATGGCCAGTTAAAGAAAGAAAAACCCACATGGTCACTAAAATAACTTGAAATTGACAAAAGTCCTAAAAAAAAGTTTGTTCATGAGGAGTGGGCCAAAATACCTGTGGACAGGTGCAGAAGTCTCATTGAGAGTTACAGAATTGCCTTGTTGCAGTGATTTCCTCAAAACTTTGCGCCACAAAACACTCAGCTAAGGGTACCAGCATTTGTTGAGGCCAGTTTCACTTTTTAAAATAATTCTGTTGAACCACAATTCAAAAGCAATATCTGTTTTTCTTAAGTTGATTTTCTGTGAATTTTTTATTTATTCTTACTATTGTCAGTTTCAAGTTATTTTACTTGACTACCATGTGGGTTTTCTTTCTTTAATGGAAAGGTACCAACAATTTTTGCCACATGTGTATTTGCAGGGATGCAAAGAACCAGCAGCATATTAACACTGGCAGATGACTGCTTTCAAAGTTTATTACTGTTTCAGCATGCATGAAAATTCTGCCAACAATTACTCCTGATGCTAAAGCCTTATAAAACAGCAATATGATGAAGGCCTTTTTGCAAACCTGTCAGAACTACTTAACTTTGATCTATAAGCCCCATTGAAAATAGGGTAATTTTTGTCTACATTTTGGTATAGTGCATTTAAGATGCTACTGCTCTTGTTCAGTATATATTCTGCATTTAATGAAGATGTATAAAGAAAAACATTCAAATGATTACCATATATTGATTTGGCGTTAGCGTCGGCTAAATTAAGTTTGAACATTTTAGCATTTTAGACACAGGTAAAAAAAAAAAAATCAATACTGTTCATCACTACACGAGTACAGAATATTGAATATCAGATGAATAAACTCAAGTGCATGCTGGTCAGCTCTGAGTCAATTATTTTATCGGTGTCACATAGTGAAGTCGAGCTAAAATATGTTGTTTTGCTTTAACAAGCTTTGATTTTAGTTTGCAGACATCTCACCAGGGTGCAATGACAACACTGTCCAATCAACTGGTCGATGAGTGGGTGTAAGTCCAGTCAAACAGGTTTTTACTTTAGTTGACGGCAGCCTTACTGCTCTGATGTCTCAGACCCAGAGTTTTTTCAGTGAATTTGTATGTGAAAAAAAGTTTTAAATCCATAGCAATGTCCCTTCATCGGAGCATTCAAAAATATAACCAATGCAAGCACTGAAGAGGACTGGATGGTTAATTCTCTCTCCTAATTCTCCTAATTCAGCTAACGCAGTTACTGACGCTTCATCGTTATCACAGCAAACCATGGAGACAGGCTGCTAATGTCTGGACACACAAATCTGACTACTTGATAATAACCATAATGGACGTCCGTCCTCATTGTCTTAGAAAGAAAACATCAGCATGTACTGCTCAACCTATCAACAAGACTTTGATTTGATTACTCAGACAGGAAAGCATACATTCACATTAACCCGACTGTCAGACCTCGGCAGAAAGTGACACAGACGCATGCTGACCTGTGAATGTAGTGGGGAACTGCGCCATGGTTCAGTCAGTCTTCTTCTCTGCACAATACCTGAAAGACACACAAAGAAGAAGATGGTAACACAACATGGTTAACTCCTCGGTTCCATAAGGCAGTAATATGACTGATCAATAATTCATCAGCTTTACATCGAAACATTTCACTGGTGTGCCACAAACTGCTCTTATGTTGAAGGGGTGGGCTTTTCTTATTGAGGTTGGAAATCTATTTCAATATTTCTGGGCTTATTAAAAAGGATTGAATGATGTGTGACGGCCTGAAGAGTTCGGCAATGTAAAGATTTATCTGATAAATTCATACATTAATGTAAGATGATATTGTTTGAATCACTTTAGTTCATGTAGCTGTTAACTTGCAAATAAGAGGCTTAGGAATCAGTAAAAATGTGTTCACAAATAAATAAATGAAGTTAAGTATGTGCTGTGCATTGTTATCCTGCTGAGAAATTTTGATATTGAATACTGTGTCTGGCTAAAAATAGGGAAAAAAGTTTTTGGTCCATATTGTTTGGCCCTCGCAACCAGAAAAGAGTGATGATAAAACCGACAATATTGCTGCTCTGCTGCACTGTTATAAGAGACATATGACCAACCATAGAGGTTTGTTCTGATGTCTAATATTCCGTTGGTTTCCTTGTGCCTCTATGCAAAAATTTGCAATGCACTGTGTATTAGGACACTTTTCTATCAAAACCAGCATCAACTTCTTCAGCAATCTGAGTAGTAGTGGCTCGTCTGTTGTATAAACCACACAGCATCAGTGACCCTCGGCCGCTCACGACCCTGTTTGCCGCTTCATAACTGTTCCTTTCTTGGACCACTTAAGATAAAGACTGACCACGGCAGACCGGGAACACAGAGCTGCAGTTTTGGAGATGCTCTGACACAGTCGTCTGGCTATCACAATTTAGCCCTCACCAAACCCTCACATCTTTACTCTTGCCTATTTTTTTGTTTCTAATGCATCAACTTGGAGGACAAAATGATCACATACCGAACAATTTATGTCACAAACTATCAGGTGCCATCATGAGGAGTTAATCACCTGTCGGTGAATATAATGTTGATAGTGTTGTCAGATGGGCATATATAGATATCAGTTCTTTCATGAGAGAAAATCAGGTGTTTAAAAAGCAAATATTGCTAATACAGTCTGTGTCATTCCTTCAGGCTGGTGCCAGCCCACAGGAGACTGGGCCATGTCAACACAGCAGTACTTATTTATTTATGCAGGGCAGGCTGCCTGAGCATTCTCGCCTGTTTTCAACCCCTTTCTGCTTCACATTCACTCATTTACACACATTCTCACTTGGGAGCTGACCACAGTTTTTTTGTGAGTCTAGAAAAGGCTCCCCTGGTTTCTTTGTCAGGTCAGGATTTTATTTGTGCTCAATGAAGGGGAAACTAAACCACACATGCAAATTTAGGGAAATGCTAATTCTGGAGATAGTGGATCTGTCTGAAAGCCTGTTTTGTTCAGTGGCATGACTGTCTTATGGGCTATAACTGTAGACGTTTTCTAAAACTTTGTAACTTAACATTACCACATGCTCCACAGCCTGTTCTATAGAAATGACTATCACACTGAGTCCTTGTACTGCTTTCCAGTTGTACTGGAAGTAAGGATTTTGGAGTTCCAGGTAAGAGATTTCAACTGGAACGCCCCATGAGGCTGGGATCACCTACTTGGAAGTGAGGTGATCCTCACAACCACCAAGCTGACAATCAAAGATGGCTGCCCCCGGTGTTATTAAGCTATTAAGCTCCTGTAATGTTACGTTTATTAGCACTTCTGACTAGTGCTTGTAGCTCAAAATCAGCCGCATACATAGTGTTATTTGACATATATGTATATGCTATATTGTTATTTACATTCTTCATGTGGTATGTGTGAACTTCAACACAGGGAGTGATAGCAACGGCTAACAATAGCCTGGCAGACAGGCAAGTTTTTTCTGACTTTGCAACTATACCGCTGATAACTCGGATATAACTTCATTCTCACTCCCCCTCTTCACAGTTACAATGTAAATGGAATGCAGCATTAATTAACATGAGAGCTGAATGCTGTGTGGCACGCACACCTGCTGTCCACACATCTATAAAAGTATGATTTCATGCTCTATATTTCCCTCATAAACAGCACATCAGGTGCTTTTACTGTACAGCTCGAGAAACTCACATAAAACTCTTTGTACCGACAAGTGGTTGAGTCAAAATCCTGTCACCACACAGCTTTCTGTGAGCGAGAGTTGAAAGTAAAAGTAAATCATGTCACTCACTGTAAAAAGGTAAATGCTCTGCTCTTGGTCTCTGTAATATTGAACAGACTTACATGCTCTGCTGAATGGGAAAAGAAAAGTTTTCGCCAGGGAAAAAAGTTTTTTGATGAAAAACATTAGTTGTCCAAAATTAAACCTGCACTGATGCAGCAGTAGGAAAACTTGGGTTGAAGTATCCTGCTAGTAGAAAAGTGACAGCCACAGCTAGGCCTGAACCTTTGACTTTTTGATAGATGGTCGAGCGATCTTCCAAACTAAGCCACTGATGCCCTTCAGAAACACAAGTTAAAAGTAAGGATGCACCGAATATTCGGTGGCCAAATAATGCAAAAAAAGTCATATTCTGCCTTCGGTGAACTGAGGTAATAGCAAGGCTGAATAGTACCGTGTGACGCAATGACGAAATCAACTTCGTCACTGCGTGTGACTGTGGCTAAGCAGACTAAGGCTGTCCCTTTTCCTAAAAATCAAACTCAAACATGCACCCAAATAATCAAAGATATCCGATTACGCCCCCAGTAAGGGACAGAGACTCTATTATCTGCCCTTTCGGTAAAGACCCTGCCGAAAAAACACAGTCACATGGGCTTAAACTCTTGACGAAGCGCCGCTGCACTCGGCCGTATAGCTTGGATGAAAAGCCGATAGCTGAGCCCGCAAATAAGTGGAGGACGAGTGACTAAACTGCATTTCACAGATCATACAGCCTGGTCTTCGATTTTAAGTTTGCCATCAACGGTTTAGAACCAAAACTACTTCCACACAGCTCTTCAGAACATTCAGAGCTGTTAATGTCCACTTGGGTGGAAACTCTTTGTTTACTAAGGTCAAGAGAGCAGCAGATGTGGTTAACGGTCAGGCTGCGCTCACAGTGCCCTCTGTTGGACGGAATGGTCCACCGCTCCAGACCTGATGTGCCGCCACACTCAATATTTTACATTCAAATATTTGTTTACTATTCAGTTACAGATATTTATAAAGTGTCAGCCCTAAAGCAGACTTGTGTCAAAAGGACAATTATTTATTTGCTGGTATTATTGGTTTATATCCACTTCAATGCACTTTAGTATTTTTTAAATGCATGTTTTGTTTTGTTTGAAGGCCTACTATGAATGAAAAACTTTGTTGGGCTTTTTTGAAAAGCAAAGGCTACTGGAATATTAAAAATGTCATAATATTCAATAAACAATTACTTTATTTTAAAAACATGTCTAAAAATGTACTCTAAGCTATTAACGCAAAATTGAAAAATATAGTGAACTACTTTGCCTCCGCATTGGATATTCGGTATTCGGTCAAGCATTTATATTTTATTCGGCTTCGGCCACAAATTTTCACTACGGTGCATCCCTTGTTAAAAGTTTAACTCTACTACAAAGAAACTTATAGCTGATGCTAGAAAATATGGCCAAAGTGTACTATAAACTCACAACTCAACCTTGTACTCTAGCAGTGCACAAAAAGTCCCTGAAGGCCTCGTGACACAATTTAACTCTTCTGGTATAGATATTTTCTTAGAATCTATAGATCTTATTCTCACAGTTAATTCAGGCTTATACATCTTAATCAGTTTAAAGCGTAGTCCTTTATTCACACTAACGTATCCAGCTATGCGTGGACATGCCCCCGTCCCACCCGTAGAGTTATGTTAATCAGATCCAGACCTGCTCCCTCCTTAGTGTCTCTGTGGCCGCCACTCAACCCATAATAAAGATAATCTGACACACATTGCCACAGACGAGGACTTAGCGAGGGTGTGCGAGTTCATGTGTGGGTTGGTGACGCTTTCTTCTCAGTGATGTAAACAAAAATGCGTCTCTCACTGAGAGATTACAGGAACACACAGAAAGGTCAGGCAGCCTCAGTCACATGGTTTGTGGTATTTCGCTGCGCTGTGTTTGATTTGATGAACATTTTCGAATCATCTGAGAATTTAAACACCAACACAGAATAACAGAGCAGGGTCTAGTTTAGTTGGTAATGCTCTAATCTCATAAAAATGAAGAAACAAGTAAACATACTCTGATGTGGATGTTGTCATAGAGTCTGTTTCTTCATGAGAACTCTCCTTAGCCTTTTGAGGTTGTATGTGTGTCTCATTATCATCAGAGCAGGAGGACAAAGTAACCAGCTTAACTAGGTCAGACGAACAAAGCCCACCCTGCAAACACACAGACACACATTTTCACGGCTGCCTATGAAAAAACACAGAGGCAGTCCGATAGCTACAGTAAATGTTCCTCCTGTTTTAGTGACCAACCTGCTGCAACACTGCAAACTATGAGTGAATTTCTTCATCATGTTTCACAACAGAAGCACATGGTCAACTTGTTTGTCTCATTTTTGACAGTTATGTACCTACACCCATTTATGCCCACTTTACAAAATTAGATGATCTGGCAAGAGCTGTCTACAATGTCAAATTTATCAGCGGGGTGGACTCAGTTTTTCTTTCCCTGCTGCGTCACTGTGGCAAAGGCTTGTCAGGAAGTATAGTCTCAAGACAGAATAATCTCACTGATACTCACATCCGTCCGTTCAAAACAGACAATGAAATTCCACACACACATTTTCTAAAGAAGTATCCTATTTTTGTTTTTTTAAAGCAAGCATACCAAGTAATTTAACACCTCATAGAGTACATCTCCACTCAAGGTCAAGTCCAGCACGAGGATAATCAGGGTTTGTTTACCTAGTGAAGGTCAAATTTTTGCACTTTTCAGATTTTCCAGTGCCTCTATTTCCAGTTTTAGGATCATTTGCAGCACATTACTAAGGTCCCTTTTGTACAACAGCCTCTGAGAATCTGCTTTAGTTCTGCATCAGCCTCATATGAAAGATAATGCTAAAAATCCATCTTCTGTTCTCCTTTTCTACTACAAATACTTTCAGAGGCAGGCTTGGCTTCTCCTTTTATATGCACTCAATTTGATCTCAGAACCAATGAACAGCTTTCTATCTTTGCGAATTTCCTATGCTTGACTTCTGACAAAAAAGAGGATGAACCTTATATCCAAGCTTAAGGTGATATCTAGAGGCGACACAGTGATCTAGGCCATTTTTTTCATTTTTGCTGTCCAACTTCTAAGTAGAACTTGGTGCAAGGCCTATGGATCATGCACAGGACAACAGGTAAAAGTAAGATGGTTCACACGGCTCATTTTTTAGTCTAAAACAACAGTTTTCATTGCGTTTTGGCCTCCCGTTTACATGAGAATGGCCTGGAGTGCCTAAATCTGCAAACTCTTGAAACCAGGGTCCCGAGTGGAAAGTTTTGATATGTTTCGGCTTCATGTAGACGAGATAGAGTGTTTCAGGGTGAGACGCTGATGTCGCTGCATGCACAGTACTCTTCCACGTGAAGGCTACGCACGCATACCAGGAACAACAGCAGCTTCAGCTGTCTACCGACATGTATGCTGCTTACCGTGCTCGGTTTGTTATCCAGATGAAACTATTCAGACAGATTTGTTGTCCAAACAGGACACAAAAAGTTTTTCTTCTTCGTACGTGGGTTGTAACAGCACTATTTCTCTGCAAACCCACATCGCCATCTGCTGGACTGGCATGCACACTACAGCATTTTCATTTATTTCCAGCGTCTGAGTCTGAACGTGGATCGAGTTCGAATATTCAAAGGAAAAAACTTTGCATTTTAGGTGATGGTGTCTTCGTGTAAACAGGGCCTAAGTCTTCCTTCAAGTCCAGTGTCTTTCCATTTGTCTGAGTTTAGGCCGTTTGGTTTACGGGGATTCCCAGAAGACTGACCTGTCTGAATGCATTTTAAAGTCTAGCTTTAGTTTGACTTAACAATTATTAACTATTTTTCTCAATGTATGTAAACATACTGATTTTATTTGTTTTAGCTCTTTTTAGTCACACATACTCCTTAAAATCAGTGCTAGTAAGGGTTACCGATTGCAGAGAAAGCCGATGTGACATCAGCACAATCGATTCATTTGTGGTTTAAAATTCACTTTTATAACCCCATCATTTTAAAGATATAACACATATACTGTAATGTCAGTCAAATGTTAGCTGGAAAAGCACACGCTTCAATGCCAAAGCTTAAGAAGACCTTCATCAAGAATTGTCCATGCTGCTAAAGGAGTTGGCTGAGGTGCTGAGATGGAAAGAAAAGCAAAAAGAGACCTTTTTACCAACAAAATCTGATTTAATTGTCCAAAGTCTGATACAGACCTTTAAGTATCCCCATTAAAATACTAATTTTAATCCGTGAATCCATGGAAAAATATTCCATCAAGATGTGAGGAAACTATGTAAAACTATACTATTTTTTTTTTGTAGAAAGAGCACTGAGGTGGTAAACTATGCAGAAAGTACAGTTTTATCCTCAGGTGAAGATTATATAAGACAGAACAAGACTACTACTTGTCATGCAGCCAGAGTCTAATGAGATCATGTCAGGTTGGAGAAGCTGTGTCCAGAAAAAAAGCTGCTCATGAATCAAAATGACACTTTGCCAGAATACTTCATTCCAAAGGAAAGAGGTTGAAAGAAGAATAGTGCTGAGGATTAACGGTATAATTTCCAAATTATCACTCCTCTTTGTTCACAATTACCTGCAGTTTAATTAAACCAATAATGAACAGTAGACTGTGTATGATGATACATGGGTGGTGATACAATACAATATATAAAAACAGTATGACGAAATAAGGTGATATGGACTTATAACTAAAATCTCAGATGTTTCCATTAATGACTAATTTCTAATTACTATTTATGATACCTCTAACAAAAAAAAAAAACACCCATTACAACAAATTCACCAAACAAGTTCTATCAGTTCTATCAAATTAGGTCACAAAAGTAAACTGAATTATATTCTGTTAATTAATTTTCATGCTGGAAAGGAGCTTATGTTTTTTTTCTGACCGTTTCTTTGTTTGACTCTATGTCTGAGAAAAAAAAAACTCAACATGTTCTCTATGGGTGAAATTTTCAATAAATGTTGCTCATGGCACAAGGTAGAAGTGATCAGTTTTTGGTGATGAATGACTGCGGAAAAAATTCCTATATTTGCAGGCAATTTGCATGTTAGAATGGCTAAGAAGTTAACTGCTTGCTCACAACTGTGAATCGGTTCTCATCTTCACTTAAAAGAGCTGTTCAAAAGACTTGAATCATCTTGAACAGCACATCTTTAGCTCAATCCACCAAGGAAGTAGGTCAACAAAACAAAGCTTCTGTTTAGGAGTAGAAGGAAATAATATGAAGATAATCAGAGATAACTCAACATAATGGAGTAAATCAACACATCACAAGCACACAGGATCGCTTAGGGTTCCTGAAGAGATTACCTGATGACTGTAGGCAGAGGCAGGCTAACCCTACCCACTGACTACAGGTGCTTGAGCTAAGCTAGCTAGCAGTGAAAGCTCTTAGTGTCTCTTCAATGTTACTAAACACACAGACAAAAGAATGGTGTCTATCTACTTGACATGGACTTGGGAATGAGGCAAGACACGGAAAGAAAAAAAGTCGGAGTATCTCTTTAAACGGAGAAATGTGGTCCAGGTCTGATAAACCTGTCTCGAAGTTTCTTGGCATCTACAGTATCTCACAAAAAGAATTTAAGCGGCAAAATGTGAAGCTCTGGTGAACTACTGACATTTTGGGCCTAATTTTGGCACTTTCACTTAGGGGTGTACTCACTTTTTTGCCAGCAGTTCAGACATTAATGGCTGTGTGTGGAGTTGTTTTGAGGGAACAGTAAATTTACACTGTTTAACAAGCTGCCCACTCACTACTGCACACTGTATCAAAGTGTCATTTCCTCACTGTTGTCAAATGAAAAAATATAATAAAACATTTTCAAATATGTGAGGGGTGTACTCACTTTTGTGAGATACTGTATGTTTAGACATCACTTCCTGTCGTCATCTCGCTCATAGCTCCTACCTCTACGTGCCTTCAGATTGGGCCGTCCCACTTTGGGCTGCTACCAATCATATTTTGGAACTTGACAAAATGGATCTGCCTGATCAGATCTGATTCTACACATTGAATAAGGCACACCCATCTGCACTGTAATGTCCCAGTCACACATTCCAGTTTCTCATTGCGATTGTGCACGATTGTCATAATCCTGATGAAACGTGCTTTGGTCGTGGTGCATGCACTACTTGGTCTGGATCAGCATTGTATAGTCGTGGATGAACGGCGGGGAACATGGAAGGGTCCCGACAGTTTTGAACTGTTCAAAACTGTCATGGAGAATCGCCGCTCTAAGTATAGCGGGGTGGAAGCCTATTGCAGTCCTAAAGAGAACGGCATTAGCGTGGCATGTACGGAGCCCAGTCGGGCCAATCTTGGCTCAATCCTGACAGCTTTATGAGGACGACTGACAAGGATGTGTCCGTTTGTGCCCCGATTGAGTCCCATTCAAGACGGCGCAGTCGGGGCTTACGTGACACGAACTGAGCTCGAGCAGGGCTGACGTCGTGTCAGCGGGATGGATATTCATACAATCCTCATCATATCGCTGTACTAACCTAGCTGGAGCGTGAGGAACGCCCCCGAAGCGCTGTAGCAGCGCTGTAGAAGCTCTCCTGACAGTGTATTTACGGGGTGTGTCCGGGGTAAGACAGTCATTTCATCCCGTATCATAGCGATCACACCAGCCTCATCAATCGTGTACAGTCGTGCACAATCGCCATGAGAAACAGGAATGTGTGATTTAGGCATAAGGTAATCACTCCCCAGCCCTACTAAGGATTGTAAAGGACATTTATTCTGACATGGGTCATAAATGATGGATTAACAAATTATATAAAATCATATCTGACATTTTTGCCAAAACATAAACATCTTTTGAGCAGTTTGTTGTTTCTGTTTAATTATTTGATCCATCATCTGTTTCTGTTGACTCCTTCCTCACAGCTCAGTCTGTTGTGTTGTGTAGGATTAGTGGGTATAATTGGAGCACTGGGATGTAACTGGAGTGTTGGTCTGCTATCAAGGTTAGTGGCAGATGCCAGTTTAAGCCCCTCACACACAAACACACTCTGACAGCAGATTCAGAACATGTCACAGATCAGGGCTCCCACTCTTTTCCGTCTCTCACCCACACCCCTTCTTTTGCGCTGGCCCCTCAAGCGTGCCCTGTTTTTCGAGGTGGTATACTTTATGAAATATCTTGCGATATTTCCAAATGAGATGCTGGGGAATCAAAAAATGGCAGCACCAAAATAGATTAAGTCCCATTAAATTCTGTTGCTATATATACTTTGTCTTGCCAGAGGCTATTGAAATGTCGGATAAACTGACTCAATAAAAACAGAAGTCTGGTGTTCAGTTATGACTGTGATGACTAAATACATTTTAGATATCTTTTTTTCTGATTGTAAAGGAGAATAACATTGATGCCTGTCTGATACCATGGCAACAAAAAAAAAAGTCCTTCACATCCAACAAAAGGGAAGGGTATTATTTATATGTGTCCACACACTGTATAAATGCTGTCATTGTATTTGTGTGAATAAGACAGCATTGCATCTTTTTTGGTGAAAATTGGCTGGCACCTTTTGATACCATTGATCATTAAAACAGAAAGGAAATGGACAAAACACTGCTCATCATTAGGTGGGAAGGTTTTCTTCTTGGTTGAAATCGTATAAATCAAGTTAAAGTGTTGTTTCTTTTTTTTAAAGTATCATAACAAAATACATAATGCTGTTTTTCAATAATTTCTTTTATTTTGCAAAATAAAAAAGCTTTTCCATTGTGTTGTCTGCTCAGCTCTGTTCGTCCATTTTTGTTGTGGGTACTGCTTGTTTTGTTTCCCAAAAGTAAGGGTGTAGTCCTACACAGCTGTTTCTGCATGGGCACTTTGGTTCAGCGCAGCAGTGTACCAAATGAATACATGCATGCACGCAGAACTACGGTTCAGTTATCAACGCGGACCCTTCAACTGTAACACGAATCATCCCCAGCAAACACTCACTGTCCCACAAGTTTCCAGTCAGAATAATCTGGCTTTGTTGTGAAAAACAATGAAACAGGTGTCTCTCTGGAAAATCTATAGTCATTTTTAATGTTTTGTTCACTTGCAGTGAGCCGGACGTAGCTGAAATAGTTTGTGAAGGTGGTTTTGCATATTCTGTTTTTTGAGGTCTAGATGTTTTGAGAATTTGTGGTTTCTTTTAATATCAATGCAAATATAACCCAAGACACAGTAAAAAGTTCTGAAATATAATCACTCACTCTTTAGGTGGTCCTTACACGTATATTTACAGGTCCAGTCAGTATGCTGACAAAATCTGCAGAACATTTGATCAACTGACACATTATAATTGTTTGGAAAGTGTTCTGCCATGTACTATGGCGTTAACCAGGACTTTGGTAGCTTCTTTGCCAACTTAGCTGGTGTCTAAGGTGGCTGCTTCGACATGTTTGTATTGTTTATGGGGGAGTTTATGGGGGAGGGGAAGAGAAGCATGCATTGTCCACAGCCTTAGTGACCCCTTTGGAGCATTTCCCTGAGAGATGTGATCCTTTTTTATCAAAAAAGTAAACTTTTATGTAAAATGTTGGCCATTTCCATGATATTCTGTGCTTATATTAGATTCTGCTTTTAATGTCAGCGATTCCCTCCGCGATTCTGCGATCACAGATTTTATAGGGCATTTTGTCACAGTAATGAGATATGTTTTGTTGCAGGGCTTGCTGAAAGCAGCAAAATAACAAACTACCAAAAGCAAGAAAAAGTTTGAGAAGATCAGTCAATGGTCACAAACATATTGCAGGAACAAAATACATTGAGTTCAGGCTTTCTCATTATTTTGCAAACCTTATTTTAATGATACAGTATTCTTATTTTGAGACAGCATGAAAATAATGAAGTCAAATGTCTCTCTGGAAAGTTCTTCATTGTCTTAAAATGAGTATTTGTCAGTTCTTTCTTAAAATGACAAAATTTAAAAAATAAATGCTTCGATTTAATTCCATCCTCCTTCTGTTTGATGGCTCATGTTGTTGGATGGTTAAACACTGATTATGATATTAATAGCTGCTATCTCTTATCAGTGTTACACGCCCCCACACATGAAACAAAATTTGCATTTCACAAACTCATACCCTTCCTGCCTGAAACACATCTTACACTCACACAGACAGTCTCCTGCTTTCTCACTCACACACTAAAGAGATGCTGACCCTAAGCTCTGCGTCTCTCGCTCTCTAAACACATTTTTATCACACTGATGTCAAAGGGGTGAGGCCTGAGAGCTGACAGGACACCCTCTCTCCACGCCAACGCACTCACAGGATTATCACTGCAGTCTCTACATCAGCCCCTCCCTCCATCCCATCCCTCTGTCACTACATGCTTCCTAGACTTGGCGGTCAGCTCAGGCCTGGTGCACCAATCATTGTTTTTAAAGTCTTAAATGACTCTGAAACCGTGAGAGACCCCACACATGAAGACAAATATCAGATTTTTCTGTTTTGTTCTTGTAGTGTGTGCTGTGCCATGGGACACCACACACCAACTGGTTCATTCATCAACATGTTGGTAGTGGATGAAAGCAGCTTGTAGTCTGACATGATAAAACGCTACTTTAATGCAAACAAACATGGCAGACAAAAGCAGAAGGAATTGCCAAGGTAAATGCTGCTACCAGTTAGCCATTTTGATTTCCATCATTCCCTGTCTTTTTAAGTCTGTGTTATATAATTTACAGATTACACTAGCCCTATTCAATTAGCAGCCCGCGGGCTGTAACCTGCTTAATGCAAACTGAGCTCATGAACACAACATAAAACTGGAGAATATCAGACTGGAGATATGCATGGTGTTAACTTCAGCAGATGGATCTCCTGAATCTGTTCAGTGCACCAGATGTGCACTCCCTTTAAGAATTAACCTAATACCAAGGTCTGACTACACCATCCAGGAATATTATTCCCAGTTGTGGGGTTTAAGACAAGTTTGCTCCAAAAATTGTTTTATTCATCTCTTAACTTGTTACCTCCATGAATATGTTCAGACAAGCAGGAGGACTTTTTCCTTAAGGTCAAAAGTTGAATCAGACAGTAAGGGAAACTGTTGAGCTTCTCTTCTCTCTGGCAAGCTGTGATTCAAGCTCTGATGTTCTACCTGTGAATCCACTTGTATGTGAGGTTTAAGTTTTTCACAAAGCTGAGTGATGACCTGCACGACTCTGTATGAACATTGCAGTTCTCGTGGCATATGGCCTGATGGAGAGACAATATGACGATGTTGCTCAACAAAAGCCTGTTTCAAAGACCCAGTAAATCATCATGAAGGGAGCTACAGTATAGATCCAATAAATAACACCGCAAACTGGTGACCTTCAGATTAGCATGTTTGCAGCTCAGCTTCATTAGTTTAGTTTCTCATTTAATAAAAAACATTGATAAGTATGTTTTGACATTTAAATAAAAGAAGACATTCTCAGGGATACACTTTTTCTACGGAAGCTGATAGTTTTACAGCTTCAAACCATTAAGCTATAAAACACCAGTTAGCACATTCACTCCTTCAACCAAAACACCAGGAGAGCAGATGGTGCTGTGGCCTAACCACTGGTCAACAGCTGCTTCAGCTTATCTGTTCTTACGGCTAATTACTGTAGTTTATCGTATACATTTTGATCCCCAGAATCATCATAATTTTTGCAGTGTTACACAGCAGGTAGTCGGCTAAAGGTGATCTCTTTGTGCCACCCACTGGTGTCCTTCAGTAGCACTTGCAGCATGGAGGCAAAAATATTTACAAGAATGCTCATGACGCAGACATGAAAACACAAACACTAAGTACAATAACAGCAATGCATAGTTTATGGACTGGATGTGTCCTAGTGACTGGCCTTTCTGACTGAGCTACTGCACATGCAGGTGAACATCTACAACAGTGGCTCTCACCTGGGTTGGCCTAGTACTGTCTTCTTAAAAAATGACTGCAACACAGTTTTCTAAAAGTATTCAACCACTAAAACTTGCTAGATTTATATTGCTGCAAATTGGATCATAATAACACAAAAACTATAGTTGGACAATGAGATAGGACACAACAAAAGCAGAGGCCATTGGACATACATGTATTTATTTTATTTTACTTGTTTTGGTCATAACAAGCAAATTTGGATTGTTTGGAGATCAATGCACATTATCAAAAGAAAACCTTATTTCCCCAACACAAAAAGCAAAATACATTATATTACCAAAAGTATTCGCTCACCGATCCAAATAATCAGAATCAGGTTCCAATCACTTCCACGGTCACAGGTGTATAAAATAAAGTACCTAGACATGCAGACTGCTTTTACAAACATTTGTGAAAGAATGGGTCGCTCTTAGGAGCTCAGTGAATTCCAGTGTGGAACTGTGATAGGATGCCACCTGCGCAACAAATCCAGTCGTGAAATTTCCTCGCTCCTAAATATTCCACAGTCAACTGTCAGCTGTATAACAATAACGTGGAAGCATTTGGGAACGACAGCAACTCAGCCAGAAAGTGGTAGGCCATGTAAACTGACGAAGCGGGGTCACAGATGCTGAGGGGCATAGTGTGAAGAGGTCGCCAACTTTCTGCAGAGTCAACTGCTATTTCAGATTAGCTCAAGAAAAGTGTGCAGAGAGCTTCATGGATGGGTTTCCATGGCCGAGCAGCTGCATCCAAAGCCATACATCACCAAGTGCAATGCAAAGCGTCAGATACCGTGGTGTAAAGCACGCCACCACTGGACTCTAGAGCAGTAGAGACGCGTTCTCTGGGATGACGAATCGCGCTTCATCTGGCAATCTGATGGACAAGTTTGGGTTTGGCGCTGCCAGGAGAACGATACTTGACAGACTGCATAGTGCCAAGTGTAAAGTTTGGTTGGGGGGGGGGGGTTATGGTGGGGGTTGTTTTTCAGGAGCTGGGCTTGGCCCCTTAGTTCCAGTGAAAGGAACTCTGAATGCTTCAGCACACCACGACATTTTGGACAATTCCATGCTCCAACTTTGTGGGAACATTTTGGAGCTGGCCCCTTCCTTTTCCAACATGACTGTGCACCAGTGCACAAAGCAGGTCCATAAAGACATGGATGACAGAGTCTGGTGTGAATATACTTGACTGGTCTGCACAGAGTCCTGACCTCAACCAAACAGAACACCTTTAGGATGAATTAGTACGAAGACTGAGAGTCAGGCCTTCTCGTCCAACATCAGTGTGTGACCTCACAAATGCACTTCTAGAAGAATGGTCAAAAATTCCCATAAACACTCCTAGATCTTATGGACAGCCTTCCCAGAAGAGTTGAAGCTGTTAAGCTGAAAAGTGTAGACCGACGTCACATTGAACCCTATGGTTTAGGAATGGGATGTCACTTAAGTTCATATGCTCGGCCGGCAGGTGAGCGAATAGTTTTGGCAATATAGCGTCAGTGAGATCACAAGAAAAGAGAAATGACTGGTTATCAGGAGAAAACATAGTGAAATAATACATTCATCTATCTCCACTTTAAGCCTCTGCACATCATAGACTCTTTGCCACAATTCCTCTTATCCCAGGCACAAATCCCCAACTCACTGAAAACAGCAGCACGACACATTTTTGATTCCAGCTCACCATATTGACAAACACTGATCTCAGTGAAGCATTCAAGACAAGTAAAAAAACTGCGAGGACAATTTCGAGAAGCTTCAAAGAAGCCAGAACAACTGACTGCATCTAGCTTAATCATGTAAGAGTAGGAACTCTGATCAACACAGAAGAAAAAGTAATGAGTTTTTGCACTCTAACTTCCTGGACTCACAGCTTAACACAGACTGGTCAAGATATATGTTACCATGAGAGCAAGGCCCTGCTGATGCAGCTTTAAGGAGATGTGTGCCTTTTTCTCTATAAAATGGGGATCACCACAAAAGGAAAAGCATCACTTCCTTCTTTGTATTCATGGACTTGCTTGTTTGCATTACTCAACAACTCCAAGCACTGAGAGGTTTTGAGAAGATAATAGGATACTCTGAGGTCTGTTTGGACTGAACAGGTTGGTAAGTAAGGTGAGATGTGACTAACATCAGGATTAAAGTTAGCAAACGCTTGGCTTACTAAGGAAAACCTCTTCTACAAAAACCTCTCTCTATCACCCTTCATCATCATTCTTTACACTGTTATAGCCAGGCAAGTGATTCAGACCCTTTTAGTGTGCTTAAGATCCCTGCATTAAATCACAGCACCTCCAAAATATTCTTAACAAAGTCACATATCCCACCAAAATTTAGAAAACCTGACAGAGTGTCCTCATGTTTTCACTGTCATGTTGATTACTGTGAGCTAATAATCAACATAAGTAAGCATATTCTTCTCCTGCCATATATCCTACCCACAAAATTTACTTCTCCCATGCTATTGTTACTGTCATTTTGTTTTTCAAAGTGTGTAAAAGTAAATTTTAAAAGCATTGAGATCAGTGTTTAGTGTAGGGCTCAACAGTTAAAAGCAGACATCTTAATTGCATGCCTCCTTCCACCTTAACAAGTGATGTAAATAAAGCCCTACCTTAAATGTCTTTATATCTAAAATGGCACTTCACGTTTTTTTAAAAACATCTTTGTTGGACCACACTGCCCAATATTATCCCTTCTTTGTATTCTAAAATAAATGCAGAGCACTTGAGCCTGTCGTGGACAAGAAATGAGAACTTTACAACCTCAATGTCTTGGTGAATTTCTCTGAAACATTGTTTGTACTTCTGTCTGAAAAGTGCAGTGAGAAGCATTTACAGAAGGTAGAGCCTACTCTAAATAGAAAGGAAATAAGAGTATGACCCTTTTCCCCTCTGACCAACCAACCAACAACACCACATTAAAGCCTGGTTTAAACTTCCATCTTAAAACTACACCGTGATTACGCCTCGGTGCCCCCAGCAGACTTCAGCATTTATTCTTGTGCACTGGTGTGTTTGTGTCGCTCAGCAATACTCTGCCAAAACACCAGCTGGGCAGCAGTTGACTGCAATGCTATTAGTGCAAAACAGATAAGAGATGAAACATCAGATGAGTGGAAATGTACAACAACTGAAGCAGGTCAGGGATTTTTAAGGACTCATCTGGTCACTGGTCATCACATGAAAGAGGAAATGCACCTCTTGTGTATCGGCAAGTTACCCCGACAGGTTGGGTTGTCCCCTGAAGTCATTTTATCAGATTACAGCACACACAAATGTGCCTGAGACATAGAGACAGGCAGTCAGCTGCTGCTGTAAAACAGACCAATCAAAGAAGTTGCTGCCTGCATCTTTGACATGTAGTCTCACTTTTAGGGATGCGCAAGTCAGGCTGAAACCATAGCTCTCTGCATCAGTGAAGGGTTTTGTGGATCTAGAGCGCAGGCTACAGTGAAGCTTCTTCACAGAAGTCTAAATCAGCCTCCACTGAATACGTTCTGGAAAACTCTGGAGATCAACTGTTGCATTCGAGTTCTGCTTTTAGTTCAATCATACTCTTTGTCTTATAATTAAAATACAGCTCAACTAAGGGCTCACAAAATACAGCTCTCAATCAGTGCTACCGCCCTTTTCTTAGTGCTTTCGCCCAAAAGCACAGCAACAAAGTGTACTCACCATTCCACCTCAAGATGTTCAAGATGTTCATGAATTGATTCACAGAGCAATGCACATTTGGAGAAGTGCAAGTGAGCATGACACTAACACACACCCAAAGGCATACACAGATATGCACTGTGCCCCTGAGGTTCCTCCTAACAACATTCACTCAAGCGATCATCCAAGATAGGAGGAACTGAGAAGTACTCATGTCTTTTTGAGCCACACCTTTACAGAAGTAGGGACTAGAGAAGTGGGGTGGTAGAGTAGCATGTTAGAGGGATAGGGCTACATTTCAGTGTAGCAACTTCAACCTCAGAAAGTAATCTTGGTCCATCACAAATGAGCAAACCTGAAACACCAGATGGACTCACATTACAAAGATATTTATTTCAGATTTATATGGGAAACAACCCAAAGGGTAGGACAGAACTTTCGCGAGAAACTGGAATGATGGCATGATTGTTTTTTCTGTCATGATCATAATAAATTAGTCAGAGAATAGAGGCATCGTTTAATTTTTGGCACAATTAAACCAGGTCTGTACTACTGCCTCGCCCTCCTTGTCCTTAAAGGATGCCCTGTCAGCAACTGTTATTGTAGCTTGAAACTTTGCGTGATGGATCTTCCTGACGACAGACAGGGAAACTGGCTGCTCTCAAGGTTAAAAATGAATAGCACGAAAAATTACAGCATTAACACTCTCTCACTCAACAGTCCTTGGTGTAAGATTGCGCATTTCTATGGCTACAATAAACAACCTGATTCTGGCTCTGTCATCACGGCCATGATGACAATACACTAATTCCACCTGCATCCAAGTATGTAAATTAATAAGATTTTCTCCATTTCACTGCCAATATCAATTGTCAAAGCTTTTCAGTGTCAACCATATCAGACACATGGTACTCCTGGTACTTAATGTCATTATGTATTGACAGAAGCAAGTATCTATATTTCACAGTAACAAAAACTTAACTGGGTGCCAGCAGCACCATACTGTGTAAAATCAAACCACTCTAACCTCCTGTCTCCTAGATTAGCTCGCCAACTCTATGTTGTCGTTTGTGCTGACTGACTCCAGTGAGAAAGTGACATTATTATCTTGTGATGTAGTAAGTGAAAGGAGATGTTAAAGGAATTGTTAGCAAATGACAGAGCGATAACACTTGCTAGAAGCAGCTCCTGATAGGTATCTGATAGATACCTATCCCAGTTTAAAACCAACAATACTAAGGATTTTTCTGTATCTGTAAACTGTCAGAAATATCAGCATTAACAACATGAAATCCAACTAAAATATAGATGTAACACAAGGTAGGCCTTGCTCTCAATTATTTTGAATATTTAGAGTAAAATCCACCTTGTTGTCTTTATAAATAGCTATGACTTTGCTGAAACAACATAATCAAGTCCCTTTCATTTTTACTGAAGGTTGTTTTTCACTATAAAGTACTTTGTGCTACATTATTTTGTATGAAAAGCGCTGTATAAATTAAGCTTTATTGATTGCGATGGTGTAACCTCAGGTTACCGAATGTGACTGATTATTTTGGTAATACATAATATTCACATATCGAGGCAGATTTCTGCTCGGTAGTATGAAATCTTTTAGAATGAAGTCTGATTTGATCGATAATGGAAAGTACTGAAGCCTTCTCTTCGTGAGCAGTTTCCATCTTAACATCTGACCCTAATATCGTCCCTGAGCTCAAGCATCAGCAGTCAATGTTACCTTCAGGTCACCAGCAGGCAGGGCAGATGCAGTGATTTAACATTAGCATAGTGAGCTAACTGATACTAGCCATTAAATAGCATCTTCCCCCAGTTTCATGTCGCCATGGTCTTGCTACACAGGCCACTTTAAGACACACCCTGGACCTGCTAATATCGCGCTCATAGGTTGATACAGGGAAGCTTCATCGGCTCTAAATGACAAAGTAACCGCGTTGATATGATCACCAAAGCAACTAGCATGCAGGCTAACCAATGAGCAGCTAACGTCAGCCCGCTCAGGGACATTCTTCCACAGCACACATACTACTCTCTGCCCTTACCTCATAGTTCACTCTCCATCTTCAAATACTGGGTAAAGTAGCTCCTTACAGGTTTATAGAACCATCTATTGTTGTTATGTTCTCCCAAATAGTGGTGTTTTTTCACCAAAGCCCTTTCCGGCGATACTCCCGTAGTTCCGAAATCCCGACCGACTGAGCGACAGCTGGAAAATGGGGTAACGCCATTCAAATATCGCGAGATGTCGGTGTTAAACCTATAGCTTTTGTGAAGTCTCGCGAGAATGTACCAGCCGTGAGCTTGCAGGGATGACAGGGACGCTGCGAGGTAAAGGGATTAGATGCGCTTCAACTGGCTGCTGTTTTATCAGTTTAGGTAGAAAACTGGGCAAACACGGTTATTTCATTTCGGCATTATCAAATGGATACAAGTTTATGTGGTAGTTTTCATGCTGACGAATCACAGTCACGCTTTTATTTCGACGATCTACAATTAAAAGGTTAATATCATATTGCTTTCACGTAAACTGTTTTAAGATTACATTCTTCATGATGGCAACAATCAAGTTAATATTTTTTTTTTTTACTTTGCTCTTTATACGTATTTTAATTTTTTTTTTCTCTGAGTGCTGTTTGCTGAGAAAAACGAATTATCTGGGAGCCTGAAAAACTGAATCAACTTTTAAATTATGTAGCTGTCTAAATCTGAATCTGAATCTTTGATGCATGTGTGGATTTCTTCCAGGTCCTCTGATTTTACAGCTTGCAAAGCAGTAGAATCAGCCAGATTCTGTCTATCATCAGGCAGATCCAAAGCTTTATGCTCGATTGCTACGTCAGAAAATGACCAATGTATTGAGAACAAAAAGGCAGCAGATTGAGCCTGGTTCAGTTGTGCAAAAACTGAAAGATTACCACTAGGCCCTGGCTAAGTCAAAATGAATATGACACTTTCTATGAGATGTTTCCCAAATGGATGTAAAATATATCCAATGGATATGTGAAGCAATCCATACGGTATTTCAGGTTTCTTACCTCCTCTAATGGACTTAAGAGCAAAACAAACAACATGCTTTTAAGTTATGGTGACTCTACGTTCCTGTAAGGTGTGACTTCTTGTATGAATAGTTGTCCCTCTGTGCATGTCAGCCTTGTGATTGGCCTGGGACCACTATAGAGTGTGCCTTATTTCATGTCCATTGACAGCTGGGGTCCTCAGCAACCCCAAAAGGCAGAAAGAACATAGACAATGGATGAATTATAATTACAAAAATATATATGCTGCCAGGGATTGTTGGCTTAATATTGCAGATGCCCCCAGAGTACCAAAGCCTAAGCAAACACAAAATGGCTGTTTGGACCACATCTTTGGGAACGAGATTATATATTATGATAAAGTGCAATGAAACAGAAAAAAGTCCAGCTTGGACAAGTATAATTTTGTGTTCAGTGGCCCATTATAAGTCTACTCATCATAGTTCAAAAAGTTTAGTGTATGTGCTTGTCACTCGTGTCATTGAAACAGATTAATAGGGCTCATTTTCTTGTTAAGACATGAAATTTGCTTTAAAAATGAAATGGAAAAAGGGGTTTAAAATGAAATAATATATATATATATATATATATATATATATATATATATATATATATATATATATATATATATATATATATATATATATATATATATCATAATCACATTCTGTTCCCAGGGCAGGGGTATACACAGAATATGTTTTTTGGGCAGATATATTTTTTGTGAATCCCCATTTGCTGCACAAAAAAGACAACTGAGAAATTAAGAGGATGGTTTAGAACAAAGTCAAATAAAACAAAGAACTAAAGATGAGCAGCAACATTGTTTCAATAGTTTTGGGCATGTGTCAGTCATGGGCCCTTAGAATTATAATATTTATCCCCCATATGGCATTTCTGGATAAATGTGAAAAAATGTGCTGACTTTGCACAAACGCATGATTTATTTTTAAACAATAGGATTACAAAATTTACCTGCTGTGCAGAAGCAGACTTAAAGAAATGGGAGAATCCCATCACAAAATGGAGCCTGTGTCATGATCTGGGCTAAATGTTCCACTGGAAATATTTAGGGTTATACTTTATCCAAATTTTACAGTATTGTGAATGGTTATGTAGAAGACAATGTTAGAAGCAGCACCTTGCAGTAATACTCTTAGAACACATTACACCTGATTAATATATTCAAAATAATCATAAATTGATCTGACTTGCATTTATTTCCCCAGCTTGAAAGATCTTATTTATGTGCAAGAATGTGATGAATTTGTGCATGTGCAGCCGCGTGGCATTTGGTTTAGGTATTTGTCTTCTAAATAACTTTGTTTGTTGTTGACTTGACAGAAAGAATGTAAGATACATTCATCATTTTGCTTTAAAACAATTAAATATGGCCTCTGGTCCATGAGTCCCAGCCCTGTTTGCAAAATTGTACTACCAAGAGTGACCTGACTCAAACTCTACCTCGTGATTCTTTGATCATAAATGTTCTTGTTGCATAGATGTGTGCAGATGTTTGACTTTGTGTGGACCGGAATTATTTCATAGCTGTTTCCAGATCATAGTTTGGGATTATTATCGAAGCATTACCACGAACACAAGACTTAACACTTCTTTTTATTTTCTCACTCTTGAACTGTAATTTATACTGAGCTGCACCCTGCTGTAGAGGGCGCTGTTGTTCTCATTTGACACCAACGAAGAAGAAGAGGTCAGCTGATTCAAGGAACTGCAGAATTATTTCATGTGCAGGAGAAAATAAACAACGACTCTATGTGGGGTTAAAGGGGAACTTTGATATTTACGACATTGAAACTGTATAGATTATTAATTTAACAGGATGAAAGGTTTGTTCTGCCGAGCGGGGGTGAGTGATGCTGAGCCCAAGTTCATTATTCAGGAAACGGTGAGTCTGTGCTTCTGTTTTTATATTCTATGAAGGGAAATAACACCCAACTTAATGTTATAAAGACATTTTTATAGCATCAGATTAATCTAAAACAATGACACATGATGGTGCGAATGGATGAGACCGTGGCTCCACCTGCAGACATCAGGGTATGAAGCACAGGACACATGACAGTACTGCTATATGTTGTTTTGAAATGGCGACTCAAGACAATAAATACATTAAAAACCATTTTTTAAGTAAAGAACGAATGTATGACACTACCATCTTTATGAACTTCGGTGTGATCTGAGTTAATTTGTTAAAATCTAGCAATACTGCCCTGATTTGATACCATAACAACAAAACTAGAAGCTGTAGACGAGATCATTTTACTGATTTGTAAGCTACAGTTGCAGACAAACTCCTACACACAGGTTGATCTGTGCAAACATCAGCAGCATTTTCTTTAATTTAGGCTGTCTAAATATTATTTACTCTAAAATATGTCTCTCTGCAACAAGTCTTCATCATGTGAATGATCTTCAGTAAGGTCTGGATAAAAGACCTGGGATTAGTTAAGAAATACTTATTACACCCAGATGTGCTCTGCCAAGGCCTTTCTGAAATTCGTATCCTATTGTTCTGAAATATGTTTAAAACAACTGAAAGAGACAATATTTTCCGCCCCAGATGGTGCTTCAAAGTCAGTTCAATGAGGTTTGTCACCACTGATGTAAGGTGTAAATGCACACCTCCATTTAGAGACATTTGGACTTGGGCCTCCTGAGATGGTGAATTCTTATGTTATCATGCCCTTTCAATAAAAATCAAATGTGTTAAATGATGTTCCACATTAACACTTAATATTCCAAACTGAATATGTTTTGGCCTATGAGCAAATTACTGTCTGTGATTCTTACTGAAACAATTGTTTATAAACTCAAGGGCATCCAGAAACTACAGGTGTTGTCCGAAAGGTTGCTTAAATTGAAGCAACCTTTTTACAGCATTTTACAGCATTTTACAGCATTCCAAAACTTGATATATTTCCCTAACTTAGAAATAGAGAGGTGACAGTACACAGTGTTACTCAAAATAGATTTTATTGTGATCATTGTGTCATTGTTTAAAGTCTGTCCGACTGTGTCTTTACCTTATACAAGTGTCTTTGCCCTTACCTGAGCAGCTCAGGTTACATTTGTGTTTCATTTTTTTTCTTACCAGAGTCTTCCAGAGTCTTTAGGCAGCCATGACGTCAGAGTTCGGGTCAAAGCGTGTGGACTCAGCCCTCTGGACCTCAAGGTACTGACATTGAAGTTTTCTTAACAGATGATGTTGATGTGTTTATTATCAGGTGTTAACATGGACAGATAGAGGAATTAGTTGTTAAGTGGGGGCTGTATAGCGGTTATAAAATACCGAGCAGAAGTAAATATCAGAGCATTTTAAGGTGCATTTTATTTTAAAGAGACATAGCATATTTCTCTGAGAACTGACAGTTTAGTCAAATGTGTGATATTCTTCTGCAACCCAAGACCCTTCAGCAACATGCAAAGTGAATTGATTGTACAAGACATAGGACCTATGATATCCTTTTACTGACCTGTTAATCCGCTAAATCATAAAACATATTGTATTTATTAGGTTTTTTACATGTGCCCTCAGGATAAAGTATGAATGTTGCACTTAATTTTTACTTAATAGGTCTTAGATTTAAATACAGTTGTTTATGAGGTAGTTCACAGGTCATTTTGAGACTTAGTTACACATGTATCAATGAGAAAGAATAAAAGATGCAGCAAATATAAATAGATAATCTATTTTATTGAGTTAACATCCTTATTTATTATTTGATTTTAACAGAAATGTTCATTTGATGTCATTCTACTGTATTAAAGTAGTCTGTAACTTATAAACTGTGATGGTGTTAGCATGATGACACCAACTTAGCTGCAGTGATTGCTGATGCTTTCTTCTTTCCACTGCTCCAGCTGCTCACTGACATCGGCCTGCAGAGAGATTTAATTCCAGTCGGCAGAGAGGTGGCTGGGGTCATCCTCCAAGGTTGTAAACTAACACAGTTTTCAGTAATAATAAATGTGTTATAAAATAATAGATTATTTATGTATATGAGTCTAAATCATTTGTCTTTTCTTTCCTGCAGTGGGTGAAAAAGTGTCTTTCTTCCAGCCTGATGATGAGGTAGTAGGTAGGGTTGTATTTGTAACTTATATAATTAATGATAAAAAAAAATGACTAAGTTATTCGTGAAGCTGTGCTATCCCATGAGATCTCGATCTCATACATGATCAAGAGAAGCAGAGTTATTGTGATTACAAAAAAGAGACCTTTCACAAAATAATATATGCAGGTTACTCTGCTCTGTGCTTCCTGTCATTTATTTGATTTAGAGACTCTCTGTTCGTTTGTCTAAAAATACAAATCTCAATTTGCTGAAGACGGGATGTTGAGTAAAAAGTGAATTTAAACAGAACACAATGATTTGCACATCCTTGTTAACTTATACTCCATTAAATGCAGTACAGAGGCAAGATATTTAATGTTCAATCTGATTAAATAACGAGGGTACTGGACTGACCGGGCATAAATCCAGACCTGACTACCACTGAAAATGTGTGGTGAATTATGAAGCAAAAAACACAACAATGACTACTGTTGAGCAACAGAGTTTGAACTATAAAGCTTCTTTATAGTTGAAACTCTGTAATAAAAGGAGTGTTGATAAAAGGAAAGATGATTTAACACAGTTGTAAACGTGCCCCTGTCCTAGTTTTTCTGAAATGTGCTTGCAGGCATAAATCCAAAATGAATGAATGTTTCCTACAAAACAAAAAAGGTCATTAGTTTGAACATTAAATATCGTTTCTTTGTATTGAATTAAGTAAACGCTGAAAAATATTGTTTTCTTGTCTTATTCCCATTTTACAAAATACCCCACCCTCATTTGAATTGGGGTCTGTATATTTGGATATAAAGATGTGTGTAACATTGATGAAAATAACTTCAGTGAAAAAATTAGAAAAACAATATAAACAGGACCAATAGAACTTTTTACTGCATGATTTATAGATGCTGTAACCTCAGTTGTATGAATAGTTTTCACTTTCTGTGATCAGATTGTCTTTAATCAATGTTCTCCTTCTCAGGAATTCTGCCTCTGGGGTCTGCCTGCTCTGGACTTTGTGATACCATCGACATAGATGAACACTTGATAGGTAACTTACAAACCCACTCAGGCATTTACACATTAATCAGGTCAAAATATTATCTTTTGACTTAAATTCTCAGCCACAGTCAGTCAGTTTGTTTTAAAATCAAGTTAAAATAACGTAAATCCCTCTGTCTTATGTGTATGTGATAGCTCTCAGAGAAACCAGTCGAGGTCACACCTCAGAGATCAAACTGTTTTCCCCTCTGCCCTAAATGTCAGTGGGCACAGCAGGTCGCTGAGTGGACTGTTTTCTCTCTGCCTTTTATCCTCTGTGACACATCTCAAAATCTGAAGATAAAAACCAGTGCAGGCAGTTGGAAAGGCGCAGGATAATGTCAAAGTACCTTAAGAGAACAGAGGACATAAATCTATGACAGCAATGTCTTTGCCTGCAAAACTATGTTGACTCAAGGTTGAAAGGAAATTAAGCAGAACAACTGTCCAGCTGGACTTTCTTTCTGGCTCCACAGATTCCATTATAGCCTCTCCTACTGCCTCTGAAGTCCTTTGGGAAGGGCAGGGAAAATTACTTTGGTGCAGTAGATAAATTATGGGTAAAGTCTGGCTCAAACTCTGCTGTTTGTGTTCACACATACAGTTTACTGAGTAAATTCAGGATAGTTTTCCGGTTTTCTTCTGCAAGTGTGAATGGAGTTTAAAGCTGGCATGGAGAGACGAACGCTTTGTTCCACATGTGTTTGAAGGTTTACATCGTGTCTTGGGTGATTTTTAGGATTTTATTTAAGTTGAATTAAAGAATGAAAAAATGATTGTTTTAAGAAATGTGTCCATCTACCTGAAAACACTGTAGTATATACACTTGTGGTCAAAATCTTAAAGGGATACACCAACTTTTTTTTCCCTTTTCCTGTCTTGTCTTGGTTCTGAGTCCATGTTAAGCAGATAGATTTTTTCGACTCTGTGTGAAGTAACAAGAAAGAGACAGTAGAGCTCCCACACTGCTAATTAGCTTAGCTCAAACACTGGATGTTAATGGGAAGTGTTAGCCTGCCTCTGCCTATAGTCATCAGATAAATTCTTCAGCAACTCTAAACAGTCCTGTGTGCCTGTTGTGACTTGGACAGGTTATGCTACGTTATCTATTTTTAAACTAAGAATAGCACTTCAAATTTTCAAAAGAAATATGTACGATTAGTTTTGTATGTATTTCTTGAAAACATTTCCACAGGGCGTAGGGCATGTGCAACCACGGACGTGCTTGTTAGTAGGTGAAAAAGACAAAGCTCACTTTATATCACTCACCTCTCATTAAACTTACATGAACACATCCAATAAACATACAGGTTCATAAACAGTATATTTATATGTTTTATTCTGCAGTCCAGAAACCAGAGAAGCTAAGCTCAGTGTGTGCAGCAGGAGCTCTGCGTGATGGCCTCTGTGCTTACACTGCTCTACACACACATGCTCACATGGCAGCCGGACACACACTCCTGGTCATGGATGGAGCCAGTGTATGTAAAGATTCCCTATTTTTGCTTGTTTTGTTGTTGTTTCCTTCAGAACAATCCAGACATAAGTGTTTTCTCCCTCCATTTACTTTTCTCCTCTCTCCAGCCTTTTGGCCTCATGTGCATCCAGCTAGCGTGTTATCATGGAGTGAAGGTTCTGACCACGTCGCATACGCCACAATCACACACATTCCTGGAGCAGCTTCGGCCGAGTGTAGGTAAGTACAGACTAGAGCTGGGACGTTTCAAACCGATTGTCATGATTTATAGACTAAAATCTCCAACTTTCACTTCTTCCATACTCCATCATATCATGCCCTTTACTCCTTTTTACTGTTTTCCTCTTTTTCTGTCTTTTCCCCCTTTTGTATTCTGTCCTCTCCTCCTGTACGTGTTTTCATTAGGTGTTCAGGACCCTTTAGTAGGTGAGATCTGTTCTGTCTGTCTTTCTTACTGACTTAATAAGCTTGCTTCCCTGCTGGAGTTTCAATATTTGCAAGAAAATTATTATTATTGAATCAAAAGATGTGTGTAACTCATCCCTCAGCATACAGGTTAATTCAGTACAGAAACACCATTGTTAAAACGAAATGTGTTGCTTTTTATGTGTACAGAGTAACCAAGGTTATTAGAACTGATAGTTAACATAGTTACTTATTAAATATTGTTTTTCTAAATTGAACTTATTACTAAAATGAAGGCAAGATACATAAAACACAAAACCCTGACACTTGTTAATTGCATGAAAAATGTGTTTTATTGGCTCTAATTCTTTATTTGGCTATTAAGCAGGAATGGAAATACTTTTTAGGTCTTAAACAACTCCTGCTAGTTTTCTGTGGGGACAAAAGTTGACCGTGTCAGATTTTCAGAGTCAACAATGTCAAACACATGATACTCCTGGTTTTCAATGCAGTACTCCATGGATGAATGCCTCTGGAAGCTGCATATGTTTTTACTTACCTAAACTTTACAGTAGGTGTCTTGTTAAAAACTTAGCCACAGTTTTGACCACTGTTGCCCCTGTCTGCCATGATTTTTTAATATAACTTCTGCTGACTGCTTCTGGGGAGAATCTGATTTATTTGATTTTTAATACATGCAGAACACATAGGAAGGAATTGATAAGAAAATTGACTGATATAAATTCTTTGAGGGAGCTGTTATTGTTTCTTAACTGGAATTGGTTTTCCATACCTATTCCTTCTCCTTGGCTGTAAGTTGACTTATTTCGGTTTTGAGCTTGCAAAAATGTTAATATAACCCCCCATACTTTTGTTTGTGTTATTAAAAGTGTCCTTTTATTTATCATAGTATTGCCTTCTGAAACTGATATTAACACTAATGTGGCCCTCCTGGTAACAATGATATAATTCTGCTTTTCGATCTTTATCACTTTTTGCCACCATGTGGACAATACTGATACTGCATCCACTGTAATTTCATTAAATTCCATACTGTGTTAAATTTATGTTTTTTTAATCGTTTTTGAAGCTGTGTTTTTAGCTTACATATAATTTTGCTTCTTTGTCTTTGTATGTGAAGCCAAGGTCATTCCAGTGTATAAAGACCCTTCAGACCTTCTACCTTTGGTTTTGGAGGAGACAGGAGAACTGGGAGTGGATATCGTCATAGACTCTGGAGGTAAACACTCAGTCCTGCTTCTAACTTTGTAGCTAATTAGCCAGTTTGCAAAAGAAATTAGTTGGTGTGATCATGAAATATCAGAACTGTAGATAAAGTTTATTTTGACATATAAGAAACATGAAATAGGCTATATAATACAATACCTTTTCTCCAAATGTGTGTCTGCAGTGCGTCTCCAGGAGGAAGAGGAGACGTCAGAGGACATGAAGCTCCTCCCACACAAACATGACATCATCACTGTGCTGGGGGTGGGGGGACACTGGGTCACATCCCACAAAGAACTGCAGGTGAGTCAGAAATTCAAACTGAATTATTCTATCACGACGTCTTTCAGAATCTTTCCACTTCAGAAAACAGATCAGATATTCACCCATCATTTCTTTTGTTGTTGCAGCAACGGTACAAACAGTCATTTATGCTCAATCATCAATCTGTTTATTCACAAAATAAAGTGAAGCTGGTGCATACGCTCATTATTTCCCTACAGCAGTCTTTGTGAAAATGTACTCCCCAAAGCTTGTCAGAGCTTTTAAACTGACATCAAATAAAACACACAATCAGAACATAATGCATACAGAATTCTTAATGTACAACCTCGTGTCACCCAATGATCTGAAATTTCCCACATTACCAACAGACACTGATGTATACAGATACAATCTTTGTTGACAATGCCTCGTGAACAATAACAGTAACAATTAATTACAAACCCCAATTTCCCATTCTAATGAAGTTGGGACATTGTGTGAGACATGAATAAAAACAGAACACAACAACTAGCAAATCCTTTCTGACCTTTATTCAAATGAAAACACTACAAAGACAAAATATTCAATGTTCAAACTGATAAAATTTGTACAAGGAAATCTATCCCATTCTTTCTCAATGAAAGACTTCAGTTGCTCAACAGTGCATCATCTCTATTGTTGTATTTTGTGCTTTATAATGTGCCAAACATTTTCAATGGTAAACAGGTCTGGACTGCAGGTGGGCCAAACCAGTACCAGACACTTTAACTATGAACCCACACCAATTTAACACAAATTGGATGGCTGCATATGTTGCTCCAAAAATCTGCATGTACCTTTCAACATTAATGGTGCCTTCACAGATGTGCAAGTTACCCATGCCATGGGCACTAGCACGCTCCCATACCATCACAGGTGCTAGCTTTTGAACTATGCACTGACAGAAGTCTGGATGATCCTTTTCCTTTTTAGCATGGAGGACACGAAATCCATGAATTCTGACAAAAAGGGAAATGTGTACTCGTCAGACGACAGCACACTTTTCCACTTTGCAAAAGTCCATCTTAATTGAACTCAAGCCCAGAGTATGTGGCAGCATTTTTTGGTGTTGTTGATGTATGGCTTAGCTTTCCATGTAGAGTTTTAATTTGCACTTGCACTACATGTATTAGTTGTGTTACCTGACACTGGTTTTCTGAATTTGTTCCTGGACTCATGTGGTGATATCCTTTCAAGAATGACATTTTTTCTTAATGCAGTGCAGCCCGAGGAATCAAAGGTCATGGGTATTCAATGTTGGTTTTTTGCCTTGTCGCTTCTGTGCAGAGCTTTTTCCAGATTCTCTGAATCTTTTCATGATACTATAGACAGGATAAGGTGAATCGTTATAGTCCAATCATACTTTGAGAAAAGTTATTCTTAAACTGTTGAAATATTTGATCATGTAGTTGTTCACTAAGTGGTGAACTTCAACCATCCTTCCTTGTGAGAGCCTTTTGGGAATGCTCCTGTCATGACATCAACATGTTTTCACCCAACCTGCCCACCTATGGAGCGCTCCAGTCAGTTGTTTTCAGAGCATTCCTCAACCTTTCCACTCTTTTTTTGCCCCTGTCCCAGCTTTGTTGGAACCTGTTGCGTGAATCTAATTCAAAATGAGTGAATATTTGAAAAAAAAAGTTCATCAGTTTGAAAATTAAATATCTTGTGCTTGTAATATATTTAACTGAATATAGGTTGAAAGGGATTTGCAAATCATTATATTTTGTTCTCATGTACATTTACATTGTGTCCCAACTTCCATGGAATTGGAGTTTGTAGGTTTTACTAATGATACTATTTGAACTTTGTTTTGAAATCCTTGGCCACAGGGTTTTAGGAAATTAAGTATTATTGTGGCGGCATGTTCTTTAGGTTCTTGTTGAAGCTGGACAGAGATGCAGGTGGTTTTTATGATGCTATCAGGCTCATTTCAGATCTGTGGGCCTCTGCAGGTCACACTGAAACTTGTTCATTTCAGTTTGTGCTTGTTTTGCATAAGGTCCGGTGCCACATACACTCAGAGACTGTCGGCATTAAAGCATGTGGCTCGCGCTCAAATCTTACCCAAGGCTCCTTTTTAAACGTCATCCCTCACTCTATTGTCATCCAGCTTACTTTAAAATGCCTTCCAAAAAGAGGGAAATATTTTCCAGCGCTTCCTTGATCTTTCTATGCATAAGAAATACAAACAGAAGCATACAATGCTGAAAAGGAGTTCAGAACTCTGAATTAAGGCTTCAAAGTGGAGTAAACCTGCTCAGTGTGCACTTCTCTGCTGACATTTTCTCTTTTGTGTCTCTTCACAGTTGGATCCTCCAGACTGCAGATTACTGCACTTAAAATCAGCCTCTTTGACTTTCCTCAACCATGAAGTCTGGACTGCGTCATCAGCTCAGCAAGGGAGATACCTGCGTATCCTGTGCTTACAGATAATCTTAAACATGAATAAATTAACATGAACACATGAACATTAGCATAAACATGAGTACATCAACATACACACATAAACATTACCATAAACATGAGTACATGATCACATGTGTAATCCTTGACAGCTTTGTGACAGATATCCTGAAGGACATTGTGGAGAAAATGTCAGCTGGTGTTCTCAGGTAGGTAAAGCAAACCAAACAACAGTCACTCAGGTGAGGTGGAGGTTGTCTTATTATAATTATCATTTTAGTCTGGCAGATAAAAAAATGTAATGAAGAAAGAAATATTTAACTGAGGGGAAGATCATGGAGACCCACTTCCTCCAATAAGGAGAAAAGAGGAAAGACAGTTAATCATCAATAGAAAGAAAAGTAAATTGTCATTGTTAAATTGAAATTATGAGATGAAAAGTCATAACAGGAAGTCTGTATTATTTAATATATCTAAATCATAGTATAAATAGTCTAAATTATGAGTTAAGATGTTACTATTAAGAGTCAAAAAGACAGACTTAAGAGATAATGGTTACATTTATAAGAAAATGCCATAATTATGAAATGGAAAGTCATATCTATAGGATAGACACAAAAATATGCTATGAAACCCAAATTAGAACACTAAGATGATGGGATAAAAAAATAAAAAATAAGATAAAAAATTATGATGAATTATGATGTCAAATTAAAAACTATTTAAAACTACCAAATTTTGAGATAGAAAATCATAATCGTCATACATACAGCCAAGTTTTGAGGTGAAATAAAATACTTTTTTGTATGATTTAAAGTTTTGAATATGCTTTGAAAAGTTGAGCACAGAAATTGGGGGGTAAAAAGTTGTATTTAAAGGACAAAAAAAATTGGAGAAAAATAAGTACTCTGTGAAACAAAGCCATCCTTTTGAGTCAAAAAAATGCCCAGACTGCAAGATAAAAAAATATTTAAATACTTATTAGATAACAGATTGAAATGATGAAATAGAATTAAAATAAATAAAAAGTGTAGGATAAGAAAATGAAGTCATGATATCAAAGCTAAATATTCAGGTAAAATGCAGTAATTATAAGATAAGGCAAGATTATGGAATAAAAATTAAAGACAATGATATGAGAATGAAAATTAACAAATTCGAATCTAATATAATGTGGGGAAAAAGTAACGTTCATAAGATAAAAGTAAGATTTGTTAGATAAGACATAAATATGAGATAAAAAATCTCATATTTTAACTGACTATGATTTGTGTGTATTTCCTATCATCTTCTAAGGGTTTCTTTTAAATGAAGGCATTCTTTCTAAGCGGCAGCCTCATGAGTTAAGAAAAGTGGTCAATATAAAAGTTCAGAAGTAATAAACAGTTGTGGTCAGAATAGTTCATATTTGTATGGGTACACTTTCTATGTAAAATTTAAAATATTTTCTGTATTGATTCTAAAAATACAAGTTATGATTACTTAGATGCTTGGTTGATGTATGTCTGCAAGTCACTGGATTTTTTCTATTGCCAGAGCACAGCACCTCCACTTTGTTTGGTATATGGTTGACTTAAAGTAGCTGCTTTTCCAAAATAGAGACAACTGCTAAAGTGCTTTAAAGACAGCTTTAGTAATGTATGTGTGACTCAGTCTATGTTGGAAGTGATGAACATGTAAAAGAAATATTTTGTTTGCCATTTTTTAAATCCACTTTATCTTCCTCATTCAAGCATTCAGTTTGGCTTCTTGTAATAAAAAGGGCACAATACAAGGTTAAGAGCTGCTTCAGAGTTAAATTCACATACTTTTAAACACTCAAGCTCAGAATGATAATCACGGTATATGAAACTGATGTTTTCCTTACTCCGTCCAGATCCCTCTAATCTCTAGTATATTTTTAAATTAGATCACTTAACCATATCTGCAGTGTCTTTCAGAAGAATTCAGTTCATCTGTTTATTTTGATAATCTTTTCTTCCAGACCTCAGCCCGAGGAGGCAGTTCCTCTCTATGAAGCCACAGTTGCCATGGAGACAGTTCAGCGTCAGCAGAAGAAAAAGGCTGTTGTCCAACTCTGAGACAGACAGTTAAAAATTGACATTTTACTTGTTTTTGTGACTTGAAACTTTTACAGCATGCAGCACAAGAAACTCCCTGAGGAAAACAAATGTATGTAGAGAATCATGTTTATGGTCATCAGCCCACTTTCAGCTAAATGTTTTATCACTTGAAACACAACAGTTCTCATGTTTCAGGGGTGTCTGACCAGTCCCTGACCCCTTTAGGTACTGCAATTCACCATGAGCAACATCTTTCTTAAACATATTGCCTGGCACTAATCTTATAACCAACTTAAAGTAAAATTAAATAACTGAGACTATCTTACTGTGTCCTGCAGCCTTACATACAGTAATAATATAAATAAATCAATAAATGTAATTATTCAAAGTTGAATAAGGGGAGACATTTCCTTTTGAGTCTCTCTGCCATCAGGTATTTTGTGTTTCTTGTCCACAACCCACGTCAACAATTTCTTTTCCGGAGATATTGAATCGTAAGCGTTTTTTTATTTTTTTTTATTTTACAATTGTAATACTGGTATTCTGATAATTATAATGATTTTTTTAAATAAATGTATTTCTTTTTATTTCTTCCATGAAGAATGTTGTTGTGTTTTTGCAAACATTTGTTCAATTGTGACTCAAAACCTCAAGACCAGATTTTGATGTCATTTTCAGGATATGCCTGTGATGGCTCAAGAAGAAGTGATGATACTTTGGTGGCGACTCGAGTCTGGATGCTAAACAAGGGATTATTTAAAGGATTACATAACATTGCAAGACAGGGCAGTTTTTAATATTTCATTAAATTCCAGAGTGGATTTTTTTCACTGTGTTTTTATCATTGTGGATTATCAGCTCTGTGAAGAACAAAACAAAAAAAACAACAGCAACAAAAAAATATGAAACTTAAATGTCCTGGTTTTGTAATTATCTAACAAGCCAACCTGCTCTTCATGATGTTTCAATCTTAAATGCATATGGAGTAAAAAGCTACAGTTGCATGGAAAGGTATGTTAAACCTTTGGGATTACTTGGATTTCTTCTTAAACTGGTCATAAAATATGTCCTGATCTTCACATCACTAGACAAACACAGACTGCTCAAACTAATTCCGCACAAAAAATTAAGTTTACATGTTTTTATTTGACACCTTTTTTTGCATTCTCGGCAAAAAGTGTTCTGCTGCTCATTAAGATCTTTAACATCAAGAGCCAATATTTTTTATTTTACCATCAAGTCTTATTTAGGCACAGCAACTATACTGATGTAAAAGATGGTTCCTAAACCAAGATTTTATTTGATAATTTATTGGTATTTTCAAAAAGGTGATACACCTCTCACTCCTAAACTGCTAAAGGATTTTTGAAGGAATAAGATCAGATGAACAGAATTGTTATTGGCATTAGTAACAATAAAAAAAAAGTCCATTTCATCCCCTCATGAGCAGTGTTTCAAATCGAAGTAAAAAGAATTGTGAGAGCTGAAATTGAATTAAAAAAATTGACACGCTGTACAAACAGAGGTATGAAGATGTAAAACATTTTAATATATATATTTTTTATTTATAGAGCACTTTTCTAGACACTCGATTAACCTCAATTATCCTGACCTTTGACCTCTAAGCAAGCCATCATTCAGTTTGGGGACAAAGAGAAAACTTAGACAGAAGCCCTTTAAATCAGTGAACGTTTCATTCATGTAATGCGTTATTTAACTGCACTGTTTGTTTTGTCCTTCGGTTTGTACGCGCATTGAGACACGTCTCCACGTTGTTCGCCTTGTTTCCTTGTTTTTCCGGGTCTGCGCGCAAGTGCTGCGCAGTAAACCTCCAGCGTCCCCGTCATTCACCCCGCTTTCCTCTTTCTGGCGTTTCACTCCTCACTGCAACTCCAGCACCAAAAGTCCACTCCAAACCAGCAAGAAGTAAGAAACCTCCGTTTGTGCTCTCCCTTTAGGAGTTAGCGACCTGTTAGAAACAAACTGTGCATGCTTTCAGTGCTATAGCAGGAAAAAGAGCTCAGTCTGCTAACTTCACCTGCACAGTTTATTTAGACTGCGTTATGTAACACAAACATTAATCCAGGCGCCTGATACCATCTAATCACAATATTGCGTAATAAAACACTTAACTCGTAGTAATCTTCCGTTTGGAATTACAAGGTCTGTTTTAAAGTAGTTGTAGTATTTGTAATTCAGTTTCAATATTGTTTTGTATTGTGTTATGAAGGTAAATCAGAGAAGGTCATGATGTCTCCTTGCTCTGATCAGATCTTTCTCTTTGATTCTTTTAATCTGAAGACATCAGCGTTATAGTTTTATATTTACAAACAACTTTCATTAAGGGTGTAAAAACACACTAGAGGGGGGAAGGAACGGATTACATTTACTCGCGTTGCTTTAATTTAGTAGTTTTTTTCTGAACTTCTATTTACTTTTATTTACCTGAGTATGTAGGCTAATTGAAAGCATTGTACTTCGCTTCATTTCAATTCGCACCTACAGGCCAGATATTTTTCATCTAAAATGTGGCTATTGTTGTTGTCTGTCCTTTTACAGTTCAGATAATGTAAACATTGATCTAAATACCCCTGAAACATTCTGCGTCTTTCTGTGCGCTGGCTCCTCCGTGTGCCGGGGAGCGTAAAGACGCACAGCGCGGGCCACAGTGTGGGGTCATAAGTCACTTCAGTTCAAACGGTGTCTCCATAGCTCATGTCCACGGTTTAAATGAACAAGAGTTAAGACAGTATGAGTCAGCTTTTTGTTTAATCAAAACTCAACATTCCTCAGCAGTCCAGCTCTGAGCTGCTAAATGATTAATTCATCCGGCGGTCACCTGCGTCACTTACTCTCCATGTTGTAAGAACAGTCTTTGAAAGATCAATCTCCAAATACAGTCTACGATGGCAGGGGTTCTAAATCAGTGGGTTGAGGCCCCAAATTGGGTCTCAGAGCTGTTTGCAGTGGAAATCAGGTAAAAATGCAACAACTATGTATTCAGTTAATGGAGGCCCTGAGCGGACAAACTTCAGTAGGCTACATTTTATTGAACTCCATTGTGCTGTATAAAGTACATATTAGTTGTTCTCTCAGGATCTTGACATATCCTGTCCTCTAAGTATAAAAATGGATTTTCTTATGATAAACTTTTGACTTGAGATACTTAGAAAACAACCAACATAAATGTTATGATGGGAAACAAAGTGCTTGAGGTTTATGGATGTATTAATGTTTATAACCCTTTTTGTCCCGTCCCTTTGCCTAGAAATATATGTTCTCCTGTCTGAGATCCAAATTGCAACTTTTTTTCATTAAACATATTAAAGTCGTTGATCATTTTTAGAATTGGGTCATGATGACTGATGAGATGGGGATTGTTTCAATTTAGGAATGCTATTATTAACTTTTCATATCAAATTTGTGTGAGTGGTCAGTGTGTCTAATATTTCACACTCTCTCTTCCTCTTTCTCCCTGTGGTTTGACAGACATGGCTACCAGGGTTGCGGTGGTAACAGGCAGTAACAAAGGCATCGGCTTTGCCATCGTCAAAGCCCTCAGCAAACAGTTTCAAGGCGTGGTTTACCTCACTGCCATAGATGTGTAGGTATTATCCACCTGGAATCACCAGGACTTGTTTTAAAATTATTTTACGGTTTGATCAAAGTTCCTCTGACGAGTTATTTGGTTGTTTTTTTTTTTGAAGGAGGCGTGACATACAGAAAGCTTACTGTACAGGAAAAACAAAAGACACAGCTTAAAGCGGAGCCCAGCTCGGACTGATACAGCATCCAAGTCATTACTTACTGTATATTTGCCATGACAAAATGACATAACAACAAGCTAAATATTGATATGTAATATTTATAAACTTTGGCAGTGTTTTTTTAAAAATATACTAGAAAAGACAAGAATTCAATGTTAGGGATGGGCTTCTTGCTACAAAAAATCCAATATTTTAAGTAACAAATATCAGTGAAGAAACTTAGAAGTGGAACATGTAAGTGTACTGATATCAATATAAAGTAACCTACAGAGAAAACAGTCTGTTAAAACAAGTTATTCTGTTACAGTTTATCTGTATTTTTATTACTTTATTAATCTTAATTAGTTAATTACAGTATTGATAGGTAGGGGTGTGAATCTTCGTAAATATCATAAATCATTCTGATTCTAGGGGTCACAGTTTGGTTAAAAATAGATATTGATATGTGATTGATAGGGCTTAGCAATTCACAATGTATTACCGACTTATTATAAAAGGTGTTCATATCAAGATCTACTCCCGTCTGTTGTTCACAGAGAGACTTCACACTGTGACTGATGGTAAAGACCAAAATACCATGTATTGTTTATACAGAGCTTTTACATTTGTGATGTTTCCATCAGCTATTCACAATTATAAAGATGCACAACAATGAAGTGCTAATAAAACTAACAAACAAAAACAAAGGGATAACATTTATTCTTTAGTTACATTAAAAAAGAAACTTAGACAGTGCACCCTTTTCTCAGCTCATTATGCAAAGAGGGAGGAGAGAGAGGCTGCACAGAGGAAAGTGACAACAGGTTAGCATTTCAGGGCTGATGTGAATATCAAGATACAAAAAAAGAATTGTATAGTTTTTGAATAAATTAAGAATTTTATGTTGAATCTGAATCGGATTGAGTTCTTGTTTTTCAATATCTCAGTTGATAGGACTTTGAAATGAGTGTCACCTCTTATCACCTCTTTTCATTTTTACAGTTTAGCAAGTTACCTCTGCCAAGAAAGTCATGCTATTTCTAACATTTGTCAATTTGTAGCACAAAGAGTCCTCAACAGATCCGTATGAAATTTTCAGGGAAGATTGATCATGAGACAAGAAGAGGAGTTTGGATTTTAGTGAGGATCCCGATACGGATGCAGATCCACTATTTCATTTTTGTTTCTGCAGTGATCTTGGTAAGGAGGCAGTGAAGTCTTTGGCCTCAGAGGGATTGAAGACACAGTTTCACCAGCTGGACATCACCGACCTGAACAGCATCTCATCTGCTGCTGCTTACTTTAAAAAGAAATATGGAGGAGTGGACGTCCTTGTCAACAATGCTGGCATAGCATTTAAATGTGAGTTTACAATGTTGAATTAAGGGTCTGCATTTTTGTGCAAGGGCCCATTTTTAGCCTTGTATTTGTTTTCATGAGGTTATAGTATGATAAGAAACTTGCATGTTAGTTTCAAAATAGTTCAGCTGTCCATGTAGACAAACTTCCCAAACCACATGACAAAGTGCACCTTTGATAACAGTTACGGCTTGCACTCTGGTTCAAACAGGAACATTTATTTCAGTTTTGTCACTATTTTGACAAAACAAAACAAAGGATTAAAGTCATTTATGTGACATTTTTAAATAGGAAAAAAAGATTGAAATAGGAGATCAGGGATTTTTTTAGGGCCATATCTTCCATCCCCACTTTAACCTTTTTCTAAGTTATCTGGTCTGATGAAGGAAGGCAGATTTCCCCCTCGGTTCTGTTCAAACATGGACTCATTCAAAACTGTGTGTTTGTTACTTGTATGATTTTAAAACATTATTTCATGGGTACTGAGGTGAATTTGGATGGGCTCCAGCACCCCTAAAAACTATAAAATGCTTCACAACACATACACAACTCTGCCTCTTAAAGGTACATCTTTAAGCCCTGTACCAGAATTAGTACAGTTTTGATCCGTCATGATTAGAGATAGGAATTGAGAACTGATTCCAGCTTGTTTGATGAATCAACATCATTTGCATGCTCGCATGTATCTACATGCTTTTTAACTAATGACGTCATGATCTGGTGAGAGGCACTAGGCTCAAACATAACTAGAAAAGCACTCAGAGAGCACAGACCTCCACCAGCACCACAGTCCTCACCCATATTGGGATTTTCACCATAAATATTACTCCTGCCTTTATTTCATCTAAATATCTAGATTCCTTGACCATGAAAACATACCATTAGCAATGGGATTCATAATGATATCTACTTTTAGTTCAGTAGTTATTCACGAAAATCACATTTTTCATCACGGCGGTTTTCTTCTGGATCTAGCTCCAAAGTTTTTGAAGATACAACAAATCAGATTGAACTCTCCAGATTCCACAGTATCTTGGCTATATTTTGGCATTGTCGAAGTCTATGCCTTTATTTGTTCCCTTGCTATGATGAAAATTCCAAGGATATCTAAAATTTTTCTTGTTCTGGATCAGAGAATCTGGAATTTTGCCAGGATCCAGATCATTCTTTGATATCTTGTAGAACCTATTGGAAACCTGTCCTGTATTTTCAAATGCTCTGATTATTTTTGGTGGAGTTAAATGCACAAATGCCAAAAATGGTCCTATCTTGCAGTGTTAAAGAATCCTTTAAAAAATTCTAGATCCAGACGGTGATCTCGATCACCCCCAAAATCTAATCATTTGTTTCTTGTCCCAATCCGGACATTTCCTGAAAATTTAATTGAAATCTGTCCATAACTTTTTGAGTTATGCTGCTAACAGAGAAACAAACAAACAAAAAACCAGATGCTGGCAATAACATAACCCCCTAGGGGAGGTAACTATTAGTGGAAGAGTAATCGTGACTTACTATAAGAACTGATGACAATTGCATTTTCTATGGCAGACAGGAATCACAACCAGTCTGAAGTGTGACTGATTTTTATTGTGTGGAACCAACAACACAAGGTGGAAATTTATTGACAGTGACACCACATGGCAGTAAGTATCATGACTGCCATGTGTTTGACAGTGTTGAAACAGAAAACCTGTGTTGTCAGGCTTTTTTATCTCACAGAAAATCCACAAGAATGGATGACTGAATTTACAAAAACAGGATGAATAGCATTGATAGCAGAACTTACCATTTGACTGGTAGTGGTTAAACCTAATTTCCACCCAAAACATGATCGCGTATTAAGTACTAGGACTACTACTACTTTTAGTTATATTGTTGCACAATGTGAGACAAAAGTCTGTATTGTTAGTTTTATCTAACATATTTTAGTTCCAGTTTTAATTTGAAATTTCTACCCTAGAAACCATATACTGTTTATCATCAAAGTGGAAGTCAGGAAAAAAGGCACTTTATCACTGAATGAACAGATGGATAGTTCACTTTAAACCAAATCAAATTCATACTTAAAGCCCATTTGAAAACAGACTATGCTGACCAAACTGATGTAAATGGAAAGCAAAACAGACGGGTTGAAATAAAACCACAAAAAAACACTTAAAAATACAACTCATACATTTAAAGAAATCATCAAGATCATTTTTTAAATTGGTTTAGATTAATAAAACCATCTCAACAAAGTGGAACGTGATCAATAGCACTCCAACAGCGCTGTTTTTTTAAATGAAAGAATTACAATTATAAAACATTGAAATAGAGCTTATGCCCTGACAGTATCAAATGAGCAATGTTCAGAAAACCTTATTCATGACATATGAACTAAACAACACCCCAATTACTGATATGTCAAAATGTTCTCTGCTATAAGTCATTTTTATTCAACAGTGTAAAAAGGTACACTCAGTAATATCCCCTTTTCGACTAAAGTGATTAACCAATTCAAATGATCCAACTGTCATTGATGACCTGCTGTAGAAGACTCTCACTTGCATCCACGGGGAATTAGCAAACATTCACTAAAGTGAGTGCCTGATTTGGTTCATCAGATAAAAGACTAGTTCACCATTAGACTAATTATTTGTGCAGCTCACAAAACACAGTATTCTTATTTTTTTAATTATAATGCAGTGAAAGTCCTTTAGTCTAACCAGTTTGTGAAAATGATCTTTTTTCAGTGGCAGACACCGCTCCTTTTGAAGTTCAGGCGGAGGTGACCCACAAGACAAACTACTTTGGCACCAAAAACATGCTGACTCAGTTCATGCCGCTCATCAAAGCAGGAGGTAAGGGCAGGGTCTTGGACTGAGGGTCTTCATTTACAGCTCAGCACACAAACAGATTTTTAGAGATCTGACAGACTGAAGAACCAAGCATTTTCTACCCAGTGTTTTTTTTTTTTTACATTTTTTTATTTTGAAGAATTTGGGAAAGGGTTGGCTGGCCTTGCAGTTTGGCCACATCTTTAGTATGGGCCACCCAACGAAACTAAATTTAAGTCCTACATGTATGTTATTACAGTTATATAACATGGGTTTCAACAGTAGGCTGTTCATTTTTTTCTCAAGTTTAAAATCTTAGTGTAAACTTTACCTCTGTGTGTGTTTCTTAGGTCGTGTGGTGAATGTCTCCAGCATCGGCGGCGTCCGCGCTCTGCACAAGTGCAGCCCGGCCCTGCAGGAGCGTTTCCGCAGTGAGGACATCACTGAGGAGGAGCTGACGGGGCTGATGCAGAGATTCATAGATGCGGCCAAGAAGGGCGAGCACAACCAGGACGGCTGGCCTGACACAGCATATGGAGTATCCAAAACTGGAGTGACGGTGTGTATCCTTAGTTTTGATCAGAGGTCAAAGATAAATTTGACAATAATAGAGCAGAACAAATTACGTAACGCAGAGGGAATAAGGTGAGCTCTTAAACAAGTTTAAGAGACAGGAAGTAGAGCTTAAGATCCCTTTAAAAATTACCAACAAACTTAAAAAGCCTGCCATTTTAGGATCAGATTTAGACAACTTCACATATCTCAACCGGGCTTTTGCTGTCTAACCGGACCATACACACATTTACACACAGCAGTCATAATAATGTCAGAGATGATAGAATTAACCGTCAGTACACTGACACTTGCTCACTGGCACATTGGCGCCCTCCTGTGGCCATAAATAATGAGACACATTAACTGGAGTTCCTACAAAGAAATGTTTTTAAGTGGAATAAGTGGAGAGCAGTGGCTGGGAGTTATTGATCTGTGTGATGTTCATGTATCATTATGTGCAAATATTGGAAAGGATTCATACACTTTTGAATCCTGTGACATGTAAGGGTGGGCGGTATGGGGCAAAAAAAAAAGTGTCATGATTCTTCTGTAGCTGTGTAAAAGTCTTGATTACCTACAGGAACCAATCTTACATACACAAATCCTCTGCAGTAACATGTAGGTCAAAGCATGGAGTATTTAAATATCTGCAGTTTTAACCATCAGCTAAATGGCATGTTGAGGACTGCCATAAAAATGCATGAAACTGCTAATTCTTCGCTTTATGAACAATTCATCTGAATAAATGGAGGCATTTTTTGCATCATATTAGGATTATGGTTCAGTTGTGTCTCCTGTGTGTTTAAATCTATTCAAGTGAATAAGTGAGGTAAAGCATAGCACCACAACTGATAGAATAAGCAGAGCTGATGCATCCTAGTTCTTCACAATCTATTATCATAATATTTCATGCCCCTAGTACCATGTATGATTGCCCTAATATACTGATATTAGAGGTGTGCGATATGACGATGTTAAATCGTTAAGGATCATAACGATTTAATATCGTCATAAAGCAGAAAGTCTGTGTGGGCACAGAGACTTTGACGCTCACCAGACTAGCCAATCGTAGCACATCACGCGCAGTGCATGGTAGTATCTCCTGTTTGGTTATGTAGCATGAAGCCATGGCGGAAAGAGAAAAGGAGGGAAAAGCTTGAAGATGTCTGAACAAAAATCTTATATAAAGCAGCTGTATAATTCACTCAGGTTATAGACATTGCAGTTTAGATGACATTTGTTTTGAATTGTTGCACTTTAAGAGATAATGTTGATATTGTTGTTCATTACCTTTTATGTTTACATTTATTGCACATTTTTTATGAAAACTGCACTATTTAAATTAAATCCTGTTCAGAAAGTTTCTTTGGCTACCTTTTTTTTTCTTTTAGGGTTTTACATGTTTTATAGGGAAATAATGGTCAAACATGCAAATTAGTGTAGAAAAATCAATGTAAAAAAGAATCGCAATAAAATCGTGATCGTGATTTTATTTTTAAAAAATCGTGACATGATATTTTTGCTATATCGCCCACCCCTAACTGATATATATAATCACTTTTATAACTTACACTAATGCTAATAATAACTGGAAAAAAAATCTTCTCTGTTTTTGTTTTCAGACTCTGTCCATGATCCTGGCTCGTCGTTTGTCAAAGGAGAGACCAAGTGATGGGGTAACTTTCCCAAAATGACAAGTTTTATTGAATTTGTTTCTTGTTAAATTCTCACTGCTCACCTGATTTTTTGCTCCCTTTACAGATCTTGTTGAATGCCTGCTGTCCGGGCTGGGTGCGGACCGACATGGCAGGTCCAAATGCTCCAAAGTCACCAGAGGAGGGCGCGATTACCCCCGTCTATCTGGCAATGCTGCCCGCTGGAGCCACAGAGCCTCACGGAAAGTTTGTTTCCGATAAAGCGGTTCAGCCCTGGTGAACAATTAAGGGACCTTAGATTCATAATTATTTCTCTGTGAATAAAAGCACTAAAATGTCAAAAACATGCATTCGTAAGTATTAGTAATTACCACAATGTACAGAATTTCAACTTTACATTGAGCAAAACTTGCCTTAATTGGTTGAACATGAATGCCATGTTGTTGAAATATCAAAAGACCTTTTCTACTGTATGGCTTTCCTTTCATTTAAAAAAATAAATGAACTTAATCTCAAAGTGTCAAGATTATTTTTAAAGAAGTTAATTATGAGAACGGATAAACACATATTCAAACAGCATGTTTGTTCACATAGGGACAGATTTAGTCTGCTGAGGTAAAAAAAAATGCTTATTGCAAATTTAATGAAAAAAGAACTGTTGGTGAAAATGGTGTTTTAAAAACACATGAGGATATCAGTCATGTCGTGTTAAAAGAAAACAAAAGTGAATTACAGGTTCCAACAGGATAAAAATGTGTCTCACCGAAGACTGTCGTTGAATGAATTTTGTAGCATGTAGAGTGGTGAAGATGAGTTTGGCGTCAGAAATCACTCTATTGCTCTCTGTCGAGTTCAGTGTCCAAAACTCCGATATGAATGCGAGAGATCAACAAAATTTAGCACATAGTTCCTGCTAGCAGCATTAGTGTGGTCATGACAATCATGAATGACCTGCTGCTGTGGACCTGCTCAACTCCATGTGCTCTGACCTTCATCAACCATCAACAGAAATGACATCTTTTAACATAAATTCCTACCTTTAGAGGAAACTGTGGAGAACAAAAAACATATTAAACTTGCACGTTCTGGTCTTTGTGAAAATCTTATAAAACCCACCTACTCGTTAAGCTTAAATGTAATCGGCAACAGCGATAAACTAGCTACAACATGGCAGTATGACTTAGAAACAACTACATCATATCCATTGTATAATATCTGAATGTGACCTCTTTCTTGAGAGTATCCTTATTATTGAGTGATCTGATCAAGTTCGTCCTCATGGCTTGGCAGCAGTTTCGTTTTCAAAAACAATCAGAAATACTTGCACAGGTCCTGGGCCATTTTTGTAGTCCTTGAAACCTTTAAACCTTAAGAAAATATGACCCCTAGTATGAATAACACCAGATCCTTTGTATTTGCTGTGATTTTGAAGACTTTACTTCTCAGTATGAGGAAGTTATTCAATTCAATTTTCTTTCACACTCTAAGCCGCCGAACCATCAGCGGCAGCGTATTGATGGCTCGTTTGGAAGAAAACGAGTTTATAGCTCACAGTCTTCATTACAGTGATCAAAAAGAGGGTCTGGTTTGGAACTACGTCCTTTTGTAGATGATATTGAGCCGCAAAGTCCAAATCTGTGAATATCTTTCTAAATATAGCCATCTATGTTTCCTAGTTTGAGATGACTTTATTCTCGTAATTTACGACTTTATTCTCGTAATTTATGACTTTATTCTCGTAATTTATGAGATTATTCTCGTAACTTTACGACTTTACTCTCGTAATCTATGACTTTATTCTTGTAACTTTACGACATTATTCTCGTAATTTATGAGATTATTCTCGTAACTTTACGACTTTACTCTCGTAATCTATGACTTTATTCTCGTAACCTTACGACTTTATTCTCGTAATTTATGAGATTATTCTCGTAACTTTACGACTTTACTCTCGTAATCTATGACTTTATTCTTGTAACTTTACGACATTATTCTCGTAATTTATGAGATTATTCTCGTAACTTTACGACTTTACTCTCGTAATCTATGACTTTATTCTCGTAACTTTACGACTTTATTCTCGTAATTTATGAGATTATTCTCGTAACTTTATGACTTCATTCTCGTAACCTTCCTTTTTTTTGTTTTCAACGTGGCCCTAATCCTCCGTCGTACTTCTTCAACCAGGGGGGGTCAGTATAAAAACAAAACCTAAACTGCATACAAAGTTCTTTACAGGCAGAGGGCAGTGCAACACCAAAACAACTGGCTTTTTGAAAGGGCAGGACAGCTATCCAACGGTTTCTTGAATCAGTTTTCTCAAAAGGTTATCACATATGGATTTGTTATGGACAATAAGAAAAACATTATCATCCTTTAAAAATTCCACATTCACAAATGCAGATACATGAAGTCAGCCCCCAAGCTCTGTATCTTTTTCTAGTGATTTTCTATTGTATATCAAATCCTTTAAATTAATAAAAAATCAAAAAGCAAGGACAATTCTGGACACTATAGAAGAATATGAGTCACAAGAAAAGTCTTAGTACTTTATTTTGTTATTATTAGGGCGATTCCACCAAAAGAGTGAAATTTCTGTCCCCAGCGTATTGTTGCATATTAAATGTATAAACATCAAGTAATAATATATTACAAATTATATTTTATTATTATATTAAACACCATTCACATTAATATTTGTAGAAATCACAGATATATATTTTTTAATATTTTAAAATGGCATCCAAAACACTTATACATAGCATTTCTTGCCTGTCCCCACAGCCAAACGCTACACTTTACTACAATTCATCATGAACAAAATCCTTCCAAAGCAAATTTTCTTTTGCATTTAAGTGTGACTCCATATTCTACCTACACTTTTAAAACAAAAGTTTGACTAAAAAGTCATATTTTGGTTAAATTTCACATTTTAGTGCTGTCCCCAGGTTTTATCTCATTGCTGTTACCCAAACACATTCCTCTCTTTACAATTCTGGAACATTCCACCAGTGACATGTTCTGCAGGAGGTGACATCATTTAGGTCTTCTGCAAGTCATGGGAAGACTAAAAGTAAATTATCTCTTTTATTTTTCCTTAAATTTAATGATATATTAGCTGTTTTAGAGATGGTCAATCTAAAAACTCAGCCCTGTTATCTAAGTTATCTCTAAGACAACATTTGTTGATATCAAAAGTAAAATATTCAGTTAACTCTTAAGAATGTGCTCTACATGCTCAAGCTACTAGCATAGATGCTAAGTGGCTAGATTTCACACAATTGCTAATTTTATGCTACAAACTCATTGCTGTTACCCACATTGCTGTTACTCAAATAAAGAGTAACAGTAAAAAAAAAAAAGTCATTTTTGTCATAAATATTAGTGCTTTCATCATGTAACCAACCATTTCTTCTAAATTAACTGTTTTTTCTAAGGAGAAACATTGTATGTGGTTGATATTCTTATTATAATTATATTTATTCATGGTTTTAAAATGACATTTAAGTTTTGGTAACAGCAGAGAAAAATTGCAATAATAATAAACTGTCGAAAGTTGCAAAAAATTAAATAAAGTAGCCTGAGATTGATGAGTACTCATTTAGAATGAGTAAATGTGTATATTACTAAAGTCTATTTTGAAATTGAATGAAAAATGAAGTTTAATTTTGAAGAGTTACAACAAGCAAATTTCACTCTTTTGGCGGAATGACAATTACACTCCTGTTTTGTTCCTTTAATTTTATTTATTCACTTAGAATTGTTATATTGCATTTTAACCTCATTGTATTCAATATGCTCATGTGTCTTAATTTTACATGTTTGACTATTATCTCAAAGCCATAATATTTTATGTGTAACTTTCTTCATCAAAAGCAAAAACACACTCCGGCGCAGTAGGTGGCGGTAAACTCCTGTACAAAACGAACGAAGAAGAAAGGTCCATCTGGCCATAAATGAAGAGAAGAAGAAGACAGCCCCTCAATCAAAGATGCATCAGGAGGATGTCTGCAACCTGTTGTGAGGAGGTGAATAATTAGTCAATTTCGCTTTGTTGAAGAGGTAAAACGTCAGCTCTTCAGTTATCAGTTATCTTGTGAAAAGCCCGCTGTTTGGAGCTGAAGTCAGCCAAATAAACTTTGCATTGATGGCGTGTCCTTTCCTGGAGGAGATCGTGGATGAAGGCGCTGCGCTGCTCCGCAGAGAGTTACGGTTACGCGGGGAGAGGACGTTCAGACCTCGGCTGGACGTCCTGTCGTTCCCGGACGAGTACCTCTTGGAGCGGTATCGCTTCTCCTCAGACTCCATCGTGTACCTTCATGAACTGATCAAGCCTCAAATCACCAACAACACCCACCGTGGACGAGGTCTGACCCCCGAGCAGACCCTGTGCGTGGCCCTCAGGTTCTTCACGGACGGGAGTTTTTACTATAATGTTGGAGATTCAGAGCAGATCAGTAAGTCCACAGCATGCAGGGCTGTAAGGAGGGTCTGCCTGGCTCTGAAAGGACTCCTCAACACTTTGGTGGTGTTTCCTGGACAAAAACCAGTGAGTGCCATCAAAGAGGAGTTTGAGAAGATAGCAGGTAAATCATAAATAAAAAAGACAAGCACACACTTAAGTTGTGCTGAGCCATGAGAATTCTTTTTAAGAGAAGAAGACTTGAGACACTGGTGTCCTCCCCAAATCCTTTTTTTTTTTTTTTTAAAGTTGGGATGCTTCATATTAGATTTTTACCAATATTCCATAATACTTCTAATCTCACTATGGTAGATATTCATACTGATATTTTGTGTCAAGAGCACAAAGTCTCCACTAAACATAAGTAGACCAGTTTAACCCTTTAACAGGGTTCCCACGCCTCCTGAAAACCTGGAAAATGATTGCCAAATTTTCTAGCCATGGAAAACAAATGGAAAACGAGGAAAAAAGTGAAATGTCCTGGAAAAGCTTAAATTGTCCTTGAAAATTATTTGTCTTCCTTTTAGCTTGGCACAGAGGAAATGAAGTAAAAAATGTACTACAGGGCTCCACAGTGCAACCATTTTGGGCGCACATGCACCCAAAATCTGTGAGAGTGCACCTAATATTTTTTCTTGGGCGCACTGGTGCACCAAGAAAAAATGTTAGGGGCCAAATACAAAATTAAGTTGACGAAAGTAACTGAGGTAGCGGAAAAATCCACCAAAAACGGACAAGACACAGCACCTGCTTCCTCTTTTTCCCCTGTACCTGCATTGCATCTTCACAGGCTGCAGGCTGTAGGCCCACCCAAAAACACACAGCCCTAAGTAATCACCCAATCAGCTGTTAGTATGCAAACAAGCCCAGACAGAGCCTGACTGTGGTGTCAGGTTTCAGTACAGAGCAGTAACTCTTATATAACATCTTACTCTTTTTAAAAAACAATTTACATTATATAAAAGCTATGGAGAGTGATAAAATGGTGACCTTATGGCGTTAAGGGTGCCCATTTGAAAAATTTGGGTGCACCTAATTTTTGTGCTGGTGCACCTTGATTTTTTTTTTAGGTGCACTGTTGCAACCAATGCAAAAAGTTAGTCTGGAGCCCTGTACTAGCTTACTAATGTACACATAGCCAGAAAATGTGAGTAGGTAAAATAATGCAAGTTAAGGCATAAAATATAAAAACTCAAAACAATGGGGACAAAAATAAAAAATTGAGAAAATAAAGTTTAGGCTAAATGAACAAAGTCTATTCATAAAAAGCAGAGTAAATATGGATTAAAAAAGATGTATAACCATAAATTTATAATTGTAAGACACACAAAAGCCAGACATAACAGATAGCTAACAGACAATGTTCGAGCTGGAGAGTTAGAAACAGAGAAATTCTAAAATCAGTATGATCAATAGCTAGAGATATTGTTCATCAACCTCTAATCTTGTTTTTTAGAAGGCTAATTAGAATTCAAAACTGCCCACAGCAACGATGTAACTTCAGTTGGTTATGTGACATTGGAAAAAGTCCTGGAAAATGTCCTGGAAAAGTATTTCTAGAAAAAAGTGGGAACCCCGTTAAACTACCAGCTCAACTGTATGGCAGAAACCATCTATAAAATCAGTGGTATGTAAAGTTTTAAAAATAGAACAAATCAAATCATTGGTGTGATTCTGTCAACATTTCAGGGAACAGAGAAAACTACAAACAAGCCAAACACCAGATCTTTTCTTGGTGTGTGATTTAAAGGTTTAAACATTTAATAGTTAATAATGTGATGACATAAAAATGCACAAATATTTGGGACAGAATCCATCAGAAAAGGCAAAAAAAAGTAGTAATGAAAAAGAAACTTAAAATAGATGATACTGAGGTGGACACAAAAAATGTTTTTGATGAATAACAGATTTTATATAAATAATTCAGAATTTTATTATTATTTAGTAATTTAATTATGTTTACAGTTTTTCTGTATCCTAAAAAAACAATGACCCATTTTCTAACATAATAGATATTCCTGAATTTAACATAATAGATATTCAAACGGTTGAGATGGGAGTTAAAGGGTTAATATTTTTCCTGGATTGTGAGATCTGAGATTGAAACTGACTGACTTTTAGTTGTAATGTCTGATTGACGTTTTTATATCCTTTTTTTGACCCTTAAATTTTTACGTCAGATTGACGTTTTTTTCTGTAGTTTGTGCACGTCTATCAGACACTATTAGACGTCATTGTTACAGCTGTTTCCAGAGGGTGGAGGACACATTTCCGACCAGTTAATTTTCCAGATGTTTGGATCAACAGTAGGAAATAAATTACTGCTTTTATTTTTGTTGTTATCACCTGCTGCTGAGAAAATGGTTCTTTCCTAAAAATACCATTTGATTGTCGAACAGGAGATGAAGTTCCAACTCGCTCCTGAGCCAAACTTAGAGAAAACATCTGGTAAGAAACATGTCCTCCACCCTGTGGAAACATGGGACTAGTTATACACATATAAACACACCACAATGCAATACCCCAATTTCATTTTTTATTCAAATATAAACAAACAACATTAATTGCAATGAAGTATTCTTCAGTAGCTGTTAGGTGGTTGTCCAGGGATCAAGAATCCTCCACCTGCATGACTTCTGGTGCACGTTTGAGGTGCTCAGACAAATTTACCCTGATCTACTCCCCTATGGCTGCAGAGTCGAATTTCATGATCACTGCTGCAAACAAAAAGAGTCAAATATTTGTATGTAAGCAAACTTTTAAGCTGTGATGCTCACTTGTATCTCGTTGTAAAGGTGACTCAGGCTTTCCAGTGGTGTAAAATACAGCACTAAATGGTATTCTTAAATTAGTAAACGCAGACGTTAATACAAATTACTTTAGATTTACTGTTTATTTGACTGGAGTCTTTACAAAAGGAAAGAAAATAGGATCACAACAGTACATTGTTTAGGTGGATTTCTCCTAAAAGGGAAGGACACCTTACTCCTTACAGCACCTGAAAGACAAAAAAATGGTTTAAATACCGTAAAGTTTTCATTTTTCATCGCACAACTGCTCAATCTTTCTGTTTTACTTATTTAAAAAAAAAATTGTGAATTTAAGAATGACCACACTCTTTACCTTTCTGGTTTTTCGCTGATGTCTTTCTCAACAGTCCGGCCATGCTGCTCCCCTCTGATGCAGCAGTGGGGGTGTTTGTGGCGGAGGTGCGGCTGCTGCTTTGTGGCCTCTTCCCTGCTTTAAAAAAACTTTTTCTGCATACAGTTTATCAACTTGCTTGTATAGTATCTGAGATAAGTACAATCAGAGCAGCAAACACAGTACAATAAAAAACAGAAATTTGTTTAATCAGTTTCTACTCTGTATCGTTAACTCCAAAATCCAACCAACAAAATTTCCTGCACGTGAAAGATGTCAAAATGATGGTCATGGTTGGACGTCCAAATAGTGGACCCAGTTTGTCAATGTAAAGACAAGGTTCTGTGACCCGACTGGGATCATGTTGTAATATTTCAAAGGCTAAAGGTTTAAACATCTGTCAATGGCTCTTACTGAAGGCAGGGTTGTGTGTGTGTGTGTGTGTGTGTGTTTTATCAGTAGTTTTGAGGAGTCATAATAGGCCAGGGTGGGACACGCAAACACACACACATGCTCTGGGTAATTAAAACAGGCTTACATTCCAAACGGTAGAATAGCACATGCCCATATTCAGAGATGTGTTTGGCTACCTGTTGACTTTGTTCAAAGTTGGTTCAAATGTGAACTGAACTGATTTTCTGCCTTTAATGTTAACTGCTGATATGAGTATTCCGTCAATGGATAGTCAGAACTAGAGGTCTTCTGATCCTAGAGGTCTAGGATCAGAAGACCAGCTTGCAGTATTAATTATTGCATAACGTCACGTCACTGCCCAGATTCCATAAAGGAACTCTGCACCTGTAATTCTGGGCTCTTTCTTAAACTACTGTTCTTACGTGAGGTGGACGGCCCAGGGAGAGACCTCAGCTGACTAACTTTATTTGTGATCTGATTTAATCTTTAAATGGACGGATCTGTCATTGTCCTTCCTGTTTCATTATATTTTGAGCATAGCTTGACTTCTAACAATATACTGGATTTCTTTTTCTTTTTTTGTTGTTGTTTGTTCAGGAATTCCTGAAGTGATTGGCTGCATTGGTTGCACACACATTCCTATTTTGGCTCCTTCAGAGAATGAAGTTAAGTATTTAAATAAGAAGTCCATCCACAGCATTAACGTGCAGGTAGGTTGAATATTGTCAAATACAAACTTTTTAGTTATCTATGCAGCACACCATTGAATGTCAGAAGTGTTTAAAGCTTTTGCCTCTGGAAACTTATATAGGCCAAGTTTTGCTCCCACAGAAAACCATCAGGTATTGATTCGGGCTGGTTTTAAAAAAAATCAATTTAATCGATTTCTTTTTAAACGGTTTGTTATCGATCCATAAAATCCAAAGATTGATCTTTTAACTTGGGTAGTTTTTCTTCATTAGATGTGCAGAGAAGCAGCCTGTGGTATCAACCCTGCTAGTCTCACATGATCAGCATTTAGCGCTGCTTTAACAAGACTGCGTGAGATGTTACTACAAGCAGTAGGGATGGGAATCGAAAACCAATTCCAGTTGAGAATCGTTAACAGCTCCATCAAAGAATCGATATCATCAGTCTTTTTGCTTATCAATTCCCTTATCAATTCCTTCCACTGACAGGGTTCAGAAGTGTCAGAATTGTGGCTTAATTTTCATTGCACCTACGACACAGCCTTAAGTGAGTGGAAACACCAGCAACTTGCAGAAGCAGATATCTATGCTGTGATGTGTTTGACATTGTTGCCACTGAAAATCAGATCAACATTTGCCCACATGCAAAATCTGCAGGAATCGATAAGGGAATCGTTCAAGAATTGGATCGATTAGCAGGATCGTTAACAGCATTGGTACTGATAAAATCTTATCAATTCCCATCCCTAACAAGCAGTCAAACATACATGGCAGAAGCGAGTAGAACTATATGGGCACCACCGGCGCGTTTAAAAGCTGACGTTTGGATGTATTTCAGATTTAAAAAGCACAAAGGAAAAGACGAGTTGGACAAAGAACAAGTAATAAGCAGAGTATGCATTAATGTATATCATTAATATATGATTAATGTAACTGCTTTGGGTTCAGTTCTTAACATAAAACAATTTTTAATAATGTACCAGGTCAAAAGGTCACTTTTCAAATTTGCAGCATTGTTTTATCTGAGATATCCCAGGCTGAATAAATATTGAATTAAATCGTGAATTGAATCCTTTTGAGACCTTGTAATATTGAATCGATCCAGAAAATCTGAATCAATACCCAGCCCTAGAATTGATAGGATCATCAGGGAATCAGAGCAATAAGCAGAATCTTTAATGGCATGAGTAAACATTATAATTAATTTCTATTCCCAGTACTGCCTTGATTACTGTAATGCACATTACTCTGGAATATCACAGGCATCCTTCCATCATTTACTGAAATGCAACTGTCCGAAATGCTGCAGCCAGACTGATAACTGGTTCAAGAAAACAAGAGCACATTACCCAGATCCTGGCATCATTGCAGAGGCTGCTGGTCAAGTAATGTATTGATTTTAAAAAGTTAAGTTTGTTGATCTGCTGAGCCCTTTTGTGCCTGGATGTACCCTTCAATCAGTTGATCTGGGTTTACTTGTGCTACCCAGACAAAGGGGATGTCGGGTATTTTCTGTAAGGGCACCAAGGCTCTGGAAAGACCTCCCTCCTGAAATCTGGTTTGTAGACTCTAAATCATACATAAAATAAACATTATTAAAAGAATTAAAGAGCTTACATCTGGTTAAAAACCTTTTTTTAAGGGAGTGTTTTTAGAAAGGAAAGATGAGACAATCACTCAATCGAACTTTATTTGTACAGCACTTCACATACAAAATGGTGGAACACAAAGTGCTTTACATAAAAACAACACAAACGGATAAGTGCAACCTCCAGGAGGAGACTGAAAACAGTCACAGTCAACTTAGGAAACTTCCATCCCTCCCTCCATAATCTACTGTGCTTTTCCCTTTGGGGTTGCAGGGGGTTGGCGCCTATGACATTGGCAGGGAAGCAGGGTACACCCTGAACAGTTCACCAGCTGATCACAGGCCACAAGGAGAGACAGACTAACATTCAAACTCACATTCACACCAGTTAACGTAACAGGCATGTTTTGGTCTGTGGAAAGATGGCAAAGTACCCAGAGAGAACCCACACATTCATGAGAACATACAAACTCCACACACAAAGGCCTCTACCTGTGATGCCATCATGCTGTCCAGCTGAAGGAATGCCTGATTTAAAAAGTGTAAACACAAGAGCTGGGATTAAACTGATAAAACCATGATGAGAAATAAGATAATATTAAAAACAGACAAAATAAATATCTAGAATTTTACTTTAAAAAGGATAAAATCCTGGACATTTTGGTGGAACACACTAAAATAGGATAATTAAAGAAAAGAAAATCAAAAACTAAAACAGACATACAAACCCAAAACCAGTGAAGTTGGCACATTGTGTTAATTGTAAATAAAAACAGAATACAATGATTTCCAAATCCTTTTCAACTTATATTCAATTGAATACACTGCAAAGACAAGATATTTAATGTTCGAACTGAGAAACTTTATTTTCTTTTGCAAATAATCATCAACTTAGAATTTCATGGCAGCAACACATGGCAAAAAAAGTTGGCACAGGGGCATTTTTACCACTGTGTTACATCGCCTTTCCTTTTAACAACACTCAGTAAACGTTTGGGAACTGAGGAGACCAATTTTTGAAGCTTTTCAGGTGGAATTCTTTCCCATTCTTGCTTGATGTACAGCTCAAGTTGTTCAACATTCCGGGCTCCCCGTTGTTGTATTTTACGCTTCATAATGCGCCACACATTTTCAATGGGGGACAGGTCTGGACTACAGGCAGGTCAGTCCAGTACCCGCACTCTTTTACTACGAAGCCAAGCTGTTGTAACACGTGCAGAATGTGGCTTGGCATTGTCTTGCTGAAATAAGCAGGGGCGTCCATGAAAAAGACGTTGCTTGGATGGCAACATATGTTGCTCCAAAACCTGTATGTACCTTTCAGCATTAATGGTGCCTTCACAGATGTGCAAGTTACCCATGCCTTGGGCGCTAATACACCCCCATACCATCACAGATGCTGGCTTTTGAACTTTGAGCCTGTAACAGTCTGGATGGTTCTTTTCCTCTTTGGTCCGGAGGACACGACGACCACAGTTTCCAAAAACAATTTGGAATGTGGACTCATCAGACCACAGAACACTTTTCCACTTTGCATCAGTCCATCTTAGATGAGTTCGGGCCCAGCAAAGCCGGCGGCGTTTCTGGGTGTTGTTGATAAATGGCTTTGGCTTTGCATAGTAGAGTTTTAACTTGCACTTACAGATGTAGACGAACTGTAGTTACTGACGGTGGTTTTCTGAAGTGTTCCTGAGCCCATGTGGTGATATCCTTTACACAGTGATGCCGGTTTTTGATGCAGTACCGCCTGAGGGATTGAAGGTCACGGGCATTCAATGTTGGTTTTAGGCCTTGCCGCTTACGTGCAGTAATTTCTCCAGATTCTCTGAACCTTTTGATGATATTACGGACCGTAGATGATGAAATCCCTAAATTCCTTGCAATAGCTCATTGAGAAATGTTGTTCTTAAACTGTTGGACAATTTGCTCACGCATTTGTTCACAAAGCGGTGACCCTCGCCCCATCCTTGTTTGTGAATGACTGAGCATTTCAGTGAAGCTGCTTTTATACCCAATCATGGCACCCACCTGTTCCCAATTAGCCTGTTCACCTGTGGGATGTTCCAAATAAGTGTTTGATGAGCATTCCTCAACTTTCTCAGTCTTTTTTGCCACTTGTGCCAGCTTTTTTGAAACATGTTGCAGGCATCAAATTCCAAATGAGCTAATATTTGCAAAATAACACAGTTTACCAGTTCAAACATTAAATATCTTGTCTATGCTGTGTATTCAATTGAATATAAGTTGAAAGGGATTTGCAAATCATTGTATTCTGTTTTTATTCACGATTTACACAACGTGCCAACTTCACTGGTTTTGGGTTTGTAAAACAGAAAAGGGAGATTGAAATAAATAAAATCAGAAGCCGGACTATCAAGGTAGGTCTTTCTTTTTAAAATATGAACAGTAGGTGCTGCTCTTAGGTCTTTTGGTAGACTGTTCCACAGATGGGGCTGTAATAATGAAAAGACGCCTCTCTGTATTTTTTAGTTTTTGCTTTGGGCTCTATTAAGGAACACTGCCTGAAGACCTGAAAGCTCTACTGGACTCATAGGGGCAAGAGCAAGACCAATACGAGCTTTAAAGAACACTTAGAAAATCTGTGCCAAAAGTAACAGGTATCTAATGCAGAGACTTTGAATTTGTTATGCCACTTTTCTTATATTTTCATCTATGCATGTATGTATTTTCATCTGATTTGTGTTTTGTATTTCCTTTTAACTAACATGTCTTACTTTCTGCGCTGACAAGATCGTATGTGATGCTTCAAATCTCATCACTGATGTGGAGGCAAAGTGGCCGGGGTCTGTTGATGACTCAAAGATATACCAGGAGTCTACACTGAGCAACAGACTGGAACATGGTGAGTAACCTAAAGCAATGGCCATAAAATGATCTAATCTCCAAACTCATGCTACTTCAGATTTCATAGTTAAAGCTAGGGTCTACGATCTGAAAACCAGTTTGGCTGTTGAGACAGATTTGAAAAACGCAGCCTGCCCCCCCTTCACTCATCCCTCCCCTCTGTGTTCCAAGATCCCGCCCCCCAGCTCGTGTCGCCTCCTAACAACACGCCCCCTCCGATAGAGCAAGAAGCCGGACGACAGAAAATATTCATTGGTGTTGAAGATAAATGAGATTTCTCTTAGCTGAAAGTAGGGCTGGGCGATATTACCTTATCACAATATCACGATTAATTGAAGCTCTTACCTCAATTAAGATTCATGAACGATTATTTTATGCTGTGCTAGAACAAATGAGTGGTGATATCGACGGTCGTTGACATGGTTTTCCAGCAGTATTTACACTTCTTTCTGCTTGATGTCCTTTGCACAGCATCCAAAATGTGCCCAAGCAATGGAGACGGTATTTTTCTTAGCTACAAGATCCTCTGGTAGATTGGCGCTTGTCTCCTCCATGTTGGTGGCGCGTCCTTCGCTCTTGGCGAAAGTGAACATAGACTATTTGAAGGGGGCGCAGTCACGTGACTTACTCCGGAAAAATAATGAAAATAATCATCATGAGTAAAATTACTTTGATTATAGGGTCTACATGTCAATTTCGATTATTTTTCGATTAATTGCCCAGGCTTAGCTGAAAGTAACAAACACGACAGTCACCCCCCTTATAACACACAGCAGTAGCCATTTCAATTGGACCGGCGGCAAAGTGGGTCTGGCGCCGCCACTGTTAGCTGATCAGAGCAGAGCCGATTGTGGGCGAGGAACCTTACAGACTTACTGCTGTTTGTATACAAATAATTCAAATCTCTTAGTTATTACAGTCTTTATTATAACTCATATTAATGTGAAACAGTCAGGTGGTTTAGATGGTAAAGAAAATAGTGCTAAGTCTGCTGAGGTAGAGTGCTTAATACTGCAATACTGCACACATACAGCTTTAGAACCAATAATAACTTCAGAATAAGAAAAGTTTACTCTACTTCCCTAGGAAAACATCAGAGCCCTACTTTCAACAGCTGCTGATCTGCCTTTAGGCCACAGCTCACATTGAACCCTGTTCCTAAGGCATTGAACAATGCTGCTCATCTTTTTTGTCCCTTCCATACACTGAAGAACCCGCCTTACTTTGCAGGTGAGTTTGATGGACATCTGCTTGGCGATGGGACATACTCATGCCAGTCAACTCTGCTGACCCCTTACTTGGACCCCAAGACAGGCGCCCAACAGCGATTTAATATGGCCCATTACAGGACCAGAGCCTGCATCAAGAAGACCATAGGGCTGCTTAAAGCCCGTTTTAAGTGCCTACACCACCTCAGGGTGTCCCCAGAGAGGGCCTGTGACATAATCCTGGCCTGTGTTGTCCTCCATAACATTGCCACAATCAGAGGAGAGGAGCAACCTGCAGTCCATTTAGAAGACCAAGATGAGGCCCCCAACCCTGCCGAAATCAAGGACCCTGAAGCAGTCAGAGACGTCATCTGTAGGAGTGTCTTCTCAGAATCAGCACAGTCATCCGGTTCAGTCAAATAAAGAAAACTCAGTCCTGATTTGTTGACTTCTTCATTTCCTACGATTACAAAAGCAAAAGTTAGCTTCTTTATAATGCCGTACTACGGTATACAAAGCCTTAATCCAAAAGAGCTGGGACATGTGCTGAAATCTTAATAAGACTGAATACACTGGGTGTAAAATTCAGTTCAGTCCACATTCAGATAAGTGATGTGATTTAGATATTAAAATCAAACACACACACAAAAAAACACAGCTATACATAGGCCTTATATCTAGTGCAAGTAAAACTCTTCAAAAAGAGTTGGGACAGGGGCAAGAGACAGGAAATGTTACCAAATGCTAATATACACTATATTGCCAAAAGTATCCGCTCACCTTCCTTGACTCATATGAACTTAAGTAGCTTCCCATTTCTAATCCATAGGGTTCAATATGACGTCGGTCCACCTTTTGCAGCTATAACTGCTTCAACTCTTCTGGGAAGGCTGTCCACAAGGTTCAGGAGTGTTTATGGGAATTTTTGACCATTCTTTCAAAGCGCATTTGTGCGGTCACACACTGATGTTGGACGAGAAGGCCTGGCTCTCAGTCTCAGCTCTAATTCATCCAATAGGTGTTCTGTCGGGTTGAGGTCAGAACTCTGTGCGGGCTAGTCAAGTTCAGAACCTGTATCATGCTGTGACTTGACATAAATGGCCTTGCAGGCTTGGGTGCAATGATGTAGGAACTTTGTTGTGGCACTTTTGCATAAAAGTACTTTTAAAGAAAAGGCTTATGTTACAAGCTTCTCCATTTAACAGCTGCATGGCCAGCTGTACAATTGTACAAACAACACATTTAAACCTTTTGCTGGATGAAATGTTGAGATTTCACCTTGTACAGTTGAGAATAAAAAAAAAAAAGAATTCTGGAAGTCTTGGAAAATGTTAATACGTTACGGCCAAAAACTGACTGTGACTGACCTTGACTGTAACTTTTGCAATTGTACTGTGTATATTCACTGAGAAATCATGGAAATGCCTACAATAATCCCTAATTTTGTATTTTGTGTTGTATCGGTAAAAGATTGTCCAAAGAACTGTAACTGTTATATCACATTTAATTATGGAAAATTATTTTGAAGGTAACACAGAAATAGCATCAGACTGCTCTTGCATGAATTATCTTTACAATGGAGAAGTGTCAACAACAGTAATACTACAAAAAACTTTAACTTTAATTCTCTCTTGTAGCATGCAGCAAATGAGATAATTTCTTTTTTCATGTCAGTTCACATGAATTTTACTTGCATGTTTTGCATGTTATTATGTTTACTAATATTGTTGCTTATTTTCTGTATACGGTGATCACATTTCATAGTGGATTTGGAGGAGAGGCTTCAATTAAGCCAGCACCAAGAAAGAAACTTATTCCTGTCTGTGTTTGGAGGGAATTACATTGACCTTGGATCCCTTAAAAGGCACTTTTAGCCATTGTTTTGCTGCATCAACAAATACTGAAAAAGACTATTGTGAAAAGTCAAGGCCCTATATCAAAAGTGTCTAGAGTTGCCCATGGCATGGGTAGCTTGCACATTTGTTAAGGCACAATTACAGTTTTCTCTTTTTTTCCTACTCTTTCTGAAATTGAAATAGGCATTTTCAAAGCATTACACTCAAAGCTCTGCAGAATTGGCCTGTCATTCGCAATAATCAGAGTTTTACTTGCTCTGCTCTGTTTGCTCATCCAAAACAAAAAGAGCATTGGACTACAAATCTTCACAATAATCATTTGTGTGTGTCTTAAAAATTAATAGATTTTTAGGATATGTTCCCGTGCTGTCAGTTTAAAGGGTTGTTCTGTTGTTTGTTATTGGCCTGAATGCTATGCTGAAAGTTTATTGCACAAGTCAAAGTATGCAAAGTGCTTCGTGCCTCAATATCAAATGACATTATTAGTATGTCGACGTGACATCATCATGAAATGCAAAATCTGAATCTAAAGCTATTCCATCATTAAAATATGAAATATTTTTAAATATTAATATTAAAATAAAAGTTGTACCTCTTCACAGTTGTCTGAATGACCATATTTAAGTTTTCATCTTTGTGTAATTGTATATTTAACTCACATTTCAGGTAACCTCCCAGCTCTTTAAAGGAACACTACACCCAAACAACAATTTGGCCTCATTTTCTACTCACCCTCATGCTGAGCAACACTCTGGAGCACTTTTTTGATGTCTCAAATGCTGGCCGGGGTCGAGGGATTTACCGCTGTCAACAAACTTCCATCTAACAGGGGACAGCGGAGCCGAAGAAAAAGGTCCATAAGTCCACAAAAAGCGTGCTTATTTTCCTTCATACGCACCGTCCGCTGTAATCCAAGAAGTGTCTAGTGAATGCGATCCCATAATTAATTTAAGCGAGGTCATTAGTACATTTTTAGCCCTAAACAGTGCTAGCGTGCTTCCGCAGTGCCGCGATCTCGCGGCGCTCCTGCACTACGTAAGCGTCTGGATTGGTCTGCGGCTTCACGTAGCCAGCAGTATGAAGGAAAATAAACGCGTTTTGGCGGACTTTTATGGACCCAGCACTGTGATAAAGTAAGTCCTATTAAGATAGACGTTGTTGTTGACAGCGAAAATCCCGGACCCCGGCTGCATTTTGAGACATCAAAAAGGTACTCCAGAGTGTTGCTCAGCATGAAATTGAGTAGAAAAATGAGAGCAAATTGTTGTTTGGAACATGATGTTCGCTAAGAACAATGATTTCTACTGTAATACACCTACCTCTAAGTTGTGCTTTGAAAGGATTAAAAAATGGTTATACTTCAGAATAGGACTGGTCATTATAAAAAAAAAAATCACAATTACTTTGATTGAGATCCTGATCCAAAAGCACAACTACTTACTGATTATGCACCAATGTTTTTAATAGGTCTCTCCTTCTCACTCCTTTATGTTTGGGGGAAATTTGGTTATGTTTGAGGTTGTGATAAATCTGATCATAACATTTATCAACAATTTTAAGTGCCTTCTCCTTGAAGTCATTGCTTCGATTGACAAATTACATTTATTTTTTTTCCTCTTTTATATGCACAGTGATTCCCATCCTTTCCTGCTTCTTCTTTTAAACTATACTTGATAGTGCGGCATGTTATTTAGCTTCACGTTTTCTGACTCACTCAAATATTACAGCTGTTGTTTCAAAATGTGTGTCTCTCAATACTTAGTTACCATATCAGCTGATGCACATGTGGCTGAGGATTATTGTTAATGCATAAAAATCATCAGGCACAGTTTTAGGGGGCTGTCATCAATGAATACTCAAAACATGCTTGAAAATTGGCACAGGTTTACCTGAAGCATTGCTGTGTCCTGCTGCAAAGTGTGTACCATAGTAGGCTTAATTACGGTTTGCAAAGGGGTGAAACATTCTTGCAAACTTCCAGAAACTTTCCAGAAACCTCCTGTAGGATGTTAAGATGGGAAATTTGGAAATGCTAACTCACTTCTGCATTTTTTGACTTATTTCTGCCCCACTCTGTAAGCCGTATCATGCTCAAGCCCAGTTAAGGCTGGGGCTGTGTAAGTGCAGGCTGAGTGGAGGTTGTGAAGTGTGAGTGCACCCTTAGGGGTGTCCACCCTGACTACACTGAGTGGATAATTTTCTTTGCCAATACACAAATGTCTTGGTCTCCATGTGGACAGGGCCTCACTCTTTATACTCCACACAAGAATCTCAAAATTGGTGAAAAGGAGTCATATAAACACAAAAAGATGTTACCTCTGTAAGACCCTCCGGCTCTCTCTCTACAGCAGGAAACACTTTGGCTTTATCGTCCTCTTCATCCTGTTTACGTGACAGTTATGTTTCTGTTTGCTTTCCAAAACACCTGCTTGTCATTGTCTGTGAAGTGTTGTGTAGCTCACTTACAGTCATGTAGAGTTCTGCTGTGTCATTGACCTCCACAGGGTTGAGATCAGCATCAGAATCTGTTAGGAGAATGGTCAGGCATGTCAAATTAATCAGGTCGGATACTTATTAATCTAATAACATATTTTACTTATTCACTGTACCAACAAGGTGATCTCTTGGTGCTATACATGTAGAGCAGTCTTGTCTGAACTTTGTAT